>CM057452.1:444832500-446032500 GCA_016271365.2 Neoceratodus forsteri
CTGGTCCCATAGCCGGCGCCGGTCAGTTACCAGCCGACATTCAAGGGACAAAAGCCACTCCAGGTTGGGTTCAGCTACGTCCCGTTCTGACAGGGGCAGGTCTTCCTCCTCTTTTAGCTCTGACTAGTCCCTTTCAGGGGATAGGGTCTCCTTGGACGATAAAGAGACCCCCCCATTCGCCTCCAGACGATCTTACCTTTATGGACATCTTGAGGCACATCCAGGCCTTCAGTGGATGGGAGACGGAGGACCTGGATCTGGTGCACTGGAGGTTGGCCAGATATCTGAGGCAAAAAGAGCCCAACCCTGTAGTGGTCTGTCCTTTGGTGTATACCTTCCAGGATTTGACTCGACTTACCCGGAAGCATCCAGCCACTACCCCGGCAGTTCCCAAGAAGTTGGATAGGCTTTATAGAGCACTGAGGGAGGAGCCTTTCTTGGCGGAACACCCTCAGGTGGACTCAATGGTCATCATGGCGGCTCATGATAAGTCTAAGCAGCCGAAGCACCTAAGTTTGCAGCCTCCTGATCCAGAGTCCAGACACTTGGATCAGGTGGGCAAGAAAATCTACTCTGCCTCCACCTGCTCCATAAGATTGTTCAACTTCCTCACGCATATGGTCCAGTACAAAAACGCACTGTGGGAGAAGGGCCAAGAAGTAGCCAACGCCTTGCAAGATTTTGGCTCAAAAGACTGAACTGCTGGAAATCCTAAAATAGGGTTCGGACGTAGGCACGTATGTATTACGGGCCTCATACGACACTGCAGACACGGCATCTAGGGCTGCAGCTTCCGGCGTTTGGCTTAGATGCCATTCTTGGCTAAGGCTCTCCGGGTTCACCCAGGATCTGCAGTCTGGAATCAAGGCTCTTCCCTTCCAGGGTTCCGTTTTGTTTGGGGAGGAGACTGAGAAATTAGTTTCTCGCCTCCAGGAGTTCGGAAAGTCAATTTGGTCTGTCTGAAAACTTTACAAGGGGGACCAAAAGCCATTTTGCAAATGGCCCTTTCGTAAGTCCTCAGGGCAGAATACCTGTGGTCAGTTTGCACAGAAAGGTGGTTTCAAGAGGAAAGCCACAAACCAGCAAGCTGGAGGCGCCCCCTCTAGAGGCCCAAAGTCCTCCCAAACCTCTCTGCCCACTCACGGATCCTCCCATTGACTCCCTGCTGACCCTCCCTCCTCTGCCGGAGGCAGAAAGGGAGGCAGTGAGGGGCCGCTTCTCCCTCCACTGGGAAGGGTGGAGCAGGATCACTTCAGACCTTTGGGTCTTGGACATCATAAAGAGAGGGCATACACTGGAGTTCACACAAATACCTCCGGAAAGTCCACCAAGGTCCTCCCATTATCCTCCTTCCCACATCCAGTTAATAGAAGGAGAGATTCAGAACCTCTTGCAGAAAAGGGCAATAGAGCCAGTTCCACAGGAGCAATGAGGAAGGGGGTTTTATTCCCACTTCTTCCTGGTGCCAAAGAAAACGTAAGACCTTCGGCCCATCCTGGACCTCAGTTCTTTAAATCACTTTATAGAATACAGAAGGCTCAGGATGGTGACTCTACTAGGTCTCATTCCTCTGTTGCACCACGGGATTGGCTCTGTTCCTGGACATGCAAGATGCTTATATGCACATCGGGTTTTCCTCCCCATCAGATGTTTTGAAGTTCCACTTCCAGGAGGCATTATCAATTTTGGGTTCTACCGTTTGGCCTCTCCTCTGCTCCTCGAGTCTTTACCAAGTGCTTGGCGGTGGTAGCTGTGGCTCTCAGATGCAAAGGCCATTACGTCTTCCCTTACCTGATGACTGGCTTTTGGCAGCTCCGTCAAAGGTGCTTCTTCTGCGCACTCTCAGAGACACCTATACGCTATTCCAAGAGTTGGGGATCACCCTGAATCTGCCAAAATCTTCCCCAGAGCCCAGCCAGAGACTCTGTTTTATAGGAGCAGTTCTAGACACGGTCCAAGGCATGGCTTTCCTCCCGCAGGACAGGGGGGATTGTCTGCCAGAAGTGGCCCGAATGGTATCCATAACCCCTCAAGTCCAGGCCAGGACTTTCCTCAGGCTTCTGGGGCACATGGTGGTGGTCATCCCGGTAATCCCCTTGGCTCGCCTCCATGAGGGTCCCTCAGTGGATGTTCAGGGTGCAATGGGACCAAAGATCCGACAGTCTAGAACAGCCAGTCCAGATCTTGGATCCAGTCAGGAGGACCCTTACTTGGTGGCTGAGCCCTTCCAGTCTACAAGAGGGGGTTCTTTTCCGGCAGGAGCCACCGAGTCAGACCCTAACCACAGACGCCTCCAAGCTCGATTGGGGAGAGCATCTAGGAGACAGCCAGACCCAGGGCATCTGGTCTCCAGAAGAGCGCAACCTTCACATCAACATCCTAGAGATGTGAGTGGTCCTGTATGCCCTTTGGGTTTTCAGGAGGACCTAGTGCCAGGCTCTCTTCTTGTCCAGACAGACAACCGACCGTCATATTTTATAACAAGCAGGGGGTACTCATTCCTACCCCTTGTGCAGGGAGGCAATGAGAGTCTGGTATGGGGCCTTGGAACATCAGATCACTCTAGCCACGGTGCATGTTCCAGACATCCAAAATGTCTTGGCCGACAGCCTAAGCTGATCTCGGTCCAAGGCACACGAGTGGGAGTTACTCCAGTCAGTAGCAGATTGGCTCTTTGACAATTGGGGTCTTCCAGAGCTGGACCTCTTTGCATCTCCACGCAGTGCCAAACTGCCAAATTTCTGCTCACGAGAGCATGCGCCTGGTGGCCAGACGCATTGCCCCTCTGTTGGACAGGGAGGTTCCTGTATGCCTTCCCGCTAATACAGAGGGTTCTCTTGAAGCTTCAGGCCAAGGGGGCACATATGATCCTTGTCGCCCCACTGTGACCTTGGCAGATTTGGTTCCCACTACTTCAGCAACTGGCAATGGAGCATCTGATTCAGCTGTCTTGGAACTCGCACTTGCTGTCACAAGATCAGGGCATGTTGGTCCATCCGGACCTCAAGTTCCTGCACCTTCATGCATGGCTCCTGCAGACATAGTCAAAGCAAGGTATGGGGCCTCTCAAGAGGTGGCGGATGTTCTCGTCTCTGCGAGAAAGCCTTCTACTAGGTCCACTTATGCTATGAAGTGGAAGTGCTTTTTGTCTTTGGGCTTCACCCTCACTTAGACCCACTTACATGTCCAGTGAACTCAGTATTTCCTTTCTTTGTTGAATCAAGGCTTGAGCTCCTTCTCCATCAAAGTGCATATGTCGGCAGTTTCAGCCTATCATATGCTGGTGGAGGGAGGAACTTTGGCCCAGCTGGACGTGTCCCAAACTTTTTTACTCTCTATTTATCCCCTGACGCCTCTTTCTGCCCTCAACTCTCCACTCAATCGGAGCTCCCAATGCCACAAGCGTTGTGACCTAACCGACTTCAGGGTCTGCCCCTAAAGCACCTCAGCTCGACTCCCCTATGACCTTGAGAGTCCGGATTACCCCCCCGGGCGGGGTGAGGACAGGTTCCCCCTTACCTTGTCCCCCGAATGTTCACAGGGAGAGGGCCTTGGCACAGCAGAGTCTGCCCTGATATTGTCGGTGGTGGCACGCCTGCTTGATGGGGAGATCGTCACCTAGGAGAGGTGAAGGATTTTTCCTCCTCCCCTGATGCCAGCGTGCAAAGGGGAACAAGGGGTCAGGCGCACGCAGAGACATGTGTCCACCCCAGTCTCCTGCCAGCATCAACCAGCTCCAATGCTGCGTTTTCCCCTTCGCACCGACTTCCCCCCAGTTCACCAGGAGGTGGCGGTATTGCAGCAGAGAAAGTTGCAGATCCCCCCCAAGAGAAGGAGAGCAAGCCGTTGGGTGCTCGATCCTTCTTCCCCCATCCGACCCACCGACGACCCGAGTCCGTTCCCAAACCTGGCTCGCCGGCGTGGAGCGAGGTGTGGCGTCCAGTGCCTCAACCCTCAGCGCCACCGGGCTGGCTGTCCCGAACTTTTTTGAGGGGCATTCTGCACATGAAACCTCCCATCAGAGATCCAGTAACCCTCCCCCCGGATCTCCTTTTTGTGCTGGAGAAGCTTACCCTTCCCCCTTTTGAACATGCCGCAGATTGCGAGCTACGTTTCCTTTCCTGGAAGGTATCCTTTTTAGTTGCTGTGACTTTCGCGTAGAGAGTTTCTGAGCTTCAGGCCCTGATGTGTAAGGAGCCCTATTTGATTTTTCATAGGGACAGGGTTGCCCTAAGAACAAATCCTAAGTTCCTCCTAAAAGTGGTTTCAGAATTGACTCTGAATCAAGATGTCAGCCTTCCAGTTTATTATCCTGATCATTCCAATTGAGGGGAAGTGCTCCTGCACACATTGAATGTTCACAGGGCGCTTAGGTATTATCTTATGCACACTGCTCTCCACCGCAAGTCGCATCAGCTTTTCGTTACCTTTATACCTCAACACCTAGGTAAACCGGTGTCGAAGCAGACGATTTCTAGGTGGTTGGTCCATTGTATTGTTTACTGCTACAACAAGTACAACAAACCCCTTCCGTGGACTGTCAGGAGTCATTCTACCAGGGGAATGTCTACCTCCTTTGCCTCTTTGAGGAACGTCTCCACTGGAGACATTTGCACAACGGCTACTTGGAGCACAGTGCACACTTTCATTAGGCACTACAGTCTGGATATTGCATCCAGGTGCAGGGCCAGGTTCAGCCTAGCTGTTCTTCAGGGACTTCTTTCCTAGCATGCCATGTTACAGCAATGATGCCATTCAGCCGCCTCCCAGGGTTGCGTATTTCCTTCTCGCGGGACTGCTTGGGACTCGGTTCTAATGGCAATAGCCTGCTGCAAGAGCTCCCACTCGAAGTAAGATAGTACAGTTACGTAAGAACTTACTGTAACAATAGATCTTCGAGAGAAGCTCTTGCAGCAGACATTGCTTTCCCGCCTTCCCCCTGGTGAGATTCAGCATTTTTTTCGGCGTGCTTCTGCCTGGTCTGCCTGTCAGAGCCTGCTCACGGGTCTTCGGCGTGTGAACTGAGGTGGAGCTGGGGACCGCCCCCTTTTGTACCGTGACCGACGTTGGTTCAGAGCCGACATCAAGTTGGCGGCCCCTGCTGGGTACTGCTAGCTAAGAGTTTTCCAGTGGGTTCTAGTGCCTGCAGCATAGTCCTAATGGTAATAGCCTGCTGCAAGAGCTCCTCTCGAAGATCTGCTTTTACGGTAAGTTCTTACGTAACTGTAATTTTTTTCTCTGCTCAAGGGTGTACAGATTTAATTCCCTGAGTCTTGCATCGTATGGCTCATGATGCAGTCCATACACCATCTTTGTAGCCTTTCTCTATACTGTCTCCAGGTGGTCCATGTCCTTTTTGAGGTGGGGCCTCCAAAACTGACCGCAGTACTCTAAATGTGGCCTCACCAAGGACCTGTAGAGAGGAATGATAACCTCACTCTTTCTACTTGTAATTCCCCTACCAATGCATCCAAGGATGCCACTCGCCCTCTGTGCTGCCTTTTCACACTGTTTTCCAACCTTTAAGTCATCCACGATGACTATTCCGAGGTCTCTTTCTGTCTTTGTCTCCTCTAACTGATGCCCTTCCAGTGTGTACTTTATCCCTGGGAACAAAGAGGAAGCAGGGAACTACAGACCAGTCAGCCTCACCTTGGTAGTGGGGAAGATCATGGAAGCACTACTGAAGGAGAGATTGGTGGAACATCTGGTTGTCAATGGACTACAGGACCCAAAGCAGCATGGTTTCACCAGGGGGAGGTCATGTCAGACTAACCTCACTGAATGTTTTGACTGGGTGACTAGGGAGGTGGATCAGGGAGGGCAGTGGACATGGCCTATCTGGACTTCAGCAAGGCCTTTGACACTGTGCCACATAGAAGACTATTACACAAACTGGGGAATATGGGTATGGGCAGGACAGTAGTGTGGTGGGTAGGTAACTGGCTGGGTGGCAGGACACAGAGGGTGGTGGTAAATGGCTGTCACTCCACAGAGGGAAGAGTGACCAGTGGGGTACCACAGGGATCAGTGCTGGGACCAGTCCTATTCAACATCTTCATCAGTGACATTGTGCAGGACCTAGAAGGCAGAATTTCACTGTTCGCAGATGGCACAAAGCTCTGTAACAGAGTAGACACACCAGAGGGTGTGGACAGAATGAAAAGGGACCTGCAGAAACTTGAAGAATGGTCAGGGGTTTGGCAGTTGAAATTCAATGCAAGGAAGTGCAAGATAATGCATATGGGGCACAAAAACCCTGGCACAATATATCAGTTGGGGGTGAGGATATAGCATGCACCAAGCAGGAAAGGGATCTTGGGGTTATCATCTCTGATGACCTCAAGGTAGAAACAGTGTGACAAGGCAGCAGGTAAAGCAAATAGGATGCTGGGATGTATAGGCAGGGGCATCACCAGCAGGAAAAGGGAGGTCATAATTCCGCTATACAAGACACTAGTGAGGCCCCACCTGGAGTATAGTGTACAGTTCTGGAGACCATACCTACGTAAGGACATAGACAGGGTAGAGAAGGTTCAGAGGAGGGCAACAAAGATGGTACATGGATTACATCAACAAGTCCTATGAGGACAGGTTGAAGGAACTGAATATGTACTCCCTGGAGGAGAGGAGGAGAGAGGGATATGATAGAGACATACAAGTATCTTACAGGGAGTAACAGGGTGCAGGAATACACTATTTTAAGTGAAAAGATGTTCCAGGACTAGAGGGCATGGGATGAAGTTGGAGGAGGACGATTCAGAGGAAACATGAGGAAGAATTTCTTCACAGAATGGGTGGTGGACAAGTGGAACACCCTGCCAGAGGAAGTGGAGGGGCTGAAACAATCATGGGATTTAAGAATGCATGGGATAGACATAAAGGAATTCTGGAGGTCAGGGGTAAGGGGCAACAGACTTCTAGGAAAACATAAACTGAACTTACAAGCTCAAATGGGCAGACTGGGTGGGCCATAGGCCCTTATCTGCCGACACTGTCTATGTATCTATGTATCTATGTTTCTTTTTCCTATATAAATAATCTTGTACTTCTTGGCATTAAATTTCAAGTGCCAATCCCTGGACCATTCCTCGAGTTTGTTCAGGTCTGCTTCCATACCTTTTGCTCCATCCTGCGTGTCTACTCTGTTGCAGAGTTTTGTGTCATCTGCAAACAGGCAAACCTTCCCCTTCAATTTGTTTACAATATCCCCGATAAATATGTTAAAGAGGATAGATCCCAGCAGAGACCCCTGTGGAACGCCACTGGTTACTTTGCCTTCCCTTGATAGTGATCCATTGACAAGCACTCTCTGTGTCATATCAGTGGCTCAGTAGGTAGCACACTCGCCTCTGAGGCCGGGAGATCAGAGGGCTGTGGGTTCAATTCCCACATCTGGCACTTAGGTTAATATCCCAGTACTGACACTGCAGTGCAGCATGAGAGGGGTGCTGCACTTCTGAGGTGCCGTCTTTCGGATGAGACGTTAAACCGAGGTCCCATCTGCCTGGATTTGTGGTAGTTCAGGTGGATGTTAAAGATCCCATGGCACTTATCGAAAAGAGTAGGGGAATTTCCCCGGTGTCCTGGCCAAATTTCCCTCATTCAATAAAAAAATACCACCAACAGCTTAATCTGGTTCAAGGTCAGTTGGCATTCATTGTATCCCCCTCCCCCGGGTCGTGCCTGAAAATAGGCAGGATTTGTCTAGTGCACTTACCCGGTCAACAAAAGCTAAATAAATAAATATCTTGCTGCCTGTTGTTGATCCAGTTCACTATCTTATGACTGACTCCTGTATGCTCTAATTTGTTAGCTAGCCTTCTGTGGGGGACAGTTTTGAAAGCTTTGCTGAAGTCCAGGTACACAACGTCCAATGCACCTCTCTGGTCGACCGCTCTGGTGACCCAGTCGAAAAAGTCAATCATATTGGTTTGACAACAGCGTCCCACCATGAAGCCATATTGCCTGGGGTCAGTCTTTCTGCTATCCTCCTGGTACTTCACTATCCTGTCCTTTAGCAACGACTCCATAATTTTTCCTACCACCGAAGTCAAACTGACCGGTCAGTAGTTTTGTGCCTTTTCCCTGCTTCCACTATTTTGTAACAGTACTACTGCTGCCCTTTTCCAGTCCTGAGGTATTATTCCACTTTCCAGTGACTTGCTGAAGAGCTCAGCCAGTGGTGTGACGAGTTCCTCCCGAAGCTCCTTCAGTACCTTAGGGTGGATGCCATCGGGCCCCATTGCGTTATCTACATTGAGCCTATTCAGTTCTTCTATGACCCTTTCCCTTAAAAAGGGTCTTGTGTCTGCTCCTGTGGTGTTGTGTACTGACCTTCTCAGTGTAGGACCCTTCCTGCTGTCTTCTATAGTGAAGACCGAGCAAAAGAAATAATTTAGTAACTCTGCTTTGTCTTTGTCTGTCTCTGCCATCTTGCCTTCCTTTGTTGCTAACCTGACTATTCTTCCCTTGCTCTTTCTTTTTTCCCGTATATATCTGAAGGAGGTTTTGTCTCCCTTCTCAACCCTCTGTGCCATTTTCTCCTTTGTCTGTGCTTTTGATCTCCTAACTGACTTTCCTGCCTCACTTAGCTTGTTTTTGTATTATTCTCTCTCTAATTAACTTTTAGTTTGTTTATATTTTGCAAAAGCCCTCCTTTTTTCCTTGATTTTGTTTGCAACTTCTTTGGTGAACCAGAGTGGATTTTTCTTTCTTTTGGATGTGGTGATCTCTCTAGTGCATGTAGCTATAGCTCTATTTGAAGCAGTTTTTATGGCCTCCCAACAGTCTTCTACATCTTTCGAGTTTCTGCCATCTAGCATGGATGTGATTATACGCTTCATTTCAGGAAAGTTAGCTCTCCTGAAATCTAGGACCTTGGTGTAACTTCTACCTTGTTCACAGTTAGCTGGATTGTCCTGTGGTCACTGGTCCCCAGATTGACTCCTACTTGCACATCTGAGATTTTTGTGCTCTTTGTGAGCACCAAGTCCAGTATTGCTTGGTCTCTGGTGGGGGAATTCACCAGCTGTTGTAAATCTGCTCCTTGCAGTGCAAACAGGAAATCTTTGCTTCGTTCGGAGGATGCTGTGTATGAGAACCAGTCCACATCTGGCAGATTGAAGTCCCCTACCAGCAGCAACTCTCCCATCTGCCATCTTCAAGATGGTCTCCATGAGCTCTTTATGTATATCAGCTTCCTGGGATGGGAGTCTGTAGATAACTCCGATCCGGATTGGGGCCTTCTTTCCAGCCCCAAGGGTAATCCAAAGTGCCTCTGCCTTGCTTTGCTTCCTTTGGATTTCTGTTGCATTGATGTCCTATTTTGCATACAGTGCTACCCTTCCTCCCTTTTTACCTTCTCGATCCTTCCGGAATAGCATGTACTCGGAATGGTGACATCCCATGTGTGGTTCCCGGTGAACAATATTTCCGTAGCGGTGACCAAGTCTAGCTGCGCTTCTTCCATCTTGGCCGTGAGATCAGGAATTTTGTTTGTTAGGCTACAAACATTAATGCACATTGCCGTCCAACACTATTCTGGTTAGTTGGAGGCTTACCCTGGCTCTGTTGCATATGTGTTTTGTGTTGCTTGTTGTGTAATTGATAGGAACATATGCGTGCTGAACTAGTTGGTGATGTGGGAGGGGTACTTGGCGACCCTTGTGGTGTAAGGGGTGCCTGTGCCACCCCCCCATCCACTAGTTTAACTAACCAATATGGACGTCAACCTCTTGACCAAGTGCTCGTGTACCTTCTTTCGAGAGGTGCAGGCCGTCGAATTTAAAAAACTCCCATTCCCGGAAGTCCTGCCAATTACTGATATACCAGTGACCTTTTTCCTGGCACCAGTTCCTCAGCCAGGTGTTAAATTCGGTGATGTCCTTTTTCCTGATCTTCTGCCTGCTGTCTCCCTTATTCCAGACAGGCAAAATCTCTGAAAAGGTGAGACCAATTGCAAGAGAAGAAAGTTTGTCGCCTGGCCTGGAGATATTTTGTTTAGTTTCCTCCACTGACTTACTGGCTAGGTCATTTGTACCTATGTGGAGAATGACATGAGTGCTGAGGTCCACTGCGCATACAATCCCCTCTATGTGGCTTGTGTTCCTCCATGCTGATGTCCCCGGGAGGCACCTGACCGCTACTGAAGCATGGTCCTGCTGGAGGTTAGGTTCTATACCCCTAATCATGGAGTTGCCTATTATTAGAACAGGTTTCTTCTTTTCTGATTTAGCATGTTTAATGGTGGGGAGCACCTCCTTGAGCTGGTTTGGATGTGGAGAGCGTTCGACGCCCGTTACGCAAGTTGGAGAAACATCTACGCTGTCTATGCAAGTCGCCCCGGAAGATAGTGGTGCGTATCTGTTCAATGTCAAAATAGGATTGGAACTCCCCTTAACAGAGGAGTTTTGGGTTGTTCTATGGTTCCTGACCACCTGCCAGCCCCCTGGCCTGTTTGTCCTTTGAGATAGGGGTGCTTGTGCAGAGTGTCTAGGACCTGAAGTTTCTCTGATGTTGCCCAGTGGTAGCTGATGTATGATAGCACAGAAGTATTGTATCTCAGCCCAGGCTGCACGCCGCTGAGATTTAAGGTCCTTGAATGTGAAGCATGTTGAACAGTGCCCCACTCTAAGGATGAAAGCCTTGCAAAACAGTGTGCCACAGCAATTGCAGTTTACAAGATCCATATTGGCTGGATTTCTCTGTATAGGCTTTTAGATGAGAATAGTTGATTGCTTTGTAGCAATACTTGGACGAAAGAGATGTAGATGAGACTTCTGGCTGAGAGCTTTCTATTAGCCAACCACTATTTCAGTAGTGGGTAACTCAGTCGGTGAAGATCAGTGAAGCTCAGCAGACAGTAAACCTTTGTTTCTGCTACCTGTAAAATACAATCAATGATGTTCTGTCTTTTAGATGTACCAAGCCCTTGTTACATCAACTGCACATAAAACCAAAGTACACACAGAACTGATAGGATGGAAAGGAAACTCGTTTTTATGTTAATGGGGCTTGGAGTAAGTGTTCCAATGGCTCCTTATGCTGAGAGAGCAGCCGCTGGCTGGGTCTGAGCAGAGCGAGCGAGGAGAGAAGCTGCCTCAGCGGAGAAAGGAGCCCGGATTGTGCACTCCAAGGAGAAACATAGAAACACAGAAACATAGACTTTGACGGCAGATAAGGACCACTTGGCCCACCCAGTCTGCCTATTTCCCTACCTACTGGATAAGCTGCAGATTTTAGTTAACCAACAGCCTACTTCCTGCCACCCCCCACCATAATTGCCTTATGTCTGTCCCATGCAAGTTTGAATTCCTCCACTGTTTTAGACCCCACAGCCTCTCCAGGAAGGCGGTTCCATGCATCCACCACTCTCTCCGTGAAAAAAAATTCCTCACATTACCCCTGAACCGTCCCCCCTCTATCTTTAAATTGTGCCCACTTGTTCTTACACATCTCTTTTTGTGAAAGATGCTACCCTCCTGGACTTTGTTGATTCCCTTGAGTTACTTGAACGTTTCTATCATGTCCCCCCTGTTCCTCCTTTCATCAAGGGTATACATATTAAGCTCTCTCAGTTCCTCTTCATATGGTTTCTGATGCAGACCCTGCACCATTTTAGTTGCCGTTCTCTGGACTGCTTCCATCCTGTCTATGTCCTTGCGTAGATGAGGTCTCCAAAACTGCACACAGTACTCCAGATGGGGTCTCACCACCTGTCTGTACAGAGGGATAACCACTTCCCTTTTTCTACTTGTGATGCCCTTTCCTATGCATCCCAGTATCCCCCTGGCTCTCCTTACTGACTTCTCACATTGCTTACCCACCTTTAGATCATTTGATATGACTACCCCCAAGTCCCTTTCCATTTTTGTTGTTGTTAGTACCTCCCCTGCTATTGTGTACTCTTCTCCTGGGTTTTTGTTTCCCAGCTGCATTACTTTGCACTTCTTTGCATTGAATCTAAGTTGCCATATGTCTGACCATTCCTCCAACCTTGCCAAGTCCCTTCTCATCCTTTCTAGCCCCCTTGTATCAACTCTGTTACAGATCTTTGTGTCATCTGCAAAGAGGCATACATTTCCCTCCAGACCCTCTGCAATGTCACCTATAAAGATGTTAAAGAGGACTGGACCTAGTACTGAGCCCTGAGGTACTCCACTAGTGACCCCCCTTTCTTCGGAATGTGTTCCATTAACTATTACCTTCTGTGTCCTGTAGTGCAGCCAGTTTGCTACCCAGGCTACCACCCTGGGACCTACTTCCAGGCTGGCTAACTTGATTCGTCTGACATGACCTTCCTGCTGTAAATCCATGCTACTTTTGGTCCTGTGCCCCACTGGCCTCTAGGTACTCAGCAATTCTTTCTTTCAGAAGTGATTCCGTCATTTTCCCTACCACTGAGGGCAAACTTACAGGTCTATAGATTCCTGCTTCTGCCTTGCTCCCACTTTTGTGAAGGGGAATCACATCTGCCCTCCTCCAGTCCTCAGGTACCACCCTATCCTCACATGATTTGTTAAAAAGTGTGGTCAGTGGTGTCACTAGGCCCTCCCTTAGTTCTTTTAGGATTCTGGAGTGAATCCTGTCAGGCCCCATTGCTTTGTCCACCTTGAGTTTTAGGAGTTCTTTCAGCACTCTTTCTTCTGTAAATGGACTGGTGTCAACCCCCCTACCCAGAGTGCTTCTACTGTCTGGTTTAGGTAACTACTCCTCATCTTCTTTTGTGAATACTGAGCAAAAGTATTCATTTCTGCCTTTTCACTGTCTCCCTCTGCCCACCTCCCCTCTCCCTTATTAATCTTCACTATTCCTCCCTTAACCTTTCTGTGCTTCCTAATGTACCTATAAAAGGTTTTATCCCCCTTCTTAACTGAATTGGCTATTTTTTCCTCGGTTTGGGCTTTTGCTATTCTGACTGCCTTCCCCACTTTTTTCTGCTTTAATTGATACAGTTCCCTGTCGTGCTCCTTCTGTGATTCCTTATACTTTTGAATGCAGCCTTTTCTCCTTAACCTTCCCTGCCACCTCTTTTGAGAACCATAGTGGTTTTTCACTCCGCTTTGTTTTCTTTATCTGTTTCACACAAAGTTCAAGTTCAAGTTTATTGCAGGAAAACTCCATTGAGCAAGCTCATTCACAAGGAGGTCCTGTGACATAAACACTTAAAGTACAAACACAGATAGGTAATAACAGTATATACATGAAATGCACGTTACATGATACAGGCTGGATATACATACAAGGGTACCACATAGGGTGACCACAGGTGGTAAACATTGATCTGAAACAGGGAAGCTACTTACAGGTTGCATACTGATAAATGAAACATGATGACTGGTGTGTGCAATACATATCTTTTGGCAGCTAGAACAAACAACAGACTACAACTGATATGGGGGGGGAGGAGGAGTGATTTGATAGAGTAGCAGTGGAGCGTAAGCATAGATAAAGCCAGGAGTAGAAGGGGAAGGGAAAGCAGTTAATATGACAAATCAATTATACCTTACCAGTGGATAAATATGGCACACATGGGGAAGGAAGAGACTTAATGACAGTTACAGGTGTCTTTTATTTTGGCTGAACTTAGCGATTTGTAGAAGTTTATTGAAACTGTGCTAGTTAGTTTCAATCACGGTTTATAGTGGTTCCAAATGGAGGAAGGGCATATGCAATACACGTTTACCAAAGGAAGTCCGCATCCTAGGTATGTCAAGCATAATAAAGTCAGATTTTCTTAATGAGTATGCACTATGTGAGATACTAATAAGGGAAGAGAGATAGCTTGGCAATTTCTGCAGGAGCAGTTTAAGAGTCCATAGCCCAGCATGGAGCAGGCGTCTAGTAGTAAGGGATGTCCAACCAACAGCTGCATATAAGTCACAGTGGTGCGAACGGTAAGGGGAGTTGGTAATGAACCGTAACGCACGGTGATAAAGGATGTCCAGTTTACTTAGATTTGCAAGAGAGTGGAGGAATAGATTACATCGCCATAGTCGAGTAGGGGGAGAAAAGTGGCCTGTACAAGCTTGTTTCGAGTTTCAAGGGGGAAAAGGGGCCTATTTCTGTAGAAGAAACCTAACCTTGCTTTTAACCTTCTAGAGACATCTTCGACATGGTCATTGAAAGATAATTTATTGTCGATCCAGATACCCAGATATTTAAATTTGGTTACAACTTCCAGAGGCTCATTTAGCATGGTGACAATGAAGTCTTGGGCAAGGGTATTGGGTGGGCCTGTGACAGCACTGCGGGAGAATATCATCGCTTTAGTCTTCTTAGCATTGAGCAGAAGCTTTGCCTTTATTAGATTATGCTCAAGTTGTGTGAAGTCCGCTTGAAGCACTCCCTTGACTTGACAAAGGATTATTGCCTCTATGATGGCAGTTTTGATTTTTCTCCATTGTTCTTCCACCCCTCCTTTTTGGCCATTTGCTATTGCATTCCTCAGGTATTCACCCATTTTGCCAAAGTCAGCCCTTCTAAAGTCCAGTATGCTAGTTTTTGTATGGCTCGTCTCCATGGTTGTACTTATTGTGAAGCACACTGTGCAGTGGTTGCTTGTTCCCAGATGTATGCTGACTTCTAAATTTGTGATCCTCTCTCCATTTGAGAGTACGAGGTCTAGTATTGCTCCCTTCCGAGTGGGTTTCAACACTAGCTGTCTAAGGCCTGCCCCCTGCAGGGCATCGAGAATGACCCTGCTCTTGGGATTCAAGTAGAACTGCTGTCATGGAATCCCTGCTTCAAACAACATGAAGTCTTGCTATATTATGACATATGCAGTGAGTCCCAACCTTCGAACTGCTCCGGAGGTGAAAGAGTTAACTTTCCATGCAAAGCATGGAACCTTGAGCGCGACCTCGGTTGAACACTCTGTCTGTTGTAGCTCAAACTCAAACTGTCAGATTCTTTACTCCGCCTCACTGAACAGTCGCTCTGGAGATTTCTCCTTCTGCTCGGTTCGTTTGTCGGTTAAAAGTTTTATTTTTTCGTTTTTTTGACCGAAATTAAACCGCAGTCGGCCGGTTCCAGCTCTGTCTGTGGTTTTGTAAGTAATAGATAGGCTTACATTTATTTCTTCTGTGTGGAACTTGTAAACGTCTTTTTCGGTTCGGTTTGAACTGATCAGGTTGTTTTAAAAATTACTTTCTAGTCCTTTAGAGTGCGGTTCCCGGTTCTTATCGGTTCTAAAAAAAACGGATTTCATTACGGTTTTTTCCACGACCCGTGACACTGTTGGGAACCGATAAGAGAGTCTTGCTTGGCGGATTGCCACTAACGAGCAAGTTTGGTTAGGCTGGCACTATGTCTGAGAAACTCAAAAGAAAAACCGTCCCACTGGGTTTCAGCACTGTGATCTCTGTGGGAAAGCCTTTGCTAAGGCTGACCCACACACCACCTGTGTATATCATCTGGGGTTTGACCACCTCAATGCAGACTGCCAGATTTGTAAGAATTTTCCTGCTGTTACCGTGGAAAAGAGAGTTGGTAGGCTCAGGGAAAGGGAGGCCAAAAAGTCCGCTGACCCGGATGGCCATCCCAGTTTGGTTCCAACCGAACTGGAGAGGGTGCCCTCTGACCAGTGCGATACTTCCTCGGGCAAACGAAGAGCCAGCTCTGAGGAGCCGGTTCCAACTAAAAGGACTAGAAAGTCAGCTAGTGTGGAGCCAAAAGTTCTTTCTCCAACCGCTGAGGAAATAGCTAAAGCAATTCAAATTGTCCAGTCTCTTTCCCCGGTTCTGTCCGAACCGACACCATCAGGGAAGCGTTCGGTTCGGTCGGTTCCACCGGTTCAAGATTTTGATTTTGATGATTTTTATGAACCGGAGGAAGGGGAGGAGGAGTATGAGGATAGTGAATGTGATTTGGAAGGTCTGGATGTGCCCATTGAACCGGACATCTCTCCAGACAGACCGTTGGGGTCCCCCCAGGCTATCTGAGTCCCCTTCTCATTTTATGTTCTATAAGAAAGTTGCTGAAACTCTCCAACTCCCTGTTGAGGAAGCTGTCACCACCAGGAAGAGCCTGATTATGTAGAAATTATGGATATTCCAGAGTCTAGGTGACTGTCTATTCCCTTGCACAAATCTTTTAGGAAACAGACAGTAAAAATTCTAAAAACTCCTCATTCTATCCTCCCTGTGGATAAAAGGATGGACAAGAGGTATGCTTTATCAGGCTCTGATACGGAGTTCCTCACTCAGCAATGCAGCCATGTGGGGGTAGTGCAGGCTGCTGCCTGTGACAAGGCAAATACTCCTCTAGCCTCTCACCCTCCTGAAAAGGACTCCAGGAGGATGGATGCCATGGCAAAGAAACAGTACATGGCAGCATCTTTAGGACTTAGACAGGCAAACTATATGGAGTTTATGCTGCTAGGTACCAGAAATCCAGATGGGATACTGTGCTGGCCCTAGCAAAACAGGCCCTGACCAGCTTGCCAGGGAGCTGGAACAGGTGGCTGCAGATGGTATTGAGGCATCCAAGGTGCAATTTCATGCTGCAGTAGACTCTAATGATGTGTCATCAAGGGTCAGGCTACATCTGTGGCTCTTTGCAGAATGGCTTGGCTCAGATGTACTACCCTGTCACAGGATACCCAGTCTAAGGCCATGGATTTTCCTGTTATGGGCAATTCTCTGTTTGGGGAGCAGACAGAGAATTACATGAAGAAAATGGATGAATATAGGACCACCTATAGGAGTGCACAGGCCAAAGAAAGGCAAGCCACTCCTCAAAGACAGCATGTCAGGGGCAGGGGCAGGCCTTTTCATATGCCTTTTTACCAAGCCCAGGCCTCCTCTTCTGCTTATGCCCAGAGGGGGTTCTTAGAGGAGAGGCAGGCGGGTACAAGTAAGCCTGTTTCTACCCCTCAGCCCAAAGCCCCTGCCAAGCAGGCTCCCTGATGGGGTGGCCAGGGCCGATTCTCCACTACCGGTAGGGGGCAGGCTGGCTTACTTTGTCCAGGACTGGAAGTCTTTAACATCAGACAAGTGGGTCCTGGAAGTAGTAAGCCAGGGACTGGTTCTCAGCTTCAAAAAATTTCCAAAGATGAGAGCTAGGTCCTTTCCACCTGCAAATCCATCAGAGGCACTTGCCCTAGAAACAGAAGTTTCTACCCTCCTGGCTCTCAGAGCTGTGGAAAGGGTTCCACCCCTACACCAGGGCAAAGGGTTGTACTCTAGGTACTTCCTTACCCCAAAAAAGACAGGAGAATGGCGGCCCATCCTGGATCTCAGGTATCTAAACAAGCACCTTTTAAAACCAAAATTCAAAATGGTGACACTGGGAATTATTTTACCCTCTCTAAGGCCAGGGGACTGGCTAGCCTCCCTGGACCTCAAGGATGCCTACTTTCATGTTCTTATCAGAAGCTCCCATCGAAAGTACCTCAGATTCGAACTGCCCTCAGGCCATTACCAGTTCAGAGCAATGCCCTTCGGCCTCACCTCGGCCCCGAGGGAATTCACAAAATGCCTGGCAGTAGCAGTTGCCCACTTAAGAAGGCAAAAGATTGCCATCTTTCCTTATTTGGACGACTGGCTCATTGTAGGCCAGTCCCCAGACCAGGTCAAACTACACCTTCAGGTAACTCAGCAACTGCTCACATCTCTAGGTTTCCTTCTCAATCTTCCAAAGTCAGTTCTAGAGCCTGTCCAGCTTCTCACCTTCATAGGCGCAGAACTGAACACAAAGAGGCCAGAGCCTTCCTCCTCTGGAAAGAGCAAGGACCTTGGTCTCTCTGGCCTCCTCTTTTCACCCTGCAGGTCTCTCGACCAGCAAGGCATTTTCTACAGCTCCTGGGGCACATGGCTGCTTCTACAGCAGTAGTGCAGGGAGCAAGATTTCAGATGGGGACATCCAGTTCCATTTGAGAGCCTTTGGTCTCAAAGGACAGACCCTCTAACCAAATTGATCCCAGTGACTCGAACCCTGATCCAGGCCCTTCAGTGGTGGCAGGACCAGAGCAATCTGAGACAGGGGGTTCCCTTCACCCCCCAGTCTCACTCCTTGACCCTTACTACAGATGCATCCCTCTTGGGGTGGGGAGCTCACATGGGCGACCTCACTGCCCAGGGGTTGTGGTCCCCTCAGGAATCTCTGCTCCACATCAATTTGTTGGAACTCAGAGCAGTTTTTCTAGCACTCCAGGTTTTTTCCACATCTGTTCAGAACAAGGTTGTTCAGGTCAGAACAGACAAATACCACTACAATGTGGTACATCAACAAGCAAGGAGGCACTTGGTCTATGGCCTTGTGCACCGAAGCGATGAAGTTGTGGTCTCTGGCTTATTCCCTGAACGCCTCCCTCACGGCAGTTCATCTCCCAGGCAAGGACAATGTCCTAGCGGATGCTCAGCAGGATTTCCCAGGGCCATCACGAATGGGCACTGGATCCCCTAGTACTGGAGGTAGTATTTGCCAGATGGGGCACCCCGCAAATAGATCTCTTTGCAGCCCCAGACAATCACCAACTTCCCCTTTTTTGCTGCAGGCCCCCAGTGTTGGGCTCAGTCCCTCTGGATGCCTTTCTCCTCAGTTGGGAAGGGAAGTTTCTCTATGCTCCCCCCTTCTCTTCAAGGTGCTAGTCAAAATCAGATCTCAACCCTGCAAGATGATCCTGATTGCCCCAGATTGGGCCAGACAGCCCTGGTACCCACTGCTCATGTCCTTAGCAGTCCACCTTCCCCTGTGTCTTCCCAGGAATCACAACCTGTTAACCTGTGCCCAGGGGAGAGTTTGGTATCCGAACCTCAAATCTCTCAATCTCAAGGCCTGGCTCTTGAAGAGTTAGAGTTTGAGGAGCTACACCTCTCCCAAGGTGTATTGGATATCTTGAAGGCCTCTAGAAAGCCTTCCACTAGGGCTACTTATAATTCAAAATGGAAGAGATTTTCCATATGGTGCGCTGGCAAGCATATTCCCCCAGAATCTGCTGACGTGCCCACGATCCTGGATTATTTGGTGCATTTGAATTCTTTGGGGCTGAGACCAGCTACCCTAAAAGTGCACCTTGCAGCCGTGTCTGTTTTCTTATCAGCAGGTAAGCCCTCTTCTTTTTCAGCTCACCCTGTGTTCTCCAAGTTTTTCAAAGGGTTGCTTCACACCAACCCTCCATTCAGGGACCCTGCCCCTGCTTGGGATCTTAATATTTGCATTACCCAGCTTGTGCAACCCCCTTTTTGAGCCATTGTCTTCAGCAGAGCTTAAGTACTTGACTTGGAAAACTGTGTTTTTGGTAGCCATCACTTCTGCCAGGCGCATAAGTGAGCTGCAAGCATTGTCAGTGGAGCCTGATTTTATCTCCTTTCACAGAGATAAGGTGGTCCTCAGGACTAACAGAAAGTTTTTGCCTAAGGTGGTTTCAGACTTCCACCTTAATCAATCCATGTCTCTTCCTATGTACTTCACTGACCATTCCTCCTCTGGCGAGAGGAGATTGCACAGTTTAGATGTCAAAAGAGCCCTTAGTTATTATATTGAACGTACCGAGGGTCACAGGTTTGAATCCCTCCAATTGTTCCTCACTTATGGTGAGGTTGGTAAAGGAAAACCTGCCACTAAAAGATCCATTGCCAGGTGGATTGTCTCTTGTATCCAATTTTGCTATGAAAAAACTGGGTACGGTTCCTCCCTCGGGCCTGAGGGCTCACTCTACCAGAGGTACAGCTGCGTCTCTGGCTGCTGCCAGGAACATCCCTATCCTAGAGATATGTCAAACAGCTACCTGGAAAACAGTTCACACTTTTACTAAGCATTACTCCCTGGATATCCAGGCTAGGAGTGATGCTCGGTTTGGCACAGCTGTGCTTCAGAGCCTATTTCCTAAGTAGGTTCTGTCCCTCCTCCATGGAGGTACTGCTGTGTAATCTGCATATGTCATAATATAGCAAGACTTCATGTTGTTTGAAGAAAAAATTACTCACCTTAGTAATGTTGTTTCTTCTAGTGGAGTCTTGCTATATTATGACCTCCCCCCCAGCCTGCCCCTCTCAGAACCTCTACTTTTGGGATGTGGGTGGGCAGTGCAGTGCTGGCATTTCATAGATGCCCACTTTTTCACCCTTTCTTAGGGTGCTTAGGTGTTGTGCTTTATTTTTTCTTTCTTGAATCCCCTGACTTGAGTCTTTGTTTTGGGATCAAGAACAAAAATGTGGTTTTTGTAGTTAGTAGCCAGTGGGCTAATGTAGGTTTACGGCTTCCACACAGAACCTTAGTGAGTTTTTGCTTATAAAGATCTGACAGTTTGAGTTTGAGCTACAACAGACAGAGTGTTCAACCGAGCTCGTGCTCAAGGTTCCATGCTTTGCATGGAAAGTTAACTCTTTCACCTCCGGAGCAGTTCGAAGGTTGGGACTCGCTGCATATGTCATAATATAGCAAGACTCCATTAGAAGAAACAACATTACTAAGGTGAGTAATTTTTTCTTCTGCACCTGTTGGAGTCTCTCTCCCAGTTGGTGAAGATCAGCGAATCTCAGCAGACAGTAAAGCTAGAGGCTGGACCGCACTTGGCGTATGACTCCTAGTGTTGCCCTTTGTGTCTGAGCTGTTGCTTCTGGTAGTTTCTGGCTGAGAGCTTTATATTAGCTGACCACTATTTCAGTAGTGGGTACAGCAGTCGGTGAAGATCCGTAGACAGTAAGGCTACGGGCTAGACCACTCTTGGTGTAAGCCTCCTAGAGGTGCCCTTTGTGTCTGAGCTGTTGCTTCCAGCTGAGAGCTTTCTATTAGCCAACCACTATTTCAGTAGTGGTCCAGCAGTACAAATGCTGATTTACATACAGCAGCCAGGAATTTTGGGTAAGTGTTCCAACAGCTCCTTATGCTGAGAGAGCAGCCGCTGACTGGGTCTGAGTAGAGCGAGCGAGGAAAGAAGTTGCCTCAGCAGGGAAAGGAGCCCAGACTGTGCACTCCAAGGAAGATACAGGTAGAACTGCCGTCAAGGAATCCTTGCTTCTGCACCTGTTGGAGTCTGCCTTCCCTCCATGAGTAGTCTCTCTCCCAGTTGGTGAAGATCAGTGAATCTCAGCAGACAGTAAGGCTAGGGGCTGGACCACACTTGGTGTATGCCTCCTAGGGTTGCCCTTTGTGTCTGAGTCATGCCCTTCGGCCTAACCTCTATGCCCAGGGTGTTCACCAATTGTCTGGCTGTCGTGGCAGCACATCTCAGGAAATAAGGGATGTCAGTCTGTCCTTACTTAGATGATTGGTCGATAGTAGGGAAATCTCCAGCTCAGGTCCAGAAGTCCCTGTCTGTCACAAAAAGTACCCTGCTGTCTTTGGGATTCCTCATAAATCTAAAGAAGTCTCACTTAGAACCAATCCAGCTCCTAACATTTATAAGAGCACAGTTGGACACAAAGCCGAGTAGGGCCTTCTTGCCACCAGAAAGAATTCAGAATTTCTTAGCAGTGGCAAACTCTTTCACCCTGGGCCAACCAAGGCCGGCCAGACACTTCCTAAAATTCCAAGGATACAAGGCATCCATGACAGCTGTGGTCCTGGGAGTCAAGTACAGGTGAGAGACGTACAGTATCACTTATGTTCCCACTGGTCCCAAAAGAGCAATGCTCTATCCAAACTACTACCAGTAACACAGACTTTTCTCCAGGCCCTGTACTGGTGGAAGGACACTGCCAACCTGTCAGTGGGCATCCCCTTCCAGATCCCCCCTCCTATGAAAATCATCACCACAGATGCTTCCCTGCTAGGATGAGGGCTCATCTGGACAATTCCTCTGTCAGTTGCACCTGGATGCCGAAAGAGTCACAGTCACACATCAATCTTCTAGAACTCAGGGCCATCTATTTGGCACTGAAGTCCTTTGCCCCTCACATCAAAGGCCATTCGGTGCAGGTCTGGACAAACAACACCACTGCCATGTTCTACATACACAAACAGGGTGGCACCAGGTCAGGAGTCCTTTGTACAGAGGCCATGAAAATTTGGACCCTGGCATATTCTCTCGAGGTGACTTTGTCAACCATTCACCTTCCAGGCAAAGACAACACCCTAGTGGATGCCCTCAGTCCCTCAGTCAGGGACATAGCGAGTGGTGCCTCAACAAGCAAGTGCTAGCCATAGTGTTTAGGAGGTGGGGGACCCCAGAAATAGATCTGTTTGCCTCCCCTCTCAATCACCAGCTTCCTCTATTCTGCTGCAGACCACCAGTCTTGGGAACTCTCCCAGCAGATGCCCTGGTGTTGGATTGGGCAGGGAAATTCCTATATGCTTTTTCACTGTTTCCTCTCATTTTCAAGGTCCTGCTAAAACTCAGGCTTCAGCCAGCACTAATGATTCTGGTGGCTCCAGATTGGCCAAGGCAAGTTTGGTACCCCCTACTGCTAACACTTTCGTGCAGCAAGCCTATTTGTCTTCCCAGCAGTCACTCTTTCCTGACTCTTCCCCACTCAGGAGTCACTTATCCAGACCTGCGGTCTCTTCATCTCAAAGCTTGGCTCTTGAGGAGTTAGAGTTCCCTGCTTCTCGGTATTCAGAACAGGTCCTTAAGATTCTGAGGATGGCTAAAAAGCGTAACACAAAGAAGAATTATGCAGCCAAATGGAAGAAATTCTCTATCTGATGTAAAGGCAGCCTCTGACACCATCTTTTTGGATTACCTGGTTCATCTCCAGGCTTCAGGCTTGAGGCCTTCTTCACTTAAACTGCATTTGGCTGCAGTCTCGGCCTATCTCTCTATGGGAAAGTCCAAATCTGTTTTTTTCCCAGCCAGTCTTCAAGCATTTTCTCAAAGGCTTTTTACATCTTCAGCCTCCTGTCAGGGAGCCTGTCCCTCCCAGGAGACTGCACCTCTGTATTGCTAAGCTCATGGAGTCTCCTTTTGAGCTCATGGCTACGGCCCATCTCAAGTATGTTACCTGGAAAACAGTCTTCCTGGTAGCCATTACTTCTGTAAGGAGGATTTCAGAGTTGCAAACACTCTGTACCGAGCCCAACTATATTATCCCTCACAGGGATAAGATTGAGCTTAGGACACATAGGAAGTTCTTACCCAAGGTGGTTTCTGAGTTCCACTTTAACCAGTCCATTACCCTACCAGTGTTCTTTACTGAATAGTCCACTCTGGGGGAACAGAAACACCATAGTCTAGATGTCAAGAGAGCCCTGTTCCACTATTTTGAACATACTAAGCAGGTTAGGGGTTCCTCCACGCAACAATTCCTTACCTATGGGAAAGTGGGTAGAGGCAGACCAGCCACTAAGAGAATTATTTCTCATTGGATAGTCTCTTGCATCTGTTTCTGTTACGACAAAGCTGGCAAACAGCCTCCTGGGGGACTCAGAGCCCACTCTACTAGGGGCACTGCTGCCTCTGTGGCAGCTGCAAGGGACATTCCCTTATTGGATGTTTGTGAAGCAGCCCCTTGGAAGACCGTACACACATTCATCAAGCACTACTTCCTGGATGTACAGTCTAGATATGATGCCAAATTTGGAAGGGCGGTGCTGCAGAGCCTCTTTCCTAAGTAGGTTCTCTGACTCTGCCCTCCTCCCAACTACACTACTGCTTAGTGTGCTTTAAGTTATTGATGCTAAAAGGATCCCTGGGGTAAGAAGAAAAAAATTACTCACCATAGTAATCTTCTTTCTTCCAAGGTGTCCTTTATCATCAGTAAGCTCCCACCCTTCTTCTCCTGACAACCTGACTGTAGAGGTCTGTACCTTTGTCTTCTCCCAAATTTGCTGCGTTTTCACTTGGAATTTAGTTTTAAGCGCGGTTTTCTGGTTTATTGTTGGAGGATGCTGTTTTTTTTTTTTTTGCATTATTTGTTTATTGATTTTCTTATAATAAACAAACATACCAACATGATGACATTTACATAACACACAAATTTAAATACATAACTCATATACAATTGATCCAGTCCCTTAATCAATCATGCCTTAAAACCAATCACAGATAAATTATTATTCCATCCATTGTCAGTGGAAGTAGAGGGAGACAGGGAGTGGGGAGCCCAAATTTCCCCTTTATCCATAGAAGGTCATCTATAACTCACAAGCATCCGAAATCATCCCTATTACAACCATCCTTCCCTAAACATAATGTTGTCAGCAACTGTAAGAGATGCTAAATATGGCTGCCATATTCTTTGAGACAGTTCTTCCTTATCCTCAATGACATACGACAATCGTTTCCAACGTGAGGGCTTGTAGTATCAGAGCCTTCCACTGAGATATGGTAGGCTTCACCGCATTTACCCAAGTATTAAGGATACAATGTCTAGCCATGAACAAGATCACTCTGAGCCATCTTTTAACGGGGGCCCATTCCCCATCTCCCACCACCTCTGCACCAAAAAGCAGTAACAAGGGTGATTTGGCATATTGCTGCCCCGTTATCTTTCGTAGCTGTGCTACTACCTTCTCCCAAAAGTGCTGTAGTACAGGGCAAGCCCAGAAATAATGATAATATGAAGCTAGATTGTTATTACATCTAGGGCATACAGGAGATACTGACGGGTTATATTTATGAACAACCAGTGGTGGATAATGCAATCTGTGACAGAATTTGTAATAAGACTCTTTATATTTATTACACAGCAGTATGCCCTGATGGAGTTGGAGTATTAATTTCCAATTCTCTTCCAATATGGGAATCCATAGGTCTCTCTCCCAAAGCATTTTAGTGTTCTGTGGCTTATCTGGAAACCAAGTTTTAACCTCCTTGGCTATTCTTCGAATGGTACCCTTGGGGGTTTTTTGCCCTACAATTATCATTTGTTCAATTTGTTCCCATTTAGATTCTGAGTTTTGTAGCCTACCAATAGATCTAATATAGGCCCTGAGTTACAAATAACGAAAAAAATGGCGTCCCAATCCAGTCCGAGCCTGTATATTTTCATAAGAATCTAGTCCATTCCGGGTAAACAGCTGTTTTAGGCAGGAAACACCCCTTCAAACAACATGAAGTCTTGCTGTATTCTGACAAGTGCAGTTAGCCCCAGCCTTTAAACTGCTCCGGAGAACAATGGGTTAACTTTTCTATGCATGGCATAGAATGTTCATCTCGAGCTCGGTTGATGTCTCTGCCTGTTGTTATTCGAACTGCAACCGTCAGATTCTTTACTCCGCCTCACTGAACAGTCGCTCCAGAGATTTCTCCTGCTGCTCGGTTCAAAGTCAGTTGAAGTGTCGGTTTTCGGTTGGTTTTCTACCGAAATATTGTTTCTGCATAGTCGGTTCAAGTCTCTGTCTGTGGTACCGTGAGTACTAGATAGGTTTTGTTCTGTTTTCTGTGTGGAACTTGTAAAAAGTGTGGATCGGTTCGGCTGAACCGATCATTCAGGTAAAATGTATACTTTACTTTAGTGTGTGGTTACTGGTCCGTATCAGTTCTAAAAAAAAAACGGGTTTTAGTACGTTTTTCCAAGACCTGATAGGGGAGTCTTGCCTGGCGGTTGCTGAAAAAAGGGTAAGTTTGGTTAGGTTGGCCATGTCTGAGAAACCCAAGAAAAAACCGGGCCCACTGGGTTTCAACACTGCAGTGTGTGTGGGGAGGTCTTTGCTAAGGCCGATCCCCACACCACCTGTGTTTATTGTCTGGGGTTTGACCACCTTGATTCAGACTGCTGAATTTGTAAAGATTTTCCCAAATCTACCCTGGAAAAGAGGTTAGGTAGACTGAGGGAAAGGGAGGCAGAGAAGTCCGCTGACCCAGATGGTAAGCTCGGTTTGGTTCCAACCGAACCAGAAGGAGTGCCCTCTGACCAGGGCGATACTTCTTCGGGCAAAAGGAGAGCCGATTCTGAGGAATTGGTTCCGACAAAAAGAAAATGCAAAGACAAGTCGACCAGTTCGGATCCAGAATCTCATACTCCGACCGCCGATGAAATAGCCAAAGCGATTCGTATTGTGGAATCGCTCCGATCGGTTCCGACTGATCCGGCACCTTTTGGCAGGGGCTCGGTTCGGTTGGTTCCCCCGGTTCAGGATTATACCCTGGAAGAATTTTATGAACTGGAGTTTGAGGAGGAAGGAGGAAGGAGAGTTGGAAGATGATTATGGTGATGGTGAAAGTCTGGATGTGCCTGTTGACCCGGACATCTCCCCAGACAGACCTTCAGGTGTTTCTCTTCCTAGGCTTTCTGAGTCCCCTTCACACTTCATGTTTTACAGAAAGGTGGCTGATACCCTCCAGCTTCCTGTGGAGGAGGCAGTGGAGGATCAGGAGGAGCCTAACTATGTAGAGATGATGGACATCCCAGAGTCCAGGAAACTGTCTGTTCCCCTCCACAAATCTTTTGGGAAACAGACACAAAAAATTCTTAAGTCTCCCAATTCCATACCTCCTGTGGATAGAAGAATGGACAAGAGGTATACTCTTTCAGGCTCAGATACGGAGTTCCTTTATCAGCAATGCAGCCATGTTGGGGTTGTACAGGCTGCTGCCTGTGATAAGGCAAGCATTCCCTTGGCATCACACCCCCCAGACAAGGACTCCAGGAAGATTGATGCCATGGCAAAGAAGCAGTACATGGCATCATCCTTGGGACTCAGGCAGGCTAATTATTTGGCCTATGCAGCCAGGTACCAGAAGTCCAGGTGGGACACTGTACTGGCACTGGCTAAACAGGCTTCCCCCCAGCTTGCCAAGGAGCTGGAGGAGGTGGCTGCAGATGAGATTGAGGCATCAAAAGTTCAGTTTCATGCTGCTGTAGACTCCAATGATGTATCATCAAGAGCCATGGCTACATCTGTGGCTCTTCGGAGAATGGCTTGGCTCAGATGTACTAGCCTCTCACAGGATACCCAGGCTAAGGCCATAGATTTTCCTGTAGTGGGTAATTCTCTATCTGGGGAGCAGACAGAGAATTACATGAAGAAAATGGACGAATACAGGACCACTTACAGGAGTGCTCAGGCCAAGGAAAGGCAGGCAACTCCTCAAAGGCAGCAGTCCAGGGGCAGGCCTTTCTAGAGGCCTTTTTACCAAGCACAGGCCTCTTCTTCCTTTTCACAGAGGGGGTTCAGAGGGAGAGGCAGAAGGGGGATGAGCAGGCCTGCATCCACCCCTCAGCCTAAAGCCCCTGCCAAGCAGACACCCTGATGGGTCTGCCTGGGTCGATTCTCCTATCCCAGTAGGGGGCAGGCTGGCTTACTTTGTCCAGGACTGGATGTCTGTTACATCAGACAAGTGGATCCTGAAAGTAGTAAGCCAGGGACTGGTTCTCAGCTTCAAAAAATTTCCCAAGATGAGAGCCAGATCTTTTCCACCTGCAAATCTCTCAGAAACCCTTGCCCTAGAGGCAGAGGTCTCTTCTCTCCTTGCTCTAAGAGCTATAGAGAGAGTACCTACCCTACACTGGGGCAAAGGACTGTACTCCAGGTACTTCCTAACCCCCAAAAAGACAGGAGAGTGGCGACCCATCCTGGACCTAAGATACCTGAACAAACATCTTTTAAAGCCAAAGTTCAAGATGATAACTCTGGGAATTATCCTTTCCTCTCTAAGGCCAGGGGACTGGCTAGCCTCCCTGGACCTCAAAGATGCCTACTTTCACATTCCCATCAGGTGGTCCCACAGAAAGTACCTCAGGTTCAAGTTGCCCTCAGGCCACTATCAGTTCAGAGCAATGCCCTTTGGCCTAACCTCAGCCCCATGGGTCTTCACAAAGTGCCTGGCAGTAGTTGTTGCCTTCCTAAGAAGACAAAAGATTTCCATTTTTCCATATTTGGATGACTGGCTCATAGTGGGCCAGTCCCCAGACCAAGTCAAGTCACACCTGCAAGTGACCCAGCAAGTGCTCACTTCTTTAGGATTTCTTCTCAACCTACCAAAGTCAGTTCTCGAACCAGTGCACCTCCTCGCCTTCATAGGGGCAGAGCTGGATAAGGTAATAGCAAGAGCCTTCCTTCCCCTGGAAAGGGCAAGGGCTCTCATGGAGCTGGCCTCTTCATTCAGCCTTCAGGTGTCTCGACCAGCAAGGCATTTCCTTCAGCTATTGCACCACATGCCAGCTTCTACAACAGTGGTCCAAGGTGCAGGATTCCAAATGAGGTACATTCAGGTCCACTTAAGAGCTTTTTGGTCCCAAAGAAAGGATTCCCTTACCAAACTAATCCCAGTGACTCAAACTCTGATCCAAACCCTGCAATGGTGGCAGGATCAGGACAATTGGAGGTAAGGGGTTCCATTTGCCACTCAGTCTCATTCAGTGGTCCTTACCACAGATGCTTCCCTGCTGGGCTGGGGAGCCCATTTGGGGGAACTCACCACCCAGGGACTGTGGTCGCCTCAGGAATCTCTTCTACACATCAGTCTCTTGGAACTCAGGGTAGTGTTTCTGGCACTGCAAGCTTTTTCCAAATCAGTACAGAACAAGGTGGTTCAGGTCAGAACAGACAACACCAACACCATGTGGTACATCAACAAGCAAGGAGGCACTCGGTCTACGGCCTTGTGCACAGAAGCAATGAAGTTGTGGTCCCTGGCTTATTCCCTGCAAACTTCTCTGATAGCAGTTCACCTTCCAGGGAAGGACAATGTTCTAGCAGATGCACTGAGCAGAATATCTCAGGGCCATCACGAATGGGCCCTAGATCCTCTGGTGTTGAAGGTGATTTTCTCAAGATGGGGCACTCCAGAGATAGATCTTTTTGCAGCCCCAGACAGTCACCAACTTCCTCATTTTTGTTGCAGACCCCCAGTCTTGGGCTCAGTCCCCCTGAATGCTCTGATTCTGAA
Source organism: Neoceratodus forsteri (assembly GCA_016271365.2). NCBI lineage: Eukaryota > Metazoa > Chordata > Ceratodontiformes > Ceratodontidae > Neoceratodus > Neoceratodus forsteri. The sequence continues at coordinate 444,861,218 of CM057452.1, forward strand.
CTGGGAAGGGACATTTCTGTATGCTCCCCCCCCCCGTTCAAAGTGTTAGTCAAGATAAGGTCACAACCTTGCAAAGTGATTCTGATTGCTCCAGACTGGGCCAGGCAGCCATGGTATTCCTTGTTGCTGTCCCTAGCAGTCCATCTTCCCCGGTCTCTTTCAAAGAATTACAACCTGTTAACATCCTCTCAGGGGAGGATTTGGTACCCCAATCTTCAGTCTCTCAATCTCAAGGCTTGGCTCTTGAAGAGTTAGAGTTTGCAGATCTGCATCTTTCCCAAGGGGTTCTGGATATCCTCAATAATATTTCTCCAGACACTGCTGAATTGCCTACAGTTCTGGATTATATGGTCCATCTCAATGGCTTAGGTCTCAGACCAGCTACTCTCAAGGTACAGTTGGCAGCTGTTTCTGCTTTTCTGTCAGTAGGCAAGTCTTCCTCACTGTCATCACATCCTGTATTTTGTAAGTTTTTCAAGGGATTGCTTCACACCAATCCCCCCTTTAGGGATCCTGCTCCTGCTTGGGATCTTAATGTTTGCATTGCTCAGCTTATGCAACCCCCTTTTGAACCTTTGTCCTCAGCAGAGCTTAAGTACTTGACTTGGAAAACTGTGTTTTTGGTAGCCATTACTTCTGCTAGACGTATCAGTGAATTGCAAGCCCTGTCAGTGGAACCTGATGTAATCTCTTTTCACAGAGATGAAGTGGTCCTTAGAACTAACAGAAAGTTCTTGGCTAAAGTGGTTTCAGATTTCCACCTGAATCAGTCTATATCTCTCCCTGTGTTCTTCACTGATCATTCTTCCTCGGGAGAGAGGAGGCTACACAGTTTGGATGTTAAAAGAGCTCTTAGCTACTACATAGAGCGTACCAAGGGTCACAGGTTTGACTCCCTCCAGTTGTTCCTCACTTATGGAGAATTTGGGAAGGGCAAACCTGCCACCAAGAGATCTGTTGCCAGGTGGATTGTTTCTTGTATACAATTCTGCTATGAAAAACTGGGTGAAACTCCACCCTCAGGCCTGAGGGCTCATTCCTCAAGAGGTACAGCTGCTTCCCTGGCTGCTGCCAGGGATATCCCTCTTTTAGAAATTTGTCAAGCAGCCACCTGGAAAACAGTCCATACTTTACCAAGCATTACTCTCTGGATAGCCAGGCTAGGAGTGATGCTCGGTTTGGCACAACAGTACTTCAGAGCCTATTCCCAAAGTAGGTTCTGTCCCTCCTCCATGGAGGTACTGCTTGGTAGTCTGCACTTGTCAGAATACAGCAAGACTTCATGTTGTTTGAAGAAAAAATTACTCACCTTAGTAATTATGTTTCTTCTAGTGGAGTCTTGCTGTATTCTGACCTCCCCCACTGCCTCCCCTCTCAGAACCTAGGTTCTTGGGATGTGGGTGGGCAGGCGTAGTGTTGGCACCCTAGAGGTGCCCCCTTTTACACCCTCTGTTCTCTTTGGGTGAAATGTTATTTCATTTGATTGGTTTTTGTGTTTGGGTTTCCTGACTTGAGTTTTCCTTTGAGAACCCAAAACATGATTTTTCTGCCAGTTGGCTAGTTAAAAATTTTACAGTTTCCACACAGAACACCTAGTGAGTTTTGCTTGTAAAGATCTGACGGTTGCAGTTCGAATAACAACAGGCAGAGACATCAACCGAGCTCGAGATGAACATTCTGTGCCATGCATAGAAAAGTTAACCCATTGTTCTCCGGGGCAGTTTAAAGGCTGGGGCTAACTGCACTTGTCAGAATACAGCAAGACTCCACTAGAAGAAACATAATTACTAAGGTGAGTAATTTTTTCTTGCCTCCCATTCCCGATATCCTATATCCTCTACGCTGGGGAGGAAGAAGGGGTTCCCTCTCAGGGGCAGAAGTAACATATCCTCCCATCCCACCTCCCTTCGCCTGCTCATTCCTTTCCAGCTTTCTAAGACTGCCTTAACTAAGGGATTGGGATTGGGCAGATCAAGATAGGCCCTCCATCCTCTAACTAACAAATAGGTGGAAATCATGCCAGGGCATCCCCTTTCTTCCAAATCAAGCCACCCTGCTTCTTCTGGCCTTCCAGCCCAGTCTTGAATATATCAGCATTGAATGGCCGCATGGTAAACTTCCAAATTCGGGAATTGTAATCCCCCCTTTCTCTATTGGTGCTTTTAGTCTAGCCAAACCCATCCTAGGTCTTTTACCACGCCAAATAAAGACAGAAAAAGCCTTTTCTAATTTCTTAATATCCACCCGCCTAAGTCCAATATGAAGCATCTGCAGACAGAATAATATCCATGGCAGAACATTCATCTTGAGTAGGTTAATTCTACCCAACCATGTGATAGGGAGATCATGCCATCTATTCAGATTCGCAATTATCGTCTACAATAATGGACCATAATTGAAATTGTATAGGGCTTCAATACTTCTGCCTACTCTAATTCCCAGATATGTAAAAGCTTATTGGACTGTCCTAAGACCCTATTTCGAGCTCTGTAGAGCATTCCCTATGTTAGGCCCTCCAACTCTCATTTCCTCTGACTTGTCTAAATTTAACTTATACCCTGAAAATCTAGAAAATTGCTCAATTAAGCTTAGTAATACAGGCATAGACTGGTTCGGCTCGACAACATACAGCAGCATATCATCTGCATATAATGACAATTTATTTTCTTTATCTGTCTTACCCCGCACCCCCAATATGTCTGGATGTGACCGAATGGCTATGGCCAAGGGTTCAAGCACTAAGGCAAATAAAAGCGGAGACAAGGGGCATCCTTGTCTAGTCCCGCTACTTAACTTTAAACTGTCTGACAGCTTACCGTTCACTAGAACTCTGGCCCTAAGATTTGTGTACATTCGTTGTACCATTCCTATAAATTCCTCACCCAGACCCAACCTGGTCAAGACCTCCATCAAATATGAACATTCTGCTCTGTCAAACGCTTTTTCTGCGTCCATCGAGAGGACATGTACCTCTTCCTGCTGATGCTGAGCCCCCCAAATCACATTTCAAGTGCAAGTTCAAGTTTGTTACAGGAAAGACTCCGTTGAGCAAGCTCATTCACAAGGAGGTCCTGAGGCACATACACATACAGTTCACAATTACATAGACAGGAGATATAAAATGTAGAACAACAAAGGAAAAAAATATATAAAATACAAGAGGTATACACAGTAGAAGTTCTTATGCTATATATGCAGTACATTCCAGCTTTAACCTTGCCCTAAATTATGCAACACATTTCAGCTTAAAGGGTTCTCGTATTATGATAGGAATACCTATCTTGGATAAACCCGGTTTGGTCTGGGTGAACTAGTCTCGGTAGTAGTATCTCCAGTCAATTAGCCAAAACTTTAGACAGTATCTTGGAATCACAATTTGAGGGATATCGGTCTAAAGGAGGAGCAATCAAGTAAATCTTTCCCTACTTTCGGAATCAGACATATTGTTGCTTCCCCCCAAGAATATGGCAACTCTCCTCTCACTTCTCTAGCTTCTTTAAACACAACCTCTAAATGTTCTGTTAATTGGGCTTGCATAGTTTTATAATATTTGGCCGGAAAGCCATCCGGTCCACTAGTTTTCCTTCTCTTAAGGGCCCCAGTAGCTTTAAGAATTTCTTCTTTCGTTATAACTGAATCTAACCATTCCCGTTGCACTGTCGTAATCTTTGGTAAGATAATTCTATTCAGAAAGTCCACCATCTCCTCCTTTCCTTCCCCAACTTGAGAGCAGTAAAGTCTCTGATAGAATCCCCGAAACCGGTCCCCAATACTTCCAATGTCCTTCTGCAATACTCCGTCTTTCCCCCCTTACAGCATGGATCAAGTGTTTTCCTCTTTTCTCTCTTATTAAATTGGCTAACATATTACCTGGTCTATTACCCCATTCATAAAAATGTTTCCTAACAAGAGACAAGTCTTCCTGGCCTCACCCAACAACACATTATTAAGGGCTTCCCTGGTTCCATTCAAAAGGTGCTATACATTTTCTCCACCCTCCCCTCTAGCTGCTTTCCCTTCCAGAACCCTAAGCCGTTGTTCCAAATTTGTCCTCCCTTCCCTAACTTCATGCTTATGATGGGCTACAAAGCTAATAGCCCCTCTCACGAACGCTTTTCCGGCATCCCAGAAAATGTCACGAGATGTAGCTGTCGCTGAATTAGTTTGTACATACAGCCTCCACTGATCTTGCATATACTCTTTAAATTTTTTATTAACTAACAAGTAATTGGGGAACCTCCACGCACCAGGAGTATGTCTCTCCCCTTCCCATTTCAGTGTCAAGACAACCATCGCATGGTCTGATATATGAATTGGAATGTGCTTAATGCCACTAACCCGGAAATACCATGTCCGAGGGAGTAAAATGCAATCCAATCGAGACCAAGTCTGATGTGGGTGTGAAAAAAAAGTATATTCTCTACCCATGGGATTGGCTGTTAAGCCATCCATCAAATTAAATCTAAGTTGCACATCCCCGCCAGCCATTACATGAATGGCACCTTCGAGCCCTCTATCGCCGAGTGATCTAGATCTGGATTAAACAAACAGTTCATATCCCCCAGTATCAAATTTGGGAATTGCTCTGCAATCAAGAGGTCATTAGTGATCTATAGAAGGCTGGTTCATGGACGGTAAGGCTGTCATCTAACGTAACTCTCCCCTTGTATTGTTCCTGTCACAAAGACATAATGCCCAGCGTCTGGGTCAACCACCAGTCTTTCTTTCTTAAATGGTAGATTTTTATGCAAGAGAACAGCCACTCCCCATTTGTGAGACTGAAAGGCCGACGAATAGCATTCCCCAACCCACCCTCTCTTTAATTTGATGTGCTCTCGGTCCGTAAGATGGGTTTCTTGCAACATCACCACTTGGGTGTTCTGACGTTTCAATGCTGTCAGTAACATCGTGCATTTAACAGGAGTGGCTATTCCCCTAACATTCTAAGAGACAATGGTCAAACTAGCCATATCCCATCCCTTTGTATTTCCCTATCCAGCACATCTTCATTCAGTCTTCTTGTACTCCCCCCTCCACTTCTCCACAACATTAGACTGGTAATGCATTTCGATCTGAAAAGTGGCGGTAACATATAACACAACAAACTAACAGTAACTATATACAAACCTCCCATCCCTTCCCTCCCCATCCCCCCTCCCTTACCTGTCTGCATACATCCCCTCGTTTTGTAACAGTAACTGCAAAAAGCAGAAATTTTACAATCCCTTCCCTCCATCAGACAAAACACCCCCCCAAGCCGTCACTCTTTTATTTATGAAAACAGCAGTGTCATAACCATTCATACCGATCTGTCAGAAACCGCTACACAGTAAAATCGATACAGAGGAAAGGAACCTTCCTTCCAAGCCTTACTAGTATACCATGTGAGCTGAATCTTAAACAACTGGTAAGTTTTACATAACTCAAATAACAGTGGGGTAACTTTCCAAATTTATAAATCAAGCCAGGGCTTGTCCAAGCGGAGGGGGCGCAGCACAGTCAGTAATAAGGCGCTTTTTTCTCCCTCCCCCCAAACCACCCCCTCTTCTCTTTCCAATTCCAGATTCCCTCCCCCCCCATCATTTTATTCCGAAGGGGAGAACACATCCCTGTCACAGTACTGTTCAGGCTATCCCCTAAAAAGGAAAATGGCTACATTGCTTTCCGTCTCCCCACCTCTCATTCCAGTTTGTCCCTCCCCCCAGCAGTTATTCCAAAAGGGAGAATGTATGTCCGTCACCGTACTGTTCAGGCTACCCCCTAAAAAGGAAAAAAAAAAAAAGTTACATTGCTTTCCGTCTCCCCACATCTTCTTGTAGTAACAATGCTCTGCCATGAACCCTTTAACCACACTTATGATAACAAATTCAGAAAAAAAAAATTTAGCATATGTGGGAGGACAGGCAAAAGTCCCCAGAGTACAGAAACAATGTCATTTCAAACTATTAGCAAAACAAGAGGGGACTCGTGTCACTAGGCTTCAGTTCCACATCTAGGCCCATAGTTCCATCCATTACAGTCATGGACGTCGTGAAATAAAGAAAACCAACACGCACAGCAAAACAAAATAGCACTCTAAGTTCGATGCAGTGTTAGTCCAAATTCTCCCGGGGATTCCTCCTTTCAGATGAGGAGTGTAATGCCCAGCTAAGTCCATGTCCCTCTAAGGAGCAGTTCCAAAGGTAAAGAAACAACAGTACCTGCACTATTCAACGTCAGCTACAAGTACTCCGAGTAGCCTGCCTTGTGCAGGCATCAAGCAATTCAATACCTCCAAGTCAGATCATCTGATCATCTTTTTCAGATCCCGAACCAATATTTCTATTTTGGGCACCTCCCAAAAGGAATACACTTCTCCCTCATGCTTGATCTTGAGGGTAGCCGGATAAAGCATGTAGCATTCAATTTTAAAATCCCGTAGCTGCGCCATCACAGGGTTGAAGGCCCAACGTCTTTTTAATAAGCGTGCAGAGAAATCCTGTAAAAGAAACAGACGATGGCCCTCATACTTAAGCTCAGGATGCTCACGGTATGCTTTCAGGAGAGATTCTCTATCAGGATAATTGTGGAAACGCATAATTATCTGTTCTGAGAGCTAGTTCAGCCCGGTTTGGCATAACGGATCTATGGGCCCTTTCAAGCTTCATCGCCCATTTTTGAGAGAGATACCCAAGAGCTCGGGTAGCACTTTGGCGCAAAAGTCCATTGCATTTGGCCCCTCCAGCCCCTCGAGTCCTCATAGGCGCAGATTTAGACGATGATAATTCTCCTGATAATCCAGAAGCTCCTTAAGTTCTTCCAGCTCCTGCTGCATCACAGTAAGCTGTTCCGGTAGTGGGGTAGTTGTATCCTCCAAATCGGAATTTCGTTGCTCCATTTCATCCAGTCGGGTTGCATGCGTTCCGTGTAAATCAACCAGCTCTTGCAATTTGCGGTCGAAATTTGTAGCTAGACTGGTCAACTTGGGCTCCAACGTGGCCAAAACTTGCTGGGTGACCTCGCGGCCTAAGGCCCTCACTTCCCCAGCTGAGAGAGACACACGGCCTGTATTTTCCTCCTGCAAGGCCGGCAGCTGCTTCCTCCTCTGTGTTTTAGCGGTGGTATGTGTACTTTTCGCCGCAGTCGAGACCACATTCTCGTCCATCCTACCTTCCGACAACTTCCCCGGGTTTCCAATAACTTTAACTTAGTTTTAGAATAGTTTTATTTTATTTTTGTTTGTAGCGGCTCAGGGAGCTGTAGAAAGATGCGTCTTTAAGCTAGCTGGCTCATTAGCGCCCCCCCGAGGATGCTGTTTGCATGATTTTTAATTCCTGTTGGTTCATAACTCTGGACATGTGCCCATTTATCTTCAAAAAAATTCTGATGCCTTCTCGGGCAGTCTCTCCTCAGTACACTCCCAAAGTCTCATCTGATTGGCTGATGCTAATTAATTAGCCTAAACCACACCTCTGGGGCAGTACTACCTAGTCAGCTAGCTGCTTTAAATTACTGATGCTAAAGGACACTTTGGAAGAAGGAAGATTACTACGGTGAGTAAATTTTTTTTTTTTTCTTAGTTGACAATAGCCCCATAGAACCCACCCAAAGGGGCTAAAATCAACAGCACCAAGTGCATTAACAGTGAACAAACAACTCTTGTTTGTACTCTGGCTACCATGAGTCTTTGTGCAGTCCTGTTATCATTAACAACAAATGACTCTACTTCTAATTCTGTGGCAATTCTGTGATAAGCATTACCTTCTGTGGCAACTCATGCAAGCTACAAATTGAAATTGAGTTGCTCTGAGAAAATGCACTTAAAGAAGCAGCTTGGGGCAGTTAAGCAAATGCACAGGCAAGGGAGTGCAAAACAGTTCCTCCTCGCGTGGTTCCTTCCCACCTGTCCTGTGCTGGTTTACTACAGCAACACTTCTGTAGATTCTCCCCTCTGCCTGCCTACTTGCTTGATGACCAGTAGTGCCAGGTTGTAAAGCAATGCTGCTCCAGTGGCTCCCTCACTCACACCCACTTGCTTAAAGTCTAGTGGTGCCAATTTGTGCTGCTGTGCTGCTCCGTAGGCTCCTTCCTGCTTGCCCATTTTAACACCATTGATGCCATTGCATCTGTGCCACTTCCGCATCTCCTTCTCTTCCTCCCTGTAAGACTTTAATGTGAGGCAAGAGAATAGTTGGCCTATTTAACATTAGCCACAGGTCTACAAAGCCTCCCATTTTGTGTTTCTTTTTTTTTTCACTTTCTATTTTTCCCTCCTACCTCCCTCCATCTCTGACCCATCGGGGGGCACCTGGGAGTCATCCCTCTGCTAACCACCCTACCCAGGACCAACCTTGCTCCCCATGGAGCGGCGGTTATCCCCCCAGGTGGGGAATGAGGTGGGGCCTGTACACCCTGTACACATCTGGTTTCGTTGGGTAAGGCGGCCTGGGTGGGTGGTGGCACATCAAGGGCACACTCCTGATGCCCCTTCTTTCCGGAGATGGAAGGGCATTTTCCTCCTTTCCTCCCTCATGTGGTGTGCGCCCTGATGTCAGGGCGCTATGCGCCGATGTCCATCACGCGTCTCGGCCGGCCCCTCCTGCAATCAGGACTTGCTGTACCCTGAGCCTCCGCTTGGCGTCAGGCAAGCTGCGGGTTTTGGTCCCCTTCCTTCCCCCAGAGAAGGCAAGCAGTCATGAGACGATCAAGCCTTCTCCCCCGGCCGGCCCTCCAGTGACCCGAGTTCGCTCCTGAACCCGGGTCGCTGGCGTCGCAAGTGGAAATCCAACTGCTGTGCCGACGGGCCTGCCTCCCATTTTGTGTTTTTGCAACAATTTACTAATATTTTCAATTCCATAGTTGTACAATTAGCAATTAGAACTACTTTTTTCCAATGACACAGACTTCCTGAGGTTTACTCAGTGTTTGTAAAAGGCCATAATGGTCAGCAGCTGTAGGGCTGTGTGCCAGTGGTTTGGAAAGGGGGTTGCCCCACTGACCTCTGTAATGCAACCAGACGTCCCCAGGAGGGAGAGATGTTTAAAGGAACTGCCAGCAAACTCACACTAATGTCATTTTAGGCTTGCTCACAGTCATTTTAGCCATTTAATCTAGAACCATATGAGAGTCCTATTTTACTCCATTGTTAATAGCTGAACTGTTAAAGCTCACGTGACCTGTTTAGTCACTCTCACTTTCTTTTTTTTAAATATATTCTTTATTGACTTAGTCACTCTCACTTTCTCTGTATTTTGTGGTCTCTGTAACTCATGACACCCCCAATTCGATTATTTTATTAAAAAAAAAAAAATCAATATTATATAAATATTGAAAGGAGGTGATGTCAGTAGTGTAAAACCAGAGCCCTCAAGGGATGTTCTGTTGACAGACAATTGTTACATTGCACATCCTCAAGGGGTTCTGGTTTTACACTTTTGACCAAAAAAATCCAGTCACTATGTGTTTCATTAAACATTTTTGCACCTTGACACGTAGCTCTTGTCTAGACCTACAGCAGCACACTGTTGGTACAATATCTGTTGCTCAGCTCAACCATCCTCCTTCTGGTTCTAGCATGGTTGATGTCATTTGGCAAGGACCTTCATCTCTATGTAGCGCTCTGTCAGCCTTCGAGTACGACTCCCGCAACAAGTTGCAGTCCCACATGGTGGTTGACTCCCTCAAGCTTCTTTCTCTCCTTTGAGTCCCTCAGGCTGCCATGCAGCACTTGCTCCATCCGCCTGTCCCTCACTCATCACTCTTTCCTACCCTGCTGCCTTACACCTGCCAGGTGCGTTTGACGAGGCTCTGAGACGGTGGTCGATCTTTCCCCTCCACTACTGACGTCTGTCCCAATGGAGCAATGCGTGAGTGTAGCAAGCAATAATTTTTGATCTATTACCCTTTACTAGGTACTATTGTCCACTGTTAGGGAGGATAGCAGTCAGTAGTACCTAGCTTATGAATGTCACGTGATGGTCAGTTGAATCAATCATGTGGAAGGATGTCAGATCAAGGTTGGATAACATATTTATCATATTAAATAATGAAAACAATCTGGGCAGGCTTTCAATTTTTTACAAAGAGAAGGCAAAAGTGTTTTTTGGCTTTTGTTCTTACTGCGCCGGTCCAAGACTCTCACCACTTGCGTCCCGGTGGCACAGTAAAAATGTGCCGACCATTGCTGTAATCATTACCCCAGTTCCAAATACCAACAAAACAGAACGAAGCAGAAGTTTGTAAGCTTGTGTCATGTGTTTAGTCACTCTTGCTATTTTTCAAGGCGTATGAGTCACACTGTCAGTCACATAATGATCTTACTTCGGGTGGGAGCTCTTACAGGAAGCCTACCATTAGGATTATGCCTCATGCACTAGGACCCACCAGAAAACTCGTAGCTAGCAGTGTCCAGCGGGGGCTGCCCCCAACGTTGGCTCTGCCCCGATGTCAGCCAGTGGTACAAAAGGGAGTGGTCCCCAGCCCCACCTCAGTTCTTTTCCCACCACAGACCCGTTCTCAGTGGTTGCTCTTAGATCATTTTCTAGCAGTCAGCAAAGTTTATTCATTAGTTTTTCTTCCCTTTTGTCGTGAAAGTCATCGTATGTCATCTCCTTCGTCAGTGTCATCGTCGGGACCGAAGAAGACTAAGTGTTTCTGTGGCCACCAGATCCCTTCCAAAGATTCACACCAGGCCTGTGTCTTTTGCCTAGGCCTGGACCACGACGCCCAGGGTTGCGAGATCTGTTGCGTCTTTACCAGCAGGACGAGGATTCGATGCCGAAGGGCACTGAAGGCCCACCTTCTTGAAAAGCAGGTTGCAGTTTTGCAGAGCTCTCCAAGGGAAAAGTCCAAGCACAAGGACAAGTTACGTAAGTCCCACGACAAGGACCGGAACCGGTCCCGCCCACGGTCCCGCTCTCATTCTCCCCTCCAGAAGGCCTTCTCTTCAGGCTCAGGCAGTTCAGATCGTTCCCACCATTCCGAGCACTTGCATGGATCCTCAGGGCACACCAAGGCCCCGGCGTTGGTTGGTGCCAAGCAAGGCCCGACCTCTCAACCAACGCCACCCTCGAAGGTGAAGGTTGCTCTTTTGCGGCCTCCCTCCACCTTGGGTGCTAGTTCCTCAGCTCACTCCTCGGCACATGCTTTGGCCCCGCCGAAGAAAGCCTCTGTGTTGGCTGTCCCCGGGGCTCTGGTAAGGCCTCTTCTAAGGAGCGGGAACCTCCTGCCAAGCATACCTAGGTTTCCTGCCCTTCAAAGTCGCTTCCGGCGGCTTCGGACCTGGCATTGGTCCAACTGGGAGGCCATAAGCTGGCCTCAGGCTTGAGCCCCGATCGTTCGCCAGAGAAGGCGACACCAGAGGCAGTCCAGTCACTGGTTCAAAGAGTCTCCACCCCAGAGGATACGTCAGATGGCTCTCCCCCTCAGGATCTTCCTGACCTGCCTTCCTTTCCCATTCTGCAGGATCAGCCGGACAAGCCTAGCTTGCCATCTGGTTCCACAGCGGTGCAGTTCAACAGAGAGGAGCTCACCAAGCTGTTTCAGTTTTGGTGGAGCAAGGTGGAGCAAGATGTTTTGCCACCAAAGTCGGACCCTGCCTCGGTACCAGACAAGCCAGGGGACAGAAGTAGGAAGGTCAGCCCATCCTCTCTGGAAAAGCCCGCTTCCCCGGATAAGGAGAAACCTTCGGGGCTGCGCTCACCGCCGGTTAGCCACAGCCGTTCCAGGTCCAAGGGCTGCCGGTGCCGCTCAAGATCTACCAGCCACGGCTGTCCCTCTAGCAAGGGGTGGTCTCCTAGTCGACGTAGGTTGGGTAGTCTGCACAGGTGCTCGGCCAGCTGGCATCAGGCTGATAGCTGTTGCCAGTCCCCAGTCTGTTGCTGGTCCCATAGCCAAAGTTTGTCCAGCAGTAGGCAGCTTTCTGGGGACAGAAGCCTATCCAGGTCTAGGTTGGCTTCTCCCTGTTCTGAGGGGCACGGGTCATCTTACAGCTCTGAAGGATGTGACTGATCCCTCTCTAGGGAGAGGATGTCCCCCAACGTGAAGAACACCCCCGATCACCTCCAGACGATTCAACCTTCATGGATGTCATGAGGTACATCCAAACCTCCAGTGGTTGGGAGATGGAGGATTTGGATCCAGAACACCGGAGTTTGGCCAAGTACCTGAGGCAGAAGGAGCCAAAGCTTCTAGTGGTCCCTCCTCTTGTGGATACCTTCCAGGACCTGACCAGGCTTACCTGGAGGCATCCAGCCACTACTCCGGCGGTTCCGAAAAAGTCGGATAGGCTTTATAGAGTGCCAGGGGAGGAGTCTTTTCTGGCGGAACACCCTCAGGTAGACTCCATGGTCATCATGGCTGCTCATGACAAGTGAAAGCAGCCGAAGCACCTTAGTTCGCAGCCTCCCAATGCAGAGTCCAGGTATCTGGACTAGGTGGGCAAGAAGGTCTACTCTGCTTCCATCTGCTCCATAAGGTCCCTTGACTTCCTAACACACATGGTCCAGTACCAGAACGCGTTATGGGAGAAGGGCCAGGAAGTTGCTCAATCCTTGCCAGACTCAGCACAGAAGACCGAGCTGCTGGAAATCCTAAAATCAGGCTCGGACATTGGCACTCATGTTTTGAGGGCCTCGTATGATACTGTGGATACAGCTTCTAGGGCTGCGGAATCCTGCGTTTGCCTTAGACACCACACCTGGCTAAGAGTCTCCAGATTCACCCAGGATCTGCAGTCCATCCTGTTCGGGGAAGAGACTGAGAGGCTGATCTCTCGTCTCCAGGAGTCCGGGAAGTCTATTTGGTCCATCCAGAAATTGTACAAGGGGGACCAAAAGCCATTTCGGAAGAGGTCATTTCGTAAATCCTCAGGTCAAAACAGCTGTGGTCAGTTTTCGCAGAGAGGTGGCTTCAAAAGGAAGGGCACAACCCTCTTGCTGGGGGCGCTCCCTCCAGTGGCCCAAAGTCCTCCCAGCCCTCTCTGCCGACTCCAGGAGCTTCCCAATGACTCACTACTGACCCCCCTCCTCCGGTGGAGGCCATGAGCAAGGCAGTAGGGGGTCGCTTCTCCCTCTATGTGGAGGGTTGGAGCAGAATCACGTCGGACCTCTGGGTCCTGGCTCTAGTAAGGGGAGGACATACTTTGGAGTTCACACAGGTCCTGCCAGAAAACCCACCAAGGTCCTCCCATTATCCTCCTTCACACGTCCCATTAATAGAAGGAGAAATACAGACCCTACTGCAAAAACGAGCGATGGAGCCGGTGCCCTGGGGTCAACAGGGGAAAGGTTTATATTCCCACTTCTTCCTGATCTCAAAGAAGACCGAAGATCTACTGCCCATCCTGGACCTTGGCTCTCTGAATTGCCTTACAGAATACAAGCAGTTCAGGATGGTGACGCTTACAGGCCTCATTCCCCTTTTCCATCAGGGGATTGGCTCTCTTCCCTAGACATGCAGGACACTTACATGCACATGGGGTCTTCCCTCCCCACCAGAAGTTCTTGAGGTTCCACTTCCAGGGGAGGCATTATCAATTCAGGGTCTTACCGTTTGGCCTCTTCTCCGCTCCTCGAGTCTTCACCAAACGCCCAGCAGTGGTGGCTGCAGTTCTCAGACGCAAGAGCCATTTCATCTTCCCTCACCTAGACAATTGGCTCCTGGCAGCTTCCTCCAGAGCGCTTCTTCTATGCACTCTCGGAGACACCTTTACTCTTTTTTGAGAGTTGGGGATCACCCTGAATCTTTCAAAGTTGTCCCCAGAGCCCAGTCAATGATGGCTTTTCATAGGAGCAGTCCTGGACATGGTTCAGGGCATATCCTTCCTCCCCCAGGACAGGGGAGATCATCTAAGGGCAGTGGCCCAAGCGATATCCATGGCCTGAAGGTCCAGGCCAGGACTTTCCTCAGGCTTCTGGGGCATATGGCAGCGGCCATCCCTACAGTCCCCATGGCCCGCCTCCACATGAGGGTCCCACAGTAGATGCTCAGGGCGCAGTGGGTCCAGAGGTCCGATGGTCTAGATCAATTGATCAGGATCTCTGCCCCAGTCAGAAGGAAACTGTCTTTGTGGCTGGACCCTTCCAACCTGGAATGGGGGGGAGCGGGGTCCTCTTTCGGCAGGAGTCCCTGACCCGGCTCCTAACTACAGATGCCTCCGGGCTCAGTTGGGGCGCTCACCTAGGAGACAATGAGACTCAAGGAGCGTGGTCTCCAGAAGAGCGTCAACTCCATATCAGCATCCTGGAAATGCGGGCGGTCCTGAACGCCTTGCGGGCGTTTCAAGCAGGCATTCTTCTTATCCAGATGGACAACACGACCATAGTGTTCTATGTCAACAAGCAAGGGGGCACGCACTCCTACCCCCTCTGCAGGGAGGCGATGAGAGTTTGGTATTGAGCCCTGAAGCATCATCTAAGTCTCTCTGCGGTTCATGTTTCAGGTGTCCAAAACATCTTGGCTGACAGCCTAAACTGGTCTCGGTCCAAGGCGCACGAGTGGGAGTTACTTCAGTCAGTAGCGGACCAGCTCTTCGACACATGGTGTCAGCCAGAGCTGGACCTCTGCGTCTCCATGCAATGCCAATCTGCCCAGTTCTAGAGATGTGGATATGTTGTTCATCCACACTTCTTGGCATGTCCCTTTCCCCTTTAATTCTTGCTGGAAGGTCTTCAAGCTGGTTCCTCCCACCCACCCACCTGGGTGGTATAACCCTCGTCTCCGCCCCGTGATGCCAGATCTTCCTTTCCGCTGGAAGGTACAGGTTGCCTCTTTTCCGCTACTACGTATGCCCTGGCTTCAGATTCTTTGGATCCTCTGAAGAGTCAGCTCGTTCGAGCTAGCAATTGCAAACTGTGCTATTTGGTCATGGAAGATAAATCTTCCCCTGATGCCCGTGCAGCCAGAAAATGTCACGCACTGATCCTCATACCGCGTGTGTGTACTGCTTGGGTGTCGGCCATTACACTCAAACTTGCGAGATATGTCTTGCTTTCCACCGAATGTTCTCGACGAATGTCTCACATGCCTCAAGTTGGGCAGGCCCGAGAAATGTAATCCTCCGGTGAACTCCAAAGAAGACCGGTGGGCGGTCTCCGCGGCTGCGGGGTCCGCCGAGCAGTTAGAACAAATGCAGGCCTTTGAGGAAGAAGCGGCGTGGGCCGCAGAACTCTCATCTCGGATGATTTTCGTTCCTTTCAACCTGGGCTCAACATCTCTGCGGAGACATTCTTGGGATCGTTAGCGATCTCGATCCCAGGAAACTGCAGTCTTCGGTCGAAATTGCTTCCTCAGCTGCTGGCTTTTCGGCTTTGGTGTCTGGTCAGTCAGTCGAGGCCTCAATCGATGATGCAGTTGAGATCACTCTTGATCCTGTTGATCTGTTGTCGCCTGATGAGGCTGATAACTCTTTGACTAGGACCCCGGTCCTGCCTCTTCATGATGAGGCGACCCAGCTAGCTGGGAATCCCATCGAGGAACTGGTCCCTGATTTGGGAAAATCACCTGTTCCCCCAGTGTCTTCTGAGTGACCTACTCGGCCAGTCCGATCGAGGTTGAGATCTTGGACCCCCTCGACCGACAGGCCGAGGAAAGCACACAAACGTGCTAAAAAGTGGTGACACCATCGTTCATCCTTGTCCTCCTTGGATGAGGAGAGGCTTCGGCGGAAACTCCATCGACACTACGAGGATTTAATGTGGCAACAGCTGATTCTGTCTGGGCAGAAGCCTGCTTCGGTTTCCACCCCGGCCATTACTTGGCTTTTGCCTCCTAGTCCGAAGCCGACTCCACTAGAACCGGTGAAATCGGTTCCCCCGCCCGTGGAGCCGGCTAAACCTGCCCCGGTTTGGCCAGAATCTGTCTCTCCATCAATTGTGGTGGAGCCGCCGCCTAAACAGCCTTCGGGAGGGGCTCCTATGAAGGATGCTCAGACGGTTCCGGGCCTTCCGCGTAGGTTATTGGTCACCCTTACACCTCACCACCCCAGGCATGTAGAGGGGGACCTTGGTGGCCGACCGATTTATCCAGATTCTTCAGATTCAGACGACACCGACCTCCACTCTCATCTGCTGGATGATGAGTCCGTTGGTAGTCTGTTGACGGAGGACAGCTCTTCGTCATTTTTGGGGATTCTCTGCCTTATCTCCAAATCCACGGGGATGCCCCTGGAGCCTGTCCAGAAAAGTGCGGAGTACCCTCTTACAGACATTCTTAAAAGAGGGGATACCCTCACGGAAGCCTTCCCAGTGGCCGAGGCCATTGTTGGCCTGGCTTTGGAGCTATGGCAACACCCTGCCTCCTGCCCAGTGCCGTCTGCCAAGTATGCGGTGCGCACATTGGGTCCCTCTCGGGGTTCACGGAACATCCCTCGGCGGAGGGGTTAGTGACCACTTCTGTGTTCAGACGCACAGGCAGCTCTGCTGACACTGATAGACTTCCGGACAAGGAGTCCAGAAACACTGGACCACACTGCCAGGAAGGTCTGTGCAGCCTCCTCTCTAGGCCTCTGTCAGGCAAGCTTGGCCGTCATCATGGTGCACTTCTCCCATGCCCTCCTGGGCTACTTGGATGAAGTTCTCCCGCACCTCCCCACAGACTTTCAGACTACGGTCAGGCAGGTCCGGGACCAGGGCCAAGCCGTTGCCAAGCAGCAACTTGAGATGGCCTTGGATCTTGGGGACTCTTGCGCCCATTCGGTGGCAGCCGGGGTTGCCATGCGCCGCAGGGCTTGGCTGAGGCTTTCCACCTTTACGGCGGATACCCAGCATAAACTCACTGATATTCCTTTCCTGGGTACCGATCTCTTCAGCACAGGTGTAGATGGTCACCTTCAGCAAATCGAGCAGTCCAGTGCCACCTTGGACTCAGCTACTTCTGCCCAAAAAGACGCCCCGGCTCTAAAAAGCAACAGAAGAAGAAGAAGCTTTTTCGGCACCTTGCTCCTGCAGCCAAGCAGCCCTCCTTTCAGGGTGGGCAACAACAGCAGGCACAGACCTGGCACTCTCGACCCACAGACAAGGAGGTCAGGGTTCAGGCAGTTTCCAATCTGGACCCTCTTCCTCCAAGCCTGCCCAGTGATGGGATAGGGGCTGCCACCCCTATCCCTGTCACACCAGCTCTGGGCTCTCCTGTGGGGGGGGGGCGGCTCTGTCACTTCCTTTCTGTCTGATCCACTGTTACCACAGACAGGTGGGTCTTAGAAGTGGTCAGCCAGGGTCTGCCTCTAGAGTTTGAGCAGTACCTTCCCAGCCAAGCCTGTGCCCCACGGGGGGAGAGAGTATCGGCACACACTTAGTCGACTCTGAGAGATGACGTAGCCCAACTCCTCCTCAAGGAGGCAGTGGTTCGAGTTGCAGATCCTCCAGTCAACCCAGGGTTTGTTTCCAGGTACTTCCTGGTCCCGAAGTGGACAGGGGGCTGGACCCCTATTCTAGATCTGCACCACCTGAATCCGTATCTCAGGCCATGCCCCTTCAGGATGGTAACTCTGTCCCAGATCATACCATCCCTGGAGCAAAACATGTGGTTCTGCTCACTAGATCTACAGGATGCATTCTTTCACATCCCAATCCATCTGTCCCATCAGTGGTTCCTCCGCTTCAGAACAGCGGGAACCTTATACAAGTTCAGAACCATGCCATTTGGCCTGTCATCAGCCCTACAGGACTTCACCAAATGCATTGCAGTGGTGGCAGCCCATCTCGGGTGTCGAGGGGTCAGAGTGTACCTGTACCTCGACAATTGGCTCTTAGCGGGTTCCACCCAGCAAGAGGTGGTGAGGTCCAGGGACCTGACCCTCCAGACCTGCTCTCAACTAGGCCTCCTGATTAACAAGGCTAAGTTGGAGCTCGTGCCATCTCAGGTGATATGCTTCATTGGGGCAGAGCTCAACTCTTGCCGAGCCAGAGCACGGCTCCTGGCAGACAGCTCAGAGGTTCTCTCCTCCTTTGCCCAATCATTTCTGGTTGGGCACTTGCGCCCTGACCAGGACTTTCCGCGCCTTCTGGGTTACATGGCAGCCTGCACCACCGTGGTCCATTGGTCCTGGTGGCATATGTGCCCCCTTCAATAGGCGCTGGCTGCCCAGTGGACTCAGCACTGAAGTCATTTCGACCAGTTGATCACTGTGACCCAGAAGATGTGGGACGCTTTCCAGTGGTGGACCATCCTAGACCATCTGCAGGAAGGGATCCTGTTTGCCTGCCCTGAGTCGATGGTCGTCCTCACGATCGATGCCTCTCTGTCAGGCTGGGGAGCCCACATGGGGAACAACAGGACCCATGGGTTCTGGACCCCCGAGGAATCCCAATACCATGTCAACCTGTTGGAGCTCAGAGCAGTCAGACAGGCGTTGTCAGCATTCACTCAGCAGCTTTGGGGTCAAGTGGTTCAAGTCCAGATGGACAATACCATGACCAGGTACTACCTCAACAAGCAGTGTGGCACGCACTCCCTGCTGCTGTGCAGGGAAGCGCTCCACATCTGGACACTCATGAGCTGACTGGAGGTGGATCTCCTAGCCATCCATGTGGCAGGAGCCCCAAATCAACTGGCAGATGCTCTCAGCCGCATAGGCGAGATATCCCATGAGTGGTCTCTCCATCCAGAGGTAGCTCATAGCCTGTTCTCTCACTGGGGCAAACCGATGGTGGACCTGTTTGCCTCCAGGGAAAACACCAAGCTGAAGCCGTTTCATGCCCTCCCACTCAGCAGGGTCGCTGCAGGGGGATGCCTTCTCGGGGCCGTGGACCCCAGGCCTCTTCTGCCCTTCTCTCCATTTCCCTTGATCCACAAGGTGCTCCTCAAGGTGAGGAGGGACAAGGTGCAAGTGATCCTGGTAGCCCCAGATTGGCCCTGCCAGTTCTGGTATCCAGATCTCCTCAGCCTCAGCAACAGGCTCCCGAGGCGCCTTCCAGCATGCCCAGACCTGATATCTGTCAATCAGTGGAAGGTATTCCAGCCAGACCTTCAATCCCTGCACCTGACAGCCTGGTACCTGAGCGGCTAGAGTTCTAGGCATTGGGCCTCTCTGAGGATGTACTCAAAGTAGTGGAAGCATCCAGGAAGGAGTCGACCAGAAAGTGCTATGCCTTCAAATGGAAAAGATTTTCCATTTGGTGTCAGGGCAAGGGCCTGGATCCTCTCTCCTGTCCTGTGGGTAGCATGTTAGACTACCTTTGGTCTCTGTCCAAAGGGGGGTCTTTGGTCTTCGACCCTTAAGGTGCACCTGGCAGCCATCTCCGCTTGCCAGGCGCGGGCCGGTCAGCTGACGGTGGCACAGGAGAAGGTGGTCTGGTGCTTTTGCAAGGGCCTAGATCACATATCCCCTCCGGTGCATGAACCTCCACCTCCGTGGGATTTACTGCTGGGCTTGGCTAAACTCATGGGCAAGCCATTCAAACCAATGCACAAGTGTGAGCTATCACACTTGTCACGGAAGACAGCCTTCCTGGTGGCTATCCGTCAGCCAGAAGGACTGGGGAGCTCCAGGTGCTTTCAGTGGAGTCTCCTTATCTGGTCTTCCACAGGGACAAAGTTGTCCGGCACCCCCACCTGAAATTCCTCCCAAAGGTGGTGTCAGAGTTTCACCCTAATCAGGTATTGACTCCGCCTGTGTTCTACCCAAACTACACCTCGGATGCCGAGTACAGGCTCCATACTCTGGACCTGAGATGAGCTCTCTCCTTTTACAAGGAGAGAACAGCGGAAATTTGGGGAGAGGTTTGCCAGCTGTTTGTCACCTATGCTGAAGCCGCTTCTGGCAGACCTGCAGCAAAGCAGACGATTGGCAGATAGATTACATCTTGCATTGATCTCTACTATAGGTTGATGGGTAGGGTGCCTCCTGTAGGGCTAAGGGCTCATTCCACCTGCCATTCCGCTGCGTTGGTGGCTG
The DNA here is from genome assembly GCA_016271365.2 of Neoceratodus forsteri. Classification (NCBI taxonomy): domain Eukaryota; kingdom Metazoa; phylum Chordata; order Ceratodontiformes; family Ceratodontidae; genus Neoceratodus; species Neoceratodus forsteri. The sequence goes on from CM057452.1 coordinate 444,881,091, forward strand.
CTTCCAGGGACATCCCTATCCAGGAACTCTACCAGGCTGCTACCTGGAAGACAGCAAACACCTTCATCATCCATTACCACATTGACCTTGAGTCATGCTGGAATGCTGGTTTTGGGGCCTCAGTTCTCCAATCTCTGTTTCCCAAGTAGGGGGTGTGCACCTTGCCTCCCTCCTCCCAGAGAACTGCTAGGAGTCTGCCAAGAAGTGTGAATGAACAACATATCCATGCCCCTAGAAAAACAGGTTCCTCACCTGTAACAGTAGTTCTAGGAGTGGTATATGTTGTTCATCCACACTGACCCACCCGACCTCCCCGACTGCAGCGCACAAACCTGGCTTCTAGCGGGCTAAGATCTGGCATCATGGGGCGGAGCTGAGGGTTATACCACCCGGGTGGGTGGGAGGAGCCAGCTTGAAGTCCTTCCGGCAAGAATTAAAGGGGAAAGGGACATGTCAAGAAGTGTGGATGAACAACATGTACCACTCCTAGAACTACTGTTGCAGGTGAGTAACCTGTTTTTTTCCCTCTCGAGAGCCCGCGCTTGGTGTTTTCTGGCCAGACACGTCCCTCGGTTGGACAGGGAGGTTTCTGTACACCTTCCCTCCCTTTCCGCTGATTCAGAGGGTCCTCCTGAAGCTGCAAGCCGAGGGGGCTCGAATGATTCTCGTCGCCCCACTTTGGCCTCAGCAGATTTGGTTCCCACTACTTCAGCAGATGGCAATGGAACCTCCAAGTCAGCTGCCTCTGAACTTGCACCTGTTATACCAGGATCAGGGAACTTTGGTTCATCTGGACCTCAAGTCCCTGCATCTTCATGCCTGGCTTCTGCAGACATAGCCAGATCCCGGTATGGGGTCTCCCAGGAGGTGGCTGACATTCTTGTCTCTGAGAGAGAGCCCTCAGCTTGATCCACTTATGCTATGAAGTGGAAGCGCTTTTGTCTTTTTGCTTCATCCTATCACTTAGAAACCCTGTCCTGTCTGGTGAACTCGGTTCTTCAATATCTCCTCTCCTTACTGAACCAAGGCTTGAGCTACTCCTCCATTAAGGTGCATTTATCAGCGGTTTCAGCATACCATATGCTGGTGGAAGGTAAAACTTTAGCCCAACTGGACGTGTCCTTTACCTTTTTAAGGGGCTTTTTCCACATTAAGCCTCCCATCTGAGATCCAGTACCCCCCTGGGATCTCCTCTTTATGCTGGAGAAGGTTACCCTTCCACTTTTTGAGCCTGCCGCAGATTGCGAGCTACGCTTCCTTTCCTTAAAAGTGTCCTTTTTAGTTGCAATCACTTCCACTCTGAGAGTTTCCGAGCTTCAGACCCTGATGTGTAAGGAGCCTTATTTAGTTTTTCATCAGGATAGAGGCTCCCTAAGGCCAAATCCTAAGTTTCTTCCTCAAGTCGTTTCGGAGTTGATGCTGAATCAAGATGTCAACCTTCCGGTATATTACCCGGAACATTCCGATAGAGGGGAAGTTCTCCTGTATACTCTGGATGTCCACAGGGCAGTGAGGTATTATCTCACGTGCACTGCTCCTCATCACAAGACGGAGCAGCTCTTTGCCACTTTTGTGCCTTGCTGCCTAGGCAGATCGGTGTTGAAATAAACTGTTTCCAGATGGCTGGTTAATTGTATCATTAACTGTTACAGCAAGTACAACAAGACCCTTCCAGGTTCAGTCAGAGGTCATTCTACCAGGGGAGTGGCCACTTCTTTTACATCTTTGTGGAATGTGTCCATTGGAGACATCTGCACAGCAGCTACTTGGAGTTTAGTGCATACTTTCATGAGGCACTGCAGTTGGACATTGCCTCTAGGCGTGGGGCCGGGATCGGCCTTGTGGACCTTCAGGGTCTTCTTTCTTAGAGTGCCTAGTTAGTACTGCTGCATTCAGCCGCTGCCCTTATCTCCTGTTGCTCATTTTCGCGGAACTGCTTGGCACTCAGTACTAATGGTAATAGCCTACTGCAAGAGCTCTCACTCGAAGTAAGATAGTACAGTTACATAAGAACTTACTGTAACAGTAGATCTTCGAGAGGAGCTCTTGCATCAGGAGTTGCTTTCCTGCCCTCCTTCCGCCTGGTGAGCTGCATCGCATCCTTTTTCGGCAAGCTTCCACCTGGTATGCCTGCCAGGGCCTGTTCATGGGTCTCCAGCGGGTAAACTGAGGTGGGGCTGGGGACCACCCTCTTTTGTACCACTGGCTGACGGGGCAGAGCCAACGTCTGGGGCAGCCCCCGCTGGACACTGTACTTTTCTGAGTCACTATTATTAATAAAAAAATCATGTTTATGTGTTAAAAAAATTAAATTATAATGTTTATTACAGTATAAACTGGGTATAGAAATCCCTTCATACTGATTGGCTAGGACCTGTTTGCTGAGTCAGCACAACCAACAGGGAAAACAAGTCCTTCCAATAAGGGCACATCACCAAAATGGAGAAACATAGAAGGTAAGGGCAGAAAATGACTTGTCCACCCATACTGCCCTACCCCAACAAATCACGGGGTAAACCTTTTGAATTTCAGTTTACAAACTGGTGGCCATTTTTCTTTCCTTGCTTATAAAACCAAAAAAATCTGTAACACATACCATTGCCAAATATTCTAGTAAATATTTTTTTCCCCTGAAATCTGCTCTCTAGTTGTTTTCACACATCAACTCACTTGTTTTTTTTTTGTTTTGTTTTAATTTGCCAAGGCAGCGCTCCTGCTCACCTGCCTGTGGACCCTGCTGGCTTCCTGACCACTCGCTGTATTACTTAACTACCCACTTAATCCCTCAACCGCTCACTCACATCTAAAAATAATAGTCAAACATAGTCACTGTACTGCTGTCATCTTTTAATCAACTTGAACTACCAGCGTAACTCTTCCTCCCAGTCGCTGATGTCACATGGCTCTGCCTGCTGGAAGCTAACATGTGCATAGGTGCTCAGTACAACAACATTGTTTCCGTTTTGTAAGCCACCAAGATGTCACTACTACTAAACATCATTCTGACATCTACAAAATGTAAAATGATTGGTTCACCTTTTTTCTGACATCTCATTGTCAGTGAAATTTCCCTAAAAAAATCGTAACTGCAAGCTTTTGAAATCCCATTGACCAGTCGGATTGCTTCAGTTTTCCAAGCCATTTTATAACTAAACATGACATAGCATGTTAGCACTACAGTGCCCCTTAAGGTGCCCAACTGCAGAAGACATATTTTACCTAGATTTTAACAAGATTTCATAATATTTTTAAATATTTGTTTTAAACGGTTTACTTTGTTTTGTTTTTGTTTTTTACCAAAAAGTTGACAAGAAAACAATTTTATAATTACAATAAGGCACAACAGGATGTTGGTTCTGCTGGCATAAACACACTTCCAGGGACTGAAGGCACTTGGCCTGTAGCCGCATACCTTACTATGCTCCTGGACATGCAATTAAACCAATACAACCAACACCCTTCTACCTTATTGCTTACTTTAAATTATGTAAATAAGAGATGCACTGTTTTCTTCACGGTGTTATGGAATACAGTCACTATGTTCTTCATCCTCCGCTCTCTCAGGAGCCTTTTCCAGTGTGCCTTGTTTCAGTCACTCCAAGTCTGTCATCTTCCTTATATGTCAGACAGTAATAATTTTTAGAAACAATGGTGGCCTACACCTGTGAGCTGCTGTATGTACTTATATCATAGAAACGTAGAATTTGACAGCAGATAAGGACCGCTTGGCCCACCTAGTCTGCCAATTTTCACTACCTGTTTCATATACCACAGATCCTAAATGATCTGGGCTTATCCTCTCTTTCCTATCGCTAGAATTCCTTGATGTCTGTCCCATGCGTTTTTGAATTCCCCTACCATTTTTACACCTACAACCTCTGCCGGGAGGCTGTTCTATGGATCCACCACCCTTTCCATGAAAAAAATACTTTCTCACATTACCCCTAAGTCAGTCACGCCCCATTTTCACATCATGGTCCTTTGTTCTGGAACATCTTTTTTTTTTTTTTAAAGATGCTACTGTCTTGTACCTTATTTACACCCTTGAGGTATTTGAAAGTCTATCATATCTCCCCTCTCCTCCAGGGAATACATATTGAGAACCTCCAGTCTCCCTTCATATGAATTCTGGTGCAGCCCCTGCACCATATTTGTCATCCTTCTCTGAACCGCTTCTACCGTCTGTGTCCTTCCAGAGATGAGGCCTCCAGAACTGGACACAGTACTCTAGATGAGGTCTCATCAATGTTCTGTACAGTGGCATCACCACCTCCTTCCTTCTGCTAGAGATATCCTGACAGCAGAAATATGAACCCTGCTCCGCCAGCCTCAGCTCACTTCACTTCCTGTCATAGCTGCCAACATTGAGTGCAGTCAGGAAAAACATTTGCAGAAACACTTTTTCAGCCTTTTGCACACCTTTTGAGGGGCTCAGCTATTCACCCTTTGCAAAGTAGAACAGATTCTGCATATAGTTTCACGAAGTGTAGTACAACCCAAATTTGACAAGTTAAATCATTTTGTGAGGTCTTGGTGAAGGGTGAAGTTTGTAACATTACCTCATATTTTTTGGCAAAGGATAACTTCACAACATTTATCCTTCTGAGTGGTCATGTTGTTCTGTACAAGTTTTAAATTGCCCTGTAGGCTATATGACTAGGTCACTCACCTGTAACTGTAGTTTGGAGTGGTATATGATTCACATCCACACTATGGCAGTTCCACTGGAATGCGATGATTGGCCAGACATGTTTAATATAAGCTCCTCCCACCACCCAAGAAGATGCATCCCCTGACTCCGCCCTGTGACGTCAGATCTTGCACACGAGAAACAGGGTCAGGTGCCACATGCCAGGTGGGTTGTGTGGATGTGAACTATGTACCACTCCTAGAATTACAGTTACAGGTGAGTAACCTGTTGTTCTAGGGGTGTGGATATGATTCACTTAATCACACTCTGGTGGACCCCTAGACGTTCTCCCGGAGGAGGGGGGAAAAAGACCTGCAACCCTACTTGGCAAACAGACATTGGAGAAATGAGGTCCCAAAACACGCATCCTCTCCATGACTCACGGTTGATGTGGTAGTGGAAAATGAAGGCACGTTCTGACCTCCAGGTTGCATACCCCTGTATGGGTATATCCCTGGCGGCAGCGGTATGTCTTGTGGAATGAGCCCTAATCACAGCGGGAGGCTCCCGACCAGCCAGGCTATTGCAGAAGTTGATGCAAGATGTGATCCACCTTACAATCGTCCACTTTGTTGTCAGTCCACCAGGTGCAGCATTGACGTAGGTGACAAACAGCTGGCGAGCCTGTCCCTGAATTCCAGTCATATGCTTAACATAACAGGAGAGCGTTCTCCGCAGGTCCAGGGTATGGAGTCTGTGGTCGGCCTCCGAAAAGGGGTTGGTAAAGTATACCAGTAAGTTAATCACCTGGTTAAGGTAACACTCCGATACCACCTTCAGGAGGAACTTCAGGCTGGGGAAAAGGATGACTTTGTCCCTGTGGAAGACTAACTAGGGAGAGTCCACCAAGAGCGCCTGGAGCTCCCCAGTCCTTCTGGAAGATGTAAAGGCCACCGGGAAGGCTGTCTTCCACAACAGGTTTGATAATTCACACCTGTGCTTTGACTCAAAAGGCTTGCCCATGGGGATAGCTAGGACCAGCAGTAAATCCCACGGTGGAGGTGGATCACGCACCTGAGGGGACAAGAAGTCAAGACCCTTGAAAAAGCACCTGACCACCTTCAACTGGGCCACCATCAGTATACCAGCCTGTGCCTAGTAAGCAGAGATGGCTGCCGTGTGCACCTTAAGGGTTGTCACTAGCAGTGCTAGCTTAGAAAGGGATCAAATGTAGTCCAGGATGCTCGACACAGGGCAGGCAAGGAGATCACGCTCCTTGCCCTGGCACCAAATGGAAAATCTCTTCCATTTAAAGGCCTATTACCTATGAGTTGACTCCTTTCTAGTTGCCTTCACGATGTGGAGGACTTCCTTGGAAAGACCCAAGGCCTGGAACTCAGCTGCTCAGGAACCAAGCCATGAGGACAGGGACTGAAGGTCTGGATACTGCCCCACAAAGTCTGGTCAGCAGGTCTGAATGGAGAGGCAGTTACCGCAGAGACTGGCTACTGAAGCTGAGGAGATCCAGGTACAAGAACTGCCTTGGCCAATCTGGAGCTATCAGGATCATCTGCACCTTGTCCTTCCTGACCTTGACCAATACAGAGTGGATCAAGGGAAGGGAAGAAAGGTAAACACGAGGCCCGGGATCCAAAGCCTCAAGTAGGGGAATTTCCCCGGTGTCCTCGCCAAATTTCCCTCATTCACTAAAAATACCACCAACAGCTTAATCTGGTTCAAGGTCAGTTGGCATTCATATGTATCCCCCTCCCCCGGGTCGTGCCTGAAAATAGGCAGGATTTGTCTACTGCACTTACCTGGTCAACAAAAGCTAAATAAATAAAATAAATAAAGGCATCCCCCATCAGGGTCCCAGACTGTGGGGGGCAGGCACAAAACAGCCTCAGTTTGGCATTCTCTCAGGAGGCAAACAGGTCCACCGAAGGTGAGCCCTCCAGGGAGAACAGATGGTTCACCACCTCCTGATTCAGAGACCATTTGATGTCTCTCCTACCTGGCTGAGAGCGTCTGCCAGCTGATTGTCCTCCCCTGTGACATGAACCAAGAAATGTGCACCCAGCCTGCATACGAGGGTCTAGCTGCGGAGTGCCTTCCAGCACAAGGGAAGGAAGTGTGTGCTGCCCTGTCTGTTCAGGTAAAACATGGTCATGAGCCAGTCCGGCGGTGCTGGATGACACACCTCATGCCGTGCCGGTGACCCTGGTTCGGGAATGAGCCCTGGCTGCCGGGGATCAGTAGGGGTGAAAGAGGACCGAGCATCCAGAGGACTGCTCTCCTCTTTTGGGGAGGGAAGGATTGTCATCCCGCCTGCTGATTGCCCTCTGGTGGGGGCTGGGGGGTGATAAAGGCCAGGAGGCATGTAGCTGGTGGGCGTGGTGTGTGGGTGCCCCCACATGCGTGCGCTTATGCCAGACATCGGAGGGGAGGGGGAATGGGGAGAAAAGTGGAAAAGGAGCTGGTAGGCTCCTTGATAGCCCAGCAGCTCCACACCGGCCCCCTGGAGTCTAGTTGTTGATCTCTGGGGGGGGGTAGTTGATGCCCTTTGCTCTAGCCCTGCCACGGGGGCAACCCACTGGGGATCTTGCAGGAGGGTTGGTCATGGGAGTAGCCGGGGCCAGAGAGCAAGCCCCTCCAAGGGAGGGGCAAAAGCTGCCTGCCAGCTCTGTTAGAAGGAGCATAAATATCGAAATAAAAAAAAAACATGGTCATGGTTATGTCTGTCTGGACTTCGTCGACCTGACCTCTGACTAGCGGAACAAATTCCATCAGAACCAAATGCACTGCACGGAACTCCACCAGGTTTATGTGGTGATGAGACTCCCTCGGTGACCAGAACCCATGGGCCACGTGGTCTCCCAGGTGTGCTCACCACTGTACTAGAGACGTGTCCATCATCAGTGTGACAGTCCACTCTGGGCAGACAAATGGGATTCCTTCCTCCAGATGTTCTGCGATCAGCCACCACTGGGTGGCATCCCACTGCTGGGTCACATTGACCAGCTGGTCGAAGTGGCCCAGGCACTGGGACCACTGACAGCTCAGCTCCCACTGAAGATGTTACATCTGCCAGCTGGCCCAGTGGACCATGCTGGTGCAGGATGCCATGTACCTCAGCAACTGTAGGAAATCCCTGGCAGAGGGCAAGAATTCAACCTGAAATGATCAGGCAAAGGAAGTAAGATTCAAACAACATGAAGTCTTGCTATATTATAGACATTAGCAGTTTGTTCCAGCTCTAGAACTGCCCCGGAGTGAAATGGTTAAAACCATTCCAAAATAGAATTTTGGCATGAGAGAAGCTCTATCTGTGTCATTTCAAACTTGAACTGTCAGATTCTTTACTCCGCCTCAGTGAACAGTCACTCCGGAGATTTCTCCTTCTGCTCGGTTCATTTCTCGGTTTAAAAAGTGTTTTCTCGGTTGGATTTAACCGAGAATAGTTTTATTTTAACCGTAAAACCGTTCGGTTCAAGCTCTAACTGTGGTAATCGTAAGTAAATGAAGGTTTTGTCTGTGTGGAACTTGTAAGTTATCGGTTCGGTTTTGAACCGATCAGTGGGTTTAAAACTCATTTAAAACTAAAGTTACTATTTTAGAGTGCGGTTCCGGTTCTTATCGGTTCTAAAAAAGCAGTTTATTCGTTTTTTCCAATACCGTGAACACGGTTAGGAACCGATAAGGGTGTCTTGCCTGGCACTGCCGTTAAAAGGGCAAGTTTTTGGTTAGGGCTGGCATTATGTCTGAGAAACCCAAAAGAAAACCGGACTGGGTTTCAACACTGTGATGTTTGTGGGGAAGTCTTTGCCAAGGCTGACCCACACACCACATGTGTTTATTGTCTGGGGTTTGACCACCTCCAGTCAGACTGCCAGGTATGTAAGAATTTCCCTGCAGCCACCCTGGAAAAAAGATTGGGCAGGCTCAGGGAACGAGAGGCCAAAAAGTCCGCTGACCCGGATGGCCAGCCCGGTTCGGTGTCAACCGAACCAGAGGGAGTGCCCTCTGACCAGGGCCAGACTTCCTCGGGCAAAAGAAAAGCTGGTTCTGAGGAACCAATTCCAGTAAAGAAAACAAGAAAACCAGCAGGTCTGGAGTCCAAAATTCCTTCTCCAACTGCTGCAGAGATAGCAAAAGCCATACAGATTGTCCAGTCACTGTCTCAGGGTCCGTCCGAACCACCACTATTTGGTAAAAGGTCGGTTCGTCCGGTCCCAGTGGTTCAGGATTGTGATATTGAGGAATTTTATGAACCAGAGGAGGGGGAGGAGGATTATGAACAGTATGAATGTGGCTGGGAAGGTCTGGGTGTGCCCATTGAACCGGACATCTCCCCAGACAGACCTTTAGAATCTCCCCCATGCTGTCTGAGTCCCCATCTCATTTTATGTTTTATAAAAAGTTGCTGAAACCCTCCAGCTTCCTTTAGAAGAGGCTGTGGATGAGCAAGAGGAGCCTGATTTTGTAGAAATGATGGATATTCCAGAGTCTGGAGATTGTCTATTCCTTTACATAAGTCTTTTAGGAAACAAACAATTAAAATTTTAAAAGCTCCTAATTCTGTGCCTCCTGTAGATAAAAGATGGACAGAAGGTATACATTGTCAGGCCCTGATACAGAATTCCTTTCTCAGCAATGCAGTCATGTTGGGGTAGTTCAGGCTGCTGCCTGTGATAAAGCTAATATTCCCTTGGCTTCACATCCTCCTGACAAGGATTCCAGGAAAATTGATGCCATGGCCAAAAAACAGTATATGGCAGCCTCTCTGGGACTCAGGCAAGCAAATTATATGGCTTATGTAGCTAGGTATCAGAAATCTAGATGGGATACTATTATGCAATTGGCCAAGCAGGCCCATGGCCAGCTGGCTAGTGAACTAGAACAGGTGGCTGCTGATGGCATTGAAGCCTCTAAGGTTCAGTTTCATGCTGCTGTGGATGTTAATGATGTTTCCTCTAGGGTCATGGCCACATCTGTAGCTTTTCGTAGGTTGGCCTGGCTCAGGTGTACTAGTTTGTCACAGGATACCCAGACTAAGGCTAGGGATTTTCCTGTGGTGGGAAATCTCTGTTTGGAGAGCAGACAGAGAATTACATGAAGATGGATGAATATAGGACTACTTACAAGAGTGCCCAGGCTAAGGCGTGGCAAGCCACTCCTCAAGGCATGCCCCAGGGGTAGGGATAGGCTTTTCACAGGCCTTTCTACCAGACTCAGGCCTCCTCTGCCTATGCTCAGAGGGGCTTCTTCAGAGGCAGGGGCAGGCGAGGGTGGGCAGACCTGCTCCCACCCCAAGCCTAAAGCTCCTGCGAAACAGGCACCCTGATGGGGTGCCCAGGCGTCTCCTGTACCAGTGGGGGCAGGCTGGCTTACTTCAGTCAGAATGGGCTTCTTTAACCTCAGACAAGTGGGTTCTGGAAGTAGTAAGCCAGGGTCTGGTTCTCAGCTTCAAAGTTTCCCAAGTTGAGAAGCAGACTTTTCTACCTGCAAGTGCTTCAGAGACCCTCGCTCTGGAAACAGAGGTCTCATCCTGTTAGCTCTCAGAGCAGTAGAAAGGTTCCTCCCTGCATCAGGGCAGGGGTCTGTATTCAGATACTTCCTTACCCCAAAAGACAGGAGAATGGCGGCCCATTTTAGATCTCAGATATCTGAACAAGCATCTTTTGAAACCAAAGTTCAAAATGGTAACTCTGGCAATGATTTTACCTTCCCTAAGGCCAAGGGACTGGCTAGCCTCCCTGGACCTCAGGATGCCTATTTCCATGTCCTAATCAGAAGATCCATCGAAAGTACCTCAGATTCGAACTGCCCTCAGGTCATTACCAGTTCAGAGCAATGCCCTTGACCTTACCTCTGCTCCAAGGGTATTCACAAAGTGTCTAGCAGTGGCCCACTTAAGGAGGCAGAGGATTGCTGTTTTTCCTATCTGAGCGACTGGCTCATTGTAGGCCAGTCCCCAGAACAGGTAAAATCTCACCTGCAGGTCACCCAGCAGCTTCTCACCTCCCTGGGTTTTCTGCTAAACCTACCAAAGTCGGTTCTGGAACCAGTCCAGGTACTCACCTTTTAGGGGCAGAATTGGACACAAAGCTAGCTAGAGCCTTTCTTCCCCAGAAAGGGTAAGGAATTTAGTGGCTCTGGCTCCTTTCTCTTTCACTCTGCAGGTCTCTCACCAGCAAGACACTTTCTGCAGCTCCTGGGCACATGGCTGCATCCACAGCTGTTGTGCAGGGAGCCAGATTTCAGATGAGAGACATTCAGTTTCACTTGAGAACCTTTTGGTCTCAGAGAAGAGACCCCCTTTCCAAGTTGGTCCCAGTGACTCGAACCTTGATCCTCGCTCTCCAGTGGTGGCAGGATCAGAGCAATTTAAAAGCGGGGGTCCCCTTCATTTCCCCTTCTCACGACTTGACTCTCACTACAGATGCTTCCCTTCTGGGTTGGGGAGCCCACATGGGCGACCTTTCCACTCAGGGAGTTTGGTCCCCCCAGGAATCTCTGCTCCACATCAATTTGCTGGAACTCAGAGCTGTCTTTTTAGCTCTTCAAGCTTTTTCTGCATCTGTCCACGACAAGGTGATACAAGTCAGAACAGACAACACCACAACAATGTGGTACATCAGCAAACAGGGGCACTCGGTCTTGACCTTGTGCACCGAGGCAATGAAGTTGTGGTCTCTGGCCTATTCCTGAACACTTCCCTCATAGCAGTTCATCTTCCAGGGAAGGACAATGTCCTAGCGGATGCCCTCAGCAGGATTTCCCAGGGCCATCACAAATGGTCCCTGGATCCTCAAGTGCTGGGGATAGTTTTGCCAGGTGGGGCATCCCTCAGGTAGACCTTTTGCAGCCCCAGACAATCACAAACTTCCTCTGTTCTGTTGCAGGCCTCCAGTGCTGGGCTCAGTTCCCTGGATGCCCTTCTTCTGGATTGGGAGGAAGTTCCTCTATGCTCCCCCTTTCCTCTCCTATTCAAAGTACTAGTCAAAATCAGATCTCAGCCTTGCAGGGTGATTCTGATTGCACCGGATTGGCCAGGCAGCCCTGGTACCCACTTCTTCTGTCTCTGACAGTCCATCTTCCCTGTGCCTCCCAGGAATCACAATCTGTTGACCTGTGCCCAGGGAAGGGTTTGGCATCCGGACCTCAAATCCCTCAACCTCAAGGCCTGGCTCTTGAGGGTTAGAGTTGCTGATTTACACCTCTCTCAGGGTGTTCTTGAGATCTAAAGGCTTCAGAAAGCCTTCCACTAGGACTACTTATAGTTCTAAATGGAAAGGTTTTCCATTTGGTGTGCTGGAAAAATGTTTCCCAGAATCTGCTGAATTGCCCATTTTGTTAGATTACATGGTACATCTTAATTCCTTGGGTCTCAGACCAGCTACCCTGAGAGTTCATTTGGCAGCTGTGTCTGCTTTTGTGTCAACAGGAAAGTCATCCCCTCTTTCCTCTCATCCTGTGTTTTCCAAGTTTTTAAGGATTACTCCATACTAATCCTCCCTTTCGGGAACGGCCCCTGCTTGGGACCTTAATGTTTGCATTGCCCAGTTAATGCAACCCCTTTTGAACCTCTGTCTTCTGCAGAGCTTAAGTACCTAACTTGGAAAACTGTTTTCTAGTGGCTATCACTTCTGCCAGGCCATAAGTGGTGCAAGCCTTGTCAGTGGAGACTGACTTATTTCTTTCCACAGGGATAAGGTAGTCCTTAGGACTAATAGGAAGTTTTGCCTAAGGTGGTTTCAGATTTCCATCTTAATCAATCTATCTCTCTTCCAGTATTTTCACTGATCACTCCTCTTGGTGAGAGGAGGTTGCACAGCCTGGATGTTAAGAGAGCTCTCAGTTATTATATAGGCGTACCAAAGGTCACAGGTTGAATCCTCCAACTTTTCCTTACCTATGGTGAAGTTGGGAAGGGCAAACCTGCCACTAAGAGATCAATAGCCAGGTGGATTGTCTCTTGTATCCAATTTTGTTATCAGAAAGTGGGCAAACCCCAGTTTGAGGCTCATTCTACCAGGGGTACAGCTGTCTCTAGCTGCTGCCAGAGATATCCTTTATTAAAGATTTGCCAGGCTGCTACTTGGAAAAGCAGTGCACACACTTCAAGCATTACTCCCTGGATGTCCAGGCCAGGAGAGATGCTCGGTTTGGCACAGCTGTTCTTCAGAGCCTATTCCTAAGTAGGTTCTGCCCTCCTCCATGGAGGTACTGCTGTGTATTCTGCTAATGTCAATAATATAGCAAGACTTCATGTTGTTTGAAGAAAAATTACTCACCTTAGTAATGTTGTTTCTTCTAATGGAGTCTTACTATATAGACCTCCCCAACCTGCCCCTCTCAGATCCTCTACTTGGTGGGGTACGGGCAACTTAGTGTGGGCACTACTTATGTCCTGTTAGCATTTTGTCCCCTTTGGGACTTTGGGGTGTGTGTGTGTGCAGCGTGTGTGTGTTTTATTCTACTATGTTCCATTTTCATATTATTAGAATGGTGTTAGTATTTCTGGTCCCTGACTTGAGTCTTGGGTGTTGGGACCATCAATGGTTGTTATTATTTAGGTAGCCATTTGGCTAGTGTAGGTTACAGCTTCCACACAGACCTTAGTGAGTTTGGCTAGTAAAGTTCTGACAGTTCAAGTTTGAAATGACACAGATAGAGCTGCTCTCGTGCCAAAATTCTATTTTGGCATGGTTTTAACCATTTCACTCCGGGGCAGTTCTAGAGCTGGAAAAAACTGCTAATGTCTATAATATAGCAAGACTCCATTAGAAGAAACAACATTACTAAGGTGAGTAATTTTTTCTTCTGTGCCCGGAATACCAGGAGATGGGCCCTGGCCCTGTAGGGAATCTAGCTCTGCCCCAATGAACTTGATCACCTACTTCGGTACCAATTTGGACTTGTCCATGTTGACCAACAGGGCCACATCTCGGCAGGTCTGGAGAGTCAAGTTTGTGGCTCTCGCCATGGCCTCTCTGGATGGACAGGCTGTCAGCCAGTTATCCAGGTAGGGGTGCAGTCTGAGCCCTAGGTGCCACAAGTGGGCTGCCACCACTGACATGCACTTGATGAAGACCTTTGGAGCTGTGGAGAGGCCGAATGGCATCACCTAGAACTGGTACAGGATCCCTTCTGCTCGGAACTGGAGGTACCGGCTGTGGGGCCTGTGGACGGAAATGTGGAAGAATGCATCCTGGAGGTCAAGGGAGCAAACCACATATACTACCAGGGGTGGTATAATCTGGCTCAGAGTGACCATCCAGAATTTGTGCTTCTGCATATACTGGTTGAGATCATGGTGATCCAGTATGGGTGCTAGCCCCCCATCTGTTTTGGGACCAAGAAGTACGTGGACATGCAACCCTGACTGGCCAGGGTGTCCAGGACACGGGCTATAGCTCCTTTCATAAGGAGCTGAGCAGATTCCTCCCTGAGGGCAGACAGTGTGTTCTGAGACAGCCCAGATTTTCGAGGCGTGTGGAGGCCGTAGGATGGGAGAGCCTTGAAATTGAGAGACAGCCCTCTGCCCACTATATCCAGCACCCACTAGTCTGTTGTGATAGCAGACCAGCATGGCAAGAAGATACATAGCTGGCCTCAAATGGAGAGAGAAGTCAGGGACAGGACAGGTGGAGGGATGACCCCCCCCAACCCGCCACTAGGCGCTTATGCGGCGGCATGTGTGGCTGTTACCAGAGGGGCACCACTACCCCTGCCCCCTTCCTTTTTAGGACCTTGATCCTTGGACTTCTTGGGGTTGCCAGGTCTGAAACGGCACCTGCCGAGGCTGCTGCTGGGAAGGCTGTGACTGGAAGGACTTGTACTGAAAGTCCGGCTCTTAGGCTTTTTCTTCTGATCCTTCTGGGATAAAGTCATAGAATCAAGGGTGGCATTGGATTTCTCGATATTCGTGAGATGCCCTTCCACCCCAGGGCCAAAGAGGTTGGTGCCCTGAAAGGGGACTTCCACCAACCTCTGTTGAGTGTCCACAGTGAAGGTGGACAGGCGCAGCCAAGCCCTGCAGTGCATGGAGACAGTCGCTGCCACCACACGGTTGCAAGAGTTGCTCATGTCCAAGGCTGTTTGGAGCTGATGTTTAGCCAGCAATTGACTGTGGTCTCTAGTGAGCTCCGCCATCACGCGCTGCTCTGGGTGGAGATGGGGGAAGATAATATTGAACATTCCCATCATGGCATGCCCATAAATTGCATCATAATGGCCTAGCTAACCTGCCAGAGACCCAGGGTTGCTGCAGTGTACACCCTTTTTGTGGCATGGTCAGTCTTACGGGATTCCTTATCCATGTTCCCCTGGTGTCCTGTCTTACAGAGCATTAAGTCCATAAGCTGACATTCGGCCGAAGGGTGGTCAGAAAACCCAGAAAGGGAGCCCATAGGGACCACGTAGTTGTGGACAGATCGGGCCAAAGGTGGTGGGCAGGATGCTGCCAAAGCTTCTGGAACGGTCCCAAGATGGTCTCAGCCACCAGGAAGACAACCCCTGGGGCTTCATCCCCATCCAAAATGTCTGTAAAAGGGTACTTGGCCGTCTCCTGGACTGACTCCAGTGGGACGGATATGGACTCCACGGTCAGATGGAGCAGTGCACCGAAGGAGACTGACCCATGGTCGGAGGAAGACTCCTCGACTGAATCACAGTCGAAGAGTGGAGCCCCAGAGGAGGCCATGGACTCTTGATCTGAGTCATCCAATGACTTCTCAAAGACAGCCCTCGGCTGTATTTCTCCACAGACCTCCCAGGACTCGTCACCAAGAACTGGCCTGGCAAGCTGGGAGCCGAATGGCTGGCCTCCTTAGTTGGGGTGCTGACTAGTGGCTGTCAGGGTGGTGGCTCCACCGTGATCAATAGAAAAGCAGGTGTGGGAGAGCACCTGCAGAACCTGAGCAGTGGGGGAACCACTGGAGGCTGCCAGGGGACCAAAGGTCCTTGGGACAGAGCCCTACCCTGCCCCGTGATGACCTATTGTTGTCAGAGGAACTCCTTTTAACACCAACACATTTTCTGCTGGTGCCTCTCCTCACCTCAGGATGAGGAACATTGATGACTGTGCCTCCCAGTGGAACAGGATAGAGAGCACGAGCACCTCGACCACAACCTCAACCAGCGACCGCCCAGTTGACAGCGAGTGGGGTCTTCATGATGTTGGCTGTAAGCATGCTGGCCCACATTCAGCAACAAGGACATTGAAGACCCAACCCCGGTTGGAAGCTTATCTTGAACAGGGTCAACCATGATGACCGATCGATCCACGTCCTCTGAGTGAGTCCTCTGAGGCCGATTCCTTGGCCTTGTCAAGCAATGGAATGACACGGTCAAGAAAAATCTAAAATTGCAACAGGTTGGTTGACTGAAAATGAGATCAACTGGCTCACCAGTGGGGCTGAGGAGCCTTCAACCTGCCCCTCAGCTGAGGAGCGTTCGACAACCACTGAGCGGTCAGGCCAGTCAAGGGACCAGAAGGACTGCAATCTCTCCCCATCCCATGACTGGCGACTGTGGTGAGATGATCTCTTAGTTTTGGTCTTGGACTAAGAGCCACAGTGGGCAGGTCTGTTCTCCCTGGTCTGGAGGGACCTGAACATTTCATAGAACTGGTTCTTGAAGGTCTTTCTGATGCTGGTCGGAGGTAGGAACAGTGCAGAGGCCAAGGAGATGCCTGCCGCTGCCGCATCCACTTCAAGGACTGCAAGTTATGAAACAGACCTGGCAGTCGCAGAGGCCTTTCTGCTGCCCTTAGGGTAATCCTTTGGTTCCCGTTCCGAAGGCCAACCCAGCGCAAGAGGGAGCTTCCAGTCCTCGAGGAACTTAGGAAGCATGGAAAGGCAAAGGCCGCACTCTGCCACATCGTGTTGCCCATTCAGGCAGTACACGTATGTGTTGTGCAGATCAGTGACTGACATCTTCTGGCAGCACTGAACGCAAACCTTTTGACCCATCGTTGGTCTGGTAACAGAGTCGAAAGAACTGCAAAAAAAAGAACAATTTAGCTTTTAGTCTCACTTGGCCAAGAAGCAGCCAATACCTTTAACAAATTCTTCTGTAGTATTGCTGCAGAGGCCCTAGGAACGATAACTAAACCACCCTGCACTAATAGTAAACACACAGAAGACCACATAAAAAGAGAGAGAGAGCAACTTTGTCTTCCAAGAAATCAGCACTGAACTTGTCATGGAAGAACTCATCAAACTAGACACAAGTAAAACGATAGGGCTAGATGGGTTACCTACAAGTCTACTCAAATTTGCCTCACCTGTGCTGGCCAAACCTCTCGCATACCTATTCAACTTGTCCCTACCAACAGGAGGCTGTCCATCTGACTGGAAAATATCAAATGTAATCTCAGTCTTTAAATCAGGGGACAAAAACTGACATAGGTAACTACAGACCTATTTCCTTACTACCAATCATCTCCAAACTGTTCGAGAAACTAGTTAGAAAACAAATAACTGAATACATGGAACTAAACAACCTGTGGAACCCACATCAGGCTGGCTTCAGGGTGAACCACATCACTACATCAGCCCTGCTAAAAGTAACCACCGACATACAAGAAGCCTTAGACAAGAGGTTACTTATGGGAGCAGTGTTTGTTGATCTGAGCAGAGCATTAGATACTTGTAAGCCACAACATCCTAGCTGACAAGCTCAAAGAAATCAGCTTAGATGCAAAGGCACTAACTTGGGTCAGGAGTTGTCTTAGTCACACATTCCAGCTGGTCACCCTGAACAAACACAGCTCACACCTGCTGCTATCAGTACTGGGAGGCCCCCAAGGCTCTATATTAGGCCCTCTGCTTTTCAGCATTTACATGAACTCCCTGAAATTTCCTATCCCTCATGTACACTTTCACCTTTATGCAGACGATACCATTATATACACATCTGCCAACTCCTCAGGACAAATTCAAGTGGCCCTGCAAGAGCTTTTAACCTACAGCAAAACTCCCTGTACAGCCACAAACTGGTGCTCAATGCAAAAATATCACAAGTTTTGCGATTTAGGCCCCATCGCAAACCTGTAGGTCCCCCAGAGGAGCTGGACATAGCAACATTCGCAGGTAACAAACTAGAAGTGGTTAATGCCTACAAATACCTGGGTCTATGGCTAGACTCAGACTGTAAATGGAATGTACACTGTGACAGGGCTGAATACAGCCCTGTCCCAGTTGTTATGCAGAAAGTGTTTAAATGCAAGGATCTGTTCTATCCTCTCCTTTTCTGTCTTCTCTGTCTGGTTGCACAACCAGTTTTTCTTGTGAGACCTAGGACTTGATCACCCTGATAGTCTTGCAGTTCTCTGTCTCTCGCTATCTCTCTCTACCCTCACTTGCTGTTCTGTCTTTTCTTCCCCCTTGCATATCTGCTGGTATAAAAATATATGTGAATCTTTTTGTGGAAATGGAATTGATACTGGGATCTCTTTGTTTAAAACTGTATATAGTTATACTGTTGAAATGATTGCAGAGCTAAAACTGTATATAGTTATACTGTTAAAATGATTGCAAAGCTATTTGGAACTCAGTGGGTTAACCTGAGATGCAATTTTTAAGCCTTTTGCAGAAGATGTAAACAAGAGGTCAGTTCTGGGTCGCAATGTTCTTTTTGCTGCACCTTCTGAAGCTGACAAGAACATTGGGAACTTATAAGAACACTGTGAGAAGCATGCTAGTTTCTTAACGAGCTCCTGCACAGATTTATAAAAAGGATCTGCAATGTTTTGCAAAAGAGAGACAGAGACTGAAAGACTGAGATTTGGAAATTGAGAAGAAAAAGAACTCTGCTTTCTGTGTTTGCACTGCCATTGTAAATAGTTATTCTGGACAATTTTTATTTTTTATTTCGCTGTTATTGAGAAAAATAAAATGATATTTGTGAATTTTACAACTGCTCCTGGTTTTCCTGTGCTTCCTGACCTGTGCCTCGACGTCACACACATAGACCATATGACCAAGAGCCTAAACAAAAAGCTAGGCGCACTCTAACAACTACGTAACAAGATACCAAGAACATCCAGTATTAGAATAGTAGAGACAATGGTCCTACCTATTATGGACTACAGAGATGTCCTATATGGAGGTGCATCCAGTTCTGAATTACATAAAATTGACGTACTCTATGAAAAATTTGCAAGATACACACTGGGTGCCCCACACACAATACATCACTGTCTACTATATAGGGAACTCACATGGACAAGCCTGAAGGTCAGGAGGCAGCTACACAAATTAACCCTCATGTTCAAAGTATTCAAAAAAACATCTCCCAGGGTACATCCTAGACAAAATGGAACCCAAGCTTATTAACAGGTCTGACCTGAGATCTGCCAATGGCATGGAATACAGGATCCAGCAGGCATCAACAAACTCGGGCAGGTCGTCTTTCCTGTTCAGGGGTCCCTCAGCCTGGAACTCATTGCCCATGCACCTCAGGCTGAAGAACAACCCAGTTAGACTGGGACCCATCAAAAAGTGGACCACTAAAGATGCCATGAAATCGCTAATTTGTTGTCCCAACTACGACAAGGGATAATGTGACTCCAAGACATGGTCCACTGAGCCACCCGACACAGCCCAGAACACGCACACTTAGAGCCCTAAGGAACCCCGCAGCAAGGCACTATTCTTTGTCCTAATCCGTAACTACCACAATATGAGCACTAATATGTAACTGTCAGAGCTGATCCTGGTGTACCTATTATATCACTAATGGCTTCTGTACTGTACTGTCATATACTGTTTGACAATGTACAATGGAAAATACTTTACCACAGATGCCTGTATTATACTGTCATGCATTGTTTGGTAATGTGCTGAAAATCTCTGATGCTGAACTCACTGACATCACTGTTAGCCTGATATTGTACTGTAATAGATATTGTACTGTAATATCCTTGGTAACCTAGACTACAGCATATGGTACCCACTGAAAATGAGCCTCGGCTCAATTGGGGTCTGACCATGTTCATATCATGTGACAATGATTGTGAATAAAAAGTTAACTACTACTACTACTACTAAAACTTTAAAAGTAACGGTTTGCCAATGGACCTGATAAAATCCTAAGCAGAGCCTGAAGGAGGTGACCTGTTCTTGCAGGGCAAAGAAAGATTGGATGTCACAGGGTGGAATCTGGGGATATAGCTGCCTGGGTGGTGGGTGGAGCTGAGCTTCAAGACATCCAGCAAGTCATTGCACTCCAGTGAAACTGCTAGAGGGTGGATAAGTGAACCATATCCACTACCCTAGAAATATTATTTTTCCTTTTGAGTGTATTTTTGTACTGTATGTGAAACCAGTATGAAAAAAGAAAATGTCAGTGTAACTCTGATGCTTCCTATTACTCGGACTGGATTCCATTTAATAACAAGTGCTGCATTGAGTGACTTAATTTCTCAAGAGCCTTGAGATTCTGTATTTGTTAGAGGCTGTTTTTTTAGCCTAGAAATCCCACAGGTCCTGTTGTGTTGATTTTGCAGTAGTAATGTACCCCTGAGATCAATGAGACCTTAGTTAATTGCTATGCTAAGAGTGTTTATAGACTTTGATCCTTTTGCTCAAGCTGCAGTCATTAAATCAGGAGTTACAGTGACCTAGAGGCACACTTTCAGATCCCTTTAGACGGTTTCTTCTGCAGCTGGAACCTTCAGTAGACTTGTTTGGTAAACAAGAGTCACTTTTTCCATTTCAAATGCTTTCTTTATTCTGAAGCGTTACATAGAAACGTAGAATTTGTCGGCAGATAAGGACCGCTTGGCCCACCCAGTCTTCCCATTTCCCTACCTAATGGATAAGCTGCAGATCCTAGTTAACCAGCAGCCTACTTCTTTCTACCCCCAACCCCTAGAATTGCCTTCTGGCTGTCCCATGCATGCCTGAATTCAACCACTGTTTTTGACTCCACAACCTCCTCCGGAAGGCCGTTCCATGCATCCACAACCCTCTCTGTGAAAAGCTTACTTTATACTGTAGCTTTACTTTGCATTGCTCTCTGTAATATTAAGAGTGGCATGAGGACCATCTCACATACCAGTATAACAATGGAAGGGTTTTTTTATTTTATTTTAATATTACAGACTGTGGATGAACACACAGGAACAACTATATGCCATGCCATCAGCTATTAATTGATTGCCTGGTAGCAGATATTCTCATTGTTCCCCCCTTCCCCCATTCAGGGCTTAAAATAAACTGGTTTGCATTTGTGGTGCAAAACAAAACTCGACTCGGAGGGATTGCTTAATCAAAAAAGGGGACACTGGTTTAGTAGCAGCTTGTGCGTGGGTAGAGGCCCCATTTCTCTCCTGCAACTACAGATGTCAACAGCAAAAAGGAGAGACTGTGGATTATTTTTCCTTTGTATGTTTCCTTCCTCACCTAGCATTTATTCAGAGTTCTGCTGTCTTGATCAGTTGCCTGCGCCAGAACTCCAGTACTCCATGCCATCTTCCCCTCTGAGTCTAGACTACTGCCTGTCTGCGTCGCTCATCTTTCTTGGCTCAGTCCCTGAGGTGGGCCTCCTCTGAACTGCGCTGCTGTTGTGGGGTGGAGGTGGGACAGAACAGCAGTCGTTGGGGATGCTGTGCACGTATTAGTGAGGGAACAGTCCATTTTTGTGTGTCTTGTGGACATATGTGGCACTCCAAGACAGGCAATCATTCAGTCAGTTATGGGATTTTCTCCCCACTATAACTTCCAACCACCTCCCATTTGCAGATCAGTGCCTGCTCACGACTGCCGAGGATGGGAGGGGATGTTCGATAGCATTGCCAGTTCTCCACTCTGTGTCACTACTAAAGTGGCAAATCATTGATGGCCTCACTGATGGTGATCGATGCTAAGATCGCCCCAATTTTGAACAGATTCGGGGAGCAGGATACTAAAATCGAAGTGGCTGCCAAAGTGGTGACATCAGCAGAAACTTCAGCGATACAGGCGATGGCAGGCGCCAGAAAGTTAACACAAGAGAACACCCAACTCCGCTACAGATTGAAGGCCCTTGAAAACACTAATAGGGCCGTCAATGTCAGACTGATCGGGTTACCAGTGGGGTGTGAGGGCAAAAACACTCTTACTTTTCTACAGTCTTGGCTCCCCGAGGCTCTAGGTATGGCACCGAACATAGAAGCCTCCAGTTTTCTCAAAACATATCGGATTTCTCCACGTTCAGTGGCCCAACAGGAGGACAATCCAAGATTGATGTTGCTGGTCACAGTTTAAGTGGTGATACAGGACAGAATATTACAGGCTTCTCGTGATGCCCAAAACCTAAACTTCCAAGGCAACACCATACGTATATTTCCCAACCTGTTATGCGACCTGGGCTAAAAGGAAGAAATTCAGTGGGGTGAGGGCTCAATTGAAGAGCCTAGGGGTTGCCCAATCCCTCCTGATGCCCGCAAGACTTCGGATTTTTTATGCAGGCCAGACATACCAGTTCACAGACCCAATGGAAACGGGGAAGTGAGTAGACCACATAAGGCAAGAATTCAAGATCACCAGAACAGAGAATGCCGAGAGCTCGTCCGATATCGAGGAAGCCTGACTTACCTGATGCAGATGAGTCCTTAATGCTCTGCTGAACAATATATACTAAATAATTGCTTTATCTGATTACACGGCAGCGATTTACATTTACAGTAAGTGCTTTATTAGTGTTTTGAGGGAGGTTGGGGCCGTTGCTTAGTTATAAGTTAACTCCATGTGAAAGATTAAAGTTGGTACTTGTTTTATTTTAAACATCGCCAGTCAGATAATTTCATAAGGCCCAATGTTTGTCAACCAGGTTCAATGAGGTTGAATGGTGACTTGTTGTCTTGTCCACTGAAGATAGCTAACGAGTTTAATTTGAAATTTACTACATTGTCTGATTCCTTTAGTGACCAGTCCAAGGTGAACTACTTGGGATTGACTGAAGATTTTACAGTTAATCCTAAACTGTACTTAAGGACTGCTACTCCGAAGGAGGTAGAAAGTTGTTGCGTTGTATTAAGAGGGACAGCTCAGCTGGTTCTGATGGCTTATGTCCTAGTTTATTGGCGGATGCTGCCTCGGTTATAGCACTTCCAGTTAGTATTATTTTCAACTTGTCTTTGTTACAGGTACTATACCTAATATATGGAAACATACTTTGGTCACTCCTATATTTAAATCTGGTTCACAACATGAGTTTTGTAACTACAGACCTATTTCTATCTTGTCTGCTTTAGCTAAAGTTCAGGAAAGAATAGTTTATAATCAGTTGATTGGGTATGTGGATCGTTTTGGATTATTGTCTCAGAACCAACATGGTTTTAGAAAGGGAAGGAGTACTGAGACTGCCTTGGTCGGAGTTCACGAACGCGGTACTTAATGGCATGGATAAAGGGTGTCTGACGGGTGCCGTGTTCGTGGACTTGACCAAGGCATTCACTCAGTTGATCACCAATTGTTGATTTCTAGACTTGGGTCATTGGGAGTTGGTGAGTCTTTCTTGGACTGGACGAGGGATTATTTAACAAATAGGTTTCAAAGGGTTAAATATAGGGGTGCTGTATCAGACTCTGTAATGGTTAAGTGTGGGTTCCACAAGGTTCTATTTTGGGGCCACTTTTGTTTTCTTTGTTTTTGATCAACTAGTAAGTGTGATTAATAATGCTTCTTTAACACTACGCTGACGATGCAGTAATTTATCATGGGGTTTGTCATTTGAGAATCTAGGTGTTTCTTTAACAGAGGAAATGTGCAATTTTCAGTCTTCACTTATGGCCTGTAAATTACTCTTAAACAAATCTAAGACAAAGGTGATGGTTTTGGTACCCCACCTAGACTGAGATCTGAGGTTGGTACTTTGGAAGTTGAATCTCTTGATGGATTACTGTTTGACTATGTTGATACATTTCAATATCTTGGGGTATTACTAGATTCTCATCTAAGTTATGAATCTCATTTTTTGAGGGTTACCTCAAGAATACATTGTAGATTAGGTTCTTTGTACAGAATCCGTTCATTTCTTATTCCTGAGTCTAGGCTGGTTATTTCAAATTGCTGCTTACTTCCTATTGTGAACTATGCAGCTATGATTACTGACACTGCTTCTGCGACAGTGATTTCAAAGAAATCCACTTTACTTCACTTGATAGCTAAGTTTGCTTTAAATTGTTCTAAGTCATCTCATCATTGTGTGATTTTGAAAGAAATGGGCTGGTTACCGGTTTCATTAAATTTCCAATACTGTGGCCAAGTTCATATATAAAGTTATGGACTCTGGAATTCCACATAGTATTTCAAAGTTTTGAGACCATATATTGATGGTCATTATTCTAGACATAGGTCAGACAGTAGGTTTCTGAGATTCCTTTTATGAAATCTAAAAGTGGACAAAGATCCTTTGCTTATATTGCTTCCATTCATTTGGAATAGAAATTCCTCAAGATATTAGGTGGTTGTGTTCTGTCAAAAGTTTGCCGATGCATTAAGGATGTATTTGAATCTCAATTTAATTGTAACTGTTTTTATGAATTTTTTTTTATGAATTTTATCGTAACAAAGACATTTTTGTCTGCAATTTGCTGCATTGTATATGTATGTTTGATTATGTATTGTCTGTATGCAATATATGTGGGTCGCACCTGTAAAAGGAACTTGTTTCCAGTGTGCTTACCCGTTAAGCGAATAAACAAACAAGATAGAGCGCCTGAGGTCTTTTTGGGGGGAATTTTATCTGCACTGGGGAAATCTACATAAAGTGCGTAGGTATTATGGCAGCCATGGTTGCTAGGGATGCCATGCGGCGACGGGCTACTGCCACCTTGTAACGTCGAATATATACTGTTTAACAGTCTGTGTTATAAAAATGTTACAAAATACTTGCAGCAATGCTCCCAGGGCTTCTATAATACGTGGGAGTTAATTCTCTTTTCTGTATGTCAAGACATATGGTTTAGTTGGGGACCTGGAGAGCAAGGGGGCGAATCTTAGTTTAAAAACGTTGTTAATGTTCTTCATAGGATTAAAGTTGGGGAAGACGAGTTGTAAGAAGTTGCTCAATATCTTTGGATTTGTAATATGCTTGGACCGAGAGTACATCCCGTCTAGAGTACGGGAGTCCGATCATGCTTCAGTATAATTTTAGTATGCTTGCTTACTCTCTCACACTTGCAGTGTGTAGCATTTAGAAAACTAACTTTGTTTGGTAATAATGTTGGACCCCCCCCCACACACACACACATACAGACATATTTGTAAGCCTAATGTCTAGACTGTCATTCCTAATGTACATTTGATGCATCTTGAACTTTTAAATTGATGTCTGACATGTGATGTACAATTTGTGTTTTTATCTGAAATACAGTAAATATAAATAAATAAAAAATAAGGGTTTTACATTTTTCAAGGTTTAAGAGGCCCTAATATTCAAAAACTTGGTGCAGGGGGCTAACGGGTCTTTGCCCACGCTAACCGGGGTTTGCACCAAATCCTCATATTCAGAAGGAGATATTGTGCAGACAAAGAGGGTTAGTGCCTGCGCAAACCACAGTGTATGCGGGCAGGCAAGGAGAGGGGTGTGGCCATGAATATCGGCGCTACCTCATATTTGGCAGCTTTGTGCTGCACAAAACGCTTTAGTATGGTCCTTTTGTGCAGCACAGATAACACCTAACAAAACCCTGACTTAAATCTGGGCAATCCTACCGGCTGCCGAAGGTATTGCAGCCAACTAGCTGGTTGGCTGCCAGAGGAGCACACCTGCCCTCTGTTGTCCCTGGTACTACCCCTCTGGTCACCAGCCCCTAATATGCAAATACACTCCCTGGTGCTAGTGGTCCCCTCCCACCCCGATCGCCAGCCTGTACCATATATTTAACACAACCCTGGTTGTAGTGGTTCCCCCACCCCCCAATCACCAGCCCGTACATATATTTAGCAACTCCATGGTAGTAGTGGTGCGCCCGGATCACCAGCCTGTGCTATCTATTTAGTAAATTCCTGGTGGTAGTGGTCCCCCCATCCGATCGCCAGCCCATACCATATATTTAGTAAATCTCTGGAGGTAATAGTCCCTCCCTTCGATTGCCAGCCCATACCGTATATTTAGTAAATCCCTGGTGGTAGTGGCCCCCCCCTCCGATTGCCAGCCCATGCTAGTTCCTCCCCCCGATCACCAGCCTGTAGTACAAGGCAACACCCTCCCTGGTGTCCAGTGGTCCCACCCGCACCATGGCACCGAACACCCCTCCCCCGGTCACCTTACTATTCCCCTTGGTGCCGAGGGTGCATACGGCAACTAGCACAGCCTTCCTCACACCTCCTCAGTAAGCCGCCATATGAACAGGCAGGGAGTGCGCCTCTTATTTATAGGACAGCCAGTCATGGTATGCATCCACAACACCGAGGGGAATGGCAAGGTGACCAGGAGGGTGTTCTGTGCCATGGTGGGGGGATCACTGGATGCCAGAGAAGGTGTTGCCTTGTACTACAGGCTGGCAATTGGGGGGGGACTAGCATGGGCTGGCTATTGGGGGTGGACCCCTACCACTAGGGATTTACTGAATATATTGTATGGGCTGGCAATCGGAGTGGGGGACCGCTACCACCAGGGATTTACTAAATATATGGTACTGGGATCAGGCAATTGGAGGGGCACCATCGTGCTAACCTGCCTCACTACCCAAGCAAATGAGTCTATAATGGGCATGCAAATGGCCCCTTAGCACCTTGCATGCCTAATGGGCTTATTTGCATGGGTCTCTTTGAATATTGTAAATAGCACTCCAGCGCTATCCATTCTAGTGGCATACTTCAGGAGCCATGTTGGAGGAGCGCTAAGTGGCTTAGTGCTGCGCTGACATGGCCCTATATTGAGTCAAATAGTGCTGGTATACTATTCAACTGAAAATGGCTTCTTCGAGCAATTGCAAAGCAGAGCGCAAGTTTTGTTGCTCCGCTTTGCGTAACTTTGAATATTGGGCCCCAGGTCTGCAGAGCTCAGAGAAGAAAAATTAACAGTACATTTCAATATAACATTAATACGTAAGGTCACATGTGGGGAGAACTGTAACTTGCTGCATGTTGGGGGATTTGCCCTGCATGTATTTAACATGCCTATTGCTGCCACACAGTGAGGGTCATCTTAAAACACTCATCTCCCCTCATGTTTCTCATCCTACCACCAAAAAACGCCTCACTGAAATGTATGTTTTATTCAAAATAACCAGTGGCAGAATCCCTCCAACATACATGGCTTCTACCTCATAGACTCTGCTTGAGCTAGTGAAATATAGAACAGTTAGACTAGTAACATGTAAAATCATTTCTGGAATTACAGATATATGATAGGATGTGGTGTATACTATAAGTAATCAGCTTCTAAAAGATCAAAAATCATTTGAACACCTTGAGGAAGTAATATGCACCTTCTTTGAGAATAACGAGGGATCTGTAGAAAGGCGAGACACACTTTGGGCAGTGGCAAAGTGCCATGTAAGAGGGGAGATTCCCTTCCTGGTAGCTAAAAGAAAAAGGGAAAAGGGGTAAAATGAATGATATACAGTCGTGGCCAAAAATATTGGTGCCCTTGTAGTTTTTTTTCTAATAATGCACCATTCTTTCCAGAAAATTGTTGAAATTAAAAAATATTTTGGTATCCACATATGTATTTCTTTGGTTTGCAGTGGAATAAAACACAAAAAGCAGAAAAATTTACTAAGTCTTAGCTTATTCCACACAGAAATCCTTAAATGGCCCAGACAAAATTATTGGCACCTTTTAGAAGTAGTTAGAAATAATTAGATTTCAAGCAGGTGATTCTCCTTCACTTTGGAATTGAACTCACCTGTGGTGAGTTGCAGGTGCCTGCAATATAAAAATCACTCATTCAACCAGTTTGAATAGAGAAAAGGACTCATTCTCCTGTTTTGTGTCACTGTGTGTACCGCAATGAGCATGGAGAAAAGAAAGACAGCCAGAGAATTGTCTGAGGAGGTCAGACAGAAGATTGTAGCCAAGCATGGACAATCTCAAGGCTACAAATCAATCTCCAGAGACCTCGATGTTCCTATTTCCACCGTATGTAATGTTATCAGGATGTTTAAGGCCCATGGCACTGTAGCCAACCTCCCTGGACGTGGCCGCAAAAGAAAACTTGATCGAAGATTGCAGCGCAGGATTGTTCGAATGGTGGAGAAAGCACCTCGATCAACTGCCAAACAGATTCAAGCTGACCTTCAGACACAAGGTATGACAGTTTCAACTCGCACCATCCGTCGCCAACTCAATGAAAGGAGGTTATATGGTAGGAGGCCCAGGAGTACCCCACTGCTGAGAGAGAGACATAAGAAAGCCCGACTGGGGTTTGCCAAAGCACACCTGAACAAGCCAAAATCCTTCTGGTAGAATGTCCTGTGGACAGATGAGACCAAATTAGAGCTTTTTGGTAAAGCACATCATCTCTATGTTTACAGAAAACAAAATGAAGCCTTCAAAGAAAAGAACACTTCCCTACAGTC
Source organism: Neoceratodus forsteri (assembly GCA_016271365.2). Taxonomy (NCBI): domain Eukaryota; kingdom Metazoa; phylum Chordata; order Ceratodontiformes; family Ceratodontidae; genus Neoceratodus; species Neoceratodus forsteri. The sequence continues at coordinate 444,909,245 of CM057452.1, forward strand.
AAACATGGAGGAGGTTCAGTGATGTTTTGGGGTTGCTGTGCTGCCTCTGGCACTGGGTGCCTTGAACGTGTAAATGGCATCATGAAATCTGGAGATTACTAGGCCATTTTGGAGCGCAATGTTGAACCCAGTGTCAGAAAGCTGGGTCTCCGTTGAAGGTCATGGGTCTTCCAGCAGGACAATGACCCCAAACACACTTCAAAAAGCACCCAGGAATGGTTCAAGACATGATGCTGGACTGTTCTGAAGTGGCCAGCAATGAGTCCAGATCTAAATCCCATTGAAAACCTGTGGAGAGATCTGAAAACAGCAGTTGGGAGAAGGCACCCTTCAAATCTGGGAGAAATGGAGCAGTTTGCACCAGAAGAGTGGGCCAAACTGCCAGTAGAGAGGTGCAGGAAGCTCATCCATGGCTATAGGAAGCGGTTGATTGCAGGTATTTTGACCAAAGGCTGTGCTACCAAATATTAAGTCTAGGGTGTCAATAATTGTGTCAATGCCATTTCTTTTCATTTTCTGATTTAAAAGGATATATCAAATTCTGAATCAAAAACAAAGGTTCTGTAATATTAACAGAGAAATAAAGAATTGTGGAGACTAAATACTGTACTGTTGTTAATTTGAACTTATGTTTAGAGGAAATTGTGAGTTATTTGAAAAAGTGCAAGGGCGCCAATATTTTTGGCCACGACTGTACTGGAGAGAATCTTGGAGATTGAGAAAAAGCTGGGACTGGCCACCTCTGAAACCATCTGGTTCGAACTTGGTAGCCTTAGAGACAGGTATGAAGATTTTTTTTAACTTCAGGAATACTTTCATTGAGAAAAGTTAAAGCATAGTACAGCCACATTTACACTCCATACTCTGCTCATTACTAACATAAGTGTTGACTACATTTAGGCAAATAGAACACAATCCAGGAAAGAGGTGTTCCTTGGGGCTCTATACATAAGCTGTGCATATCCGAACCTTAGTATGTGTAGGACAGTAATTCCAAAAATTACCGACACTCTCTAACTGATAGTCTTTGATTCCATAATAACTGTCCACTGCAAAATATATTGCACTGTGCAGATACCCCTGATCTCCTTGTAGAGCACTGTGAAGATCAGTAAGCAATAATTTCTTATTGTTCAAACAACACAGCATAAAAGGACCCATGTCATCCTGTCTCAGCAAAGCTTAAACCAAAGCTAAACAGATACTTCTAAATGTCCTATCAATGCAAAGAGAGCGACCCTTGTGGGGTAATACTAGGTATTAGATAAATTATATGTTGTAAATAATCTGTACCCCTCATGTAGCTGTACCATTATACAAATATTAACGCTTGATTTTACAGTCAGTAAAGGATATAGAGTAACGTTTGCTAAACATCAAATACTTAAACAAAAACCTAAACCTGGATGTGCATGTCCCTCCCCCCAGTGCCCCATATACTCTATATGCAGTGATGTTATATTAAATAGGATCTGCCTGTGCTTGTGACTGATACCAGGGGCGCCATACCTCAAGAAACTTATCCTGTTGTAGTCTGACTCGATTTCCATCCATTCAAGATCTTCCACCCTAGCCCTTCAACAGTTCAATGTGGGCGGGGTTGGAGAGAGCCATCGTGTAGTAATGCATTTAAGAGCAGTCACTCGAAGAATTTGACCCAAGCATCTAACATTGTTGGAACAAGCTAAAATAGTTGGGAATCCCAGTACTAAATCAGTAAAAGCAAAGGGAATTTTAAGGCCTGTTAAGCCTTGGAGTTCTGAACGTATTCCCTGCCAAAACCCCACCAATTTGGGACAGGTATGAAGATCTGATCAGAGAGAAAGCAGAACAGTCAATCTACAAGACTAAAGCCATATATGTAGAGCATGGGGTAGAGCTGGCAGACTGATGGCCATGCACCTTAGGAAACAGGAGTCAGCTAGAGCTATACTTGGTGTAGGGGATGCAGCAGATGCAAAACTAATCACAAACAGGGTTGTAGCAAAAGAATTTTAATTATTCTACGAAACATTATATAGTGCAGAAAAAAACCACTAACGATACTTTCTTGTCAGAGTTAATCTACCTTCTTTATCACAAGAGCAGCAAGACTTGCCAGTATCAAGGGAAGAGGTCCAATCTGCAATTAAGCTTCTACCCATGGACAAAGCTGCAGGTTCGGATGAGTATTCCCCACATTTCTATGAGAAACTTGTAGCTGACCTGAGTCCACACTTAGCAGCCACATACCAGTATATGCACGAGAATGGCTTGGAGGAACAAGCCTTCACAGATGCCATGATAACTCTTCTGCCAGAGCTGCACAAAGACGCACAAGTTGGCAACTATAGACCTATCTCCTTAATAAATCTACATAACAAGATACTAGCAAAGATCATAGTGGAGAGACCAGGCAAAGTGTGGGGATCAAACACAAAATTCCGAGCACTCACAACAGGAAAAAAAATTAAAAGCACTGGCTAGTGCAAAAGCATCAAAAAGAGCTCTAGTATTTATTTTTTTTTTTCTATCTTGCCTTTTGCTCCCCCTTACCACCTGTGTCTTCTTGGCAATGGGGGAGACATGCATTTTTCTGGGTTTTCTCCCCGGAATGCGGGCATGCATGTGCTCCACGGCTCCAGTGACAGCCCCTTCCCACCACCCGCCTAATGCCAGGGTTCCCTCTAACTTGGCACTGCCACCTAACCTCCACCAGGTGGCAGCCAAGAGCTGGGGAACCCTCACATCCCTCCCCGAAGAGGAAAGCTGCCTTGCGGCATATCGATCCTGCTCTGCTCCCCCCCCCCGGCGGCCCGAGCTTGCTCCCAAACTCGAGTTGCTGGCGAGGTGTGGCGTCCAGCGCCTCAACCCTCAGTGCCACCGGGCCGGCCTTCCAGTATTTAATTAATACAGTTGACCCTTGATTATCCGGACCTCTCGGGGACAGCAATTTTATCTGGATAATTGATCGTCCGGTTAATCAAAAATGCTCATAGCACAGTACCGCAAACACACCATGCAGTTTTTCCTGGTAAGGCTGCACTTCACTCTCATTTGCTGACACTTTTTCGACTTGGATTGCTAGCTGGCGAATTGAATGCTGCTGCTTAAAGTGCTGCAACTAGCCACTTGATGCCTTAAAATCTATTGCAGTGGGATTTTTATTTTCTTTATTTATCTCTAGCTGAAATGTAAAGCCTTCTCTTGTAACATGGGGCCAGACACAGGAGCACCTTGACTACACTGCTGAGCAAACCAAATGTAGGTTGCCTTTTCTAGTTTATCAGCAGGCTTAAGTGTTTTTCTGCGTTTTAGTTCTCTTTAGTTCTCTTTCATCCTCCACATTGGTGGCATGAGATATCAAGTTTGTCTTTTTAATATCAGAGATTTGCTGTTTACTGATGCTATATGCCTCTGCTATGCTGATCGGCTTGTCCCCCTTATCGAACCTCTGAGTTATTGTCAACTTCTCACTGAGCGTAAAAATTGTCATTTTCCTTTTTCCAGCCGTAGCTGCAGTGCTTTGCTCAGCCATTTCAGTGATCTGATGCTGTCTGAGGCATGCATGATGTTCACATTAAGTACTGTAACTCTGTAAGGCAAGCAGTTAAGCTCTTAATGATCAGTTGGAACAGAGCAGAAGGCAATCAGCCAGTGACATCAGAAGTTTAATTACATTACCTGACACACATTAACACCACTGCATAGAGAGGCATTCACACTAAGCAAAAGCTACTTAGACTGTCAGAGTATTGCTTTGCACTAGCGTTACTAATAATTACCGCCAATTGTCAACAAAAAAAAAAACATCTAATGGGATTTTATCGCATTTTGCAATATTTTGATAGGACTGTGACGGAAGTCCATACGAGCGAGTTATCTGGATAATCAAGGTCCGGATAATTGAGGTTCAGCTGTAGTTAGTACTTAATAAAGCTGTAATTTTTACCATTCTGTGCTCTAACTCATGTATGTTGTGAGTGCATAGCTCTCAGCTAAAAGCATAGTGACTCTAAAACTTGCTATTTAAATTATATTAGGGTTTTAGAGCATCCCCAGTTGCAGCCCATCTTCTGCTGGGTACTCAGGAACTTTTACCAAGAAAGTTGCTATAGTGTATGGTGGAATGCGGTTGGGCATGCATTTTTACCAGCCTGCGCCCACACCTGCTCCGCCACCTCCTCCTCAGCCACAACAGGACTTTCAAACCCTGATTCAGTCCTGGTGACAGGATGCCAGATCACAGCTGGTGTCTGATTTGGAGAGAAGACTGCCGGCCCTGGTGGTTTCACCCACCCCCCACTCAATTTCACTGGTCAGCTCTATTCGTCCACTACGGTGCACATTTCTGGAGGTGCCACTCAACAGGTCAACTTACCTGAAATAGGAACCCTGGAAGGGGAGGACTCTTCTGATTCTGAGGAAGATTCCTCTGAAGCTTCATCTGGGGAGCAGTCTGGAGCCACTGCAGTCAAGGGCAAGGAGTCACCCAAATCACCTCCTGATGACCCTTCCTGTACTGAGCTACTCGGCATTATCCAACAGGCTAATGGTTGGAATGCGGAGGAACAAAACCCCAAATGAAAATGTCTAGCCGAACATCTAGACTTGGAAGCGGTATCCCCCATTCCTGTTCCTCCTTGGACAGCCCCCCCATGAGAACCTCACCACGACCATTTGGCAGCTGCCACATTCTATCCCAGCCATCCCTAAGAAAGTAGACCAGATCTACCACATGCCTGAGGGCATTCCCTACCTCTCCCCAGACAAGGAATCCAGGCAGCTTGACCAATTTGGAAGGAAGGTTTTCACCTCCTCCACTTGTATGCTCCGTTCACGTAACTGCGTCGCACACATGGTCTCTTTTCAAAAGGCCACTATGGCAAAACTTGAGGCCCTCATTCAGTCTATTGAGGACTCTGAACTCAAGGCATAATTAACCAAGGACTTGCGCATGTCTAAAATTTCTTGTCGACATGCACTCAGAGACACGTATGATTCAGTGGACGCAGTGGCTCGTTCCTCTGCCACAGCAGTTCACATAAGACAGCATGCGTGGCTGTGTATCTTTGGACTTTCCGCAGATGTTCAGGCATCCATCCAGGACACCCCCTTTTGAGGGTTGGTCCGAGGGGATACCAAAGATCTTATCACAGGCCTTCAGGACAGTGGCCAGGCCCTGAGATTCATGAAATCGATGTATAGATTGGGCTTCCAGAAAAAGCAGCCCTTTCGGCGCCAGCAGAAGAGACAAAACAAACAACCCTTCTCCAGGCATCAGAACAAAAGTAGAGCACAGGGACCAATTGTTTCCTTCCCTTCTGCCTCCAAAACACAGAGGGCAGCCCGGGGACCTCTCCCCTCCTGTTCCTCTGCTTCCTGACTCATACAGTCCTCCCTTTCCCCCACCCTTAAATTGCATGGAGCCAGTGGGAGGAAGGTTCACCCTTCACCTGCAAGAGTGGAAGGGCATAACGTCAAGGTGCATGGGTCCTGCAACTTATCTCAAGAGGCCACACCATAGAGTTTCTGGGGATCCCTCCATACTCTCCTCCAGGTCATTCCCGTTACTCCCCGAATCAGACGTTACTGGTCACGGAGGAGATTCTGGCCCTACTGCAAAAATCAGCCATAGAGCGAGTTCCCCGGTCTCAGAGCAGAAAAGGATTTTACTCCCATTTCTTCCTTGTCCCAAAAAAGACAGAAGACCTCAGGCCCATCCTGGACCACAGCCAGGTGAATCTTTTTGTAGAATACGAAAGGTTCCACATGCTGACTGTGCAGGTCTTCTGCCCTTACTGCAGCAAGACCATTTGCTTTGTGTACTAGACATGCAGGATGCCTACTTGCACATCTCAGTGTTTCCCAGCCACTGCCGGTTCATGCATTTTCTTTTCCAGGGGAAGCATTTCCAGTTCAAAATTCTCCCCTTTGGACTTTCTTTGGCACCCAGAGTGCTCACCAAGTGCCTAGTGGTCGTGACAGTGGCACTCCGCCATCAGGGCATTGCAGTGTTCCCTTACTTGGATGATTGGCTCAGCGACCCCGTCCAGAGACATCCTGGAGGAGTCACTGTCCTTCACACTGCACCTTTTATCCAGATTGGGGATCACAGTCAACTTCCCCAAGTCATCCCTGACCCCCTCCCAGTAACTTCAATTCATTGGGGTGGTCTTGGACATAGTCCAGTGCAAAGCCTTCTTGCTCCCGGACAGAATGGATACTCTGCGGGAGCAAGTCAATCTACTACTCTCCTCCAGGCATTTTCATGCCAGGGCATTTTTACGCCTTCTTGGCCTCATGGCAGCGACCATTTCTACATTCCATTTGTCCAGATTACACATGAGGGTCACCCAATGGACATTACGAGTCCAATGGATCATCCAGTACTGGTGTCCAGCACACTCAAGAAAGACCTCTTATGGTGGCATGATCCTCACAGTTTGTCTCGGGGGTTACCTTGCAGGGCTCCCCCTCCCTTCTGGACTCTCACCACAGATGCCTCTGTTCTGGATTGGGGGGCCCACCTGAGGGATCATCAGACACAAGGGACTTGGTCTCAGCTGGACGCATCTCTCCATATAAACATCCTGGAGATGAGGGCGGTTCTTTACGCCCTTCAGGCCTTTCAGCCCCTCCTGTCTGTGGGAACACTGCTCGTACAGCTAGAAAACATGTTGGTGGTCTGGTACATCAACGAGTAGGGAGGCACCCGATCTTACCCCGTTCAGGGAGGTGATGCGAGTGTGGTTCTGGGCAATCCAACATGACCTGTTTCTCACAGCCGTGCACGTCCCAGGCATGCAGAACATCCTGGCGGACAGCCTCAGTCAAACTTCGACACAAGCTCATGAGTGGGAACTGCATCCGGACGTGGCAGAGCTACTATTCCTCCGATGGGGCCAACTAGAAGTAGACCTGTTCGTCTCCCCATCCAACGCAAAACTATCCAGTTTTTGCTCGCTCGTTCCAGAGCTTTTTGCTATCTGGCAAGATGCGTTGTCTCTCTGCTGGACAGGGAAGTACTTGTATGCCTTCCCTCCCTTTCCCATTCTACAGTGTGTCTTTATGAAACTTCAGGCTGAGGGGGCTTGGATGCTCCTTATAGCCCCCCTCTGGCCGAGGCAGATCTGGTTCCCACTCCTGCAGCAGCTGGCTGTTGGAACCCCCATTCCCCTCCCTCTTTGGCAAGATCTGTTGATGCAGGATCAGGGCAGACTAGTGCATCCAGGTCTCAGGTCCCTACATCTCCATGCGTGACTCCTTCAGACGTAATTGTGTCACACTTTGGAGTCTTCCAGAGGGTCGCTCGGATCCTGGTGGAAGCTCGGAAACCCTCCACCAGGTCCACCTATGCAGTGAAATGGAAAAGATTTTCCATTTGGGCAGCAGCTAAGGGTTGTGATCCCTTCACATGCTCTGTACCACAGGTCATGGATTACCTGTTGCACCTGTCTGACTCTGGTCTAAGCTATTCCTCCCTAAAGGTCCACTTCTCGGCTATTTCGGCCTACCACATCCTAGTGGGTGGGAAAACCGTGGCTCAGTTGGAGATCTCCAAAACCTTTCTGAAAGGAATTCTTCATTTGAAACCCCCTATCCGCAACCCCACCCCACCTTGGGACCTAAATTTTATTTTAGAAAAGCTTACACGCCCTCCTTTTGAACTGGCTGTAAGCTGTGATATGTGCTACCTGTCCTGGAAAGCTCTCTTTTTGGTTGCTATTACTTCCGCTTGAAGAATTTTTGAGCTTCAGGCTCTTATGTGTAAAGAGCCTTATTTGATTTTTCACAGGGACTGGGCGGTCCTGTGTACAAATCCTAAGTTTCTTCCCAAGATGGTCTCTGAGGTCACCTTAAACCATACTGTTGAACTCCCTGTATACTACCCCGTTCACACGAATAAGGGTGAGGTTCTTCTTCATTCATTGGCTGTACATAGGGCTTTGCATTGTTATGTCCACAGGACCACGGACACATGCAAGTCAGATTAGCTTTTTGTTTCCTTTGCCCCCAAATCATTGGGGTCGGCAGTTTCTAAGCAGTGCCTCTCCAAATGGCTATCTAACTGCATTCGTTCTGTTACCAGAAGTACAACAAACCTCTTCCGGGAGAGGTCACAGGTCACTCTACCAGGGGTATGGCTGCTTCCGCAGCTTTCCTAAGAAACGTTTCTGCAGCAGAGATTTGTGTGGCAGCAACCTGGAGTTCTGTCCATATCTTCACAAAACATTACAGTCTGGATATTGCCTCTAGGCGCTGGGCAGGTTTTGGCCTCACCATTTTGCAGGGCCTACTGTCCTAGGCTTATTCTGGTTGTTTCCAGACTTTGCTCCTTCCCTGCTTCTGTTAGTCTCTCTGAGAGTGACTGCTTGAGATTCAGTCATATATGTTATGACCTACTGCAGGAACCCTCTCGAAGTAAAATAGCATGTTATGTAAGAACTTACCTAGCAACAGTAGATCTTCGAGAGAGGTTCCTGCAGTAGGTCACACTTTCCCTCCCTCCTTCCCCCAGTCTCTGCACTTCTTACATGTCATACTGAACTGGACTCCAGGATATTCATCCTTTCTCCTGTCTCATCCTCTTTGGATCTCTGGCGGGAGAACTGGAAGGTGGGCGCGGGGACTGCCCACTATATAGGGTCACGCTGTCATCTGTCACGTGATGAGCGGTCCCCCACCAGACATTGCTAGCAAAAGTTTGCTGTGCGGTCCTGATGCCAGAGGGCACAGTCCTATATGTTGTGACATACTGCAGGAACCTCTCTCGAAGATCTACTGTTACGGTAAGTTCTTACGTAACTGTACTTTATTGGCAACCACTGCCTTGTATAGACATTAAATGTTTCCTTGCCAGGAACCCCAGTTTAAACCTGGCCAGTCATTTGATGTTCTAAAACCATTAATATAATTTAAATAGCAAGCCAACTAACAAATACTGTAACTCTTTTTAATATCTTTTTAAGTTTTTATTTTGTGTTTTTGATGTTATGTATGTTAACTGTTAGCGACATGTGTGTATAGCTTTAAGACAGCACCATTTAATGATGTCACTCATTGTGCATTGTGCCTTTGAAAAAGCACATGTTATGTGTGAAACATATTAGGCAGCTCACACATAGTGAGGCTCACTGTTTTTTAATTTGTTTGCACCTATTTGTAGCCGAGACACCAGTTTAATAAAGCCTTTGCACTGGCCAGTGCTTTATAGTTCTTTTTCTGGTTGTGAGTACTCTGACTTTTGTGCTTGATGTTCTTGTAGTGTTTTCTGGTAGCACCTGTTCCCTGTAGTGCAATATTTTTTTCCGGGAATTCTGAAGTGTGGGTATGATTAATTGGGCCTGAGCAAGTCAGTATTATGAGAGGTAGGATCTCATTAGACTGTTAACGCTAGATAATGTAATTTCAGCATCTGGGGACCTAGGGACTTCAGCTGTCCTGGTGTCCATAGATGAGGAAAAATCATCTGGTAGAGTATTGTGCACCTTCTTGTGGTTAGTTCATTTAAAAAGTTCAATATACCAGGGACCTATATCAAATGGAGTAGAATTCTATATACTAACCCAACAGCAAGCATCTTTCATTATGGTGTGTTCTCAGAGTTTTTCTTATTGTACAGAGGAACCAGGCAGGACTGTCTCCTCTCTTCCCTCTCATTTAACTTGATTTTGGAATCTGTAGTGTACAGATTGTACAATAATCCAGATGTAAAAGGAGTTCCCTCAGGAGGTGAGCAATATACATTTTTTTATGTATGCAGATGACATACTCCTGCATACGAACATGCCAGCAGAAACGGGCCATTACGGTCTATCAAGTCTGCTTGAGTGTGCAGCACACAGTTTATTCTTCTGTAGCTGCCCCTCCCCATCCATTTCCTCCCTTGATTTATTTTCCCCAACCCCCCACCTACCCACAGAACTGACCTTCCCTTTGACCCTGTCCCACCCCTCTTGAAACTGCCCACAGTTTTCAGTGAGATCACTTCCTCCGATTTCCTTCCTTCCTTTGAGATTTATAAGGAAAGACATGCTGAGCCATAAAGCTGGTTTCAGATGCGTCTTGGGGAAGGGGGAAGAATAAGGACATAATAACAGTAGAAGCAGAAAATATAATAATACAGGCAAAATAATGTACAGTAATACACAGTATAGTATATGCAAGAATTAACAGTATAATTAGATCATATCAGGAGTGTAAGGTACCAAGCACTCACTGGCTGAAACTCAGAAACTGTACATAGGATCACAGAAATATAAGTAGAAAGTGGGAAGTGGAGGAGGAAAAAGTGGAGCGGATGTGTCGGAGGAGGTGATAGAGAGGAAGAGGGATGGAGGGTGGATGATATGGTAGGATGGGGAGAGGAATGGAGGAGAAGAGATGGGGGGGAAGAGTAAAGGTAAAAATGAAGAGGATAATTTGTTCCACCTTGTCACCACCCTTTCTGTGAAATACTTCCTCCTCATTTCCCTTCTGAATCTCCCCCCCACCACCAATTTCAAACTGTGCCCCCTTGTGGACTTCTCCCCCTTTAATTTGAAAATGCCCTCTGTTCCAACCTTATTCATACCTTCTAAGTATTTGAAGGTTTCTAGCATGTTCCTCCTATCCTCCAGGGAGTACATGTTGCACTCCCTCAGTGTCTCATCACAGGGTTTGTCCCCTATGTCATGAAGCATTTTGGTCACCCTTCACTGCACCCTCTCCAGCAGTTTGATATCCTTCCTCAAATATGGGCACTAGAACTGCACACTGTACTCTAAGTGTGGTCTAACCAGGTACCTGTACAATGGCATGATGACTTCCTCATTTCATGAGGTGATTCCTCTGGCGATGCACCCCAGCATTTTGTTTGCTTTGGCAGCTGCTTTACAGCACTGGGAAGTGTTTCATGTCGCCTGTGACAGTTACTCCTAGATACTTTTCCCCCTCTGTCATGGCTACCTGCCCTCCCCCCAGCCAGTACCTAGTGTTAGGGTTCCTGGTTCCCAGGTGCAGGACTTTACATTTCTTAGCATTGAACCCCAACTGCCAGATGCCTGACCAGTGCTTGAGCTTAGCCAGGTCCTCCCTGAGCTCCTGCCTCCCCTACTCACTTTCCACTCTCACAGAGATCTTAGTGTCATCTGCAAATAGGCAGATTTTACTGTTGATCCCTTCTGCTATGTCCCCAATAAAGATGTTAAATAACACTGGACTGAGTACTGAGCCCTGTGGGAACCCGCTTGTTACAGGCCTGGGTTTCAGTAGTCCTCCCCCCCACCCTCCACGGTTATCATCTACATCCTATCCTGCAGCCAGCTCCTGACCCACCCCTCCAGTTTCTCCCTGACTCCCAGGTTCACTAGTTTACTGAGCAACTTACCATGTGGTACCAAGTTGAAGCCCTTGCTGAAGTCCAGATACAGGACATCCACTGCATGGCCCCTGTTAAGTTCCCATGTGATCCAATCAAAAAAGTCTGTTAGGTTTGTCTGACAGGATCTCCCCAAGATGAACACATGCTGCCTTTCATCCTAAAGACCGTTGGCTTCCATAAAGTCCACCAGCCTCTCCTTCAGAATGGTCTCCATTAACTTCCCTACGAAGGAGGTAAGGCTGACCGGTCTGTAGTTACCTGGTTCGTCCCTGTGTCCACTCTTGTGGAGAGGCACCACATGTGCCATTCTCTAGTCCTGAAGTACATGACCTGACTTCAGTGAGTTGTTGAACAGATCCGCCAGAGGTCCAACCAGGACCTCTGCCAGTTCCCTCAGGACTCTTGCGTGCATGCCATCTGGTCCTGGAGCCTTGTCCACGCCCAGTGCCTTTATGCCCTTTAAAACCATGTCCTCCGTATTTCCCCATCAGTAACCCCTGCTCCCTCTTTTGCTACCCCTATTTTTACCTGTGGCATAGGACCTTCCTTTTCCCTAGTGAACACTGAACAGAAGTACTCCTTTAGTACCACCGCCTGGTTCACCCCTCTTTCCACCAATCCCCTCTCCCTCTTAATCCTGATAATCCCATCTTTGCAGTTTCTTTTCTCTCTTATGTACCTGAAGAAATCCTTTCCCCCTTCTCTGAACCTTTTTGTGCCAGCCTTAGTTCTCTTGCAGCCTTAGCTACCCTGACTATTCTGCTTACCTCTCTGGATTTCCTCAAGCACTCCTCCCTGTTTACCTCTCTCATAGATCTCTTGTATATACAGAATGCTGCTGTCTTATCCCTTACTTTCTTTGCCACCTCCTTATTCATCCAGCTCAGCCTTTTGGTCCTGGACTTCTTACTCTGGGTCTTAGCACATGTGTTTATGGCCTCAATCAGTCCCAGTTTGATAATGTACCATTTCTGGTCTGCATCCATCTTTGGACTAATTTTGTCCATGTGCCCTGCTAGGATGTCGCCCATCCTTCCAAAGTCTGCTCTCCTGAAGTCCACCACCCTCGCCTTGGTCTTGGCTGCTTCCTTGCTCAAGTTGAGGGAGAACAACACTGTGCAGTGGTCACTGCCTGCTAGGGGATCCTCAGCTACTATGTCCTGGACCTGTTCATCATCTAACAGCACCAGGTCCAGTGTGGTACCCTCTCTGATTGACTGTGTGACACCTTGCACCAGGAAGCATTCCTGGAATGTGTCCAGCAGGACCTGTTCCCTAGAACAGGAGGTAGCCTGGGTGCTGCAGTCTATCCCAAGGAGATTGAAGTCCCCTGTCAAGACAACATTGCCCTTGCCACGTAAGCCTTTTCATTTGTTCCCCCAGCTCCCTGTCCATTTCTTCACTCTGTGAGGGTCGTCTGTACACCACCTCCAATCTAACCTTCCTCCCTTTAGAGTTTTGGAGCTGTACCCATAAGGCTTCAGTCCTGCTCTCTTCTCCCTCCTCCGTAGAGCATAAGATTCCATACCTTACAAATAAAGCCACCCTTCCCCCTCTTCTTTTCTGTCCTTCTGGTACAACCTGTGCCCACGGATCATGATGTCCCAGTCATGGTATTGGGTGACCTATGTCTCCATGATGGCTGCTATGTCTACCTCTCCCTCCACCATCAGTGCCTGTAGCTTTTTTTTAATAATCCAAGTTTTATTAATTTTTTGACCGTTTATAACAGACATCTACACTCAGTTATTACAGCATATCATTTCATATATCCAGGCAAAATAATTCATTATAACTCTGATTACAAGGTTGTTTTACACAGATACTATGGCTTACATATCAATAATATAATAATTAACATTTTAGATATCTTTCCAAGAAAGGAAACAGAGACGAAAAGGACAAGTAAATAAAAGAAAGAGTTTTTATACAATTGGAGTGAATGTCTTGCTTTTCCAATGTTATCCCAATAAATTTATATCTTTTACTGACACTGCGTTTTGTGTGAGTTATTTCAATTTATCTGTAAGGCTCATAGCTTCCAGTTTCATTAGGGCAGTTTTCAGTACTATATATATATATATGCATATGGGCATACATAGAAATATGAAGGGAGATGATATCTCAAGTAGGGGGTTCACTACTGTCAAGATCTTTTCCTTTATTCCTTCTTTCTCTTTCGTCCATCACCTTACCTCTTCTCTCCCTCTCTCCTCTCTTCCCTTCCCCTTCTTCTCTACTTATCTGCTTCTCACTTTGGGTTCTCCTCCCTGCCATTACCTTTCCCCTTTCCTTCTTCTTCCTCCTTCCCCTTTCCCTCCATATCATTAACCTTTCAAGGGACAAAGTCTTTATAATGTTCCAATTGAAACATTACCCATTTTCTCCATTTAAGTTCAAATTTTGCAACTCTGTCTGATAGTCTGGCAGAGAGGTGTTCCAATGAATATATATCTCTAGTTGTGTTCAGCCACATTTGTTTAGTTGGAACGCTTTCTGTATACCATAATCTAGTAATGGCTTTGTGAGCTGCCAAAACCAGAAGAGAGATTTGCTTCAGTACAGTACTGCCTTGTCTATTTGGTCTGTTTCTGGTTTAACAAATGTGAGTAAATATGTAGGTCTGTACATAGATGCAGGCCAAACCATCCTGAACAATCCTAATATTTGTGTAGGAGGTAAGCCTTTAACAGGAGAACCTTGGAGCGCTCTGCAGATTCCACCAGTTGACCATTTAACCCTGAGGGTAGGCAAATTCTATTCTAGACCTTCCAAGACAGGCATGGAATGAGGGGTAACATGTCTTTTGCATTCCTGCAAGTGGCACATGCAGTAGGGCATAACCTAGTGCTTACTCTGGAACATCATGCACACCACTAAAATAACACCACTGAGAGTTCTGGCTAGTGGGCCCAGTGCCATTTCCCATGCTGTATAAAGCTGTTAATGAAGCTAGCCTGCCAGAGCAACTAGAAGTGCTTTCTGAGACCAAGGCCTACCTTATGAGATTGGAAAGAGAGAGTGGGAACATATTTGGGAAAACTTATATGAGCATTTAAAAACTGAAAATTTAAGGCTCGCACAGTTTAAAATACTCGTAAACTTATATAACAAACAAATCCTAAACTTGTATTACATGCCAGTAAAGCTATTCAGAATGGGCTGGATAAATTCAAAAGAATGTACAAGATGTGGGAGGGGGAAGAAAGTCTGTATAAGAAGTAAATGTCTGCTCTTCAAGTTCGTGAACAAAAAGCATGAAATGGTGTCTATAACATGTACAGTAGTTGTCCCTTTCTCTTAGCAGCTTAAAGAATATTCTCTCTTAAGTGGGCTCCAAGGGTGATGATTAAAATTTTTCTGGGTTGCTTCAGATTCTGTGGTATCCATCATGGGGTGATCATGTAGATTTTGTTAATCTGTCCGGTAACATTTCTGTCCAAAGCAAAATTGAGCAATTTGATAGTAAAATCTGTTAAGTCTGATTCTTTCGCCCCCTTAGGAATCCCGAGAAGCCAGATATCGCTTATGTGTCCATTCTCTAAATCTCTGTGTTGTCGAGGCACAGGTCAGGAAGCACAGGAAAACCAGGAGCAGTTGTAAAATTCGCAAATGGTGTCTTATTTTTAATAACAGCAAAATAAAAAAATAAAAATGGTTCAGTATAACTATTTACAATGGCAATACAAACATAGAAAGCAAAGTCCTTCTGAGGTTTTCTTCTCAATTTCCTCTCTCAGTCTCTGTCTCTCTGTCTTGCAAAACATTGCAGCTCTTTTTATAGCAAGTCTTTGCAGGGAGCTCGTTAAAAGAGTATTCTACTTCTCACACAGTGTTCTTGTCTGTTTCAGCAGGTGCAGCAAAAAGAACATTGTGACCCAGAACTGACCTCTTGTTGACAGCTCTGGAAATATTTTTCAAACCAGCATCTCAGGTTAACCCCTTGAATTCCAGTTTTTACAATCATTTCAACAGTATAACTCTATACAGTTTTAAACAAAGGGATCCCAGTATCAGTGACATTTCCATATAAAGATATACGTATATTTCAAACAACATGAAGTCTTGCTGTATTCTGACGTATTGCAGTTAGCCCCAGCACTTGAACTGCTCCGGAGAGGAAAGAGTTAAATTCTATGCAGAGCATAGAATGTTGAGCTCGAGCTCAGTTCAAACCTCTGTCTGCTGCACTTTGAAGTGTAACCGTCAGATTCTTTACTCCGCCTAACTGAACAGTTGCTTTGGAGATTTCTCCTTCGTTCTCTGTTCGCGGTTTAAAAATCGTCGGTTTTACCGATATTCTCGCATTGTTTGTCGGTTCAGATCCCAGTCTGTGGTACAGCAAGTACATAGGTAGTGGACTTAGCTAGAAAAAGTGTGTGGAAATTGTATATTGAATTTGTGTGACTGGTTCGGCTGAACTGGTCTCTAGTTTAGTGATTGTTTTCTTTTTCTTACAGGAATTATAGTGTGAGATACCGGTCCTTATCGGTTTAAAAAAAAAAAGTGTTTTCGTTTTTTTTTTTCAAATACCCGTAACATGGTTAGAAACCGATAAGGGTGTCTTGCCTGGCAGTTGCCATAAAAAGGGTAAGGGTTTAGTTATGGCTTTGTCTGAGAAACCCAAGAAAAAAACTGGGCCCACTGGGTTTCAGCACTGCAGTGAGTGTGGGGAGGCCTTTGCTAAGGCCGACCACCACATCACTTGTGTTTACTGTCTGGGTTTTTGTCACCTAGAGTCAGACTGTCAAATCTGTAAGAATTTCCCTAAAGCCACCCTGGATAAGAGGTTGGGCAGGCTTAGGGAAAAGGAGACCAAGAAGTCCGCTGACCCGGATGGCCAGCCCGGTTCAGTTCGCACCGAACAAGAAGGAGTGCCCTCTGACCAGGGCGAAATTCCTTCAGGCAAAAGGAGAGCCAATTCTGAGGGATCGGGTCCATCAAAAAGAAAAAGAAAAGACAACTCGGCCGGTTCAGAGCTAGAACCACATCAACCGACCGCTGAGGAATTGCCCAAGCGATTCGTATAGTGGATTCGCTTAATTTGGTCCTGTCTGATCTGGTGCCTTCTGGCAGGTGTTTGGTTTGGTTGGTTCCTCCGGTTCAAGATTATACCCCTGAAGAATTTTATGAACCAGACTTGGAGGGGGATGATGATTATGAAGATGATGAAGGTGATGATGATGATGGAATTGAAGATCTGGATGAGCCTATCGAACCGGACATCTCCCCAGACAGGCCTTCTGGTGTTTCCCCTCCCAGGCTTTCTGAGTCCCCTTCCCACTTTATGTTCTACAGGAAAGTGGCAGAAACACTTTAGCTCCCTATGGAGAAAGCTGTTGAGGAACAAGAGGAGCCTGACTTTGTGGAGATGATGGACATCCCAGAGTCCAAAAGGTTGTCTATTTCCCTTCACAAGTCTTTTGGGAAACAGACACAATAGCTGTTAAAAACTCCAAATTCATTACCTCCTGTGGACAGACAGGCGGACAAGCGGTACATGCTGTCAGGCTCATGTACGGAGTACTTGTACCAGCAGTGCAGCCATGTCGGGGTCGTGCAGGTTGCAGCCTGTGATAAGGCTAACATTCCCTTGGCTTCACACCCCCCAGATAAAGACTCCAGGAAATTGGATGCCATGACAAAAAAGCAGTACATGGCATCCTCTGTGGACTCAGGCAGGCGAATTGCATGGCCTATACAGCCAGTTACCAGAAGTCCAGGTGGGACACTATACTGGCACTGGCTAAGCAGGCCCCTCCCCAGCTTGCCAAGGAGCTGGAGAAGGTGGCTGCTGATGGGATTGAGGCATCAAAGATTCAATTTCATGCTGCTGTGGACTCCAACAATGCTTCATCTAGAGTCATGGCTACATCTGTGTCTCTTTGGAGACTGGCTTGGCTCAGGTGTACTAGTCTTTCTCAGGATTCCCAGGCTAAGGCCATGGATTTTCCTATGGTTAATAATTCTCTGTTTGGGGAGCAGACAGAGAATTATATGAAGAAAATGGATGAATACAGGCCCACCTTTAGGAGTGCACAGGCCAAGGAAAGGCAGGCAACTCCTCAAAGGCAGCAAGCTAGGGGCAGGGGCAGGCCTTTTCATAGGCCTTTCTGCCAAGCACAGGCCTCCTCTCCCTTTTCTCAGAGGGGGTTCTTTAGGGGGAGAGGCAGGTGGAGGAGGATGAGCAGGGCTGCATCCACCTCTCAGCCTAAGGCTCCTGCCAAGCAGACACCCTGAGGTATCAGCCCGGGTCGACTCCTGCATTGCTGTAGAAGGCAGGCTGGCCTACTGCTTCCAGGAATGGAAGTCTGTTACCTCAGACAAGTGGGCCCTGGAGGTAGTAGGCCAGGGACTGGCTCTCAGCTTCAAAAAATTCCCAAAGCTGAGAGCCAGATCTTTTCCACCTGCAAACATCTCCGAAACCATTGCCCTAGAGGCAGAGGTTTCATCTCTTCTGGCCTTAAGAGCCATAGAGAGAGTTCCTACAGTACACAGGGGGAAAAGGTCTGTACTCCAGGTACTTCCTTACCCCGAAAAAAAATAGGGGATTGGAGGCCCATCCTAGACTTAAGATATCTAAACACATTTGTTAAATCCAAAGTTCAAAATGGTGACTCTGGGAATAATTCTTCCCTCTCTAAGGCCAGGGGATTGGCTAGCCTCCTTGGACCTAAAGGATGCCTACTTTCCTATTCCCATCAGGTGCTCCCACAGAAAGTACCTGAGGTTCAAACTGCCTTCAGGCCATTACCAGTTCAAATCAATGCCTTTCCGCCTAACATCAGCTCCAAGGGTGTTCACAAAATGCCTGGCAGTAGTAGTGGCTTTCCTAAGGAGAAAAAATATCTCCATATTCCCGTACCTGGATGACTGGCTCATAGTGGGTCAGTCTCCAGACCAAGTCAGGCAGATCTAAAAGTGATCCAGCAAGTGCTCACTTCTCTAGGGTTCCTTCTCAATCTTCCCAATTCAGTTCTCGAGCCAGTACAACTGTTGACTTTCATACGGGTAGAACTAGACACTGTCAAAGCAAGAGCATTTCTCCCCTTGGTAAAGGTGAAGGCCATCATGGAGCTGGCTTCTTCCTTCCACCTTCTGGTTTCTCGACCAACAAGACACTTTCTTCAGCTGCTGGGCCACATGGCAGCTTCCACTGCAGTGGTCCAGGGGGCCATATTTCAGATGAGAGACATTCAGTTTCATCTGAGGGCTTTTTGGTCTCAGAAAAAAGATCTTCTGACCAAACTGATTCCAGTGACTCAGACTCTGATCCAGGCTTTTCAATGGTGGCAGGATCAGGACAATCTCAGGCAAGGGGTCCCATTCATTGCTCAGTCTTATTCTGTGGTCCTAACCACAGACGCCTCTCTCCTGGGTTGGGGAGCTCCCTTGGGGGCTCTCACAGCCCAAGGAGTGTGGTCCATTCAGGAGTCTCTTCTCCACATCAACCTTCTGGAACTCAGGGCAGTTTACCTGGCCCTGCAAGCCTTCTCACAGTCAGTAAAGAACAAGGTGGTTCAAGTCAGGACAGACAACACCACCACCATGTGGTATATCAACAAGCAGGAAGGCACTCAGTCTACGGCCTTGTGCATGGAAGCCATGAAAATATGGTCCCTGGCTTACTCCCTACAGACCTCTCTGGTAGCAGTCCACCTCCCAGGAAAGGACAATGTGCTAGCAGATGCATTGAGCAGGATTTCCCAGGGCCATCACGGATGGTCCCTGGATCCCCTAGTGTTAAAAGTGATTTTTTTCAAGATGGGGCACGCCAGAGACAGATCTCTTTGCAGCCCCAGACAATCACCAACTTCCTCTCTTCTATTGCAGACCCCCAGTCTTGGGCTCAGTCCCTCTGGATGCTCTGATTCTGAATTGGGAAGGAAATTTCTGTATGCCTTCCCTCCTTTTCCTCTGCTGTTCAGGGTCCTGGTAAAGATAAGGTCGCAATCGTGCAAAGTGATCCTGATTGCTCCAGATTGGGCCAGGCAGCCTTGGTATCCCCTGTTGCTGTCTCTAGCAGTCCGTCTTCCCCTATCTCTTCCCAGGAATCACAATCTGTTAACCTCTTCTCAGGGGAGGATCTGGTATCCCAACCTTTGGTCTCTCAATCTCAATGCATGGCTCTTGAAGAGTTAGGGTATGCAAATTTGCATCTGTCTCAAGGGGTTCTGGACATTCTCAAAGCCTCTCGAAAACCTGCCACCAGAAAAACTTATAACTCCAAATGGAAAAGATTCAGTATCTGGTGTTCCAAAAAGCATATATCTCCAGACATTGCTGAACTGTCTACAGTTCTGGATTATATGGTTCATCTCAATGGCCTAGGCCTCATACCAGCTACCCTCAAAGTACATTTGTCAGCTGCTTCTGCTTTTCTGTCAGTAGGAAAGCCTTCCTCACTGGCATCTCATCCTGTTTTCTGTAAATTTTTCAAGGGATTGCTTCATACCAATCCTCCCTTTAGGGATCCTACCCCTGCTTGCGACCTTAATGTTTGCATTGCCCAGCTTATGCAGCCCCCCCTTTGAACCTTTGTCTTCAGCAGAACTTAAGTACTTGACTTGGAAGACTGTGTTCCTGGTAGCTATTACCTCTGCCAGACGTATCAGTGAATTACAAGCTCTGTCAGTGGAGCCTGATTTTATCTCATTCCATAGAGATAAGGTGGTCCTTAGAACCAGTAGGAGGTTCTTACCTAAAGTAGTTTCAGATTTTCATTTGAACCAATCCATGTCTCTCCCTGTATTCTTCACTGATCATTCTTCTTCAGGAGAGAGAAGATTACACAGTTTGGATGTTAAAAGGGCCCTTAGTTACTACATTGAGTGTACTAAGGCACACAGGTTTGACTCCCTCCTGTTGTTCCTCACTTATGGGGACGTGGATGAGGGCAAGCCTGCCACTAAGAGAACTATTGCCAGGTGGATTGTCTCTTGTATACAGTTCTGCTATGAGAAGCTAGGCAAAATACCACCCCCAGGCCTGAGGGCTCATTCGACTAGAGGTACAGCTGCTTCCATGGCTGCTGCCAGGGATATTCCTTTACTAGAGATATGTAAAGCAGCCACCTGGAAAACAGTCCATACATTTACCAAGCATTACTCTCTGGATATCCAGGCTAGGAGTGATGCTTGGTTTGATATGGCAGTACTGCAGAACCTATTCCCAAAATAGGTTTGAATCCCTCCTCCATGGAGGTACTGCTTGGTCGTCTGCAATATGTCAGTATTCAGCAAGACTTCATGTTGTTTGAAGGAAAAATTACTCACCTTAGTAATTGTGTTTCTTCTAATGGAGTCTTGCTGTATTCTGACCTCCCTTCCTGCCTCCCCTCTCAGAACCTGGTTTTTGAGAAGTGGGCTGGCAGGTGCAGTGTTGCACCCCAGGGGTGCATTTGGACACTCCCTCTTTTTAGAGAGGGGGAGTGGGTTATGTTTCTTTATTTTCAATAGTCATAAGTTGTTCACTAGCTGGTTTTTGGATTTCTCGACTTGCGTTTTTTGGGGAATCCAAAATATTTGGTTGCCATTTGTCTAGTAAAAGTTTTACAGTTTCCACATAGTGGGTTAGTTAGTTAGTACTGGCTCGCAAGAATCTCATGGTTACACTTCAGAGTGCAGCAGACAGAGGTCTGAACCGAGTTCGAGCTCAACGTTCTATGGTCTGCATAGAATTTAACTCTTTTCTCTCCGGAGCAGTTCAAGTGCTGGGGCTAAAGGCAATATGTCAGAATACAGCAAGACTCCATTAAAAGAACCACAGTTACTAAGGTGGGTATTTTTTTTCTTTTATACCCACAGATATGCAAGGGGGGGGGGGGAGAAAAGACAGAAATAGCAAGTGAAGAAAGAGAGATAGCGAGAGGCGGAGAATTGCAAAACCTTCGGATTGATCAGTTTCTAGGTCTCACAAGCAAATTTGGTTGTGCAACCAGACAGACAAAAAATGGGGCAGGGCCTTATCCAACACTGTCACAGTCTGTCTGTTATCTTCAACTTTTCCATGTGTCATGGAGTTTTCCCGAATCTATGGAAATCAGCCATCATCCGGCCAATTCTCAAAAGTGGTAATCCAGCTCTTGTTTCAAACTACCGTCCTATTTCTTTGCTAACTCCTCTTTCAAAGATTCTTGAAAAAACTATTCTGGACCAGACAACTGAATATCTAGAAAAGTTTAACTTACTAACAGAATGCCAACATGGTTTTAAAATCTAAACATAATACAGAGACGGCCTTGGGGGGGGGGGGTCACTGGCTGCATACAGAGTGCCCTGGATAAGGGGCACTCTACTGCAGCCATATTTGTGGACCTCACTAAGGCCTTTGATCTTGTTGAATGCAGTTTACTACAGGGTATTCTCCATGATCTTCATTTCTCAGGGGATGTAACTAAATGGTATTTTGATTACTTAAATAACAGAACCCATAGAACACGAATAGAGGATAGTTTATCACATTCAAGATTGATAAAATGTGGGGTGCTCCAGGGGTCAATCTTGGGGCCACTCATTTTCTCTCTGTATATGAACACAGCCCTTAATATCTGTACTCAGACTTCCATGACACTACACGCAGATGACAATGTTTTATATAGTGTGAGCCTAAGTCCTAAGGATGCACTGGGTAAGGTACAAGTCGATTTTAACCTCTTTCAGAATTGACTGGCATCCAGCTGTATGGTTTTAACCTCTAAAAAAACAGAAGTTATGCTTTTTACTAGTAAAAGGAAAAAGGCTGAAGAACTTATACCCATTGTCGATCTAAAAGGGGATATTAAATTGGTGGATAATTATAACACACTTGCGGCGGGACATTGAGGAGCTATGGGGGCAGGGGTGCCCATGAGGAGCCGGCATCCTGCCCCTGCATTGACTGGAAAACAACAAGGAGCAACAGGAGTTGAGGGAGCACATGACGAACCTGAACCCTCCTCCTGCAACGACTGGCAAACTTTTTAAAACCCTATGCGAAGGAACTTGAAGCGTAAGGGTAAAAAAGCATTGTCTGCACCACTAAAGCGGATCCTGAATCTTTAACAGCTGATACCCTTGAATTTTAAAGCTAGTAGCTATAAAAGCTGATTTTAAAGTTGATTCTGCATTTTAAAAGCCAATCCTTCTGAATCTTAAAACATTGTACATATCCTGCATTTTAAAAGCCGAGCCTTCTGAATTTTAAAGCATTGTTCCTGTATAGCTGCTTTTAAAGTTGATCTGGCATTTTAAAAGCTGTTCCTTGAATTCCTCACAGCGGCAGAAAGAGGAGGGGGCTCTTCTCACAAAGTCCAACGGCTGCGCTGCAGTACTTTGATAGTCAATCAGAGGTGCACAGAAAAGATGTCTATTTCAAAACTTGGTCTCTGGGGCTCATATAAGTCTCTTTGCTCACAGCCTCTTCTTACACTTGCAGTGGGTCATCAAGGAGATACGGGGGGTGGGGGTCCGCATGAGGAGCCGGCATCCTCTCCCTGCATCAACCAAAAAATAGCGAGCAGCAGTGGGGGTCGAGGGAGCGCATGAGCAACCTGAACCCTTCCCTTGCACTGACTGGCAAACTTTTTAAAAACCCAATATGGCGAACTTGAAGTGTAAGAGTAAAAAAGCATTGTCTGCACCGCTAAAGCAGATCCTGAATCCTTAAAAGCTGATACCCTTGAATTTTAAAGCATTGTACCTGTAAAAGCTGCTTTTAAAGTTGATCCTGCATTTTAAAAGCTGAGCCTTCTGAATCTTAAAGCATTGTACCTATCCTGCATTTTAAAAGCTGAGCCTTCTGCATTTTAAAGCATTGTACCTTTATTTATTTTATTTATGGCATTTTGATAACCAGGTGAACTCACTGAGACCAGAGGTCCCTTTTTCAGGGGCGACCCGGATTAGTTACACTTAGTGCAAACAAGAAGTTCATGTCATGTAAAAATTACACAATACAGAAATGGAACAGCTGTGAAATCATGAAAATGACATACAATGCACAGGGAAGTTAGATACATACATCAGTTACACAACAGCAGCAGGTGATAGGCAATGGTAGACAAAACCAATTAGTCTTAGGCACATGTTTAGCATATAATTGCTTGAACAGCTACTTTTAAAGTTGATCCTGCATTTTAAAAGCTGATCCTTGAATTTTCTCCTGCCCTCCCTCCCCTGCCCCGGAACTCTTTAAATAGACGCGGTGCCCATAAGGCTCCACCAAGTGATACTAGGCTGAAACTGAATACTTTAAAGGGATGCCAACCCAGGAAATGCTGTCTAGATAGCAAGGAATAAGTTGTAAAGTAACAATCTATAGTTGCACTACTAGATCTGTAGACCTCTGGAACGGTACTGATAGGTCAGACATAATTATTGTTGGTGCCAGGTATACTGAACCTTGGCTTACAGCAGTTACAACAGTTTTATTGACAGTAACTTAGTTGGTCTGTCTCCCCATCGCAAAGGACCAGCCTCTTTAATTAAGCTCTGTGTTGAACTATTCTGGTCTTTCTGCTAAGCAGCCGCTTTATTTAGTTTGTATTATTTGAGCAGTTATCCTTAGACTGGTTAAGACCACCAAACCCCTGGGGATACTTGATTTCTTTAACTGAGATGACCCATACGTAAACTCTAACATGTCTCAGGGTGTGTTGCTGACTTGTACTTGTATCCTAATTGTCCCGTGCACAGACCAGTTGCTGCTAGATCTTACCTACCGGTTCTCTGAATTCCCATTTTACATGTGTTTACCTCCAGGACAACCTCAGCTCTACCCTTATTGCCCTATACGGCCTTAAGAAAGGTGATAAATGCTATATGGTCATAGCATATTTAAGAGACCACAAATGCCAGATCCCCCAAGTTAGTTTCTGAGGATTCTGATGATTATGAAGTTGTTACTAACTGGGGATATCGAATTAAATCTGAGTTCTCTCTGTACTGATGTTCCAACTGTGTCACCCTCCATGTCAATCTGGGCTAGTGCGAAAGGTCTGAAACTAGTCCATATGAATATTAATAGCCTAGACCCAAGATGCTTGAACTTAAAGCATGGTTAAATCTGTATTCCTCTGATATAATAGCCTTTTCTGAAACCTGGCTTAAACCCAGTATTCAAACACATGAGGTTGAGCTCCATTGGGTTTAAGTCCCTTAGGCAGGATAAATGTGGGAAAAAGGGAGGAGGAGTTATCATATATGTAAACTCCGCCCTAAATGCTTCCCAGGTGGCAACACCTGGCATGACTCACTTGGAGTGTGAGGCAGTATTCGTCAAACTACTGCCAGGTGGGACTAAGCCCTTGTTGATAGGGGGTGTCTATAATCCACCTAAGACTGCAAAAGATGCCTTACAGACCCTTATAGCAGCAATCCCTGTTCTACCTCCATGGGAGAAAATAGTATTTGGTGACTTCAATCTCCACTGGGGTCTGTCTACAAAAAGTGAAGTAAAATCCAGCCTGAAAGAGGCTAATCTGACCCAACTAATCCGGGAACCCACAAGGTTGAATGTAAAGTTAGGAAACCATACCACATTGGATTGGATCCTCGTTTCCAATCCCAGTAGATTTAAACTGGCTGGCACATTTTCAGACTCCTTAACTGACCATACCCCAATATTCGGCATCTGGAAAAATGGCCATCCACCCCTCTCCCCAGAATTTTTTGGGCTGGAGATTATTCCAAGGTCGATTCATGCTCCTTCCTTGAAACTCTATTGACGGTAGATTGGACCCAAATTAAATTCGCCCCCAGTTTAGATACAGCCCTCAACTTCTTTGTCAACAACTTCCTCTTGGCTACAGATAAGCATGCCTTCTTAAAAAAAATTGGCTAAGGGGCAGCAATCTAGTTAGCTGACTTGAGAATTAAAACAACTAATGAGAGTGAGAGATGGAGCATGGGGTAGGTTCAAGTCCACAAATCTGAAAAAGGATTGGGTGAACTATATGAGAATTCAGAAATAAGTGTAAAACAGAAATAAAATCTGCTAAAAGACAGGACCTCTAGAATCTACAAACCAAAAATCCTTCTAACCCTAAAACATTTTGGTCCCAAATAAATACTCTCCTTAAGAGGAATACTATCCGTGAAGAATGTGATATTGTAGCAAATGGTGTCCAACATACAAACCCACAGGACTCCACTAATGCATTTAATGAGTTCCTCACAGACCTGGATAACTTCAAAAATCATTCCTCTGGGCACCCCACCCCAAGGATTGCTTAACAGACCCCCGCCCCCCATCACCTAACTTTCATTTGAAACTTGTGTCTAAATCTGAGGTCCTAAAATTACTAAGGAATGTAAAAAACACAGGTTCTGCTGGGTATGCAAGCTTGAACCCAGGCTACTTAGCATTGCAGTCCATGTAATTGCCGTACCAGTCACTTGGCTTTTCAATAGATCACTGCTCGAAAGCAAAATCCCTGCAGTAGGGAAAGTTGCCCTGGTTATTCCTATTCCTAAAGGTGGGTCAAACAAGCTTGTTGAGAACTATAGACCAATATCCATCCTCTGCACTCTAAGCAAAGTGCTAGAGAGGCTTTTGTATCAGCATGTCCAAGAATACATCGATCGGCACAATTTACTAACAAAACGGCAACATGGTTTCAGAAAAAAATCATGATACCAGCATAGCTCTGGTTAGCCTCACTATGGACATCTTCTCGGCCCTTGATAATGGCCTACAAACTGGTGCGGTCTTTATAGACCTCACCAAGGCCTTCGATTTGGTGAATCATTGGCTACTTATTACAAAACCGGTATCCCTTGGCCTGGATAGCCTGTCAGCACAGTGGTTCACGGACTACCTACAAGGAAGATCACAGATTATCAGATGGGATGGTGCTAATTCTGACAAATGCTCCATCCTGGACGGAATCCTGCAGGGTTCGATATTGGGACCACTGCTATGTTCCTTATTTATTAATAGCACTGTATTTGTACTACTAACTTATTGATCAGCTATTGCCATTTCAAAAAGTAAAACTATGTCATACATAACACACATTATTACAGCTCAGTGCAATACATTTGCACACATAAACAAGACCAGCTAAAAGCCCATAGATGGGCAAGTAAAACCTTCATATAAGTGCATATTCTCTTGATATCACAGAGGAAAGATGGTAACACAGCATTTTATAAGGAACATTACTAACTTCTCCATGCAGGCAGCAATGACAAGTTCATACATAAATTTACCAGAGTACAATGGGTGACATTATATCACACATAAAGAGGATACATAAATTAGAGCTAAAGGGACCAAATTGCAACAGTACCCGTTTAACACCTCAAGGGGCCAGCATACCCATTCTTCGCTCTCGTATCTTAACAGTGGTGGTTAAATATAAAGCTAGGTCTGTAAGTATTTCAGATTCAGAATTAAATAGCAGGTCCAACATAAACCTATCAGAAATATTGCAGGTAGTTAAATATTTACTCAAATACTTGTTCCTCTGTTTGTCATACCATGGGCATCTCAATGTTACATGTGTAAGGTCCTCAATTTCCTGTATGTTGCAGTGGCATAGTTTAGATGGTTCCATGTGATAATAGCGATTGCCGGACGGCGATTGCTATTACGGCGAATGCATTATCGCCGAAAAGCAATTCGGCGATCTGCACTTCAGTAGCCACCGGGCACACACACAGTATTGTAAGTGTGGCAGGCATCGGGGCTGTGCCCCGCACCCTCCTAATTATGGATTCTCAACTCTGAGGGGGTGCATGTCGGGGAGAAGGCACAGCTCAGTTTAAAAAAAAAAAAAAATGTAAGTCCCGCAGCCGCAAGAACAAGCAAAGTTTTCCCAGTCCCCAGCCCTGAACCTGGGACCTGCTCCGTCGGAGCCAGCCTCCCTACCCACCACACCACAAGGCTGGCTCAGCAGAGCAGGCACACTAGAGGGTAATAACCCTCTTCCCTATCCCTTCCCTTTCCCTTGCTGTATTCCCTTTCCGTTCGCCCAGTCCTCCCCTCGCAGTCGCACTCCTGGTTATTCCGGCAAGTCGCTCATGATAATAGCGCCCTCATATGGGTCCCCATTTTGACAGTCGCCCATATGCTAGCAGTATTATCATGGTATACCGTTTAGATATGGTTTGTTCGTTGTATCTACAATCCAATACTTTACTTGCAAAAGTTTTGAATCTGAATCTAGTTAAGATTACTCTGTGTTCAGTAGGTTTTACAATAAGGTTTTAAGCTATACTTTGGTATTACACACCAGCCAATTTGAGGTTTTTATTTGTTTTAAGTCGGCAAGATCTTTCTGGCTGGAAATTTCATACATTTTTTTTTTTTATGTACCTAGTATATGTTTTATTAATATTAATATTTTGTTTATCCCAATATCTTAGATATGTTAATCCATTGAGTTCCAAAAGCCTTTCTATTGCACTTAAACAGCCAGAAGTGTTATATTGGGATAATGTTTCTTTTTCCTTTATACATAATTTGATAAGCTGATCTGACGTAACTGTTTTAGCTTTGACCCAAAAGTTGATCTGCCTTGCTTGGATCATATAGCTAAGGCTAGGTTGTTCAAGCTGTGATCTGACCAGTGCATTAGGGGTACCCAGCGGAACTCAGAGTAATTTCTTATATGCAGTATTTATAACCGAATCAATATTAGTGGTGTTAGCTACACCCCAGACTTCTGCTGAGTAAAGAATTTGTGAGATTACTTTGGCATTTATAGTGTTTAGAAATGTGACTACCGTACGTCCGCCATAGAGGTAGTTAAATCTGTCTAAAGATTTTATTGTATTCTTTACTTTATTAATAGTATATTTTATGTGTTTGTTCCATTTTAGATTTCACAAAAACCATACCCCCAGATATTGATATTCATTAACATATTTCAGTTTTTTGTTAGCAAGATATACACTTCTCTGTTTCCTAGTACTTCCAAAGACCATGACCTGTGTTTTATTAGTATTAGGCTTTAAGTTATGTGTAGCACATAATCCTTCCATCAAGTTTAACGCTTTCTGCAAGCCTAGTCTACTGGTAGATATTATCGTAAGATCGTCTGCGTATGCAAGTATTGGTATTTTGAAATGACCTATTCTGGGGGCATGCTGATCATGATTCTCCAATGCAATAATAATATCATTGATGTAGATATTAAACAGTGCTGGAGCCAGAACACAGCCCTGATGGACTCCTAGATTTGTCTTGATCTTGTCAGTCAAGTTCCCCCTTCCCCTTGTGTATTTCACCTGTACCCAGGTATCTGTATACATTCTTCTAATTAGGTTAATTAGATTACTATCTATACCTAATTTTTGCATTTTTCCCCACAACAGTGATCTTATTAAAGAATTAAATGCAGATGAAAAGTCTACATAAGCAACAAAAAGTGGTTGTTTTCTAATGACACAATATTTCTCCAGCAGGTGATCTAATAAAAAGATTTGTGTAACAGTACCTTTGTTTTTAGTAAAACCAGCTTGTAATTGAGATAGTATTTTGTTTTGCTGAAGCCAGATGTTTAATCTATCCAGGATTACCTTCACAAATAACTTGGACAGATTTCCAGTAATTTGATCGGTCTGTAGTTACCAGGTTCTAAATTAGAACCTCAAAAAGGACATTAACCTGTTGGAGAAGGTTCAGAGGAGGGCTACAAAGATGATAGCTGGTCAGCAGGGTAAGGCATATGAGTAGAGGTTGAGGGCACTGAACATGTACTCCCTGGAAGACAGGAGACAGAGAGGGGGACATGATTGGGACATTCAAGTACTTGAAAGGGATAAATAAGCTTGATAAGGAGAGTCTCTTTAAGCTGAGTGGCAACCATAACACGAGGGGGCACAGTCTTAAGCTGGAGGGTGAGAGGTTTAGGAGGGAGATCAGGAAGCACCTCTTCACAGAGAGGGTGGTGGACACTTGTAATGCGCTGCCATAAGAGGTAATCTCATTGAGGACAGTGGGCAGCTTTAAGAGAGTCTGGGACAGGCATGGGGGAGGGTAAGGATCATGGGTAGGGAGGATGGGAGGAGTGGGGAGGGCAGGGACATTGGCTCAAGCTATGGACCCTGCAACGCAAGCAGACTCGACAGACCAAATGGCCTTCCTCTGCTGGCTTCTTCGTATGTTCGTATGTATAGGTAGTATGTAACTACCATACCAAGTTTGAGGAAAATATGCATACATTATCAAATTATTGAATAAATCTATAAGAATCTGGGACCACCAGTCTATATTCAGGTTAGAAAAATCTGTAGAAAATTAATCAGGCCCTGGTGATTTATTACTCTTGAAACTGTCTATAGCCAATTTTAATTCGTTAACTGTGAACCACTTAAAATCCCCATTGATTTCAGTGTTTACAACTTCAATTTGTATCTTATCATCCCAGAGCATTCCGGAGAAATATTCAACCCATATATTGGGGGTAATATATGTACATATATACATATATATATATATATATCTATATATCTATATATATATCTATCTCCAATCTTGATTTAGATGTTTCAGTACCTGAGGCCGCCAGAGTCCAGAACTTTTTATCGTCTTTATTCATTATTGCATTGTACACTGTTTCCCATAGATGCTCAAGTTTCTTTTTATTAACATGGATTTTATAGTTTTTCCTGGCCAAATTAAGATCTATTTAATTATTTCTTGTAGGTTCCCTTTTTGTAGTTCTTAGTTTGGTTAATTTCCTCTCTTCCTGTCTGCAGTATTTATAAAACCAGTTCTCGTATTTATATTTCGTCCCAGTTTTAAAAGTTTTAGTTATTAATGTGCACATACAAGTATGGTATAATTGCAACATTGTGCTATATAGTTTCTCTGGTTCCAAGTCATTTTATAAATATACCGTCAACATTTCTATAAACCGATCAGCTACTGCACCTGCTTTTTCTATGGAGATCCTGTCCCATCTTACTCTATTATTCCTAATATCTACTATTTCCTCCTCAGTACGTATGATAGATGTATTGGAGGACCTAAATAGTAACAAAGGCATATGGACACTTTCCGTTCTTTGTAAAACCTTCAAATCCAGGTATCTTTTAAACTCATAAATTGAGCACAAGGCAAAGTCTATAGTAGTAGACCCTTTTGCATTTAGACATGTTGCCTTCCCTTCAATATCTGATGGTAATCGGCTGTTTAGTATAATTAACTGCAATGAGTTCAGGATATTTGCCATTTGTTGGTATTTATCTGTATTTTTAGTCAGTAAAGTTTATATTTGGTATATCCAGGTTTAACGCCATTTCATCCAAAACATTATTCTGTTTGTCATTAGGAAACCTAATATTAAAATCTCCCATAATCAAAATTTCAGCGCATGAATTATTAGGCAGTATGGAATTTATGTCATATAACATTCTACTTGTCAGATCTTTATCGTACTGTGATGAATTTAAAGCAGGATTATAGATATTAATCAGTAAAAGTAAATCATTCCAGATCCTGGTTATGATAAGAAGGTAATTTGGCTTAGCTGTATAATCCATAACCTTGATGTACTCCGTTATCCTGATATATGCAATTGGTCCACCCATATAGCATCTCATCTTTTTTAGTTTTAACCCAGGACTTTGTATTTGGAGATATCCATTTAACTTGGTTTTATCCATGACATCTATACTGTGCCATGTTTCCTGCAACATAATTATGTCACACTGATTGAGAAATGTCTTGAATTCAATATGTACAAATTTGGAGACAATACCTGCAGTATTCCAAGATAAAAGCCCTAATTGTTCTTCATACTTATCCAGGTAATCAACTGTAGAAGTGTTCAGTGAGGAATCAAGCACTTGATTAGTACATATATCACTATTGTCATCACGGTCTGGGTTCTTTGGGAGTCAGTCTGTCTTACCGTACAGAACTTCATTTCAAACAACATGAAGTCTTGCTGTATTCTGACTATTGCGGTGATCTCTAACCTTTGAACTGCCCCGGAGAGGAAAGAGTTAACTTTCCATGCAAGGCATGGAACGCTGAGCTCGGGCTCGGTTGAGACTCTGTCTGTTGTTGTTTGAACCCAAACCGCCAGATTCTTTACTCCACCTCACTGAACAGTCGCTCCGGAGATTTCTCCTTCACTCGGTTCAATTTAGTCGGTTAAAGTGTAGTTTTTTCCCTCGGTTCAACCGAATTTCTTCTTCTAACCTGTCGGTTCAGTCTCTGTCTGTGGTACCGTGAGTACTAGATAGGTTTATTATTATTAGTTTCTGTGTGGAACTTGTAAACATCGGATCGGTTCGGTTTGAACCGATCAGGTTTGTAAAAAAGTTTGTTCTGCTTTTTAGAGTGTGGTAACTGGTCCTTATCGGTTCTAAAAAAAATGGATTTCATTACGGTATTTTCCATGACCCGTAACACGGTCAGGAACTGATAGGGGTGTCTTGCCTGGTGGATTACCGAAAAAAGGGTAAGTTTGGTTAGGACTGGCCATGTCTGAGAAACCCAAGAGAAAAACCGGACACACTGGGTTTCAACACTGTAGTGTGTGGGGGGAAGCCTTTGCTAAGGCTGACCCCCACACCACCTGTGTTTATTGTCTGGGGTTTGACCACCTCAATTCAGACTGCCAGATTTGCAAAAGTTTTCCCACAGCTGTCCTGGAAAGAGAGTAGGTAGGCTGAGGAAAGGAGGCCAAAGTCCGCTGACCGGATGGCCAGCCGGTTCGGTTCCAACCAAACCAGAAGGAGTGCCCTCTGACCAGGCGAGAATTTCTTGGGCAAAGGAGAACCGACTCTGAGGAGTCGGTTCCGGTTAAAAGAAAAAGAAGGGATAAGTCAACCGGTTCGGATCCACAAGTTCTTTCTCCGACCGCTGATGAAATAGCCAAAGTGATAAGGATTGTTCAATCGCTACCTTCGCTTCCGACCGAACCGGCACCATCGGTTAGGGGCTCAGTTCGGTCGGTTCACCCGGTTCCGGATTATAATTTAGAGGATTTTTATGAACCGGAGGAGGATAGTGATGGTGATTATGAAAGTCTGGATGTGCCCATTGACCCGGACATCTCCCCAGACAGACCTTCAGGTGTTTCTCCTCCTAGGCTTTCTGAGTCCCCTTCCCACTTTATGTTTTACAAAAAAGTGGCTGAAACTCTCCAGCTTCCTATGGAGAAAGCAGTAGAGGATCAGGAGGAGCCTGATTATGTTGAGATGATGGACATCCCAGAGTCCAGGAGACTGTGTCTTCCCCTCCATAAGTCTTTTGGGAAACAGACATTTAAAATTTTAAAGACTCCTAATTCCATATCTCTTGTGGACAGAAGAATGGACAAGAGGCATACTCTTTCAGGCTCAGATACGGAGTTCCTTTCCCAGCAATGCAGCCATGTTGGGGTAGTGCAGGCTGCTGCCTGTGATAAGGCAAATATACCCTTGGCTCCACACACCCCAGATAAGGACTCCAGGAGGATTAATGCCATGGCAAAGAAACAGTACATGGCAGCATCTTTGGGACTCAGGCAGGCTAATTATAAGGCCTACACAGCTAGATACCAGAAGTCTAGATGGGACACTGTGATGGCTCTAGCTAAATAGGTCCCTGACCAGCTTGCCAAGGAGCTGGAGCAGGTGGGTGCTGATGGTATTGAGGCATCCAAGGTGCAAGTTCATGCTGCAGTGGACTCCAGTGATGTTTCATCTAGAGTCATGGCTACATCTGTGGCCCTTTGTAGGATGGCTTGGCTCAGATGTACTAGCCTGTCACAGGATACCCAGACTAAGGCCATGGATTTTCCTGTTATTGGTAATTCTCTGTTTGGGAAGCAGACAGAGAACTACATGAAGAAAATGGATGAGTCCAGGACCACCTATAGGAGTGCTCAGGACAAAGAAAGGCAAGCCACTCCCCAGAAGCAGCATTCCAGGGGCAGGGGCAGGCCTTTTCATAGGCCTTTCTACCAAGCCCAGGCCTCCTCTTCTGCCTTTTCTCAGAGGGGGTTCTTCAGAGGGAGAGGCAGATGGGGTATAAGCAGGCCTGCTACCACCCCTCAGCCTAAAGCCCCTGCCAAACAGGCACCCTGATGGGTTTGCCCGGGCCGATTCTCCACTACCCACAGGGGGCAGGCTGGCTTACTTTGTCCAGGACTGGATGTCTTTAACATCAGACAAATGGGTCCTGGAAATAGTAAGCCAGGGACTGGTTCTCAGCTTCAAACAATTTCCCAAGATGAGAACCAGATCCTTTCTACCTCAAATCCTTCAGAGGCCCTTGCCCTAGAGGCAGAGATCTCTTCCCTCTTGGCTCTCAGAGCCATAGAAAGGGTTCCACCCCTACACAGGGGAAAAGGATTGTACTCCAGGTACTTCCTAACCCCTAAAAAGACAGGAGAATGGCGGTCCATCCTGGATCTCAGATATTTAAACAAGCACCTTTTAAAGCCAAAGTTCAAAATGGTGACTCTGGGAATAATTCTACCCTCTCTAAGGCCAGGGGACTGGCTAGTCTCCCTGGACCTCAAGGATGCCTATTTCCACATTCTCATCAGATGATCCCACAGAAAGTACCTCAGGTTCGAGTTGCCCTCAGGCCACTATCAATTCAGAGCAATGCCCGTTGGCCTAACATCAGCTCCAAGGGTGTTCACAAAAAGGCCGGCAGTAGTGGTTGCTTTCCTAAGGAGAAAAAAGATCTCCATCTTTCCATACCTGGACGACTGGCTCATAGTGGGTCAATCACCAGACCAAGTCAAGTCACACCTACAGATAACGCAGCAACTGCTCACTTCTCTAGGATTCCTCTTAAATCTTTCAAAGTCAGTTCTAGAGCCAGTGCAGCTCCTCACCTTCATAGGGGCGGAGCTGGATACAATAAGGGCAGGAGCCTTCCTTCCCCTGGACAGGGCAAGGACCCTTGTGACACTGGCCTCTTCATTCACCCTTCAGGTGTCTCGACCAGCAAGGCATTTTCTGCAGCTCCTGGGCCACATGGCTGCCTCTACGGCAGTGGTCCAAGGAGCAAGATTTCAGATGAGGGACATTCAGTTCCACTTAAGAGCCTTCTGGTTCCAGAGAAAGGATTCTCTGACCAAGCTAATCCCAGTGACTCGAACCCTGATCCAGGCTTTACAATGGTGGCAGGATCAGGACAACCCAAGACAAGGAGTTCCCTTTGTCACTCAATCTCATTCTCTAATCCTTACACAGATGCCTCCCTCTTGGGCTGGGGCCCACTTGGGGATCTGACCACCCAAGGTTGTGGTCACCTCAAGAATCTCTGCTTCACATCAATCTCTTAGAACTCAGAGCAGTGTTTCTAGCACTTCAAGTTTTTTCCAAGTCTGTTCAGAACAAACTAGTTCAGAGCAGGACAGACAATACCACCACAATGTGGTACATCAAGAAGCAAGGGGGCACTCGGTCTACGGCCTTGTGCACAGAAGCAATGACATTGTGGTCTCTGGCCTATTCCTTGAATACCTCTCTGATAGCAGTGCACCTCCCAGGGAAGGACAATGTCCTGGCAGATGCTCTCAGCAGGATATCTCAGGGCCATCACGAATGGTCCCTGGATTCCCTAATTTTGAAGGTGATCTTCTCCAGATGGGGCACTCCACAGATAGATCTTTTTGCAGCCCCAGACAATCACCAACTAACTCTTTTTTGCTGCAGACCCCCAGTGTTGGGCTCAGTCCCCCTGGATGCTCTAGTTCTCAATTGGGAAGGGAAATTTCTGTATGCTTTCTCCCCTTCCCTCTCCTGTTCAAGGTACTAGTCAAAATCAGGTCTCAACCCTGCAAATGATTCTGATTGCTCCAGACTGGGCCAGACAGCCCTGGTACCCTCTTTTGCTGTCCTTAGCAGTCCACCTTCCCCTGTCTCTTCCCAGGAATTACAACCTGTTAACATGTTCTCAGGGGAGGGTTTGGTATCCGAATCTCAAATCTCTCAATCTCAAGGCCTGGCTCTTGAAGAGTTAGAGTTTGCTGATTTGCATCTCTCTCAAGGTGTTCTGGATATTCTAAAGGCTTCTCGAAAGCCTTCCACTAGAAAGACTTACAACTTCAAATGGAACAGGTTTACTATTTGGTGCTCTAATAAGCATATTTCTCCAGAGTCTGCTGGGTTGCCTACAGTTCTGGACTATATGGTTCATCTCAATAGCTTGGGACTCAAACCAGCTACACTTAGAGTGCATCTGGCAGCTGTCTCTGCCTTCTTGTCAGCAGGCAAGCCCTCTTCCCTTTCAGCTCATCCTGTATTCTGTAAATTCTTCAAGGGATTGCTGCATACCAGTCCTCCCTTCAGGGGCCCTGCCCCTGCTTGGGACCTTAATGTTTGCATTGCTCAGCTTATGCAACTCCCTTTTGAGCCTTTGTCCTCAGCAGAGCTTAAGTACTTGACTTGGAAAACTGTGTTCTTGGTAGCCATTACTTCTGCCAGACGCATAAGTGAGTTACAGGCCCTGTCATTGGAGCCTGATTTTACATCTTTCCATAGAGATAAGGTGGTCCTCAGGACTAACAGGAAGTTTTTGCCTAAGGTGGTTTCAACTTTCCACCTTAATCAGTCTATGTCTCTTCCTGTTTTCTTCACTGACCATTCCTCCTCTGGGGAGAGGAGCTACACAGCCTGGATGTGAAAGGGCCCTTAGCTACTACATAGGCGCACAAGGGTCCAGGTTTGACTCCTCAATTGTGCCTCACTTATGGTGAGGTTGGTAAGAGAAAACCTGCCACTAAGAGATCTATTGCCAGGTGGATTGTCTCTTGTATACAATTCTGCTATGAAAAATTAGATGA
This sequence comes from Neoceratodus forsteri, assembly GCA_016271365.2. Taxonomy (NCBI): domain Eukaryota; kingdom Metazoa; phylum Chordata; order Ceratodontiformes; family Ceratodontidae; genus Neoceratodus; species Neoceratodus forsteri. The sequence continues at coordinate 444,945,316 of CM057452.1, forward strand.
ATCCACCCTCAGGCCTGAGGGCTCACTCTACTAGAGGTACAGCTGCTTCCTGGCTGCTGCCAGGGATATTCCTATCTTAGAGATTTGTCAAGTAGCCACCTGGAAAACAGTGCATACTTTCACCAAGCATTACTCTCTGGATATCCAGGCTAGGAGTGATGCTCGGTTTGGCACAGCAGTGCTTCAGAGCCTGTTCCCAAAGTAGATTCTGTCCCTCCTCCATGGAGGTACTGCTTGGTAGTCTGCAGTAGTCAGAACACAGCAAGACTTCATGTTGTTTGAAGAAAAAAATGACTCACCTTAGTAATGTTGTTTCTTCTAATGGAGTCTTGCTGTATTCTGACCTCCCCCCGCCTCCCCTCTCAGAACCTGGGTTTTGGGATGTGGGTGGGCAGGAACAGTGTTGGCACCCTAGAGGTGCCCCCTTTTTCTCACCCTCTTATTTTGGGTGTGTGTTGTGTTTGTTTTGGGTTTCCTGACTTGAGTCTTTGCCTTGGAACCAAAAAATCTTTTTATTAAATTTAGTTGCCAGTTGGCTAGTGTGAGTTTACAGTTTCCACACAGGACGCTTAGTGAGTATAGCTCGTAAAGATCTGGCGGTTTGGGTTCAAACAACAACAGACAGAGTCTCAACCGAGCTGGAGCTCAGCGTTCTATGCCTTGCATGGAAAGTTAACTCTTTCCTCTCCGGGGCAGTTCAAAGGTTGGATATCACTGCAATAGTCAGAATACAGCAAGACTCCATTAGAAGAAACAACATTACTAAGGTGAGTAATTTTTTCATCTATTACCCACTTCCACATTGTACAAAGTATGCATATTATCACTTGCCTGCTCAACATGAGTGGCAGGAGTATTTTGTATGGCAGATCTAAAAGGTAGATTCCCAGATTATCCAATTTATAGCCGACCTGTTATATTTTTTCTATTAACAATGATTATTCAGTGTTAAATCAATCTGATTACTATCCTCCCAGTTCTTATGGACTCTATGTACATTCACAATGTCATCTTCATAAACTTCTGTTCCCAAAAAATTAACCATCAGTTGTGTAATAAGCAGAGTTAATCTTGCATTAGTTAATTCCTCACCTGATTAAGCCCAAAAATAGAAATTGTAGGATCAGAAGAAACAGTTGGTACGTTATCTCAGGACATAATATCCTGCAGTGAGTAAACAGTTGCAAGCTTTTCAGTTAAGACCAATTGAGTTCGAATGCCCCTACTTAAGCTAGAAACTGGGACTGGATAGTCCATACTCAGATTCACTTTGTGGAGATAGAGTTTCTCCATATGTAGTTAGCCACTATCATATTTGAGGAACAACAGTATTAAGTCGTTACCCAAACAATCGTATGCTCTCATAGCCTTAACGATATCTTCAGGAACACTATGAAGTTGAAGCCATTCATTACAAATCAATTGACACAAAATCAGCAGAACTTGCTCATTCTCTACTTCGTTCTTGGTAACTCCTCTAAGCACCAACAAAATTTGTTCTTGGTCCAATTCTTTTTCCTCCAATCTAGATGTTTGAACATGTTCTTGTTTTTCCATTCTGTTTTCTATATCCTGTGTACCTTACTTCTTTTCTTTTTACTTTATTGGATGGCTCCTTATTTGCGCAGTTGTTGATAGGGTGTGTATCATTTACTATTTATATTTTCCTGTCATTGGTAAGGACTTTATCTTTTGTCTTTTGTGTAACAGTTTTCCCTTTACTTTTTTTTTTTTAATTAATGCAAATTGTTGCTTTTTGCTCAGTCTCAGCCTTTAGATTTTCGTGTTTCTTCTCTTTTACCCTAATGTCCAGTCTGGGTACTGTTATTTCACTGTTAATAGTTTATTCCTCACTTTGCTGTGTTGGCATGCATTTATTATTATGAGTTTTAAGACCTTCAATTAAGGATGTTTGAGTTTCCATCATTTCTTTGTTCCGGGCAATTTCACCCCTTAATTGTTGGACCTCATTTTCATCAAAATGATTTGTTCTATAATTGCAGTGCTCGCTATGTGAGGATCTTTCAACACCTTGATCAAATCAGTCTCTAAAAAAAGGCAGTATATATGCTGGGGGAAGTTAGAAAATAGGGTCCCAGCGGAATTATGATCATCTGGTTGACTTTTATTGTGTTCTTTATCTATTATTTCTTTCATACCATCTATAGTATCTTGCAACTCTTTCCTAATTTCATTGATTTCTTGCTCTCTACATATGTTGTTATTGTTAGAGGTTCTGTTAACACTTATTCTAGAACTAGGTTCTGGTAATTGCTGGAAACTATCCTTAGAATTTGTGGCAATAGTTACTATAGAATTCAAACCTGGGCCCCCAAGAGCCAATTCACTAGTCTTTATAAATGCACTGGTGGATCCATCAGATAAATTAGAGCCGCTGTTAAAACTATCAATATCAAACATCAAGTTAGGAAATCTTTCCAAGGATTCTTCGTTAAATGTCTCTTATCTGTGTTTTGTTTCTCGCTTATTGTTTATTGTATCTAGGATTAATATGGGTGTTGATGTATCCTTTAGATTTAATTCTTGTGCTTTCTGTTTCTTTAAATGCATTGTAATCAAAGTTTTTCCTGATTTGTTAGTGTTAGATTTATCCCTCGTTTGCACTTTAGTCTGTTTGGAGGACTTGTTACCTTTTTTTGCTGCAGTCCCTCATCTTTGTTTTTATTGCTATTATTTTTTTGTTGTGTGTTACCTCTGCGTCTCCTTTTTTTTTTTTTTTTTTTTTTGCTACGTCCTTTTTGGTCATGTTTCCCTTTATTGTCTGATACATCTATTGCATCTATTGTCTCTGTTATTTCGGTAATCTGGTTTGCGTCAGTCGCCACTTCTGGTTGCCTGTTGCTTCTAGTATTCATAATGAGTATAAAAATATACAAATATTTAGATATAACTCTAGGGCAGCTATATAACATAAATTAACATATGCCACAATACACAAAACAGTCTAGCATATAAAGTGCAAGAAATACAAGTTATAAAATACCTATCTGGATCAGATATCCAGATGCAAACTATTGCACATCAAAGCACAGTTTATATCTAAATAATCATATAATGCACTAATAAAGTAGCCCTTTATAAATTAATTTCCTATAAATAATCACTAAGTAGTATATGGTCACTGGTCAAATGGTCAGAAGTGATCTTTAGGTACTATTCTACTGACTTTCGTTGGTTTAGTTTAGTTGTTCATTCAAAGTTGAAGTCCATGTAAGAACCATATGGGTCCATATGCAGCCATGAAATCAGTGCAAACACCACAAAATATTCTGGTGCAAAAATGAAGTCCTGTTGCAAAGTTTTATATGCCACTTGATCTCACTTAGGCTCAGTCTCGGCCTCATCCTTTAAAAAATAAAAAAAATTGAAAGACCGTATAGATGCACATAACAGAAAAAATATATGTAATTAAATATTATTTGTAGTTTAAAATTGATGGTGGAGATAATATACTTACTCCATCGCTACTGTGATAGGCATTTTAGGCAAGGCCACAGGTGTTTAATAGCAGTAATTTTTATAACCAACAGCACTAAAGTGCAATCGAGTAAAGTGCTGTCATCTGCACACGATTTTATATAATTGAGCACTGGTATAACATGCAGTGATGAAGCACAATGAAATTCTACAAAAAAGAGAACACAGAAGAGCAATAAGTTTAGGTTAAAAAAAAAACAAACAAAAAAAAAACACCGAGTTAACAAAACAAAAATCCAAATAAAATCAAAACATAATATCATGCAGGCCTTTACAAAAGCACCAACAAATGTTGAGTATCAACAAAGGGTACTTACTGACATTGAAGGCTGTCAAAAACTGTGCATGAAGCTCTCTGCGATCACTACATGTTCTACGTTCGGTGGCAGGATCGAAAATGGCATCTGTGACCAAGAATGCCGACACATGCGCTTTATAGCCCAGATTGCTAACAGGTCACGTGGTCAAAAAAGTGTGAGTTTTCAATTTAAAAAGTAAAAGAGAAATTAAAAAAAAAACTACTATGGGTTTATATTAATATTAACTTAAGTATGCAGCAATAAAAAGAGATTCACAAGAAATAGTGAGTGTAAACAGTATGTGGTGGTCAGAAGAAACAAAAAACTCACTGACGCCCAAAGCTATAGACAAATACTCCACTTGAGAAGAATGAAGCAAGAGTGAAAAACATTAGGCACTAACATAACACATAACACAAAACAAGTAAACTCAGGCCAGTATCATATATACAGTTTGGTTCGGTTAAATTCAGTAACTTAGGATGCCCTGACTTTCCTTCTCATAAGAGGTTTCTCAGTAGACCACAGCAAAACAGTACCATTGGAATAAAAACACGGACAACAATGTATGTATGTATCCAAAGCTCCAGAACTCCAAAACCCTCTCTTTTGGCAATTTTAAGCAGTCGAATTTCCTGAGAGTTCCCTGAGAGTCAAAACACATGTAGCAAATAGCTTCTCTGGCATGGAAATCAGCTCCACATCCGTTCTGCCTTTCCAAAGGGCCCTCCTTGTGGTGCAGTCCTGCCACTTTCACTGATACTGGCACTCCTCCTGCTGGAACAAGAGAAGAATGGGGAGCCAAAAGTGCCACGTGCAGAGTCAACTAAAGCTATATTGGTAAGACCACATGTGAGGCAATGGTGGCTTGCCTTTTAAAAATATAAAATGCACTTAGTGGTCCTGCTTCTGGTTGCTACTCCACAGCAACCAGAGTGAAAGTGTCTCACACGTCCTTCTGACTTCCTCTCTCCCTGTGATTCAGTACTGGGCACTTGAAATGGCTTATTAATAGCATGCCTCAACAATGTGGATGGGCCAAGGAGACCCTTTATGCTGACAATGCCATACTTTATAGATCCTTCCAAGATGCTGTCCAGCTGAACCACCTACTCGGTCAAGACCTCTCAGCACTTGAGAACTGGTTTCACACTAATAGATTAATTCTTAATGGCAAAAAAGACCAAGGCCATACTATTTAGTCCTAAAAGCTTGGGCCCAAACAGGTCACATCTGTTGTCCCCAGCTCTCTCCAGTGCTTCTGAGATTGAGGTGGTTGACTGTATCACGTATTTCAAACAACATGAAGTCTTGCTGTATTCTGACAATAGCAGTGAGTCCCAACCTTCGAACTTCCCCGGAGATGAAAGAGTTAACTGTCCATGCCAGGCATGGAACGCTGAGCTCGAGCTCGGTTGAGACTCTGTCTGTTGCTGTTTAAACTCAAACCGTCAGATTCTTTACTCCGCCTCATTGAACAGTCGCTCCGGAGATTTCTCCTTCTGCTCAGTTCATTTTGTCAAAGTACCGCTTTTCTCGGTTTTCGACCGAAGTTAAACCGTAACCTGTCGATTCAGTCTCTGTCTGTGGTATTTTTGAGTACTAGATAGGTTTATATTAATTTTATATTCTGTGTGGAACTTGTAAAACGGTTCATCGGTTCGGTTTGAACCGATCAAGTTGTTAAAAAGTCTTTAATTGTACTTTTAGAGTGTGGTTACTGGTTCTTATCGGTTCTAAAAAAAACGGATTTTATTACGATTTTTCCACGACCCATAACACGGTCAGGAACCGATAAGAGGGTCTTGCCTGGCGGATTGCCATTAAAAGGGTAAGTTTGGTTAGGACTGGCACAATGTCTGAGAAACCCAAAAGAAAAACCAGGCCCACTGGGTTTCAACACTGCAGTGTGTGTGGGGAAGTCTTTGCTAGGGCTGACCCCCACACTACCTGTGTTTATTGTCTGGGGTTTGACCACCTCAATGCAGACTGCCAGATTTGTAAAAATTTTCCTGCAGCTACCCTAGAAAAGAGAGTTGGTAGGCTCAGGGAAAGGGAGGCCAAAAAGTCCACTGAACCGGATGGCCAGCCCGGTTCGGTTCCAACCGAACCATAAGGAGTGCCCTCTGACCAGGGCGAGACTTCTTCGGGCAAAAGGAGAGCCGATTCTGAGGAGTTGGTTCCGGCTAAAAGAACGAGAAAGGAAAAATCAGCTGGTGTGGATCCAAAACTTTCTTCTCCAACCGCTGAAGAAATAGCCAAAGCGATAAAAATTGTACAGTCGCTTTGGTTCCGACCGAACCGGTACCATCAGGGAGGTGCTCGGTTCGGCCGGTTCCACCAGTTCAAGATTATGATTTAGAGGAGTATTATGAACTGGAGGAAGAGGAGTATGAGGAAAGTGAATGTGGTTTTGAAAGTCTGGATGTGCCCATTGACCCGGACATCTCCCCAGACAGACCTTCAGGAGTGTCTCCTCCTAGGCTTTCTGAGTCCCCCTCCCATTTCATGTTTTATAAAAAAGTGGCTGAAACCTCCAGCTTCCTATGGAAGAAGCTGTGGATGACCAGGAGGAGCCTGACTATGTGAAATGATGGATATCCCAGAGTCTAGGAGGCTGTCTATTCCTTACACAAATCTTTTGGGAAACAGACATTTAAGATTTTAAAGACTCTAATACTATACCTCCTGTGGATAAAAGAATGGACAAGAGGTATACATTGTCAGGTTCAGATACGGAGTTCCTTACACAACAAGGCAGCCATGTTGGGGTAGTGCAGGCTGCAGCCTGTGATAAGAGAGATATTCCCTTGGCTTCACACACCCCAGACAAGGACTCCAGGAGGATTGATGCCATGGCAAAGAAACAGTACATGGCAGCATCCTTGGGACTCAGACAGGCCAACTATATGGCATATACTGCTAGGTATCAAAAATCCAGATGGGACACTGTTATGGCTTTAGCAAAACAGGTCCCTGGCCAGCTTGCCAAGGAGCTGGAGCAGGTGGCTGCTGATGGTATTGGAGGCATCCAAGGTGTAATTCCATGCTGCAGTGGACTCCAATGATGTGTCATCTAGAGTCATGGCTACATCTGTGGCACTCTTGAGAATGGCTTGGCTCAGATGTACTAGCCTGTCATAGGATACCCAGACTAAGGCCATGGATTTTCCTGTTGTGGGTAATTCTCTGTTTGGGGAGCAAACAGAGAATTACATGAAGAAAATGGATGAATATAGGACTATCTATAGGAGTGCATAGGCCAAGGAAAGGCAGGCCACTCCTCAGAGGCAGCACCCCAGGGGCAGGGGCAGCCCTTTTCATAGGCCTTTCTACCAAGCCCAGGCCTCCTCTTCTGCCTATGCTCAGAGGGGGTTCTTTAGAGGGAGAGGCAGAAGGGGTACAAGCAGACCTGCTTCCACCCCTCAGCCAAAACCCCCCTGCCAAACAGGCACCCTGATGGGTTTGCGGGGGCCGATTCTCCATTACCTGTAGGGGGCAGGCTGGCTTACTTTGTCCAGCACTGGGAGTCTCTAACATCAGACAAGTGGGTCCTGGAAGTAGAAGCCAGGGACTGGTTCTCAGCTTCAAAAAATTTCCAAAGCTGAGAGCCAGATCCTTTCCACCTGCAAATCCTTCAGAGGCACTTGCCCTAGAGGCAGAGGTCTCTTCTCTTCTGGCTCTCAGAGCTGTGGAAAGGGTTCCACCCCTACACCAGGGCAAAGGGTTGTACTCCAGGTACTTCCTTACTCCAAAAAAGACAGGAGAATGGCGGCCCATCCTGGATCTCAGATACTTAAACAAGCACCTTTTAAAACCAAAATTCAAAATGGCGACTCTGGGAATTATTCTACCCTCTCTAAGGCCAGGGGACTGGCTAGTGTCCCTGGACCTCAAGGATGCCTACTTCCATATTCTCATCAGAAGCTCCCATCGAAAGTACCTCAGGTTCGAGCTGCCCTCAGGCCATTACCAGTTCAGAGCAATGCCCTTCGGTCTAACCTCTCCTCCAAGGGTGTTCACAAAATGCCTGGCAGTGGTAGTTGCTTCTTTAAGAAGGCAAAGGATTGCCATCTTCCCATACCTGGACGACTGGCTCATAGTAGGTCAGTCCCCAGACCAAGTCAGGTTATGTCTACAGATAACTCAGCAACTGCTCACCTCTTTGGGTTTCCTTCTGAATCTTTCAAAGTCAGTTCTAGAGCCTGTTCAGCTCCTCACCTTCATAGGCGCAGAGCTGGATACAGAAAAGGCCAGAGCTTTCCTTCCCCTGGACAGGGCAAGGACCCTTATCACACTGGCCTCCTCATTCACCCTGCAGGTGTCTCGACCAGCAAGGCATTTCTGCAGCTCCTGGGCCACATGGCTGCTTCCACAGCAGTGAGTGCAGGGAGCAAGATTTCAGATGAGGGACATTCAGTTCCATTTGAGAGCCTTTTGGTCTCAAAAGAAGGACCCTCTGACCAAATTGATCCCAGTGACTCGAACCCTGATCCAGGCCTTACAGTGGTGGCAGGATCAGAACAATCTAAGACAGGTAGTTCCCTTTGTCACTCAGTCCCACTCTTTAATCCTTACTACAGATGCCTCCCTGTTGGGGTGGGGGGCTCACTTGGGCGACCTGACTACCCAGAGGTTGTGGTCCCCTCAGGAATCTCTGCTTCACATCAATCTGTTGGAACTCAGAGCAGTATTTCTAGCACTTCAAGCTTTTTCCAAATCTGTTCAGAACAAAGTTATTCAGGTCAGAACAGACAACACCACCACAATGTGGTACATCAACAAGCAAGGCAGCACTGGGTCTACGGCCTTGTGCACAGAAGCAATGAAGTTGTGGTCTCTGGCTTATTCCCTGAACACCTCCCTCACAGCAGTACACCTCCCAGGCAAGGACAATGTCCTGGCAGATGCTCTCAGCAGGATATCTCAGGGCCATCACGAATGGTCACTGGATCCCCTGGTCTTGGAGGTGATATTCCTCAGATGGGGCACCCCTCAGATAGATCTTTTTGCAACCCCAGACAATCACCAACTTCCCCTTTTTTGCTGCAGGCCCCCAGTGTTGGGCTCAGTGCCCCTGGATGCCTTAGTTCTCAGTTGGGAAGGGAAGTTCCTGTATGCTTTTCCCCCCTTCCCTCTCCTGTTCAAAGTGCTAGTCAAAATCAGGTCTCAACCTTGCAAAGTGATCCTGATTGCTCAAGACTGGGCCAGACAGCCTTGGTATCCTCTCCTGTTGTCCTTAGCAGTCCATCTTCCCCTGTCTCTTCCCAGGAATTACAACCTGTTAACCTGTGCTCAGGGGAGGGTTTGATACCCGAATCTCAAATCTCTCAATTTCAAGGCCTGGCTCTTGAAGAGTTAGAGTTTGCTGATTTACATCTCTCCCAAGGTGTAATGGATATTCTGAAGACTTCTAGGAAACCTTCCACCAGGACTACTTATAATTCTAAGTGGAAAAGATTTTCCATATGGTGCTCTGGAAGGCATATTTCCCCAGAGTCTGCTGATCTGCCCACAGTCCTTGATTATATGGTCCATGTGAATAGTTTGGGGCTTAGACCAGCTACACTAAAGGTGCATCTGGCAGCTGTTTCTGCTTTCATTTCAGCAGGTAAGCCCTCTTCTCTCTCAGCTCACCCTGTGTTCTCTAAGTTTTTCAAGGGATTGCTTCATACCAACCCTCCATTCAGGGACCCTGCCCCGGCTTGGGACCTTAACGTTTGCATTGCTCAGCTTATGCAACACCCTTTTGAGCCTTTGTCTTCAGCAGAGCTTAAGTACTTGACTTGGAAAACTGTGTTCCTGGTAGCCATCACTTCTGCCAGACGCATAAGCGAGTTGCAAGCCCTGTCAGTGGAGCCTGATTTTATCTCCTTCCATAGAGATAAGGTGGTCCTCAGGACTAACAGGAAGTTTTTGCCTAAGGTGGTTTCAGATTTCCACCTTAACCAATCTTTGTCTCTTCCTGTGTATTTCACTGACCATTCCTCCTCTGGTGAGAGGAGGCTGCACAGTTTAGATGTGAAAAGAGCCCTTAGCTACTACATAGAACGTACCAAGGGTCACAGGTTTGACTCCCTCCAACTGTTCCTCACTTATGGTGAGGTTGGGAAAGGGAAACCTGCCACTAAAAGATCCATTGCCAGGTGGATTGTCTCTTGTATTCAATTTTGTTATGAAAAACTGGGTAAGGTTCCACCCTCAGGCCTGAGGGCTCACTCTACCAGAGGTACAGCTGCTTCCCTGGCTGCTGCCAAGGATATTCCTATTCTAGAGATATGTCAAGCAGCTACCTGGAAAACAGTTCACACTTTTACCAAGCATTACTTCCTGGATATCCAGGCTAGGAGTGATGCTCGGTTTGGCACAGCTGTGCTTCAGAGCCTATTTCCTAAGTAGGTTCTGTCCCTCCTCCAATGGAGGTACTGCTGTAGTCTGCTATTAACTATAAAACAAGCAAGACTTCATGTTGTTTGAAGAAAAAATTACTCACCTTAGTAATGTTGTTTCTTCTAATGGAGTCTTGCTGTATTCTGACCTCCCCCCTGCCTTCCCCTCTCAGAACCTCTGTTTTTGGGATGTGGGTGGGCAGTGGCAGTGTTGGCACTCAGGAGGTGCCCCACCTTGTTGTTTTCACCCCTTTTTTCTTTGGGTGAGTGGGTGTTGTGTTTTTTTCATTTTTTGGGTCTCCTGACTTGAGTCTTTGTTTTGGGACCAAAAAATCTGTTTTTATGTTTAGTAGCCAGTTGGCTAGTATAGGTTTACAGCTTCCACACAGGACCTTAGTGAGTTTAGCTCGTAAAGATCTTACGGTTTGAGTTTAAACAGCAACAGGCAGAGTTTCAACCGAGCTCGAGCTCAGCGTTCCATGCCTGGCATGGAAAGTTAACTCTTTCATCTCTGGGGCAGTTCGAAGGGTGGGACTCACTGCTATTGTCAGAATACAGCAAGACTCCATTAGAAGAAACAACATTACTAAGGTGAGTAATTTTTTCATAGGTGTCTACATGTGTACTTTCAAGGGTCATAGTGACCACCTGACCAAGACTCTAAAACCAAAAGTTAGGTCTTCTATACTGGCTGAGCCCATTCCTTACTCAGGATTCCAAATTAAAGGTAGCCACTGGCATGCTCCTACCCTCCTTACTATATGGGTCCCCAGTGCTACATTCAGTAAGAGGTTCCGAGATGCAAAGGCTGAGAACCCTGTATCATAGGATCAGACACTTCACTGCAGGGGCCCCACCTCTGGAGTATTACTGTAAGGTATTACTGTCTCTCAATTGGCCTTCTCTCAAAGGCAAATTAGCTTACCCATCTTTGTGCCTTGCCTATAAACTCCAGCAAAACAACACCCCCAGCCTAATTTAATTGCCAAGCAGAATAGAAGAACACTAAGGTCCTCAGGTCACCAGCTTCTCCATATCCCCAGGGTCAGGACTTCCCAAGGACACTGGTCCTTCGCTGCATTCATCCCATCCATCTGGAACAATCTCCCTAGTAGTCTCCAGGAATGTACCTCCCTTGGGAGCTTTAAGAAGGGACACAAGACTCACCTTTTGGAGCTTAGTCACTGTACCTGCTACTGCTGAGGTTAAGTGCAACTGTAGGAGGTTACTCATGTGGCTGTGTGGTTTCGACGCAGATTCTGCACCCTAACTGGGACCATCACCTGAATCTGGTTGTACTGTGTAATCGTGTGTGGCTTCTCTTGTTGGTGTTAATTGTATTTAACCTGCCCACTGTACATCAGTGTTGTGCTGTATGATTGTACTGTTCATTATGTATTTGATCTTCCTGCTGTTTTTTTTTTTCTTCTCTCTGCTGTTTGTAATTAATCCCGGGTTGCCCCTGAAAAAGGGAATATTTTGGTCTCAGTGGGCCTACCTGGTCACCAAAATTTAAATAAAAAAATAATAAATATTTAGGGATAACACTTGATTCTTGCCTGACTTTTGAATTTCACATTAATAATTAAAAAAAGAAAACAGTCCACCAAAGGTTATGATTGTTATACAGGGCAAAGACATATTTGACTGCTGAATCTAGGAAGTTACTCACACATGGATTCTTGTTAAGTGTCTTAGACTGTGGGCTAACTATATATACAGCAACTAGTGGTAAACTCTTTGATGGATTAGGGGTCACTTACAACTCCATTCTCAAATTTATGCTGAGTGTTCCCACCCGAACACGACATTGTTTATTGTTAAAATAAACCAACTGTTTATCCCTTGAGAACAGGGTTCACTTAAGAATGGGTACTTTTCTGTATAAGGGGATCACACTGGGTACTTTTCTGTTTAAGGGGATCACAGGTTTACTCCCATTATGAATTCATGCTCTGTTCCCTAAATCCACCAATCCATGTGGTACCAGGTCACAAAGTAAATTTTGTTTTAAACTGCCTTTGTTTAAATAAAGCATTTGGACAAAGGTCTTTATTATATAGAGCCCGACTCTTTTTTAATTCTATTCCGGCAACAATGATTTGACAACAAAATAGTCTGTATTAAAAAAAAAAACTCAGATTATATTTATATGACAAAGATGAATGGTTCATACTACTATGGTTCATACTATGGAGAATAGTGAGCAGAAAGCTATATAGCTCATGAGGCTGACATACTAACCAGTTTAATACGAGGTTTGTTTAGTGGATAATAAGTAATTAGTCAATCTACTTTTAAAGGTCTCTTTATTTTTGCTTATTACGACACTTAATGGTAGTTTATTCCATGGTTTGATCACCCTAACAGTGAAAACATATTTCCTTTTTTGGAAATTGAAAGATTTGCATACCAACTGTAACAGGTGTCCTCTTATATTGTAAGGTGAATCCTTAAAACTTAATCCCAATTCCACCTTTAGCTCAGGATCCTGAATTATATCAAAAAGGTATAATAGATCCCTCCGCAGTCTATGAGTTTCCAATGAAAATAGATTTAAATCACCTAGTCTAAAATCATAAGAAAGGTGCCTCATGCCATACACATGTTTCGTAAATCTCCGCTGGACCCTTTCCACTTGTTGGATGTTTAATTTCTTATAGGGGCACCAAAGCTGAGATATATATATTCAAGATGTGGGCTAACATAAGCTTTAAATAATGGCAATAATACATTAGGTTTTCTTGAAGTAATATTTCGCTTGATAGATCATATTACCTTATTGGCTTTTTTAACAGATGAGTTAATGTGATGTGAGAACTCCATATCGTTTGACACCTGAATGCCTAAATCTTTTTCATCAGTAGTTGAAGTAAGAGGTAACTGTCCTAGATTATAAGTTCTAAAAATATTGGTATTACCCAGGTGCATAACCTTACACTTAGATAAATTAAGTCTCATGCCCTTTTTATTAACCCATTCATAGATCTTATCAAGGTCACTTTGTATAGTATCAAATTCCAAGTCATTGGTACAGGGGCCTCCTATTTTTATATCATCTGCGTACTTAATACTTAATGAAAGGCATCTCGATGTTAAATCAGATATAAATGTTTGGAATAGGGAAGGTCTAAGCACAGACCCCTGAGGTACACCACTGGTGACTTTACCAACCTCTGATAAGCAACCATTAATACAAACTTTTTTTTATCCAATTTATAATATATGGATTAGCTTTTATTTTTTCTAATTTGGCTATAAGAGCCCAGTGTGGCATGACGTCAAAAGCTTTGCTAAAATCCAGGAAGATGACATCACGTGGAATGCGGGCATCAGTCAAAGAGCTAATCTTCTCATAAAAGCATAGTAGGTTGGATAAGCATCCTTTACCCTTTAGAAGGTCATGTTGGTCGGAATCAGCCACATTTGATATAGGAGTCAACATGTCCTTAATTAGACTCTCAAAGACCTTACAAATAGGTAATGTAAGGCTTCAAACAACATGAAGTCTTGCTATATGACATAAAAGCGAGGCTTAACAAACAGTTGGGCTCATATTGGAGACCTAGTTATTATTTAAACTGAGATAACTTTTAAATTGAGCGTATGATATACTTTTATTGTGTGTACTGTATCTTCATATATCAAGGAGCCCTGCCTCTGATTGGATAGGAAGCAGGAAGAGAGTGCCTGTAGTTTTTCAGATGTGACTGAGAAACTACAAAGGCACTAAATACATTTGTTTCACAGTGAAAGTTTGTTTAAAAATCACTACAGGGCATCTTTCAATTATTTAGTGGCTTTTGGGCACTTTTTAGTGCTTGTTGCAAACGAAAGTTTATGAGCGCTTTGTTGGCCTGCTTTGTCACTTCCAGTAACCTCCACTTAAAAGTCGGCCCTGCGGCGAGTGGGCGAGTTAAAAAAAGTGAGGCTTAACAAACAGTTGGGCTCATATTGGAGACCTAGTTATTATTTAAACTGAGATAACTTTTAAATTGAGTGTATGATATACTTTTATTGTGTGTACTGTATCTTCATATATCAAGGAGCCCTGCCTCTGATTGGATAGGAAGCAGGAAGAGAGTGCCTGTAGTTTTTCAGATGTGACTGAGAAACTACAAAGGCACTAAATACATTTGTTTCTCAGTGGAAGTTTGTTTAAAAATCACTACAGGGCATCTTCAATTATTTAGTGGCTTTTGGTCACTTTTTAGTGCTTGTTGCAAGCGAATTCTGACGCTTGGTTAGCTTGTTTTGTCACTTCCGTAATCATTTAAAAGTCGGCCCTGCAGCGAGTGGGCGAGTTATAAAAAAAACAAGTGAGGTTGAACAAACAGTTGGGCTCATATTGGAGACCTAGTTATTATTTAAACTGAGATAACTTTTAAATTGAGCGTATGATATACTTTTATTGTGTGTACTGTATCTTCATATATCAAGGAGCCCTGCCTCTGATTGGATAGGAAGCAGGAAGAGAGTGCCTGTAGTTTTTCAGATGTGACTGAGAAACTACAAAGGCACTAAATACATTTGTTTCACAGTGGAAGTTTGTTTAAAAAATCACTACAGGGGCATCTTCAATTATTTAGTGGCTTTTGGGCACTTTTTAGTGCTTGTTGCAAACGAAATTCTACGAGCGCTTGGTTAGCTTGTTTTGACACTTCCGGTATCCTCCAGTTAAAAGTCGGCCCTGCGGCTAGTGGGCGAGTTAAAAAAAGTGAGGCTTAACAAACAGTTGGGCTCATGTTGGAGACCTAGTTATTATTTAAACTGAGATAACTTTTAAATTGAGCGTATGATATACTTTTATTGTGTGTACTGTATCTTCATATATCAAGGAGCCCTGCCTCTGATTGGATAGGAAGCAGGAAGAGAGTGCCTGTAGTTTTTCAGATGTGACTGAGAAACTACAAAGGCACTAAATACATTTGTTTCACAGTGGAAGTTTGTTTTAAAAATCACTACAGGGGCATCTTCAATTATTTAGTGGCTTTTGGGCACTTTTTAGTGCTTGTTGCAAACGAAAGTTTACGAGTGCTTGGTTAGCTCGTTTTGACACTTCCGGTAACCTCCACTTAAAAGTCGGCCCTGAGGTGAGCAGGGCGCGCGTCGCAGCTTGCGGAGACACACGCAGAGACACGCGCTTCGGTGCGTGTCAGCTGTGTCCACTGTGAACACTGGTCACTGGGCCTAGAAATTGTGCCTATATTTTAAAATGGCTGTTGCATCAAAGGCGTTTACTAAATGCCTTAAATGTGGTATGTACACTGATAATGATGTATGTATAGCTTATACATGTAAAAATTGTATAACAATAGCAGAGATGAGGTCTCATATAGACAGATTGGAACAACGGTTACATACTCATTTAGAGATCAGTAATCTTGAAGACTTTATTTATTCTATGGCAGATACCTTGGTTGCTGACGTACCTAGTCCTACTATTCCTATAATGGTAGCTTAAACATGGAAGATGAATGGTGTCAAGTTCCTAAAAGAACTGGCAAAAAGGGTAGATGTAATATTGGGGGAATTTCAAACATAACTGATATCCCACTCACTAACAAATATAGTGTTTTGGAAAATGTATCTAGCAGAGATACTTCCCCAATGGATATTACTTCTAGTATTAGCAAAACGGTATCTTTGAATACAAATGATTCAATTCCTGTTGATATCACAAGGGACGTCCTGGTTATAGGTGATTCAATGTTACGCTATACAGATAGGACCATATGCAAAAATCGAAACATGCATACCACTGTTAGCGCCCTGCCAGGAGCGGGAATAGGCGATATTAGAAATTTATTAACAGGATTGCATGAACACACAAAAAATCCACTTACCCTACTACATGTGGGAATAAATGATTTGGGCAAACGTCCTATCACCGAAATACAGAGAGATTTTGAATGGGTAGGAAATTCAATAAAAAATCAAGGCGGTGATTTAATCATTTCGGGATTATTACCTGTCCCTCGTGCAAATCCTGCAAAAAGACAAGGCATAATATTTTTAAATGGATGGTTTAAACGTTAGTGTCATAGCGAAGGTTTTGTGTTTTTAGAAAACTGGGATGGTTTCTTAAATCAGGGGTTATTTGCGAGGGATGGCTTACATCTGAATAAGTATGGTAAACGGATCTTTGCAGATAGGTTAAGGAAACATATAGATATTAGTTTAAACTAATAATTGGGGGGGACCATCTTCTCAACTCAAGTCTAAAAGTAGTATGGTAGGACCAAGTATACCCGATTGGAATTGCTTACTCATCAATGCAAGGAGCTTAAATAATAAGTTTGACGAACTTATACTTATCTTGGTGCAATTAAATATTCATATATGTGCAATCACTGAGACATGGTGGCAAGATACAGACACTTGGGACAAAGATATTACTGGTTACACCTTATTACACAGGACAGAACCTGTGCTAAGGGAGGGGGTAGCCTTTATATTTCTAACAACATTACAACTGGTAATGTTGTAATGAGTCGTTGGCCTGATATAGAAGCCTTATGGATTAAAGTCCTCCCTAAAATTGGTGAGCAGATTCATCTTGTGTTGTATATAGGTCCCCTGCCTATTTCCTTAGGGACAATGTCCAATTATTAGAATTTATAAATGAGTTTTCATCTTCAACAAATGCTATCCTGATGGGGATTTTAATTTACCAGGTATTAACTAGAACACATTTAACACTAATACTATTACTGAAAATAATTATTTGGAAATCTTTTTGGAGCATAATATGGAACAATTAGTTAAGGATAGCACTCGGGGTACAAATATATTTGATTTAGTCCTGACAAACTCGGGTGCTGGCTTAACAAACATTAAAGTTATACCACCACTTGGGTCTAGTGACCACTCAATGGTATTCTTTAATTATAAAGTGAACCACGTAATTGATCCTAGTATTATTTCAGTATATAATTTTAATAAGGCTAATTTTGGAGACTTTCACAATGAATTGTCCCAATGGGACTGGAAATCAGAATTTAACCATAAATCACTTATAGAAATATGGAGTCCTTAATGCTAAACTAACCAGTACTTCTAAAATTATATCCCAAATCAGGAAAATGGACAATAATAAACGTAAAACACTGTGGATGAGTAAAACAGTCAGGAAACATATCAAAAAAAATAGGGCATTTATTAAAGCTAAATTAAGTAACTCTCAAAAGAACTGGCTTGACTATAAACAATGCTTAAAAATATCTAAAAAAAAAAGTATTAGAAAAGCAAAGAGTGATCATGAATATAGGTTAGCTGCAAATGTTAAAGATAACTACAAAGCCTTTTACACTTATATAAATAGTAAAAGGGGTGGTGAGCCCGTTATTAGCCCATTAGAAAATCAAAATGGAGAATTACAAACTGATAAAACAGATATGGCTGTAATTTGTAATAATTACTTTTCTTCAGTCTTTAATAACAAAACTACCCCCACTAAGAATCACAATATTCATCCCATTATCACAAAATATAAGATTGAGGATAAGGAAATGGAGAAATTACTTTTGGGACTCAACCCTAATAAATCGGCTGGACCTGATGGAATTCACCCCCGTATTTTGAAAGAACTGGCATATCCCCTATCTGGTCCAATGGCTGCTTTATTTACAAAATCTCTTATAGAAGGTGAGGTCTTGGAGGAATGGAGACAGGCTACTATCATTCCCATTTATAAAAAATAAAGGATCTAAACATAATGTTACAAATTATAGACCTATTAGTCTGACCTCTGTCCTGAGTAAAATCATGGAGGGTATAATAAAAAATTATATAGAAACTATTATACCATCAGACCAAACACAGCATGGATTTGTCAATTCCCGTTCCTGTATGACTAACCTGCTTGAATTTTATGGTGGAGTTAGTTTGGCTTTGGATGGGGGTGAAGCTGTGGATGTAGTTCTACTGGACTTTTCAAAGGCCTTTGACAAGGTGCCGCATGGTGAACTTATTGACACCATAATAGAAATGGGACTCGATAGGAATATAACTAGATGGATAGAGTCCTGGCTGTTCGAGAGGACTCAGCGAGTTTGTATAAAGGGCTATTACTCAGAATATGAACCAGTGACTAGTGGGGTCCCACAGGGCTCTGTGCTGGGACCTTGTCTTTTAATCTCTATATCTCTTCACTAACATTTTCATCTAATGTCTGGTTAACAAAATTTGCTGATGATACTTAACAGGCCACAAAATCAATAAACCTGAGGATGTATGTACTTTGCAAAGCGCATTAAATGAACTTGAAAATTGGGCATTAACAAAAAAACTTGTGTTCAATACTGAGAAATGCGTTGTAATGCACTTTGGGAAGGATAACCCATTAGCTAATTATTTTATGGGTAACAAGGTTCTTAAGGCTGTTGAAGATGAGCGAGACCTGGGAATTAGGGTCAAAAAATGATCTAAAATTTGGCTTACATTGTCAACAAATTATTAATAAAGCGGGGGGTATTCTCCACTGTATTAAAAAGCATATCGTAAATTCAAGTAGCAGGGTTCTTCTCCCGTTGTGTTCCTCGTTGGTTAGGCCTCATGTTGAGTACTGTGCTCAGTTTTGGTCACCTGGTGACAGGGGTTCCATAAATGCCCTTGAACGTATTCAGAGAAGGGCGACTAAAGGAATCAGCGAAGTTCAGGGACTGGATTATGAAAATAGACTTACAAAACTTGGACTCTATAGTCTTGAATATCACAGACTTAGAGGGGGGACTTGTGTCTGGTGTATAGAGCTCTACATGATAGTACCTTATGGGAATCTTTGGGACTGGTATTTAGAGAAGTAGTTTATGAAACTAGGGCTCACCCACTACAATTATTGGTAGAACGTTGCAGAACTAAACTGAGAAGTTCTTGGTTCTCTGTTAGAGTGTCTAAAATTTGGAATGTGTTGCCACTCTCTGTGGTGACTAGTGAAACTATGAATTTATTTAAAACCCGAGTAGATAATTTTCTAAGAGATAAATCAATCAAGGGTTATGACTAACTATATTGGCGAGCATTATGGACTACGGTCTTCTCGGCTCTTATCTACCTGTGATACCTATGATGATATGCAGTGAGTCCCAACCTTCGAACTGCTCCGGAGGTGAAAGATTTAACTTTCCATGCCAAGCATGAAACGCTGAGCTCGAGCTCGGGTTGAAACTCTGTCTGTTGTTCTTCAAACTCAAACCGTCAGATTCTTTACTCTGCCTCACTGAACAGTCGCTCCGGAGATTTCTCCTTCTGCTCGGTTCATTTGGTCGGTTAAAGTATTGTTTTTCTCGGTTTTCGACCGAATTTAAACCGCAACCAGTCGGTTCAAGCTCTGTCTGTGGTATTGTGAGTACTAGATAGGTTTACATTATTTCTATTCTGTGTGGAACTTGTAACGGTTTATCGTTCGGTTTGAACGATCAGGTTGTTTAAATTATCTTAATCTGTGATTAGAGTGTGGTTACTGGTTCTTATCGGTTCTAAAAACAGATTTTATTACGTTTTCCACGACCCGTGACACGGTTGGGAACCGATAAAAGGGTCTTACCTGACGGATTGCCATAAACGGGTAAGTTTGGTTAGGACTGGCACTATGTTTAAGAAACCCAAAAGAAAATCCGGACCCACTGGGTTTCAGCACTGCAGTGTGTGTGGGGAAGTCTTTGTCAAGGCTGACCCCCACACCACCTGTGTTTATTTTCTGGGGTTTAACCACCTCAATGCAGACTGCCAGATTTGTAAAAATTTTCCTGCAGCTACCCTGGAAAAGAGAGTTGGTAGGCTCAGGGAAAGAGAGGCCAAAAAGTCCGCTGAACCGGATGGCCAGCCCGGTTCGGTTCCAACCGAACCAGAGGGAGTGCCCTCTGACCAGGGCGAGACTTTCGGCAGAAGGAGAACAGACTCTGAGGAGTCGGTTCCAGCAAAAAGGACTAGGAAATCAGCTGGTGTGGAGCCAAAACTTTCTTCTCCAACCGCTGAAGAAATAGCCAAAGCGATTAAAATTGTCCAGTCGCTTTCCCCGGTTCCGACCGAACCGGCACCTTCAGGTAAGCGCCCGGTTCGACGGATTCCACCGGTTCAAGATTATGATTTGGAGGAATATTATGAACCGGAGGAGGGGGAAGAGGAGTATGAGGAGAGTGAATGTGGATTTAAAAGTCTGGATGTGCCCATTGAACCGGACATCTCCCCAGACAGACCTTCAGGAGTGTCTCCTCCTAGGCTTTCTGAGTCCCCTTCTCATTTTATGTTTTATAAAAAAGTGGTGAAACCCTCCAGCTCCCTATGGAGGAAGCTGTGGATGATCAAGAGGAGCCTGACTATGTGGAAATGATGGATATCCCAGAGTCTAGGAGACTGTCTATTCCTTGCATAAATCTTTTGGGAAACAGACATTTAAAATTCTAAAACCTCACACTATACCTCCTGTGGATAAGAGAATGGACAATGGTACACATTGTCAGGCTCTGTTCACGGAGTTCCTTACACAACAATGCAGCCATGTTGGGGTAGTGCAGGCTGCAGCCTGTGATAAGGCAAATATTCCCTTGGCTTCACACCCCCCGGACAAGAACTCCAGGAGGATTGATGCCATGGCAAAGAAACAGTACATGGCAGCATCCTTGGGACTCAGACAGGCAAATTATATGGCTTATGTTTTTTATTTATTTAGTTTTTGTTTACCGGGTAGGTGCGCTACCCAAACAGGTGACTATTTTCAGGCACGACCCGGAAGGTACAGTAACAATACAGAGTTCATTTACATAATACAGGGAAGCAGTAACAATACAGAGAACAGTTTTCAGTAAAAGGCAATAAAGGAGTACAGCTTCGAGACAGTCAACCAGGTCAAGAAAAACAGCAGATTTACAGTGTACAGGTAGCATTTGGTGAGGGGTAAAGGTATACAGGGCAGATCTGAAGGACAGGTGGGTCAGGGGAGGAGAGAGCAGGGGAGGGAACTGGGTGAGCAGGTAAAAGGGGGATGCGGGAGAGGCAACCTTAGCGGCTAAGTGGTTAAGGTGGCAGCAGGGATGAAGGAGGCAGGACGGGGGGTCTGGGTGCGGTGAATGGATGGTTGGCGGTACATGGTCGAGGTGGGGGAGAGGTAGGTCAGGCAGAGCTGGAGGCAGGAGACACCACCTGCAGTGGGGCTATAGAGGGTGGAGGCAGCGCGAAACAGGGCAGGAAAAGGACATGATAGGCATCAGTGGCCAGAGGAGGAGTGAAGTGGGGAAAATTTGGATGGGGCAGGGGCTTACGGTATACGTCTGGGTGAGGGGATATGGTGGCATAAGCGGTAGAAGGCTACGGGAAGAGACCGAGTCCATGGAACTGTGCGGCGGCTAGAGAGAGCTGCAGGGGAGGGGATCGGAGGTGAAGACGGCCACGGGGCGGCTTTAGCGGCAGAACCACTCAAGAGGAGCCCGGGTTCATGGAACCGAAGTCGGCAGGGGAGAGTTAGGATGGCGGGGTTCGGGGTTCGGTATGGCGGGGGAGCGACATCAGCGGCTGGAAGGTGCGGCAAGTACCCGGGGTTGTGATACTGTTCCCGGCAGGAGTGGTTACTCAGTTGGGGGTAGTCGGGGGCCGGAGGTTAAGAGCAAATGGGTCTAACTAGGGGGTGTAGAACGAAAAGTCAGTGTTAGGGGGATATGGCGGGAATGGTGGCAGGGGGTTGAGGGATGAGACCGTGTCCATGGAAACCATGCGCAGGCTGGACAGATCGATGAGTGTGAGATCTGGGGGTGGCGGTGGGTGGGTGGTTTTAGCGGCGAGCCTACTAGGAGACCAGGATGGGTGGAGCCGGTAGGCTGGGAGGCTAAAGATAGGCGGGGTTCGGGGTAAAGTCACAGCGGTGGCGGTTTCAGCGGCTGATGGTGCGGCAATGTCCGGGGTTGTGGAACTGTATCAGGGCAAGGGAAACGGTGTTCAGGTGGGGTGGGAGGGGCTGTGGAGGTCCAGGAGCAATAGGAGTAGAGGAACGGGTCCATTGGGGGGCGCTTAGGCATTGGCTGCGCCAGTGCCTGGTACCCCTAGATCATCAGTACAAACATTCCAGTCAGCAGCAGTAACACGTAGAGCAGTGCAGACAGCAATAACAGGTTAACAATGCAGTAGTCAAGGTGCAGTAACTTACAACAAAATTACACACTCTAGATAAGTGCAAGTAGAGAGAAGCACCTGAAGCGGGTCCCTTGGGGGCGCTTAGGCATTAGCTAACTCAGTACCTGGTACCCATAGATTGTCAGTACAAACATTTCAGTGAGCAGCAGTAACAGGTACCATAGTGCAAACAGCAATAACAGGTAAACAATGCAGTAGTCAGGTGCAGTAACTTACAACAAAATTACATACTTTAGACAAGTGCAAGTAGCCCGAGGTCGAGTTTTGAACCTCGAAAAGAAGTGCAGAGACATATATCACAGTGTTAATGTTGTAAGTAAAATAGGTAGTAGTAGGAAGGAGGAGTGGTGGGGCAGAGAGAGGTTGGCAGGACAAGCTCAGGTAGGGTCATAACAGGCACACTGGTCCGTGGAAAGCAGGTGTTCATATAGCTTAAGCTTAAAGAGATCATGGAAGATGTCAGTCTAAGGTCAGGTGTGGAGGTTCCACACTTGAGGGGTGTGTGCCGAACGCTCCAGACCCTTTGGAGGTGCAGCAGCGGGGATTTTTAGTAGGGATTTGTCCAGGATCTCAGCTCACGTGGAGGAAGGCTGGCTGAAGCAGTTTAGTTAGGGATGCTGGTCTGTTGAGTCCAATGATGGAGTCATAAAAGCAGCCCAGGTAGTATAGTCTGGTGGCAGAGGGGGAGAGCCAGCCGAGGTCTTTATACAGTTGGCAGTGATGTTTAAGTCTGGGAGCTTTTGAGGCATATCTGCATATATTGTTGAAAGTGACATCCCATTTTTGTAGTGTGGATTTATGCGCCATGGGTAGGATGGGAGCACAGTAGGTCACAGCAGGTAGGAGGAGACCTTCTGATGGCTAGTTTGGCTGCAGGTGTGAGCATGTAGCTGGATCTGTAGGCAGCACCCAGTTTGCAGTTCACAGATTTACATGTTTCTTGGATTTGCAGGTTTAGGTCCAGAGATTGGTCTAGCAGGATGCCCAGATAATGGAAGGAGGTAACCACCTCAAGGGGGGTCCCATCCAGGTCAAGGACTTTTAAAGGAGAGTGGCAGGACCTTATCTTGTGGGCAGTGCCTAGAAGCATCAGTTTGGTTTTGCTGGAGTTCGGTATAAGGCGGTGGGTGTTTAGCCAGAGTTGGACAGCGTGGAAAGCAGATGTCAGTGCCACATTAAGTTGGTCTACATTATTAGAGCTAGCATAGATAACAGGTCATCTGCGTGAGTAGAAAGTCACAGGCGGATGCTGTATGGCAGGTTATTTATGAATAATGAAAATAGGAGGGGACCCAGTATTGATCCTTGTGGCACTCCAATGTTGATGGTAGTACAGTCGGAGATTGATGAGTTAAGTTTGACTGCTTGGGTCCTGTTGGTTAAGTAACTCCTGAACAGCTTATGACAGGGGTGAAAAGCCAAATTTATGAAGGGTGGATAGGAGTAGGGGTGGTCCACGGTCGAAAGCCTTGGTGAGGTCGATAAAGATAGCACCAGTAAGCTGACTTTTGTCCATGCTTGTGAGAGTATCAGTGGTGAATTTGGCTAGTGCCGTTGTGGTGTTGTGGTTTTCTGGAAACTATGTCGTGCTGCACATAGCAGATTTGATGTTTCAGGAAATCAATGGTCTGAGTGGCTACTAGTTTTCAAGTGTTTTGCTGAGGACTGACAGAATAGCTATGGGTCTGTAGTTTGAGATCTCACTTTTGTTGCCCTTTTGAAGATGGGGGTGATTCTTGCAGTTTCAGATGTCAGGAAGGTACTGTTGGAAAGGAGAGGGTGAATACCTTGGCTGAGAGGATAGGAGATGAGATGGGCTGCCTTTGGTAGGCGAGGTTCCAGTGAGTCGGACCCGGGGCTGGTGGTGTCCGATATTGGTTTAACAGTTTGAAGACTTGCGATGCAGACACAGCTTTGAAATAGAAGGACTTGTAAATATCCAGCACATGTTTCTTGAGAGGGTATCTGCTGGTGCACGGTTGATGAGGGCTGGAAACCACAGTTGGAGGTTGAAGTGTGGAAGTATGCTGGGACAGATCAGAAAACATCTTATTAAAAGCATTTGCAATGGTAAGGAGTCATTACAGTGGACACCATCTAGAATCATTTCAAGGGGTTATGGATTGAGGTGTACCCAGAAAGGTTTTATGGCCCCAGAACTTGTGTGGATCTCGGCTGAGCTGGCAAGTAGGTTCTGGCAGTTTGCTTTTGCTAGCCTTATTTGCTTTTGCAAGAGTTTCTACTGCTTATAGATTGTGTGATCCCTGGGTTGGGCAGTGCTTTTATACTTCCTCCACAGTTTGTCCCTGGTTCTGAGTTGGCTGAGTAGGTCTTTGTGGAGCCACTTCGTCTGTTGTCCCCTGACCCTTTCTTTGTACTTCGGGACATGTTTAGTCTGTGCTTCTGTGAACTTGGTGAGAACACGCTAAGGGCATCCTCAACTTTTGTAGATTGGTAGATATCCGTCCAGTCAATGCAGGATATGTCCAGGAGAAAGGCACTTAGATCCAGGTGTGCGAACTTGGTGAAAGTGACCAGGCGGGACTGGGGGGGATGGAGAGGGACTTGCGTGCCAGTGACAGATAGTGGGTGAGTGGTCAGTTATAGCATCAGCCAAGGTGCATGCCTTAGTAATGCGGTCAGGTCTGTTTGTGAGGATCCAGTCAATAAGCGTGCCTGATTGGGAGTTTATCATCCTGGTATTTTCAGTGATGAGCTGGTGGAGGTGGAAACCTTGGATTAGGGCTGCAAGGGAGCTGTGGGCAGGGCCCAGCCAGTTTAGGTTGACATCCCCCAGGAAGATGGCTTCGTTCGAGTTTATGGTTTGTGAGGTTAGCTGGAGCAATTCGTGGAGGCCATCCACCCCTCCAGTGAGTGGATTATAGAGACAGATAATGTGCAGGTTTTTTGCACCTAGGGACAGGATAGCATGTAATGATTCGCAGATCCGTTGAGGGTTATGGACAGGAACAGGCTTAATGGTGAGGTGGTTTTTATGTATGGCAACACCCCACCCCTTTCGAGCCTGGCCTATCCTGTTGCAGGATAGAGTATCCGGTAGGTGGCATTGGGCGTCCTGTATGCGAGGTTTGAGCCATGTTTCCGTGAGGCCAAAGGATGTCAGGTCCAGTACTGCTGGTCCCACGCCTCAAGCTCGGCCATATGGCGGAGACTTCTATCATTCATATCTCGCAAACAGTAGACCTTTTTAGGTTTGCCAGGGGGTTGCTATTAAGGGGGCCAGGATTGGTTCCAAGTCACCCACCAGTAGTAGGTGAAGAGGCTAGGAATTTAAGCTGCAGCTTATATAGATTCGATGAATGACCGTTTCTTCCTTGTTTGATGGTAGGTTGTGAGGGAGAGATACGTGCACCCATTCTTTAGAAAGAGGTAGTGTAGAGTAGGTTTGGCATTTGTCTGGTAAGGGAGTAGGTTGAGAAGGAGAAATCACAGAGTGAGGGGTGTTGTGGTGTATGACCAGAGGTAGAGAGACAGCGAGGGTAGTTTAGGCAAACCAAGAGAGAAGGCAAATAATGGGGTTAGTGCTTGTAGTTTACCACCACGGTGGCGTGCACTCACGTGGGAGAGCAGCTAAGCGTATTTTGTTTATATTTTTTGGGTTAGGAAACAAAGGTAGCAGGCAGAGGAGGGAAAAAGGGAGTTAGTTTAGAGGGTGAAGCAAGTTCAGCGAAGTGGAGGAGAATGAGAAAGGTGAGAGTGGAGAGAAATCGGTTCAAAAGTGGAAAAAAACGCGAAAAGGCAGGGCTGCTCTCAGGAGGGCTGTTGACAAGGTCTTTCAGTCAGCGAGTATGATAAACGCCCCCAGTGGTTATAGAGTATAAGGAGCCAATGGAAAAGTGGACACTTAGTCATATGACCACCAAAAGCCTATAAAGCTAAAGCGCCAGCGGGACCAGTATCCACAGAGGAGCTGTAACACTGGCCGTAAGGCTCACCTCAGGCGGGGGAGGTGGCTTGCTCGGCCCCAAGCACGTTGGGCGTAAGCAAAGTGGAAACAGCTGCTTTCGGTGAACGGTGGGTCCAGCTAGTGCCACCAGCCCTTACTGAAGAGAGCTGGTGGGAGAAAGTGTTTTAAAACGTACCTTACGGCTTTTGCACCTTTAGCGGTATGGGGTGCCAGTGAGCGTCCGGGCTCCTGGTTCCTTCCCGGGCAAGCATGCGGCGGGCGGCCCCTGTCCACAGGAACTCCTGGAGGAGCGCGACTGTTTTTCTTCGGGGACCGCTGGGCAAGCGGTGATCCCTGAGGCTTCTTGGGGTGCGGTGGAGGTCCTTGGGTCCGGGAGGCAGGTCCAAGCCCTGGTGGGGCTTGGAGAAGTTCCTGAGGAGAGTAGCAGGAGAGGCAGTTATAGGCAGGCTCTGCAGAGGCAGACAAAAAAGAAAGGGGCTGAAGGTGAGAAGAGGGTGGGGATTAGTGACAGGAGAGCAGGTTCAGGTTGCAGGCAGCTTAGATTGCTAAAGTATTGAATTAACAAGGTGCAGAGAAGCTGTTGGGATTTGAAATTTCAGAAAAGGCAGGAAGGGGGCAGAGAGCAGCAGTTTTAAGTACAATCAGTGAAAATTGCACAGTCAAGTCAGCTAGGATTTACATTTAAGGTCTCAACTGTACTTGTAGCAGGGGTTTGGGATTAACAAAGGTGCAGAGAGGCAGTTGGGATTTGAAAATTGACAAAGGTGGGAAGGGGACAGAGTGAAGCACTCTTGAGTACAAGGAGTGAGAAACACACAGTCTAGGCAGCTTACAGCTAGATTTAAGGTTAACAGCAGTTCTAGTAAAATTCAGTAAATTTTAGGCAGAAGAGGGAAGGAGTAGAACAGCTAGAGGCAGAGGTAGAAATTAGTCTAAAATTACATAGTCAGTGTAGCCAGGTTAGGAAATAATTTCACAAATTAAATTTAGGCAGGAATTACAGTGTTCACAGTTAAAGCATACAGGCAGAAACCCAAAATGTCCACAGAGGAGCTGTAACACTAGCCGAAATGGCCACCCAGGCGGGAGAGTGGCTTGCCCACGGCCCCAAGCCAATGCTTAGGCAGTCCAGTAGCAAAGTGAAAACAGCCGCCGTGAACGTGGGTCCAGCTAGTGCCACCAGCCCTTACTAAAGAGAGCGGAGGAGAAAGTGTTTTAAATGTACTCTTACGGCTTTTGCGCCTTTTAGCGGCACGGGTAAAGTGAGCGGCCAGGCTCCTGGTTCCTCTTCCGGGCAAGCGTGCGGGCGAGCCACCCCCGTCCACAGGAACTCCTGGAGGAGCGCGGCTTTTTCTTCGGGACCGCCGGCAAGCAGTGATCCCTGAGGCTCTTGGGTGCGGTGGAGGTCCTTGGGTCCGGGAGGAGCAGGTCCAAAGCCCCAGTGGGCTTGGAGAAGTTCCTTACGGCTTTTGCACCTTTAGCGGTATGGGGTGCCAGTGAGCGGCCGGGCTCCTGGTTCCCTTCCCCGGCAAGCGTGCGGCGGGCGGCCCCTGTCCACAGGAACTCCTGGAGGAGTGTGACTTGTTTTCTTCGGGAACCGCCGGGCAAGCGGTGATCCCTGAGGCTTCTTGGGGTGTGGTGGAGGGTCCTTGGGTCTGGGGAGGAGCAGGTCCGAAGCCCCGGTGGGCTTGGAGAAGTTCCTTATGTTGCTAGATATCAGAAATCCAGATGGGATACTGTTATGGCTCTAGCAAAATAGGTTCCTGGCCAGCTTGCCAAGCAGCTGGAGCAGGTGGCTGCTGTTGGTATTGAGGAATCCAAGGTGCAATTCCAAGCTGCAGTGGACTCAAATGATGTGTCATCAAGAGTCATGGCTACATCTGTGGCACTTCACAGAATGGCTTGCTCAGATGTACTAGCCTGTCACAGGATACCCAGACTAAAGCCATGGATTTTCCTTGTGTGTAATTCTCTGTTTGGGGAGCAGACAGAGAATTACATGAAAGAAATGGATGAATATAGGACCACCTATAGGAGTGCACAGGCCAAGGAAAGGCAAGCCACCTCAAAGGCAGCTTCCCAGGGGCAGGGGCAGGCCTTTTCATAGGCCTTTTTACCAAGCCCAGGCCTCCTCTTCTGCTTATGCCCAGAGGGGGTTCTTTAGAGGGTGAGGCAGATGGGGTACAAGCAGGCCTGCCTCCACCCCTCAGCCCAAAGCACCTGCCAAGCAGGCACCCTGATGGGGTTGCCAGGGTTGATTCTCACCTACCTGTAGGGAGCAGGCTGGCTTACTTTGTCCAGGACTGGGAGTCTCTGACATCAGACAAGTGGGTCCTGGAAATAGTAAGCCAGGGACTGGTTCTCAGCTTCAAAAAGTTTCCAAAGATGAGAACCAGATCCTTTCCACCTGCAAATCCACCAGAGGCCCTTGCCCTAGAGGCAGAGGTCTCTTCCCTCCTGGCTCTCAGAGCTGTGGAAAGGGTTCCACCCCTACACCAGGGCAAAGGGTTGTACTCCAGGTACTTTCTTACCCCAAAAAAGACAGGAGAATGGCGGCCCATCCTGGATCTCAGATACCTAAACAAGCACTTTTTAAAACCAAAATTCAAAATGGTGACTCTGGGAATTATTCTACCCTCTCTAAGGCCAGAGGACTGGCTAGCGTCCCTGGACCTCAAGGATGCCTACTTCCATGTTCTCATCAGAAGCTCCCACCGAAAGTACCTCAAGTTCGAGCTGCCCTCAGGCCATTACCAGTTCAGAGCAATGCCCTTTGGCCTCACCTCTGCTCCAAGGGTATTCACAAAATGCCTGGCAGTAGCAGTTGCTTCCCTAAGAAGGCAAAAAATTGCCATCTTCCCTTACCTGGACGATTGGCTCATAGTAGGCCAGTCCCCAGACCAGGTGAGGTTACACCTACTGATAACTCAGCAACTGCTCACCTCTCTAGGTTTCCTTCTGAATCTTTCAAAGTCAGTTCTAGAGCCTGTACAGCTCCTCACCTTCATAGGTGCAGAGCTGAACACGAGAAAGCCAGAGCCTTCCTTCCTTGGACAGGGCAAGGACCCTGGTCTCTCTGGCCTCCCTTATTCACCCTGCAGGTCTTCGACCAGCAAGACATTTTCTACAGCTCCTGGGGCACATGGCTGCCTCTACAGCAGTAGTGCAGGGAGCAAGATTTCAGATGAGGGACATCCAGTTCCATTTGAGAGTTTTGGTCTCAAAGGAGAGACCCTCTAACCAAATTGATCCCAGTGACTGAACCTTGATCCAGACCCTACAGTGGTGGCAGGATCAGAGCAATCTGAGACAAGGGTTCCTTTGTCACTCAGTCTCACTCCTAATCCTTACTACAGATGCATCCCTCTTGGGGTGGGGAGCTCACATGGCGACTCACTACCCAGGGGTTGTGGTCCCTCAGGAATCTCTGCTCCACATCAATCTGTTGGAACTCAGAGCAGTTTTCTAGCACTTCAAGTTTTTCCAAATCTGTTCAGAACAAAGTTGTACAGGTCAGAACAGACAACACCACCACAATGTGGTACATCAGCAACAGGGGCACTCAGTCTGCCTTGTGCACGAAGCAATGAAGCTGTGGTCTCTGGCTTACTCCCTGAACACCTCCCTTCTGACGGATCACCTCCCGGCAAGGACAATGTCTGGCAGATGCTCTCAACAGGATTTCCCAGGGCCATCACAAATGGTCACTGGACCCCTGGTGTTGGAAGTGATCTTTGCCAGATGGGGCAGCCCGCAGATAGATCTTTTTGCAGCCCCAGACAATCACCAACTTCCTCTTTTTTGCTGCAGGCCCCCAGTGTTGGGCTCAGTCCCTCTGGATGCCTTAGTCCTCAATTGGGAAGGGAAGTTTCTCTATGCTTTTCCTCCCTTCCCTCTAATGTTCAAAGTGCTAGTCAAAATCAGATCTCAGCCCTGCAAGATGATCCTGATTGCTCCAGATTGGGTCAGACAACCCTGGTATCCTCCTACTGTCCTTAGCAGTCCATTTTCCCTGTGTCTTCCCAGGAGCACAATCTGAGCAACCTGTGCTGAGGAGGGTTTGTGCCAACCTCCAAATCTCTCAATCTCAAGGCCTGGCTCTTGAAGAG
Organism: Neoceratodus forsteri; assembly: GCA_016271365.2. Lineage (NCBI taxonomy): Eukaryota > Metazoa > Chordata > Ceratodontiformes > Ceratodontidae > Neoceratodus > Neoceratodus forsteri. Next base: position 444,975,665 of record CM057452.1, read on the forward strand.
TTAGAGTTTGCTGATTTACACCTCTCCCAAGGTGTAATGGATATCCTGAAGGCTTCTAGGAAACCTTCCACCAGGGCTACTTATAATTCCAAATGGAAAAGGTTTTCCATATGGTGCGCCGGAAAGCATATTTCCCCAGAATCTTCTGATTTACCCACAGTCCTGGATTATATGGTCCACTTAAATACCTTGGGGCTGAGACCAGCTACCCTAAAAGTGCATTTGGCGGCTGTGTCTGCTTTTATTTCAGCAGGTAAGCCCTCTTCTCTTTCAGCTCATCCTGTCTTCTCCAAGTTTTTCAAGGGATTGCTTCATACCAACCCCCCATTCAGGGACCCTGCCCCTGCCTGGGATCTTAATGTTTGCATTGCTCAGCTTATGCTACCTCCCTTTGAACCTTTGTCTTCATCAGAACTTAAGTACTTGACTTGGAAGACTGTGTTTCTGGTAGCCATCACTTCTGCCAGACGCATAAGTGAATTGCAAGCTTTGTCAGTGGAGCCTGATTTTATTTCCTTTCATAGAGATAAGGTGGTCCTCAGGACTAATAGGAAGTTCTTGCCTAAGGTGGTTTCAGATTTCCACCTTAATCAATCTATATCTCTTCTAGTGTACTTCACTGACCATTCCTCCTCTGGCGAGAGGAGGTTGCACAGCTTAGATGTGAAGAGAGCCCTTAGTTACTACATAGAGCGTACCAAGGGTCACAGGTTTGACTCCCTCCAACTGTTCCTCACTTATGGTGAGGTTGGTAAAGGGAAACCTGCCACTAAAAGATCCATTGCGAGGTGGATTGTCTCTTGTATCCAATTTTGCTATGAAAACTGGGTAAGGTTCCTCCCTCAGGCCTGAGGGCTCACTCTACCAGAGGTACAGCTGCTTCCCTGGCTGCTGCCAGGGACATCCCTATTCTAGAGATATGTCAAGCAGCTACTTGGAAAACAGTTCACACTTTTACCAAGCATTACTCCCTGGACATCCAGGCTAGGAGTGATGCTCGGTTTGGCATAGCTGTGCTTCAGAGCCTATTTCCTAAGTAGGTTCTGTCCTCTCCTCCATGGAGGTACTGCTTGGTAGTCTGAGATGTGTCATAATATAGCAAGACTTCATGTTGTTTGAAGAAAAAATTACTCACCTTAGTAATGTTGTTTCTTCTAATGGAGTCTTGCTATATTATGACCTCCCCCTCTGCCTGCCCCTCTCAGAACCTCTGTTTTTGGGATGTGGGTGGGCAGTGCAGTGTTGACACTTAGTTGGTGCCCACCTTGTTGCTTTCACCCCTCATTTTTTTGGGGTGCTTGGTGTTGTGTTTCATTTTTTGGGTCTCCTGACTTGAGTCTTTGTTTTGGGACCAAAAAATGTGTTCTTATGTTTAGTAGCCAGTTGGCTAGTGTAGGTTTACAGCTTCCACACAGGACCTCAGTGAGTTTAGCTCATAAAGGTCTGACGGTTTGAGTTTGAAGAACAACAGACAGAGTTTCAACTGAGCTCGAGCTCAGTGTTCCATGCCTGGCATGGAAAGTTAACTCTTTCACCTCCGGAGCAGTTCAAAGGTTGGGACTCACTGCATATGTCATAATATAGCAAGACTCCATTAGAAGAAACAACATTACTAAGGTGAGTAATTTTTTCTTATCAGTCTATAATTGGAGCAGTCAGATTTTAATCCATTCTTGTATATAGGAATGAGGTAAGCCATCTTCCCCTGTTTTGGCACAAAGCCATCCTTCAAACAGGACTCAAGAAGTAATTTAAGAGGTAATAATAAACATTCTGACAAAATATGTAGCAAATGACCAGAAATATTATCAGGTCCTATACTAGTTTTCCCTTTTTATAATTGTAATTTCTTGTCAATATTATCTCATGTAAATTTATTAATCTCAGAGCCCTCTTGATTTACAGAAATTAGCTCCTTATCCTTAATTGTGAATTGTTTACAAAATACATTATTAAGAAAATTCATCTTTTTTTTTTTGTTTTGTATAGATAAATTATCCACCATCAAAGGTCCCACTTTACAAGTTGTTTATTTTTAATGAGTTAGTATATGAAAAGAACATTTTGCTGTTAGATTTCTTAGAATTAATTGCTAGATTATGTCCCCATTGACTTTTACTTCTTTTAAAAGTAGATTTGCAAAGCCTTTGTGCTTTTTTTTATAAATTGCCCAATTATGATCAGTTTCAACTTTCAGAAATTTTTTATATGTCTTATCCTTATTCTTAATAAGTCTCATAATGGTCTTTGTCATCCATTTAGGCTGAGCATTACCTTTTATAAATTTAGATTTACAAGGTATAAATTCATTTTTAACAAATGATATAGTATTATATATAAGTTCCAAAAAACCCTGAGAAGAAAGATGAGCATACTCATACTCCCAATCAGTCTGATTAATTACATTTTGAATCTCAGGAATATTTGCTTTCTCATACATATAAACAAGTATTGACTCAGACTGCAGAATTATGGGACATTTTAACCTAAAAAAATGACACAATGGTCACTGTTACCAAGTGGTGCCTCCATTGAGTTATCCCTAATCTCAAGACTGTCATGATGGAGAATAATGTCGAAGATATTACAGTGGATTCCACTTAAGTGCACATCGGATAAGTGCACATTCCTGATAAGTGCACACTTTTCCAGTTTCCCAATTTTTTTACTATTCACATAGTACAAAAACAATCTGTTAAGTGCACACTGGATAAGTGCACATTTCGACTAAATGCACAGTTTCACAATTCACCAACATAGCTCTCCCTAGGTAGTTAGCACCTTTTAAGTGCACAGGTGATTCTAAGCAGTTGTGAAGCAATATTTAACACCCTTTATCACTCAGCTGGCACTGAAAAATTGCAAACAAAGATCATTTCCCTTTTTGGGTCCATAAGCAAGACAGATAATGAGGGCAGATGATCAGCTTTGATATTTTTTATAGCATTGTGCTTCATTTATCATTTATAAGAACTGGAAGGGGACAGGATCAGTTGTGTTCCAGGACAGTAGCTGCTGCTTGTTGTTTTCACAGGGTTCTTGTGGATTTTACTTGGTAGAAGGTTAGTTATTTTCTTTCTTACTTCTAAGCGGCTAGCAGGGTATTGTTTTGGGGGATGCTGGAGTTTGAAAACTGGTTTGGTGGCTGTAAGTGGGCTCATTTTGTGGATGTTTCACTGTGTAACAGGCTGCGCTGGTGGAGGCCTATTTCTTCTGATTTAAAACCTATTTGGTGGGATTTGCTTGGGCCTGGTTCTTTGGCTGCTGGGCTTGGAGGAGACACAGGGCTGATACACTCTCTCTCAAGTCAGGTGTCTGCCCAATACCGCCCTCCCCACCCTCCTCCCAATTCTGCTAATTGCCAGGAACACCTGCCCTGCAATTAGAGGAAGGCTGCAGGTGCAGCTCATGTAGTTCTAGCCACTGGGGTTGGATTTAAGGCTGGGAGAGAGGAGCTTGGGGAGTTGTTCATTTCCTTTTTAAGTTTAATGTGTTGTACTGCACCTAGTAACAGGGTTACTGGTGTACAGTGGGACTGTCTCTAAGATTAGTGGGTGACCTGATTAGGCAGTAGGGGTATCTCTTGGACTAGGGGAACCTGGTGGCTCACCCAAGAAACCTATTTGGAAGGGATGGAACCACCGTCATTAGGGCAGGCATCTTTGGGAGGGTGGTGGGGTGCACAGGGTGTGGAGCAGCCATGATACTGGACTGGGCTTGGAAGTTCGGTGGTTGCCCAGTGTGCTACCAGCTGGCACAGCTTAGGGAGGAGGTTCGGGGATTAGGGAGACAGCTGGGGAAGGGGCGGTATGGTTGAGGAAGGGCTGGGGATCTCCCACAGTTGCGCCAAGCACTGAGGCGGGGCATGGGGAAAGGAGTGCAGAGGAGAATACCAGGGGTCACAAAGGGACCCTGGCAGAGGGGGTCCAAAAGGACACTACCAAGGAAGCAGGCAGGTAACTGGGGACCCTCACAAAGGAGGGACGGAGGGACAACATTCTCAAGGAAGTAGGCAGATGGCCAGGGCTAGACAGAAGGAAGCAAGACGGGGAGGTGGATCAGACCTTACACTCAGTAACTGCTTCAAATCTCTTCTTCTGCTCGAGGATGAGGTGGGTGATGTCGCCATGACAGGGGTGGTTAGAGATGGAAAGGGAGTGGGGGGGCAGGAGGCAGGGGCCAGATAGCAGAAAGAACGGGGGTTACCTGGAATGCAGGAAAATGGGGAGCAGTGAATCAGAGCAGGAGGGGCAGGGAAGAGGGAGGAAAGGCATGAGGAAGGACCAGTTGGGAGGAAAGGTAAAGGAGAAGGACCAGAAGTACAAGGAGGATTCAGTAAAGGGAGCTGAGGGTTTAGGCCAGGGGCACTGACGAGCAGGAGGAACTAAATGGAGACAGGAAGGAAGGGAGGACAAGCAGGCTATTTTAGCAGATGGGGAGAAGGACCAGTGTGAGCAGTGAGGGGAATTAGCAGGTACAGAAGGATACTCAGGAGGAGGAGGAGGCATAGGATTGGAGGGAGGGGTGGCCATGGTAAATAAGGGGGTGGCATGTGGCACCCAGATGAGGGGAGGAACAAGGCGGCTGGGTGGAGGGCGGTAGAAAGGATGAGGACATGGAAGGGAAATGGAGGACAAGGAGGCGGTCAGAGTGCTCCTGTTGGGGATTCTATGATCAGGGGTATCACATGGGATAGGGAGGGAGAAGCCTGGCCAGTTAGAACAAGATGCTTCCCTGGACTAACGGTGCATAGGGCTAAGCACGAGGTATATCAGCTGGCAAAGGATTGTGTGGATTCCCCGAACATACTGGTCCACCTGGGTACAAATGACATTGAGGGAAATAGCGAGCTAGAGATACAGGCAAGATTCAGGGAGCTTGCCAGGGTCTGTCATGACATAGGATGCACAGTTTCCTTCTCAGAAATCCTGCGGTGCCAAGGGCTGGTGGGGAACACAAAAGGAAGATTAGGGAGATAAAGCAGTGGCTCAGGGGTGGTGTGAGGCCAGAGGGTATGGGTTGATGGGGGATTGGAGACCTGGGAGGATAAGGAGCTGTATGCTAGAGATAGACTCCATCTCAATTTGGAGGGAGAATCTTAAGTTGAAAATAGAGGTTCATTGGTGAAAAGTGGGTTTAAACTTGTGAAGGGGAGGGATGGGAGAAAAGGCTGTCAAGGGGTGCCGATAAAGGAGGGACTCTGTCTCCACCCCTGGGGAGCTGGAGGATTGTGGGAAAGGCCGACTGGTAAAGTGCAGACCAGGGAGAAAACAGAATCCCATGGGGATTGAGCAGGGGAAATGGAAGTATGAGGGAAGGGTGGAAGGTGGTCCTGCTAAATGCCAGGAGCTTGGGCAATAAAATGCCTGAGCTCCAGGCGATGCTAACTGAGGGAGCAGTGGATGTGCAGCGTCACTGAGACTTGGGCCACTGCAGGACACGACTGGGCCTGAACCTGGAGGGTTACACATGTTCAGGAAGGACAGGGGGGAAGGAAGGGGAGGAGGGGTAGCAATGATAGTCAGAAACTGCATTGGCATAGGGGGAGTAGAGGAGGCGGACGGAACCGTGGAGGCGATTTGGGTCACCTTGATAACAAGGGTGGGCAAGAGAGTAAAAATAGGAGTGGTGTATAGACCCCCTGCCCTGGCGGAGGAGCTGGAGGACAGTCCGGTGGCAGATGTTGGGAGACACTGCAGACTGGGCAGAGGAACGGTGGTGGTGTTGGGGACTTAAACATGCCAGGAACAGACTGGGAGACTATGACATCCTCTGTGACCAGGGAACAGAGGTTGTTGGATGTCTTTCAAGATGCATTCCTAACTCAGCAGGTGAGGGGCCGACCAGGAGGCGCTGGTACTGGATGTGGTCCTGGCAGACAGTGAACAGATTGGGGCCTGGAGGTAAGGGACCCATTGACGGGAGTGACCATGCCACGGTCTGGTTTGCCTGGACCCAGGAGGTGAAGGCCGCACAAAGACGAAAGTAACCGACTTCAGGGGGGCGGATTTTAAGGAAATGGGAAGGATCCTTAAGGAGCATTTGGATGGGATTGGGTCAGACATGGACACTGATAGTAGATGGGAAATCATCAGGATAGGGGTGCAGGATGCTACCAGCAGCTGCGCAAGAGTAAGACGAAAATGCGGTAGGGCCCCAAAATCCTGCTGGTGGACCAGGGAGGTCCAGGAGGTGGTGCAGAGAAAGAAGGCAGCCTATAAGCAATTCAGGTGCTCAAGGAGTGAAAGGGATTGAGGGGAGTATGAGCTGATGGCTAGAAGGGCCACTGGGTGGTGAGGGTGGCTAAGGCAAGGAAGGAGCAGAACCTGGCCAGGGAAATTAGGAGAGGGAACAAGGGTTCTTTAGATACACTGGGGAAAAGCGAAGGGTGAAGGGGCAGATTAGCAGGATTAAATCAGGGAGATGGGCACAAGACCCGGGGAGCAGGCTGAGGTACTAAATGAGTACTTCACCTCAGTTTTCACCAAGGAAAATGGGGTGCTGCATCATACATAGGAGGAGACAGAGATACTGAGGAGGGGGACCCTAACCCGTCCGGGCGAGTCTGGGGAGAGGGGAGGCATCACTGGCAGGAGGGGAGGGCTAAGCAGGAGAAGAGGTACCGGAAGTGAAATCACAGCAGAGAGAGAAGGGAAGCCCTCAGCCCCTTTAAGACTGCAGAAAGCACTGGGCTGAATAAAGCACACCTAGAGTGCTGGAAGGAACTTATGGATGTCCTGGCTAAAACCCCTGGCGGAGCTTTTCACCATCTCTTGAGGACAGGGTGGGTGCCCCAGGACTGGAAGGTGGCGCATATAGTGCCTATCCACAAGGGGGATCAAGGGAGGTGGCAGGAAACTACAGGCCTGTCAGCCTGACATCGGTGGTGGGCAAGGTGATGGAGGGCATTGTCAAGGAGAGGCTAGGGGGGGACCTGGGTAAGTCAGGATGCCTGGACGATAGACAGCATGGATTCATCCCAGGGAAATCGTGTCAGACAAACCTGGTGGAGTTCTATGACTGGGTGACGAGTGCCTTGGACCTGGGTAGACCGGTGGACGTCCTCTTTCTAGGCTTCAGCAAGGCATTTGACTCTGTTCCTCACGTGGGCCTGTTGGATAAGCTGGGAGAAATGGGGGTGGGGAACCAGATGATCAGATGGATAGGCAATTGGCTCAGGACCCGGACCCAGAGGGTCGTAGTTGGAGGATAGTCTCATCCCAAGGAGGGTCATTAGTGGGGTCCCACAGGATCAGTTCTGGCCCCTTTCTGTTCAACGCCACGCCTCTGACATAAGGACAGGAATCAGGAGTGAGATGAGTCTCTTTGTGGATGACTCGAAACTGGGGGCGGTGGTGGATGGGGAGGAGGGGAGGGTGGCCCTACAGGGGGACCTGGAGGCTCTGGAAAGATGGTCTAGAAAGTGGAAGCTGAGGTTCAATGCAGGAAGTGCAAGGTACTCCACCTGGGGCCAGAAACCTGGGCCAAATGTACACCCGGGGGGGGGATGCTACAAGTCTCGATGGCTGAGAGGGACCTGGGGGTGGTGGTGGATGTCAAGATGAACAACTCTGAGACTTGTAGGAGGGCAGCAGCCAAGGCCAACAGGATGCTGGGATGCATCGCTAGGGGGATCACCTCCAGAAGGAGGGAAGTGATACTCCCTCTGTATAACTGCTTGGTGAGGCCGCACCTTGAGAACTGCATGCAGTTTTTGAGGCCACACTTAAAGAGGGACATTAACCTCCTGGAGAGGGTCCAGAGGAGGGTAACCAAAATGATTTGGGGCTTCGGGGACAGGACCTATGAGGAGAGGCTCGAAGAGCTACATATATACACATTGGAAGAGAGAAGGGACCAGGGGGACATGATAGAGGTCTTCAAGTACATGAAGAGGGTAAATAGGGGAGGAACAGTCAGGGTGCTTCGAAGGAAGGAGGAGGGGGCCACTAGAGGGCATGGGTGGAAGCTGGAGGGGGGAAGATTCAGGGGAGAAAGGAGGAGGTGCTACTTCACTGAGAGGGTGGTGGAGCCATGGAATGCGCTGCCTAGGGGGCTGGTGGAGGCAGAGACAGTGGAGGGGTTCAAGAGGGGGTGGGACAGGTACAGGGGAAGGGTTCTGGAAGCAAAATCCAATGCAGCAAGAATATCCGGAACTGGGAAGGGAGAAGCCAGAGAAGGCGAGGGGGGCAGCAAGGTCAGCACCCAGGGTGGGGGCTGACCAAACGAGCAGACACGAAAGACAGGCCTATTCTGCTGGCATTTTAGTATGTTAGTATTAATTTATTTGCTAATGCTGCGCAGCAGCACAGTGTAACATTTTTAACATTTTAAATATATTGCTAAGATAAATAAATGTGGAATGCCATTACAGTGTCAGGTCTCAGTTATTTTCTTTATGTTGCATTGTAAACATACAAGTTCTGATAAATGCACATTCCACTTAAATGCACATTTTCTTGCTGCAAAATGGGTGTGCATTTAAGCAGATTCCACTGTATTACCTCTAGTAGGATGATGAACCTTTTGTAATAGATGAACCTGTGAGCCTGCTGCTAAGAGCTTTTAACTGTTTAAGGATACTGCTGTATTATTACACCAGTCAATATCCGGCAGATTAAGACCACCTAGTAAAATTATATTCCGTATTTCACACGCACTCTCAATTTCTTGTAAGACAGCATCCATATATTTAACATCAGAGGAGGGGAGTCTATAACATACCCCTAATACAATAGATGACATATTTGTATTATGAAATTTAACCCAGATAGTTTCAGTTACATTTCTGTAAACTGTATGTACTGTTTTGAACATGTTGTTATTTGTTTGTATGTATCTGTATTTACATTAAGACCTGTCACTTGTGAAACGGGTAGAATTGCTCATCTTAATTACAAGTATAAAAAACTAAATGAAATAAAATGTCTGATCCTAAACCAGAGCAGTTTATGTTCTGCAGTGATTCCCATCACAGCTGATGCAAAATTTCCTGTCGATGCTAAGGCTGCCTTGGCTTTGTCTGAAACTGTACGGCGCGTCCTTTCCATGAATGACAGTCTTGCACCTGGATTCTCAACCTTCTTGTCCAAGCCCTTTATTGCTTGAAGGAGGGCTGAATTGGAAGGTTCACCCTCTCTTCCAGTCTCAAAGCTTGTGATACTCTCCCCAGTCAGCTCAGACAACTTCAAAGATTTGTTTTTATTGTTGTCTGTAAGGCCTTCTGTCCTAAAACCCTTAAGAAAAGGACTAAAATGTTAGAAGAAATGGCTACTTCTTTACCATCTTCTAAGAACTCTGAAGACGTAGCCCCCTCTACATCTTCCTCTAAAAAAGACAAAGAATGGCCTAAGGGGTCAGTGAACTCAAAATCCATGGATAAAACTGACTCCACTAAATCTAAAAGGCCTGTGGAACCGACTAGTGAACTGGTTCCAGCCAAGGGAAGACAAAGAGAAACATGTCGCTGCACCTCTGGACAAGAAGGCTAAGGAGCCCTCAGCAGACAAGTCAGCAATGCCCTTGGCTGAGGACATTGCCAAAGCACTGCAGATTCTGCAGGCACTTCAAGCTGCTGTCCTGGTTCTTACACTGGTTCCAGACCAGGTACAGATGATCCAGGAGCCAGTGTATGCTTATGACAACCCAGAACAAGAGGAAGAGGATGAAGGGGAACCTATTGAACCTGAGGTGCCCCCTGATCAGGAGTTTGGTTCCCCACCTAGGAGTCCAGATGATTATACTTCACACTATGCATTTGTGAAGCAAATGGTGGAGACCTTGAATCTGCCTATTCAGGAGACTGGGGAAGATGAGGAAGAAGCAGATTTCCTCAAAATAATGGGGCTAGCCCCCACTTAAAAAAGACTGTTGCTACAAATGCACACGTCTTTGAGAAAGGCAGTGCCGAAGATACTGCAAACCCCTACTACTATCCCAGGGGTTGATACAAAAGTTTATAAAAAATACCAACTCGATAGATCCACTGCTGTCTTTTCATTTAACCACCCTGATCATGAGGGAGTGGTTCAGGTAGCAGCTTGTGACAAAGCTAGAATACCTTTATCTTCCCATCCCCTTGACAAGGATTCAAGAAATATTGATGGTATGGGAAAGAAGGGGTACCTGGCAGCCTTACTGCTTGTGAGGCAGGCCAGTTACATGGCTTATACAGCACAGTATCAAAAGGCCTTGTGGAATACTGTCCTGGCATTAACAGACAAACTTCCGGGTGAAGTGGCACAGGACCTAGCAGAGACTGCCATGACAGCACTAGATGCCACCAAATACCAGTTCCACATGGCTGTGGATGCTAATGATACTGCAGCCAGGCTTGTGACCCTGTCCCTTTCTATGACTTAGTTTGCATAGCTTAGGGCCACAAGCCTAACCCAGGACACACAAACCAAAGCAATGGATTTCCCCTGTGAGGGTAACTCCCTTTACAGGTATAAGACAGAGGCCTGTATGAAAAAAGCTGGTGGCGTACAAAGCCACCTACAGGAGCAATTCTGTCAAAGAAAAACCCTCCACTTCTTACAGGTCCCACTACAGGGGAGGCAGGGGTAGGGGCTCCTACTACAGGCTCTTTTTCCAGGCAGACCGGGGGTATTTCAGAGGTAGAGGCAGAAGGACCATGAGAAGGTCAGCTCAAGTGCCTTAAGCTCAGGCCCAGGCAAAACAGAATCCCTTACGGACTGGTACATGTCGCCTCCCCCCTTCTAGCAGGAGGCAGATTGGCTCACTTCCTCCAAGCTTGGCATGCCATGCCATCACCACAGACAAATGGGTCTTACAGGTAGTGAGCCAAGGGCTGTCTCTAAGTTTCAAACCTCTTCCCAAATAGAAGGCCAGAATTTTTGCCCCAGCAACCTCTGTAGACAAGATCCTATTGGAGGCAGCGGTAGCAAACCTGGTAACCATCAGAGCAGTAGAGCCTATGGCCCTGCTGCAGAGGCGAAAATGCTTCTACTCAAAATATTTCCTCACTCAGAAGAATAACAGGGACTGACGACACATTCTGGATCGAAGACTATTAAACAAACATGTATCAAAACCAAAGTTCAAGATGGTCACTTTGGCCATGATCATCCCCACACTGCAAAAAGGGGATTGGCTGGCATCCTTAGACCTCAAGGTCTCAATTCACATACCAATAAGGCCAAGCCACAGAAAGTACCTGAGGTTGAGCTTGCCCTCAGGCCACTATCAGTTCACAGCCATGCCATTCAGTTTAACCTTCGCCCACAGAGCATTAACAAAGTGTCTGGCAGTAGTGGTGGCACATTTGAGAAGGCAGGGAGTGACCGTATTCACATACCTGGATGACTGGGTAGTCTTAGGTCAGTCCCTGCAACATACCAGAGACTCCATAACCCTAACAAGGAGTACATTAGAGTCTCTAGGGTTCCTGATAAATGTCCAGAAGTTCCAGCTAGAGCCAGTACAGCTTCTGGACGTCATTGAAGCAGAGCTGAATAACCTGTCAGGGAAGAGCATTTCTTCCTCAGGAAAGAGTGGACAGCATCCTGCAGTTAGGATCATTTTGACTGAACAGACCCAGGCCAGCAAGAGAGTTCCTTCGGGCTTCTGGACCACATGGCAGCTGTCACAGCAGTGGTTCCAGGATCCAGGTTTCAGATGAGGGACATTTAATTCCATTTACAAGCTCAGTTGTCCCAGAGAACAGATTCCCTAGCCAAATTGGTGCCAGTCTCAAACATCCTCCTGCAGGCCCTGCAGTGATGGTTGGACCGAGAAAATCTCAGGAAAGCAGTCCCATTCCAAACAGAGCAACCATCAGTAGTGCTCACAACAGATACTTTACTTCTGGGGTGGGGTGCAAACATGCTGGACCTAACAGCCAGTGGAGTATGGTCACCCCAGGAATCACTTCTGCATATAAACCTACTAGGCAGTGTGCCTGGCTCTTTGGGTATTTGCCCCCCCACTTAAAAGGAAGGGTGGTACAGGTCAGAACAGACAACACTACCACCATGTAATACATAAACAAGCAAGGGGGAGCCGGCCCAGTGGCGTGAAGGGCTGAGGCATCCATGCCTTACCTCCTGCCATGCCGGTGACCTGTGTTCACGGTACAAGTGGGTCGCTGGGGGCCGGCCAGGGAGGAGGAGGATCGAGTGCCCCCCCAGGACAGCTCTCCTCCTCTGTGGGGGGCAGCAGTCAGTGTTAGCCTGGCCCCTAGCGGAGGCTAGGGACTGGCACACCAATGCTGCCAGAAGGAGGGGCAGAGGCAGGGCAGATGCCTGACATGCCATGTACGGGAATGTGTGTGGCACCGCCATTGGCATCCTAGCATGCCCCGTGGGGAGAAGAAACAGAAGGAAGAACAACTGGCAGTTGGATGACAGCAGGCACCCGCAGGCCCTGCCTCTGGCCAATTGGACCAGCAGAACCAGATCCTGAGTGCAATGGGGGTGAGTGTCCCCCCCCCCGCCAGTCCCGCCGGGGGGGGCAAGCCCTGGGGGCAGAAGCTGGTGCCGGTGGACATTAAGGGATGGGGCTTGAGTGCCCACCTGAACGTGGGCCAGCGGAGAAGAGAAACAAAGTATAAAAAAAAAGAAGAAGCATAGGGGAACCAGGTCCACACCACTGTGCACAGAGGCCATGAAGGTGTGGAGTCTGGCCTGCTTACTACAGGTGTCCCTATCATCAGTCTACCTCGCAGGAAAGGACACTATCATTGGCAGATTCTCTCAGCAGAATCAGCCAGAACTACCACAAATGGTCCCTAAATGCACAAGTGCTTCAGTCAGTGTTCAGAAGGTGGGTACACTAGAGATGGATCTCTTCGTCTTCACAAATAATCACAAGCTGCCACAATTTTGTTGCAGGCTCCCCAGCAGGGGCACAGTTCCAGTGGATGTTTTAATACTGGATTAGTCAGGCAGATTCCTGTATGCCTTCCTTCCCTTTCCCCTGCTGCTCAGGACTCTGATAAAGCTCAGGGCACAACCAGCAACATTGATTCCGGTGATACCAGACTGGGCAAGGCAGCCATGGTATTTGCTACTGCAAACTATCTGTCTCACAGCCAATTCACTTGCCCCAGAGGCACAATCTACTGACATTCTCTATGGGCAGTATCCTGGATCCCAACCTCAGGTCCCTGCAACCGAAGGCTTGGCTCTTGAAGACCTAGAATTTGCTAGCTTAAACCTTACAGAAGAGGTTTTGACTGTGCTCAGAACATCCAGGAAGCCATCAACCAAGAAAACTTATTTCTCAAAGTGGAAAAGATTTTCTGTTTGGTGTAAGGGAAGTGGTATTATTTATTCCAGGGCTGATCTTTCTGTCCTGCTGGACTACCTTACTCATCTCCATGCCAGGGCCTTAGGCCTTCTACATTGAAGGTCCATTTGGCTGCAGTCTCAGCATACATTTCGGCTGGGAAAGACAGGTCCATGGCCTCCCATCCTGTTTTTAAGGATTTTTTTAAAGGTCTCACCCACCTGCATCCTTCCCTCAGGGAACCAGTCTTGCCCTGGAATCTCAATATTTGTATAGCCAGGCTCATGGAGCCCCCTTTGTGCCCATGGCAACTGCAGATTTGAAGTATGTCACATGGAACACTGTTTTCTTGGTGGCCATCACTTCAGCCAGGACAATAAGTGAATGGCAATCCCCGTGCATAGATCTGAACTACGTATCCTTTCACAGGGAGAAGGTCGTACTCAGGACCAACATGAAGCTCCTTTCTAAAGTTGTCTCAGACTTTCATTTGAATCAAACCATGACTTTACTCATCTTTTTCACTGAGAATTCCAGCTCATCTGAGCAGAAATTGCATAGCCTGGATGTCAAGAAGGTTTTAAGCCACTACTGTACCTTGACAGGACCAAGGCTCATAAGCCAGAGCAAACCCAGCTCTTCCCCACTTATGGGGAAGTGGGCAAGGGTAAACCTGCATCAAAACGAACCATTGTACACTGGATTGTGGCTTGCATACAGTTCTGTTACTATAAAGTGGGTAAACAAGCTCCCTTGGGCCTAAGGGCACATTCTACCAGGGGTACAGCTGCATCAGTGGCAGCTGCAAGGGATATCCCACTGTTCAAAATCTGCAAAGCAGCTGCGTGGAAAACTGTACACACCTTTACCAAGCACTACAGTCTGGACCTGCAGTCCAGAAGTGATGCCAGTTTTAGTACAGCAGTCCTGCAGAACCTGTTCCCTAAATAGGTTCTCTGCCCAACCTCCAAAGGTACTGCTTGGTAGTCTGCATTAGTTTAATCATACTGTGTGATTCCTGGGGTTAGAAGGAAAAAATACTCGCCATAGTAATCTTGTTTCTTCCTGGGGATCACACAGTATGATTAAAACTCCCATCCTGCCTCCTCTACTTAAACTGAAGGAAAATAAGGGACAGATTTAGTTCTGCATCCCTGCTGCCACATGTTAATTATTTCTGCCTGGTTAATGTTGAAGTTTTTGCCAGTTGGGCATGTTGTGGTCCCTTTTTGTAGAGAAATTTGTTTTTGGGGAGTGATTAAGGGGGCGCTCAATCTATATTATTCTAGATAGCTAGAGGGTCTTTACCCCGTTAGGCTGTGTAATGAATCTAAGCACTCAGAGTGGAGCAGTTACTAGGGGCAGCAGTTTGAAACTGGCATGAGCCAATTAGGATTCCATCATTTGCATACATTCCATCTCTCCATGGCAGTACAACACTGAACGCTGACTGCATTAGTTTACTTATACTATTTGATCCCCTGGAAGAAACAAGATTACTGTGATGAGTAATTTTTTCTTTTGTCAGATGACTTCAGGATGATAAACAGATTTGGAACAACTGATTTGGTAGCTGGTTTACTTCACTTATAAACAGAGAATTCAGCAAAGTCTTTTGCACTCCGTATCTGCTGTAAAAGTTCTTAAAGCTATCAAAATTGTAGACCCCCTTTCGTAACAACAGGAAAACACCTTGCAGCTTCAGGTTAAACTGTGTGACTAGGTGAGATCTCTCTTCCTTTAAGTTTCTTTTCTTAGTCTTCACCTTTTTCTCTGAGTTCAGAGTGTTTGTCAAGAGAGCCCCCTCTCCTGCAGCCTTCTGTGGCTTTTATTGATTTTCTGATCTGACCTCCCTGAACTTTTGTTCTCGGAACATGAAACTCAATTAGCTGTCCTTACTAAGTGGCCGGAGATAAACAAGTAAGGAAAACAACTGCAGCTCAGGCTGAAAGGCATTAACCCTTTTCAGCCTTTAGTGTTTAGTTATTAATAAATAGGCTCCTAGTTTTTATATATTGTCATGTATAATAATAAACTGCTACTTATGAATTTCATAACTTCTCCCGGTTTGCCTATGCTTCCTGACTTATGCCTGCCCCACAGGCACCTTTATGGGATGTAGCAATGCAGAATTTGCCACCAAACTTGCCAAGTTTTAACCTACTGTGTATCCTGTGGTCAGCAAACTCAAATCAGTCCTGACCCATGCCAGAGTGTTCAGTTTGAAGGCACTGTCTTGGACATGACTTGGGCACAAGCATTCCTTCCAGAACTCCATGTCAACACTTTGGTTGCTCAGGCAACACTGATCACCTCCAACACTTGGGTCCCTGAGAAGCAAATGTTCTAGGGACGTGGATATGTTGTTCAATCCACACTGTCTGGCAGGTTCCTTGCCGCTTTAAATGTTGCCGGAAGGTCTTTAAGCTGGCTCCTCCCATTCACTCGGGTGGTAAAACCCTCGGCTCCGCCCCATGACTCCAGATCTTCCTTACCGCTTGGAAGCTCAGGTTCCCTCCTTTGCGCTCTGCGTTTTAGGCCTGGATCCACACTCTTCAAATTTTCCGAAACTAATTTTAAAATTTACAAGACTTAGGTCTTCGTCTTCTCTCGCGGCTGCAATGGACAAATCGACTCCCAGCTTCTGTCGGTGCCCGTGTGGGCAGAAGATGTCCCGGACTGATCCGCACTCCACGTGCGTCTACTGCCTGGGGCTTGGCCACGATTCGCGGGCTTGCTATTTGTGCAAGTCCGTTTTGGCTTCGGTCTTGGAGGATTGCGCTGCCAGACTTCTACTCGGGTGCCCCGAAAAACGGTATCCGCCGGTCAAGTCTAAGGAGACCCGTTGGGTGGTGTCTGCGGCAGCGGGCTCCGCAGAACAGTTGAAGCAGATGATCGCCCTCGAGGAGGAGGCAGCCCAGGCCACTTCTTCTTCTTCCTCCTCGGCTGCAGCATTTATCCTGCTCTCCTTGGGCTCCTCCTACACCGCTTCTTTTAAGGAGCTTTGCCAGTCCCTCTCCACAAAGGGAGAAGGGCCATCAGGACGGTCCAGAAAGAAGGACCCTAAAGGTAAGTCCCACCGTCGACGTTCGTGGGAGTGGGAGAGATCCCCTTCACCAGACCGTCTGCTCTCGACTTCTGTCGAGGCTGCAGTCACTGGCTTCACGGTGTCCCCATCAGGTCAGCTGGCCGAGACATCCGTCGATGCGGTCGAGATTTTTCTCGACCCGTCAGATGGTTTGTCGACTGGAGAAGCCGACAACCCTTCTTCACCGGTTCCCCCGGTGATTACTGAGGATTTGCCTGTGCCTCCTGTGCCGAAGTCCCTGGTTAAGGTCCCTGCACCGAAGGAAGGGCGGGTTTCCCCCGTTCCCTCCTTGACCCACCCTCGGAATCCCAGAAGGTCTCGGTCTCAGTCCTCTTCCAGGTCCAGCTGGTCTCACCGATGTTGGCGGTTTTGGTCTCGGCACCATGGAAAGCAGCATCGCCGCTCATCCTCGTCTTCCTCTTCGGAGGATAGGCTCTGGCGCAAGTTGTGTTGGCGCTATGAGGACTTAATGTAGCAGCAGCTTCTTATGACCGGCAACAAGCCGACTCCGTCGCCTTCTCCGGCCATTAAGTGACTGTCACCGGATCAGCTAAAACAACCTCTCGTGATAGTCGAGGACCCGCCTTCGGTGCCGGTTGTTTGGCCGAAACCGGCTGCTCCACCCATTGTGGTGGAACCTCCGCCTACACAACTGAAGACTGGGGCCCTGACCAAGGATTCTCAGTTGGGTCCGGGCTTGCCCCATAGGTTGTCGGTCACCCTCACTGCCGATCGACCTCGGCAGGTGGAGGGTGGCTCAGGCGCCAGGCAGCTGTTCGCAGACTCCTCGGAGTCTGACGACGACTCCTCCCTGTTCTCCAGGCCAATTGACCTGGAGTCAGCGGGGGGCCAGTCGGCGGACGAGAGCCCATCCTCGTTTTTGGGTATGCTTCGACTCATCTCAGAGTCTACTGGGATGCAGCTTGAACCCATTCAAAAACGGGCCAAGTATCCTCTTATGGAGATACTGAACTGAGGGGATTCCCCTACGGAGGCCTTTCCTGTGGCCAAAGCCATTGCTGGCCCGGCCCTGGAATTGTGGCAGCATCCTGCATCTTGTCCCGCGCCTTCGGCCAGGATGGCTCACAAGCACGCGGTCCCCACCGGTTCACACTCCAGTTTCTCGGAGCACCCCTCTGCAGAGGAATTAGTGACCGACAGCATCTTCCAGCGTTCCAGGAACACTCGGGACGTAGACAAACCGCCCTATAAGGAGTCAAAAAATTTGGATTACTCAGGGCGGAAGGTTTACGCTGCTTCCTCCCTAGGCCTTCGTCAGGCTAGCTCAGCCATCCTGATGGCACATTTCTCACATGCCCTTCTGGCCTCCCTAGATGAGGTGATTCCTCATCTCCCGGCCGACCTTCAGACGACGGTCAGACAGGTGCGGGATCAGGGAAGGGCAGTGGCTAAACAACAGCTCCAAAACTCTTTGGACATTGGTGACTCTTGTGCGCGGTCAGTAGCGGTCGCAGTGGCCATGCGCCGCAGAGCATGGCTGCGGATCTCCACCTTCACGGAGGACACCCAGCACAAGCTGGCAGACGTTCCCTTCCTGGGCACCGACTTGTTCAGGCCTGGAGTGGAAGGCCACTTCCAGAGGATTGAGAAGTCCAGTGCCACCTTGGACTCGGTCATGTCTGCCCAGAAGGACAAAGGCCGCCAGCAGCAGCGTAAGCCCTTTCGCCCTTCTGCTCCTGCGGCAACACCAGCATCAGGGCCAGCAGACTCACACTTGGTACCCTAAGGCCAAGTCTGTTGCCTCCTCTAGTAGAAAGAATGGGGGCAAGGGTCCCGGAGGTCCCTCAGCGGTCCCTTCCTCCAAGCCTGCCCAGTGACGGGTTGAGGGGTGTCGCACCCAACCTTGTCACTCCTCCCTGGGTCCCCCACCATGGGGGGATGGCTCCGCCACTTCCTTTCCACCTGGTCCGCTATCACCATGGACCACTGGGTGTTGGAAGTGGTTGGCAGGGGTCTGCCTCTGGAATTCAAGCAGTTCCCTCCCTATTAAGCCGTCGCCCCACGGGGGGCTACCGGTTCCACAGCCTCTCTGTCGGCTTGTCGAGCCGACATTACCTTGCTCCTCCAGAAGGAGGTGATCAGAAAGGTGGTGGACCCTTCTCCAGACCCAGGGTTTGTGTCCAGGTACTTCCTGGTCCCAAAACGGATGGGGGGCTGGTGCCCGATTCTCGACCTGCATGACCTGAACAAGTTCCTCAGGCCTCGCACCTTCAGGATGGTCATTCTGGCTCAGATCATTCCATCCTTGGATCCAGGTGTGTGGTTCTGTTCTCTGGACCTTCAGGACACGTTCTTTCACTTCCCAATCCGTCTGTCTCATCAGCGATTCCTCCACTTCAGAGCAGAAGGATCTCTCTACGAGTTCTGGGCCATGCCCTTTCGGCCTCTCTCCAGCTCCCAGAGTCTTCACCAAATGCATGGCAGTGGTGACAGCATTCCTGTGGCACCGAGGGGTCCAGGTGTACTCTTACCTGGATGATTGACTGATTGCAGCCCCCTCCAGGTTGGAGGTGGAGTGGTCCAGGGATCTGGCCCTCCAGGTCTGCTGTCAGATTGGCCTCCTCATCAATGAGGCCAAATCAGAACTCGTGCCATCGCAGGTGATTCAGTTCATCGCGGCAGAGCTCGACTCTCTTCGAGCCAGAGCCCGGCTCCCTGCAGACAGGGTCGAGGTCCTTTCCTCCTTTACCCAATCATTTCTGGTTGGGCAATTGCACCCTGCCTGGGACTTCCTGCGTCTTCTGGGCCTCATGGCGGCCTTCACCAGTGTGGTCCATTGGGCCCGCTGACATACGTGTCCCCTGCAATGGGGGCTGGCCAGCCAGTAGTCACAGCGCTCCCAGTCCTCTGGACCAGCCGATGACAGTGACCCATTGGATGTGGGACGGCCTCCAGTGGTGGCTTGTCCTGGCTCATCTGCAGG
Organism: Neoceratodus forsteri; assembly: GCA_016271365.2. NCBI lineage: Eukaryota > Metazoa > Chordata > Ceratodontiformes > Ceratodontidae > Neoceratodus > Neoceratodus forsteri. The sequence goes on from CM057452.1 coordinate 444,994,948, forward strand.
AGGGCATCCCGTTCGTCTGCCCTGAGCCAACGGTCACTCTAATGACCGATGCCTCTCTGATGGGTTGGGGTGCCTATCTGGGGGAGCTCAGAGCCCACGGCCTCTGGTCCCCTCAGGAGTCTCGATGCCATATCAACCTGCTGGAGCTTCGGGTGGTCCGACTAGCCCTCGCTGCCTTCGCTCCGTTTGTACAGGGTCAAGTGGTTCCGGTCCAGATGGACAACACCACGACCATGTACTATCTAAACCGTCAGGGCGGGATGCACTCCTTGCCTCTGTGCAAGGAAGCTCTCCGCATCTGGTCTCTCGTGATCAGCCTGGAGGTGGATCTCCTGGCCATCCATGTGGCAGGAACCTCCAACAGTCTGGCCAATGCCCTCAGCCGGATAGGTGCTGCATCTCACGAGTGGTCTCTCCTGCCGGAGCTAGTACAAGATCTGTTCTCCCATTGGGGCTACCCTCAGGAGGACCTGTTCGCCTCCAGGGAGAATGCGAAGCTGAGGCTGTTTCACGCCCGCCCCCCTCAGCAGGGCTCGCTGCAGGGGGATGCCTTCTCGAGGCCATGGACCCTGGACCTCTTCTGCGCCTTCCCTCCATTTCCCTTGATCCACAAGGTGCTCCTCAAGGCAAAGAGGGACATGGCGCAGGTGATTCTGGTAGCCCCAGACTGGCCCCGCCAGTTCTGGTACCCAGATCTCCTCAGCCTCAGCTCCAGGCTCCCGACCCGGCTTCCAGCCCGCCTGGACCTGCTCTTAGTCGACAAGAGGAAGGTTCTCCATCTGGACCTTCAATCCCTGCACCCGATGGCCTGGTTTCTGAGTGGCTAGAGTTCCAGGCCTTGGGTCTTTCCGACGAGGTCCTCAACGTCGTTGAGGCGTCCTGTAAGGAGTCAACCAGAAAATGCTATGCCTTCAAATGGAAGAGATTCTCCATTTGGTGTCAGGACAAGGGGTTGGACCCTTCTTCCTGTTCTTTGACTAGCATTCTGGACTACCTGTGGTCCCTTTCTCAGCTAGGACTTCGGTCGACGACACTTAAGGTGCACCTCACAGCCATCTCTGCTTACTGGACGCGGGCCGGCAAGCAGTCGGTGGCACAGGAGAAGGTGGTCGGGCACTTTTTCAAAGGCCTTGATCACATATCCCCTCCAATGCGAGAACCTCCACCTCCGTGGGATCTACTGCTGGTACTGGCTAAGCTCATGGGCAAGCCATTCGAACTGATGCACAGGTGTGACATCGCAAACCTGTCGTGGAAGATCGCCTTCTTGGTGGCTATCACGTCAGTCAGAAGGATGGGAGAGCTTCAGGTGCTTTCCATTGATTCTCCTTATCTGGTCTTCCACAGGGACAAGGTTGTCCTTCGCCCACACCTGAAATTCCTTCCGAAGGTGGTGTCGGGGTTTCACCTTAACCAGGTGTTGACTCTGCCAGTGTTCTACCCCAATCACATCTCGGAGGCTGAATATAGGCTCCATACTTTGGACCCTAGGAAAGCACTCTCTTATTATAAGGAGTGAATGGCTGAAGTTCGGGGAGAGGTTCGCCAGCTGTTTGTCACCTACGCTGAAGCCGCACCTGGCAGACCTGCAGCCAAGCGGATGATAGGCAGGTGGGTCACCTCCTGCATAGATCTCTGCTATAGGTTGGCCGGAATGGAGCCTCCCAAAGGGATAAGAGCTCATTCTACCAGCCATACTGCTGCTTCGGTGGCTGCTTCTAGGGACGTCCCTATCCAGGAAATCTGCAGGACTGCTACCTGGAAGTCAGCACACACCTTCATTTCCCATTACTACATTGACCTAGAGTCACGCCAGGATGCTGGTTTTGGGACCTTGGTTCTCCAGTCCTTGTTCCTAAGTAGGGGGTGCGTGCCTTGCCTCCCTTCTCCCGGAGAACTGCTAGGAGTCTGCCAGACAGTGTGGATTGAACAACATATCCACGTCCCTAGAAATACAGGTTACTCACCTGTAACAGGAGTTCTAGGAGTGGTATATGTTGTTCATCCACACGACCCACCCGACCTCCCCGGCTTCGACGCGCAACCTGGCTTCCAGCAGGCTAGATCTGGCGTCATGGGGCGGAGCCGAGGGTTTTACCAACCAGGTGGGTGGGAGAAGCCAGCTTGAAGACCTTCTGGCAACATTTAAAGCGGCAAGGAGCCTGCCAGACAGTGTGGATAAACAACATATACCACTCCTACAACTCCTGTTACAGGTGAGTAACCTGTATTTTTGGCTTCTGGATCTCATGGCTGTGGCCATTGTGACTGCCCAACTGGCCCACTTTCACCTGCGCGTTCCACAGTGGATGCAGTGGAGCCATACAGCCCTAATCTTGGATCGCCATATTTCAGTTATGACTCCCTTAGGTAGGACCCTTTGCTGGTAGCAAGACCACTCACATCTGTTTAAGGGGCCCTCTTTCTTCATCCAACCCCTCGGGAGGTCCTAACCATAGATGACTCTGGAATGATGTGGGGGGCTAACCTGGATATATTAAAGACCCCAGGGTTTTATCTCCATCAGACAGCTTTCTCCACATCAACATTTTGGAAATGAGGGCTGTTTTTCTTGGGCTACGGGCCTTTGCCCTTCACTTGCAGGGCTGCATATGATGATCTGGATGTGATAGATTAGTTTTTTTGTCAATTAAATTTTGATATGGTATATAAAATACAATGGCAATAAAGCATAATACTCCAAAATCACCGTACAGAGTAAACACCTACTGCTTTACAATAATAAACGCGATAATTAGTTACTGACCAATAAATGTAAATTGTTGAAAGAATCTCCTTCATAGATCCACAGCTCACCCTACCACCTTCTCCTGTCTATATTCTCAGGTGGCAGTCTCTGGAAGACATGCCTCATACTGCACATTTGGCCTGCTCCTTTATTTTTAATTTTTTTTTAAATAGTAATTTTTATTTTATTTTTAAATAAAACAATATATTCATTTTCAATCACATTCAGTGTGCAATATATAGATTCATTGGTTACATTCACATAGCAGAATATTATTTCATAGTTTCGCACCCAAGTCCCATTTTTAGGGCCCAAGGAGCTCATAGCATTAAGGTTACATGTCTCAAGGTTCCAAGTTAATACCCAGATAATTTTGTTAAAGTACTTGACCGGGTTTATGGAATCTCCTAATGAGTTTGTCAGTAATAACTTAGTTTGATCCCCAGACATCCCCTGCAAAACAATCTGGATAGATAATACTAACATACTAAAATGCCATCAGAATAGGCCTAACGGTCTTTCGTGTCTGCTCGTTTGGTCGTCCCCCACCCTGGGGGCTGATCTTGCTGCCCCCCCTCACCCTTTCTGGTTTCTCCCTTCCCAGTCCTGGATATTCTTGCTGCACAGGACTTTGCTTCCAGAATCCTTCCCCTGTACCTGTCCCACCCTCTCTTGAACCCCTCCACCATCTCTGCCTCCACCAGCCCCCTGTGCAGCGCATTCCATGGCTCCACCACCCTCTCAGTGAAGCAACACCTCCTCCTTTCTCCCCTGAGTCTCTCCCCCCCCCCCAGCTTCCACCCATGCCCTCTAGTTGCCCCCGCTCCTTCCTTCGGAGCACCCTGACTGCTTCTCCTATTTACCCCTTCATGTACTGAAGACCTCTATCATGTCCCCCGGTCCCTTCTCTCTTTCGAGTGTGTCATATTTAGCTCTTGAGCCTCTCCCCATAGGTCCTGTCCTCAAGCCCCAGATCATTTTGGTTGTCCTCCTCTGGACCCTCTCCAGGAGTTCGATGTCCCTCTTTAAGTGTGGCCTCCAAAACTGCACGCAGTACTCGAGGTATGGCCTCACCAAGCACTTATACAGAAGGAGTATCGCTTCCCTCCTTCTGGAGGTGATCCCCCTAGCGATGCATCCCAGCACCCTGTTGGCCTTGGCCACTGCCCTCCTACAAGTCTCAGAGTTGTCCATCTTGACATCCACCACCACCCCAAGGTCCCTCTCAGCCATTGAGACTTGTAGTATTCCCACCCCCCAGGGTGTACACTTGGCCCGGGTTTCTGGCTCCCAGGTGCAGTACCTTGCATTTCCCTGCGTTGAACCTCAGCTTCCACTTTCTAGACCATCTTTCCAGAGCCTCCAGGTCCCCCTGTAGGGCCACCCTTCCCTCCTCCCCATCCACCACCGCCCCCAGTTTTGAGTCATCCACAAAGAGGCTCATCTCACTCCCGATACCCTTCCTTATGTCAGAGACATAGGTGTTGAACAGGAGGGGCCCAAGGACCGATCCTTGAGGGACCCCACTAATGACCCTCCTTGAGGTTGAAACTATCTCGCCAACCATGACCCTCTGGGTCCGGTCCTGGAGCCAATTTCCTATCCATCTGATCATCTGGTTCCCCATCCCCACTTCTCCCAGCTTATCCAACAGGCCCCCGTGAGGAACAGAGTCAAACGCCTTGCTGAAGTCAAGAAAGAGGATGTCCACCAGTCTACCCAGGTCCAAAGCACTTGTCACCCAGTCATAGAAATCCACAAGGTTTGTCTGACATGATTTCCCTGGGATGAATCCATGCTGCCTATCGTCCAGGCACCCCGACTTTTGCCAGGTCCCCCCCAGCCTCTCCTTGACAAACCCCTCCATCACCTTGCCCACCACCGATGTCCGGCTGATGGGCCTGTAGTTCCCTGCCACCTCCCTTGATCCCCCCTTGTGGATAGGCACTATATGCGCCACCTTCCAGTCCTGGGGCACCCACCCTGTCCTCAGAAAGATGCTGAAAAGTTCCGCCAGGGGTTTTGCCAGGACATCCGCCAGTTCCTTCAGCACTCTGGGATGTAATTTAATGATAATGGTTTTTGAGTTATGTACATTGCATAAATAATTTGTGATTTACTATCCCCCATCATGGAATAAACTCTGGATAGTGCTCTAATTGATAAGATATCCACTTCCCCCATCTGTTGTTAAAGCTCTTTCTTCTATTGTTCAACTTGAATGAAATACGTTCCAAGTTGTAGACTTCGTATGTGAGGTTTCTCCATGATTCCTTTACCGGAATGATGTTCGTGAGCCAAAGTTTAGTTATAACTTTTTTTGCTGTTAAAATTAATAATGTCACCATTCTATATTGCATCCAGTTCATTTGTTTGATCTCGGGGGGGTTGGTGTGAGAACAAAGGCTGGGGTAAACCAATCAGAAACATCAAATATACCATTAAGCTCCTCCAAAACCTCTCTCCAATATGTATGGAGAAATGGGCATGACCAAAATATACATTCATTTCCTGCTTTGGAGTGACCACATCCCCTCCAGCAACAGCCCAGATTTGCTTCCCCAAACTTGGCTAAAATATCAGGTGTTCTGAAGAAACGAACCCTGGTTTTCCAGGCAAATTCCCTCCAGTAAGTGGTTGATGAGACCCTGGAGTAATAAAAGGTAGATGTTAACTGTTTGCCTCCAGTTCTGTATTTGACTGTTTAGCCCACCTTATTCGAACCAGATCAAAATCTGGATTTCTCCTTGTACAAAGCGCCTGGTATAGACGACTAACCATATGTTCCTGGGTTCCCCCTTTTAGATTATGGATAATCAACTTCATTAGTTCCGATGGGGATTCTGCAATTTTAGTAAGTGAATCCTCAATAAGAAGAATTTTATTTTTAAAGGCCGTAAGTATGGAATTCACTTGAAGGTAATTTGTATATGGATTTTAAGTAGGAGAAGGAATATATTCCCAGGGGGCCTACTAACTGAAAAATGAAGTTAATAGAATATGTTTCCCATCTTTGAAGTAGTTTAGTCAGAGTGGGTGAGCAGACATTTGAATTATATGCCATCGCTAAAAGAAAACATTTCTGAGATGAGGATAGGTTAAACTTAATTACATGAAACCAGTTTTTAAGAAATCCCTCTGAAGTTTTTAAAAATCGTGTCAGGGGAAGGATCATGACGTATCACCCAGGAGATATGAAAAGGGAGGTTCTAGTCCATTTAAGATTATTTCTATATCTTTCCAATATGCCGAGTATGAAGTGTTCATGATCAGAAGGGCTGTACGGGTTTGTGTTGCCCTAGCATAATCCTTCAAATTTGGTAGGTTGAGTCCACCCTCTGTCCTAGAAAGCTGTAATAAAGTATATTTCACTCGAGATGCAGCCCCTCCCCAAATAAACCTTGAACTCAGTCTATCCCATGACTGGAAGTAGGAGTCCGAGGGGAAGCCAGGTAAAGCTTGTAAAAAAGAGTATGCAGGATAGAGCATTCTGTTGTATGGCTTCAACCCGATTGACCATTCCCAAAAATAGCTGCATCCATTTAGAAAGGTATATAGCAGTTTCCTGAGTGATTGGTTCTAAATTTACCAGCTCCAGATGTATCCATTTGGAGGGGATTTTTACTCCTAGGTATCTCATTTCCACCCTATGCCACCGGAATGGGAACTTGGTTTTCAATTGTGTCGCTGGTGTGAATGCACAGTTGAGAACCTCTGTTTTAGAGCAGTTTATTTTATATCACGAAAGTTCCCCAAAAATATTTAATTGCTCCCAGACTGCCTGGATGGAGGTTTCTGGTGAAGTAAGGGTCAAAAGGATGTCGTCCGCAAATAGAGTAACTTTATACAGTCTACCCCCCAAGGAGAATTCCCTCTACTCTGGTTTGTTTCCTAATATTGGCAGCTAGTGGTGCTAAATATAGGGCAAATAGCAATGGGGATAGAGGGCAACCCTGTCTAGTGCCTCTAGATAGAAGGAATGGGGGGCAAGTGATCCATCCAATTTAAGATAAGCTATTGGGGAGTGGTACGTTGCTTGAATTTGGGAAATAAATTTCTCTGGGAAGGCGAAATGCTTTAATGTAGGCCATAGAAAGGGCCACGACACCCTATCAAAAGCTTTCTCAGCATCAAGCCCAAGAAGTACTAAGGGGATTTTTCTTTGAGTAGCATATTCCGAGAGTAATAGGACCCGTCAGATCGCCTCATGTGCTTGGCGTTTCATTACAAATCTGACTAGGTCCTTGTCTATAAGTTGGGGCAAAAGCGCATCAATCCTGTGGGCCAGGATTGACATGAAGACCTTATAATCACAGTTCAGCTTTGAAATTGGGCGATATGAGGCCACTAATGTAGGGTCTTTTCCTGATTTAGGAATAGCTGCAATTTCAGCATATTGCCAGGAGGGAGGGGGAGACCCCCATCTTGAATTTCTAGAAAGGCCGACAGCATTGTGGGTAAGAGTAAGTTCTGGAATGTCTTATAAAATTCATTCGGGTATCCGTCAGGTCCCGGTGCTTTTAGGGTCATAGTCTGTTTAAGGGTTACTTTAATTTCTTCCTTTGTAATGGGACACTGTAGTCTTGCTGCTTGTTGTATTGAGAGATGGGGTAGTGGGGTATTTCGTAGGTAATTAGCAATTTGTTGGGGGGTAGGATGAATATCTTTGGTATATAAAAGTCCGCCATGGTTTGCCTAATGGCTGTAGGATAAGAGAGGAGTAGACCCGTTTTAGGATTTCTAAGTTTAGTAACCATAGCCTGCTGCTTAAAACCCCTAAGACATCTGGCCAAATTCCTGGCTCCTGTAGGGCCCTCTTCGTAAGATTTCAATTTTAAATATAGTAATTGTTCTATTTTTTTGATCTGTCAATGTCTAAAGTTTCTGTTTAGTAGCCAGCAGCTCAGGTTTAACTGAGGGGTCTGCTTGGAATAATTTTTTTTGCAAGTCAGAGAGAGTACCTTGTAATTTTTTTTCCAGGGACTCTCTAATTCTTTTTTATTAGTAGAGTATCTGATAATTTCACCTCGTAGTACCATTTTAAGGGTATCCCACTTAATGGTTGAAGGCATCTCAGGGGAGTTATTATCCAATTGGATAATTGGTATGTGTTTTTTTACCATTTGCATGAATTCTGAGTCTTGTAGGTGAATCAAGTTTAGCCTCCAAAAGGCTTGTTTTTTGGGTTTAGCAACATCTATTTTTAAAAAAAGCGGGGTATGATCAGATAGTATGGATGTCCCTAAGTATATATCTCTGATAGACTCAAGATGCTCCACAGAGGTCAAAAAATAATCCAATCGAGCAGAAGTATTGGTTTTGGAGGAATAGTGTGTATATGCCCTAATGGAAGGAAAAAAATGTCTCCATATATCTGTGAAGCCCAATGTGGAAAGGTTTTGTTTTAAATATTTTTGAAGGGCCAAAGCTCGAGATTTGGAAGGATTGGAGGAGTCCAAAGTAATATTCAAGGTTACATTTAAGTCTCCCCCTATTATGCACATACCTTGTGCATGTGACAAATACTCCTCGAGAAACTTCCGAGCTACTTACGGTTTACTTCCAGGAGGGAGATAGACTGAGGCCAGTGTGATCTGTTCCGAATAAAGTTGACCTACAACAATTGTATAATTCCCATCTTTGTCTATTACTTGTTTCTGCACGCGAAACTGTACCCCATGTGGTATCCGGACTGCTGTGACTCTCCTTCTTCCAGACGTATGTGAGGATGTCACCACTGTCTGAAATCCCCAGGCCTTCAATTTAGCATGGTCAATTTGGGAGAGATGGGTCTCCTGGAGGAGGATTATTTCAGGAGTGTGCTGTTTAAAAAAGTGAAGCAGGCATTTTTGCTTTATAGGGTTATGGATGCCATTAACATTGAATGACATGATTAATGATGTGCTAGCCATCAATAATATGTTTTAATAACCTTCTCCTTTTTAGAAAACCTCTTTCTTTCTCCTCCCCCATCCCACAGTAAAGTGACGTCCTATCTGGGTTTTTAGTATTTTGTACTATTATATAGGTGGTCCCTTGAGAAGTTCTTTCAATTAACTCTAACTTCAATAATGCTATCTTATGCAGTCCTTTTATGTAATCAATTAATTTCTCTCTAAGTGACTCAAACAGTGTTGCATATAACCAAATATTTACCATTAACCAACATGCCAACAGGGCAATAAAGGATTTGTAGAAACTTAACAACCAAGTAATCAGTACCTCTACTAAGGTACTTCTAAAGATTTTGAAAAAGTGTAACTTGAAACCAGTAACAAGTATTTGTATAAAATTCTGAGTAACAACAAAGTTGTAAAAAAAAAGAAGTGAGTGCTTCCAAGGTATGGGAAACCCTATTTTCAAACAACATGAAGTCTTGCTATATTATGACATATGCAGTTAGACCCAGCCTTCGAACTGCTCCGGAGGTGAAAGAGTTAACTTTCCATGCCAGGCATGGAATCTTGAGCGCGAGCTCGGTTGAGAACTCTGTCTGTTGTTCTTCAAACTCAAGCTGTCAGATTCTTTACTCCGCCTCACTGAACAGTCGCTCCGGAGATTTCTCCTGCTGCTTGGTTCATTTGTCGGTTAAAAAGTGTAATTTCTTGGTTTTAAACTGCATTTTGTCTATATTTTAACCGCAACCAGTCGGTTCAAGCTCTGTCCAATAGTATAAGTAAGTAATAGATAGGTTTTACATTATTTCTGTGGAACTTGCAAGCGATATTATCGGTTCGGTTTGAACCGATCAGGTTGTTGTTAAACTTTATTAAATTGCATTTAGAGTGCAGTTCCGGTTCTTATCGGTTCTAAAAAACTGATTTCATTACAGTTTTTTCCATGACCACTGACGATTTGGGAACCGATAAAAGTGTCTTCTTGGCGAATGTGCCGTAAGCGAGGCAAGGTTTTGGTTGGGCTGGCACTATGTCTGAGAAACCAAAAGAAAAACCGGGCCCACTGGGTTTCAGCACTGTAGTGTCTGTGAGGAAGCCTTTGCACAAGGCTGACCACACACCACATGTGTTGTCTGGGGTTTGACCACCTCAATGCAGACTGCCAGATTTGCAAGAATTTCCTGCAGCTACCCTGGATAAGAGAGTTGGTAGGCTCAGGAACAAGAGCCAAGAAGTCTGCTGACCCGGATGGCCAGCCCGGTTCGGTGCAAAACGAACCGAGGGGAGCCTCTGACCAAGGTGAGACTTCCCTAGGGCAAGCGGAGAGCTGACTCGAGGAGCAGTCCCAGCAAAAGGACTAGAAAATCAGCAGGTGTGGAGCCAAAATTTCCTTCTCCAGCCGCTGCAGAGATAGCCAGCGATCAAAATTGTCCAGTCGCTTTCCGGTTCCGACGAACGTACGGCACCATCAAGTAAAGCGCTCGGTTGGTCGGATGCCACGGTTCAAGAATATGATATAGAGGAATTTTATGAACCGGAGGAGGGGGAGGAAGATTATGAAGAGAGTGAATGTGATTTTGAAAGTCTGGATGTGCCCATTGAACCGGACATCTCCCCAGACAGACCTTTAGGAGTGTCTCCCCCTAGGCTTTCTGAGTCCCCTTCTCATTTTATGTTTTATAAGAAAGTGAAACCCTCCAGCTTCCTTTGGAAGAAGCTGTGGATGAACAGGAGGAGCCTGACTATGTAGAAATGATGGCTATCCCAGAGTCTAGGAGATTGTCTATTCCTTTACATAAATCTTTTAGGAAACAGACAATAAAAATTTTAAAAGCTCCTCACACTATACCTCCTGTGGATAAAAAAATGGACAAGAGGTACACATTGTCAGGTTCTGATCAGAGTTCCTTTCACAACAATGCAGCCATGTTGGAGTAGTGCAGGCTGCAGCCTGTGATAAAGAGCAAATATTCCCATGAGCTTCACACCCCTGACAAGGGACTCCAGGAGGATTGATGCCATGGCAAAGAACAGTACATGGCAGCATCCTTGGGACTCAGACAGGCAAATTATATGGCCTATGTTGCAAGATACAGAAATCCAGATGGGATACTGTTATGGCTCTAGCGAAACAGGTTCCTGGCCAGCTTTGCCAGGGCTGGAGCAGGTGGCTGCTGATGGTATTGAGGCATCCAAGGTGCAATTCCATGCTGCAGTGGACTCTAATGATGTATCTTCAAGAGTCATGGCTACATCTGTGGCTTTTCGCAGAATGGCTTGGCTCAGGTGTACTAGCCTGTCACATGATACCCAGGCTAAGGCCATGGATTTTCCTGTTGTGGGTAACTCTCTGTTTGGGGAGCAGACAGAGAATTACATGAAGAAAATGGATGAGTATAGGACCACTTATAGGAGTGCACAGGCCAAGGAAAGGCAGGCCCTCCTCAGAGGCAGCTTTCCAGGGGGCAGGGCAGGCCTTTTCACAGACCTTTTACCAAGCCCAGGCCTCCTCTTCAGCCTATGCCCAGAGGGGTTCTTCAGAGGAGAGGCAGGCGAGTGCAGGCAGGCCTGCTCCCACCCCTCAGCCTAAGCCCCTGCCAAACAGGCATCCTGATGGGAGTGCCAGGGCCGATTCCCCATTACCTGTAGGGGGCAGGCTGGCTTACTTCGTCCAGGACTGGGCGTCTTTAACATCAGACAAGTCGGTCCTGGAAGTAGTAAGCCAGGGACTGGTTCTCAGCTTCAAAAAATTTCCAAAGATGAGAACAGATCCTTTCCATCTGCAAATCCATCAGAGGCTTTGCTCTGGAAACAGAAGTCTCAACCCTCCAGGCTCTCAGAGCTGTAGAGAAGTACCTCCCTACACCAGGGCAAGGACTGTACTCCAGGTACTTCCTTACCCCAAAAGACAGGAGAATGGCGGCCCATCCTGGATCTCAGATACCTAAACAAGCACCTTTTAAAACCAAAATTCAAAATGGTGACTCAGGAATTATTTTACCCTCTCTAAGGCCAGGGGACTGGCTAGCGTCCCTGGACCTCAAGGATGCCTACTTCCATGTTCTCATCAGAAGCTCCCACAAAGTACCTCAGATTCGAACTGCCCTCAGGCCATTATCAGTTCAGAGCAATGCCCTTCGGCCTCACCTCTGCCCCAAGGGTATTTACAAAATGCCTGGCAGTAGCAGTTTCTCATTTAAGAAGGCAAAAGATTGCCATCTTTCCTTACCTGGACGACTGGCTCATAGTGGGCCAGTCTCCAGACCAGTCAAATTACACCTTCAGGTTACCCAGCAGCTGCTTACATCTCTAGGTTTCCTTCTCAATCTCCCAAAGTCAGTTCTAGAGCCTGTTCAGCTACTCACCTTCATAGGCGCAGAACTGGACACAAAGCAGGCCAGAGCTTTCTTCCCTCTAGAAAGAGCAAAGACCCTGGTGGCTCTGGCCTCCTCCTTCACTCTGCAGGTCTCTGACCAGCAAGGCACTTTCTGCAGCTCCTAGGGCACATGGCTGCCTCCACAGCAGTAGTGCAGGGAGCAAGATTTCAGATGAGGACATTCAGTTCCATTTGAGAGCCTTCTGGTCTCAAAGGAGATCCTCTAACTAAATTGATCCCAGTAACTCGAACCCTGATCCAGGCCCTACAGTGGTGGCAGGATCAGAGCAATCTGAGACAGGGGTTCCTTTCATCCCTCAATCTCATTCTTGACCCTTACTACAGATCGTCCCTCTTGGGGTAGGGAGCTCACATGGGCAACCTCACCACCCAGGGATTGTGGTCCCCTCAGGAATCTCTGCTCCACATCAATCTGTTGGAACTCAGAGCAGTTTTCTAGCACTTCAAGTTTTTCTGCATCTGTTCAGAATAAAGTGGTACAGGTCAGAACAGACAACACCACTACAATGTGGTACATCAACAAGCAAGGGGGCACTCGGTCTTCAGCCTTGTGCACCGAGGCAATGAAGCTGTGGTCTCTGGCTTATTCCCTGAACACCTCCCTCATGGCAGTTCACCTCCTAGGCAAGGACAACGTCCTGGCAGATGCTCTCAGCAGGATTTCCCAGGGCCATCACGAATGGTCTCTGGATCCCCTAGTACTGGAGGTAGTATTTGCCAGGTGGGGCACCCCTTGGATAGATCTTTTTTGCAGCACCAGACTATCACCAACTTCCGCTATTTTGCTGCAGGCCCCAGTGTTGGGCTCAGTCCCTCTGGATGCCTTCCTTCTCAACTGGGAAGGGAAGTTTCTCTATGCCTTCCCCCCCTTCCCTCTCTTGTTCAATGTGCTAGTCAAAATCAGATCTCAACATTGCAAGATGATTCTGATTGCTCCAGATTGGGCCAGACAGCCCTGGTATCCACTCCTTCTGTCCTTAGCAGTCCACCTTCCCCTGTGTCTTCCCAGGAATCACAATCTGTTAACCTGTGCCCAGGGGAGAGTTTGGTACCTGAATCTCAAATCCCTCAACCTCAAGGCCTGGCTCTTGAAGAGTTAGAGTTTGCTGACCTACACCTTTCTCAAGGTGTACTCGATATCTTGAAAGCTTCTAGGAAGCCTTTCACCAGGGCTACTTATAATTCTAAATGGAAAAGGTTTTCCATATGGTGCTCTGGAAAGCATATTTCCCAGAATCTGCTGGTTGCCCACAGTCCTGGATTATATGGTCCACTTAAATACTTTGGGGCTGAGGCCAGCTACCCTGAAAGTGCACTTGGCAGCTGTCTCTGTTTTTATATCAGCAGGAAAGCCCTCTTCTCTTTCTGCTCACCCTGTATTCTCCAAGTTTTTCAAGGGATTGCTTCACACCAACCCTCCATTCAGGGACCCTGCTCCTGCCTGGGATCTTAATGTTTGCATTGCTCAGCTTATGCAACCCCCCTTTGAACCTTTGTCTTCAGCAGAGCTTAAGTACTTGACTTGGAAAACTGTGTTTCTAGTAGCCATCACTTCTGCCAGACCATAAGTGAATTACAAGCTTTGTCAGTGGAGCCTGATTTTATCTCCTTTCACAGAGATAAGGTGGTCCTCAGGACTAACAGGAAGTTCTTGCCTAAGGTGGTTTCAGATTTCCACCTTAATCAATCTATATCTCTTCCAGTGTACTTCACTGACTCATTCCTCCTGGCAGAGGAGGCTGCACAGCTTAGATGAAGAGAGCCCTTAGTTACTACGTAGAACGTACTAAGGGTCACAGGTTTGACTCCTCCAACTGTTCCTCACTTATGGTGAGGTTGGGAAGGAAACCTGCCACTAAAAGGTCCATTGCCAGGTGGATTGTCTCTTGTATCCAATTTTGTTATCAAAACTGGGTAAGGTTCCCCTTCAGGCCTGAGGGCTCACTCTACCAGAGGTACAGCTGCGTCCTTGGCTGCAGCCAGGGACATCCTATCTGAGATATGTCAAGCAGCTACCTGGAAAACAGTTCACACTTTCACCAAGCATTACTCCCTGGACATCCAGGCTAGGAGTGATGCTTCGGTTGGCACCAGCTGTGCTTCAGAGCCTATTTCCTAAGTAGGTTCTGTCCCTCCTCCATGGAGGTACTGCTGTGTAGTCTGCATATGTCATAATATAGCAAAACTTCATGTTGTTTGAAGAAAAATTACTCACCTTAGTAATGTTGTTTCTTCTAATGGAGTCTTGCTATATGACATCCTCCGCCTGCCCCTCTCAGAACCTCTGCTTTTGGGATGTGGGTGGGCAGTGCAGTGTTGGCACTTAGTAGATGCCCACCTTGTTTTTTCACCCCTCTTTTTTGGGGTGTTTGGGTGTTGTGTTTTTATTTTTTGGATCCCCTGCCTTGAGTCTTGGTTTTGGGACCAAAAAATGTGTTAATATTTTAGTAGCCAGTTGTCTAGTGTAGGTTTACAGCTTCCACACAGAATCTTAGTGAGTTTTGCTCGTAAAGATCTGACAGTTTGAGTTTGAAGAACAACAGACAGAGTTCTCAACTGAGCTCGCGCTCAAGATTCCATGCTTGGCATGGAAAGTTAACTCTTTCACCTCCGGAGCAGTTCGAAGGCTGGGTCTAACTGCATATGTCATAATATAGCAAGACTCCATTAGAAGAAACAACATTACTAAGGTGAGTAATTTTTTCTTGTTTCCCTATAGATACTGGGTGAGCAAAGGTGTAATTAAGCTCCGACCCAGGATGGGGGTTAACTTCAGGACAAACCTTGCCCCGGGCCCTCCGTGGGCTTATAAGGCCCCAAAAAAGTAAGAAATTGGAAAAAAAATAAAGTAGGGTCAGCAGGAAATTAACAGCCCCAAAAAGCTTGTGACGACGGGCGCCTGGAGAATGTGTTATTCCATATTGTACCTCCCCATAATAGAAATATAAACATGCAAAGCATTGCGAGCCTAATGGAGTTAACAACAGCCTACTACAAATGATTAAACTTTTTTTCAGGTTTAAAATCCAGTGTTCATTCTGGATGTACATCCAAAACCAGGTATTAAAGTCATACCCCTCAGCAGAATTGTGGAGGAGAGAAAAGAAGAACCTCCGTTTGTTTTCAGGCAGATTAAAGTCAGGTTAAAATTCCCAAAAGGCTAGAGAGAAAAAGAAAACCAAAAAGAAAAACTGTCCTGGCATGAAAGAACTTAACAACTCATCTCCAGAGAAGAACTGTACCCAAGTGCTATAATTACTTTGCTTGATTTTATGCAATTAAGTTCTTATATAATAAAGTTCTTAGTCCTTAGTAATATTGATCTTTATATAGGTCTCAGCCGGTACTTGCGATAAATAAGGTTTTTTTTGGGGGACTTCAGGAGGAGATAGAGCCTCAGGTATCGCCTCAACAAGTAGCCGCATGTCTCCCAGATATAGAGGGTCAAACAGCATGGCTTACAGTATAAGGCAGCTCCAAGACCCAGGCCAGGAAGATAATAAAACTCCTACCTCATCGCCTCCCGCCCCCACCTCAGAGCCTCACCCCATTACCTTGTATCTTCGGGAGTGCCAAAAAGGTACAGCCTTCTTTTCTCAGGTATTTTTAGAAGCGGAAGCATCTCTACTAAATTTTGCCAGGTGTTGCTTAAGGTCGATTGGGTTAAAGTTACCACCTCCTCTTTCCGAGGTGTGCACAGAGGGAGACGCATTTTGCCAACGTGGTAGTTGTGAGGCCTGCAATGTATTAGGCTGCACTTTCCCTTGGAAACAGATACCCTTCACGGTCAGAGCCTCTCAAGCCTCTGCAGCTGTAGAAAATTCTAACTTCCCCTCCAGCATGAAAACCACCAACTTTACTGGATACGGCGTGTTGAACTTGATGCCCTGTGACTTCAGAGTAGGGAGCAATGGGAGATGAGCCCTACGGAGCATCATCGTTTGGGGTGTGCAGTCATGATCTATATAGAATCTGGTTTGCCCACAAAATATTTTTTGTTTACGCCATGCAGTTAGTAGAACCTGTTCGTTAACCGCATAGTTGTTAAAACGAGCTATTATTGAACGTGGAGGAGCTGTAGAAGATGTTGGTTTGGGCGCTAAAGCCCTGTGTACTCTTTCTAAGTCCAGAGGCAGATCTTCAGGGAGTTTAAGAGTTGTTTTTTTTAGCAAATCGGAAACAAATTCTTTTATTTTGGAGCCTTCGGTCCCTTCAGGGATACAGTAAATCCGAATATTTTTGCATCGCGCCCGATTCTCTGCGTCTTCTTCGTGGGAACCAACATTTCATTTTGGTCTTGTAATTGTTGAACCAGGTTCTCTAGATCATCGACTCGATTTTCCGTGGCAGTAATCTGACGTTCAGAATCATCTGCCGTTGTTCTAATAAGGTAACATCTTTACGAATTTCTGTACAGAGCTGTTTAATATCTGCCCTAAATGCACATAGCTCATGATAAATTGTATCTAGATTGACTTTCTTGGTTTTATTCTTCAGAGTACAGTAGGCCGAGGAGGTAGTTTTAGCTGGTGAAGAGGTAGGCTGTGGAAGTGCGGTGTCTAACTCGGAGGCCTCCGATTCTGATCTGGCGTCATCTTCCCTACCATCGTCTGTTTTCCTGATCCTCACAGGCTTGGATCCCTTGTTTCCCCTCTTATTCATTATTGTTGCTTGTTTTTTACTGCAAGTCTAAGATAATAGAGGGGAAATTGTTAAGGAGGAGTGCAGAGTGAGCTTCTCAGGCAGCCATCAGCTTCGGGGGCAGAACCGGAAGCCACTGGCCTGCTCCTTCATTTGCACCTTTCCCATGGGCTTTATTTCTAGAACCTCCACCTCTCCTGTTGATCTGATCTCCCGTTCCTGTCAATATGGTACAGCTCTGAGCTTGTCTGCAACAGGAAGCCAAGAAAGTCTCCAGCCTACATCAGCATGGGTGCCCCAACTGGGCAGAAGTCTCCCAAGTGGTCCTAATGCCAAAGACTTCAGTTCCAAAGGCGTGGCTGTATGGAGGACATTCTTTCAAAATTCTTTTTGTACTGGTAGGTAGGTAGGTAGGTAGGTAGGTGGGGTAGGTAGCTAGGTAGGTAAGTAACTAATCTTTCTCCACTATGACCTGTATTTATGTACCACACTTGTGCAGTACCTTTAACACTTTTTACCCTGCTTGTTCCAAGGGACCCCACAGAACAAGATATATTGCATTTTAAGGGCAATCTCTCCATCTGTATGATGGGAATTTCAAATACAGAAATAAATGTTTTAAAATAAAACTGCTGGTTGAAAAAAGTATTTAAAGACTGCAGCTATTGCTGACCAATGAGGCTTATGACAGGTTCTGAGGCCATGTGTCATCCTTCTGTCTCGTGAAGAATGTTTCCAAAAGTCTCCAGGGCAAAGGTTTAGGTAGCCAAATCTTTAAAAGAAAACAAAAGTAATATATATTGGGGGCTACAAAAATGAAAGGTTCCCAGTTGATAAGGGTGCCATTTTCAAACAGTTTAAAAGTGCAGTGTTTGATTAGCAAGTGCTGCAAATCAGTTTTCTAAAACGAATTGACAGCTGTGTTTTTATTACAATTATTTTCCTCATTGCTCAGCTAAGAGGATAAGGATTCTGCAAGTTCCCAGTGACTTGTACATACAATATACTGCTATATCTTTTAATAGTCATTTACATTTCTCTTTTGTAGCAAAGCAAATTTATTCTTGTGGCTCTATAAGGGCATGTAGTGCAGCTTTTTAATGAAAAATGGAAAGAGTTAGGTATGTGCATAAACAGCAACTTTTACGCCCTCCTGACAGACATGACTGATTGGGAATACTTCTCTTCCAGCATTGATGGCACTTTTTTTTTCTTACTATTTTTGCTCCTTATCCTATTCCCCCAACCAGTCCACTCTCTGAGCCCCAAGCACCCACACTCCGCTGCTGCTAGGGCTGAGGTGTCTGCTCCTAGAGTACATCACTCCAATTCACTCTAGAGACCTGGTTAACCCCCCAGGTGGGGTGAAGGAGGAGACCCCCCTTACCTCCTCCGATCCTCAGGAGAGTGGGTGTACAGTGGAGTCTGCCCTCAGCTCCTATCGTAAACATGCAGTGCGGTGGCTCGTCACCCGGACCAGCTGCGGGTGCTATTTTCCGTTGTGTTGTGCCCTCCCCCAGCTGATGTTGGCACTCGCATAGGGGCCAATGGGACAGGGCACGCCGAGTCGCGACTCTGCCCCAGGCCCTCAGCCGACGTCAGACCTTCCCTTACTGTTGCTGCCCCAACTGCACTGCCAATACCCAGGTTCACCCAGGTGATTGCAGTAAAGCGGAGAGACGAGCATGCAACCCTCCCCAGAGAGGGAGAGCCGCCATCGGGCGTTCAATCCCTGTCTCCCCCCTGCCGAACCCCGGCAACTGGAGTCCATCACTGAACATTGGTTGCACTTTTTGATTGCTACGGGCACAGAACACCCTTTCCTAACTATGTTCTTAAGAAACTGAACTGCTGTGCACGCCACAGCACATAGCACCTTGTGCTCAGTACTGCTTATATCGCTTGGGGTGCTCTTACTCTGTATTCTGCTTGTGAAAGGGGTACCTAGTAGGGTGTGATGCAAAGTAAAAAGAAAATGGTTCAGTACGATGGTCTTTGTATTCTCTTAACTGACAGAGAATACATATCTTACATTTTAATTTCAGAATCAATATTCACAGGATAATTATAGCCTGTGTTACATAACATTTTCTTGCAATATTACATCACTAATCACACCAGTAGGTGTGACATTCTGACTCTAGATATTATTTAAAGCTTTCCAGATTACCATTTTTACATATCTCTTAGGAAGTCTCAGAGCTAATTAATGACAATTCTCCATATGGTTTGAGGGTCACCCACAGGAACAAGAGTTAATAATTAAAGTCGGAACATGGTATATATGGTGAAAAGGTCATAGAGTTCCTAATTATTATTGACTGCTTTTAATAGGAAGCACAGAAAAAGCACAGTAGCTGGCAGATCAAAGTAGGTTTTACAATTTCTGCCTCTATTGCCAATAGTAATTGATTTTTTTTCAGCTACCAGGAAATTCCAGCCCAGTTCATAAACATGGTGAATGTTAGTTTAATCTAGCTGTTCACACTGTCCTGCTTCTTCTGATGGGCTTAGAAATGCCTCAGTTTGACAGGGAATCAATCCTGGTGAGATGCATTTCAGCAGAGCGCCATGGGCTACTCGAGAAATCTAAGGGTGTAATTAAAATCGGCCACTAACTTTGATATTAGTTTCACTATTAATTCCCTCTTCTAAGGATTTTCACCTCCTTTCCAGTAACTGCGACTATGTAGTTGTTAGTATAGCCATAATATTTGCTCTGTTAACTGTAAAACTAATGTGTAGCTGAAGGCTGTGTTGCCCTACAAATGGACAGCACTTTATTTTTAAATTGTGTTTACTCGGATAGCCTCATGAGAGGCAGCATTTTGTTTTCATGGGGGTCCATTGGTACATCACAGGTTACATCATCCACATCTGAGAAACCAAACAGTAAAAGAGAAGTTGTATACATGAGATTAAAAGCAGGAACAGAGGCTAGCTAGGTAGTTCATGTATTTTTTTATGTTGTCCATAGTGCATAAGTAATGTTGTTGGTCAGAGCTGCCACTGTGTTGATGTTAAAGAGGTAGTGTACTGCGTATAACTAATATTGGTTTTTAAAGGCTGTCAACTATTACCTTGTATATCTGAGGTACTTTTTCTTTTCCATCTGGTAAATTAGAAGATTTTTTTTTACCTAATGTTTGTAGATGTGATGAGTGGAAATGCACTCTGCCTGGCAGATGGCATCTCCAGTTCTTTTCCTTCAACTACATCATCAGTACTGTGACCTCACTCACTGATATCACAGCTGCTCAGGAAGAGCCACTGCGTAGTCGCCAGTCAGTTCCCTGTGATGTCACAGTCAGTGAGGTCACAGTGCTGATGCTGATGATGTGGGGGGGATGGAACTAAATTTGTCAGCTACAAGGCAAAGTGCTATTCCACATATCCAGCAGAATACTGTCACATAGAAGAGGTTCTATTGGGCAAAAGGAAAAAGAATACTACCTCAGAAATAAAAAGTTACAACTGACTACTACTTAAAGCAGCAGTGCATGAAAGTGGTGAAAATTTTGACCTATACTTTTTTATTCTTTTTTAAATTGCCCCTTATTTACTGACTTGTGTGATAGCCTTCTTTCCACAATTTGAGTCTGCTTTAGTACTTTTTTCACATCAGAAATAATAAAAGGAGCGCTCTTTTTAATATGGCTTTGGGCCAGGTTTTCATCAATATTCAGTTGTTTTTGTACATCAAATTTTTGAAACCACTTACGTTGTAATTAAAATTAACTGTTATGCAGCAGACAGTGTTTCCTGACCTAATGGGACAGTAGGTGTTCAAAAACAACTTTTCCTGTCAGCTGTTTTTGGTTCCACTCCTTTTTTAATTTTTAAATTGAACATTTTATTAACTCATTATACCCTGGGTGGCCATTTTTTATCAGGAGAATCAATGGATGGTTCGGACTTCATACGGCGCTACTGAGTACAATGATATGCAAAAGTCACAACATTCCATAAAATACATCAGTACAAGAAATTCAGCGTAGCTCATCCATTACAATAGGCTGGATTGTTTCCTATACATAACTCTACCACTCTTCTTTTTTTATATATTATAGATTTAAAGCTAAGAAACTTATAAAAGTAATTGAACCCATGGAAGGAGGTTTAAAGGAAAGTGAAAAATAAACTCATGGTTTCAAAGCCAGTATCCCTTATGGTCTACTTTGCTAATGTTAAAAGTTCTTGTACCAGCTGATTCTTTCGCTCCTCTAGTTCTCCACAACAGTGGTACCTCAGAATAGATACTGCAGTGCTGTTACAAAAATAACATTAAGATCAAAATATCAACATGTGCCAAATAGAAAAAAGCTGGTCTTGTAGTGTAGCTCATCACAGGTGATTATAATATATACATGGAAGAAAATTGATAACGGGATATACAAAGTGGAGAAAAGAAAGTGAGAGAAAGAGTCAGAGAGAGAGAGAGAGAGAGAGAATCACTCCCAGAGCAAAATGGGGCAAAATTTTGATTAATCCCAAGGTCTAAGCATGAGTAAAGGTATAACCCTCCCTCAAGTAGAGAGAGTTATTCCTCAGCAATCCTTATGGTACAAAACCCAGGCAGTGTTCCAGCGGTTCCGCTAGCTCTTAAATGGAGAGAAGAAGAAGTTGTCATAAAAATGTGTCTGCTCCTATACTTTACTATTGTAAAAACCTAGAACTGTTCCCTTGCATTACAACGGCTGCTACTGCAGTATTCCAGAAATGTGAGTGCAGATGCTTACACCTTCAGAAGCGGGACCTTTAGTTCCCGATTAACAAAAACGGAAAACAGTTAAATGTTTTCAATAACTCGCATACCTGTATTATGTTTTTTTACCTGATTGATCTTGCCCCCCGACCGACTGTTATTGGCAACTACCAGTCCCAGAATCCCCCATGGTCGGCCTATTGATGACACACACGATAGGGTAAGCCATGGGGGACTTGTATATGCCTAGAAGCATAAAGTAACTTTAATATGCTCATTCAGCATGTCATTGCACTTATAATGCCAGTACCAATCAGCTGAGGAAAGCACTGTCCTCGGCTGATTGGTACCAGGATTATAAGCCTAATGACATGCTGAGTAACCAGACTGAAGTTACTGTATGCTTATAGACATATAGAAGGCCCCCGTGGCTTAGCCCATCATGCGTGTCATCAGCAGGCTAGCTGCAGGGGGTTGAAGGACTGGTAGTTGGCAATAATGGCCAGCGGGGGTTGGTCACAGGATCAACTGGATAAAAAGACATGATACAGGCATGTGAGTTATTAACAAAATGTAAGGGTTTTGTTTTTTTGCTACTCGAGATCTTTAGGTCCCACTTCTTTGTTTTTCAAGCAACAGGCAACAGATGTGAAAAGTGAGATGTTTATGAAGAAAATAGTGTAGTGGGGGATGGGGGAGCCGCACTGTACTAAATAGGATGTGGTGAAATGCTATTCAGCTCCACTCCGTGAAAGCAGACAGGCTGTGCTGCGTTAGGAAATATTCCAGACATTGCAGAGCCCCCTTTCTCTACTGATGTAACTGCAATACATCAGCATAGCTCTGCTGTGCAGCCATAAAAATAAGCAAGTTCTCTGGTTTAACATTTTTGTAGGCTGCCTAGATCTTACACATCTGAATGCAAATAAGTCAGCTTTGACAGCTTATAGTAAAGATTCTGTAAATTTCCCCTGCACAGAGAGGGTGCATCTGTTACTGCTTATAAGCGGGGAGCCACATCTTCTACATCTAGTAGGCAGGAGGCAGAGTGATTGGCATTCCACATGTTGTCCACAGTAGAGGTACCAGTTTGCTTTCCTGCTTTCATGAAATATAGTCAGGCCATGCCCTTTTCTCCCTAATGTGCCTTTTTTTGGCTTCTTCTCTCTCCTCATCTTCTGCTTTTGCCTCCTACTTTGAACCACCAAACTGAGCTGGGAAGACAGTGGATATCTGTGGTTACCAGTGCATCTTTTTGACAGTAGCAGACAAATGAACAAGTCAGGGTCGGCATTCTTGGAACAGCAAGCATAAAGTTGGCATCTACCATAGAGAAGTCTCAAAGCAGGAAATGCCTCCTAAGCCTCTCTCTAGCCTTATTTGTTTATTGGCAAGCTCTTTTGTAAGACCTGTGCTCAGAGCACCTGGTGTGGCAATGAGAGTCCCTTCTCCACACCACAGTTCGGCTGACACTTACAGTACACTGCACTTCCCTTCAGTCTTGCATTGGCCCCAGGTCTTCACTATGGTGCTTGTTGTTTTAATAGCCAGGCTGAGGGAGGAACGTGTCTGTACCCATATGCTGTTGATCCATTTATCGGGGCCTAAATACAGATAGAAACTCATAGGACATGCAAAGTGCAGTTCTAAGACTGCAGTAGTTTGGTTGGATCATCAGAAAATTGACCATCAACAGGTCCATTTCAACACTGAAACTGCCAATATTACGTTAATGGAGATGAGATTTCAGAAGTTTCAACAAGTTCTAATAGACCTGTGTGCAAAACTCAAGTTGGCACAGGTTGTCGTGTGTCTCTGCTATCATGACTGTATAGGGAGTTCCATGGGAAAAGGCTCACCACCAGCCTCTCAGATCCTTTCTCTTTACCAACTTAAGTCATAAGGCAGGAGATCTGAAGACACAGTGGAATCATCCCAGGAAAGTGAGGAGCACATTATGGTGGTAGGCTTTTCTGCAGATGTTTGATGTATCAAATGCTACTGAAATGTCCTTTGTATGTTCACATATTTATTTGTGCCATTCTGCTGGTGCACCACGTTGTCATGAAGTTCAGGGAAGGTGGTCCACGATGGATTGCAAGATGCATATAAACAGACTGAAACTGAAGGCGGCACACTTGGAACTGAGATTTCCAGCCACAGAATTAACACAAGGTTGTTTGGGTGGTGAGGAACAACATAGCCTTTGTTGCATATATTAAAAAACAGAGCAGAACTCGGAGCAAAACTCTACTACAAGATGTTTGGCAGAGAAAAATCTCATGGTAGAATTTGTAGTATATCTACAGGGCTCGCTGAATTAAAGGGTAGATTGGCTCAGAAGATATTCTCCTGTACAGTTCTGGAGTCTGCAACTGTACATGGACATTGATGGGTTGCAAGTAGTCCAGAGGAGGGCTGCTAAAATAGTGCAGGGTGTTATAGAGGCATAGGTCAGGAAGCATAGGCAGACCAGAAATCCTGCTCTTGTAAAGCTGCATCTCCTGTTTTCCACATAATTCTCAAAACTTTGTCACTTTATTTCTTGTGATTAGCCTGAAGAGCACATCTAGTCTTAACAGGTGCAGCAGAATAGAATGATCTTACTTCGAGGAAGGCTCTTGCAGCAGGCTACCCCAGTAGGACTAAGCCACCCGGCAGTAGGACCACATGGAAAACTTCTAGCTAGCAGTCTACCTTGGGGGACCGCACCCCGCCGACGTCAGTCAACTGATGTCAGCATAGCCTATATAGGAGGGCAGTCCCCCACCCCACCTCAGTTCTTTTCCCATCGACCCGGGCACATCAGACCTTAGTGGGCCCACAGTTGACCTCCATTTCCAGAACTTACCGTGTGTTTTTATTTTTGTTACTTCTGAGTGTAAAACATCAAATTTTCTGTGTTTTTTCGACGAGTTTATGTCTTCTCCACCAGCCTCATCTTCCGACTGCTCCACGAAGTGTGCCTGCAGAAAACAGATTCCTGAAAAGGACGGTCACTCTGCGTGTCTGATCTGCTTAGGCCATAGCCATGACACCGAAGCCTGCCAGTTCTGCCAGAAATTCAATCGGGTCACTCGGAGATGTTGTTTAAAACCTCTGCAGAGCCATCTTTTAAAGCAGAATTTGGTCACCATGGAAAAAAAGAGCTGCAGGCCAGGAGTTCTTCAGCCTCGCCAACCCAGTCCTCTGGGGCCTCTTCTTCTTCTCATAAATCAAAATCCAGGAAGCACAAGCACCAGGACAAACACTGGGAATGGGCCCAGTCAGCTTCTCGGTCATGATCACCCCACAATTGTTCAACCACGATGGGGCCGTCCTCTCGTTGGGAGTCAGCCCTGGCAGCCCTCTCTTCCTCCAGGCTCCTGATGGCTCAGCCTCCCGCCCTCATCTCAGTCTCGCACGGTGGTTCTTCGGGGCAGGGGACTTTGTCTCCCGCCCTCCACCCAGCCTCTGACACTCAGGGACTTATCCTCCACAGGCTTTCAGCCAGGTGACTTGGCTGGGCTTGGTACTTTGGGCGAAGGCTCTTCCAGCATCGCCCCACCAGCCATGGAGCTGCCTTCATTGGCTCCCATCTCAGGGGCCGCCACCAGTCTGGCCAGGCAACGCACATAGCAGGCTACTGCCATCTTCCCCTCACTGGCCTTACATCTGCCTCCTTCCTGGGGGGACTCCGTCCCCTCAGATGCCGGCTTCTCCTGTAGGGCTGGCGCTGGCGGACCCTTCACTTGGCCATGCTGGGCTGCCACCAGTACTGCCACAACCCCAGCCTTTGTGTCTGGCACTGTTGTCACCACAGCCTACACCGTAGCTGACACCCTTTGGTTCATCACTGGATCACCACCCAGCGCCAGGTGGACCAACGCCGGGGTATCCTTTGCCGACTCCTCAGTCGACATTTCCCAACCTGCCATTTCTCCCATTCCTGCCGGTGTATAACACAGCACCTCAGGTGGATTATAACCCCATTTTCTAACCCCAGTAATGCGCAGTATATTCGTAACTTTATACAGTAAGCCTATAGGGTTGGACTGCCTGGAGAGATGGAACACTTTGCACATGAGCATTTTTCAAACACTGCCTCTACTAACTGCCTGTGTTCTAACCTCTTCAGATTTTTCTCTCCGCCTGAAAAGTCTGGTCACTCGGAGTCTCGTTCGTCCACTTTCTCCTGCATGAAGAAAACATCAGATACTGTATAAGTATACCTTTTCATTTTCATTTACTACCTCTACTATTTGTTTGTCTAGATAATCTTATTTACGTTAAAATTGTTGTTTTTCTCGGTTCCTCTCGGTTCGGTATAACCGTGGGGGAACCGAGTTAGTTTTATATTTAATCAGGGTTCTCTGACTAAAGAACCACCTATATTCTCTTTTATTTGACTACAATTGTTAAAAATTTTAAACCGATAAATCTTGGTTATTGAACTGCTATCTCGGTTCTGTTTTAAACAAACGGTCCGGTTTCTTCGGTTCCTCTTCGGTTCCTGAAACCGATTTAAAAAAAAAAAAAAAAAAAAAAAAAAAAATTGGTTTTTTTCTTAGCGGTTGCAAAATTTTAATATGTCAGAAAAACCCAAAAAGAAAACCGGTGAGCCCGGTTTCAAAAATTGTACCCAGTGTGGAGAGGTTTTTGCAAAGGCAGACAAACACACACTTTGTGTAATTTGTCTGGGCTTTGACCACTTAAATGAGGAATGTGAAGTATGTAAGATGTTCCCTGAGAAAACTGTTGGGAAACGCCTTGAAAGGCTAAAGAAGAAAGTTCCTAGGGGTCCCTCTGGCTCTGACCAGCCGATAACCCAAAACATTGTGGCTGAACTGACACTTTCTTCAGTTCCTGCCCTTGAGATGGGCACAAAGGGAACTAAAAGAGCAACTGAACTGGCTGACTCCCTGGTTCCTGCAAAAAAAAGGAAAGAAATTAAAATACACAGAACCCTCACCTGTCAAACCAGGGACTTCTGTGACTACTTTGCTTGTACCTACAGCCCAAGAGATTGCTCAGGCTTTTAAAATCATTCAGTCCTTACAGGCAACAGTCCCTCCTCAACAGCCTCCTGCACCCCACCCCACCCCAGGGTCCCCAGGTTGGCAGCAGTGTGCATCCTCTTCTCCTACAAAGTGGGGAAACATTAGATGATGATGATGATTATGATGAGGAGGAGGGACCAATAGAATCAGAAGTGTCCCCTGAACAGGACTTTGGTTCTCCCCCAAGGGTGTCTGAGGATTTTTCATCCCATTTCACCTTTGTAAGAAGGATGGCAGATGCCCTTGACATCTCCACCACTGAGCAAATTAAAGATGAGGAGGAGGTGGAGTACTTAGAAATGATGGGGTTAACACCCACAAAGGCTCTCCTCCTCCCTGTCTATAAATTCTTTAAAAAGGATGCTCTAAAGATTTTACAGGCACCAAATTCCACCCCTTCTATAGACAGGAGGATGGATAAGAAGTACCAGCTGGAAAGGGAGGGAGCTGATATCTTCTCCCACCCCGACCACCAGGGGATTGTACAGCAGGCTGCTTGTGACAAGGCTAGGGTCCCTCTGTCCTCACACCCTCTGGACAAGGACTCTAGGAAAATTGAAAGTTTGGCCAAAAAAGGGTACCTGTCAGTCTCTTTGGCTATGCATAAGGCTACCTTCCAGGCATATGCTGCCCAGTACCAAAAATCCCTGTGCCAGTCAGTCCTGGCCATGTCCCAGAAAGCTCCCTCGCCCTTGTCAGACGACCTAGCTGAAACTGCCAGGTTTGAGCTGGAGGCAGCTAAGTACCAGCTCCAAATGGCTGCTGACACTAATGATACTGCAGCCAGATGGATGGCAAACACAGTGGCACAGAAGAGGTTTGCTTGGTTTAGGGCCACAAACCTCACTCAGGATACACAACTAAAGGCCCTGGATTTTTCCCTAGAAGGAAATTCTCTCTTTGGGGAGTCAACTGTAGCATATATGAAGAAGGTGGATGAGTATAAAGCTACTTACAAAAGCAACTCTGCTAAAGAGAGAGCTTCTGCATCCACCAGGCCTTATGGAAGGGGAGGCCGGGGCAGGTCCTTTTACACCAGGCCCTTTTTCCAACCTGTGGCATTACCCAGTACCAGCAGTACCCATAGCAAGGTTACTCTAGGGGCAGGGGCAGAAGGGGCTCGAGGCGAGGGTCTCATACTCTGCCTCAGCCACAAACCAAACAGACCCCCTGAAACGTGGGCCGCTTTCTCCCCACCTGTCGGGGGCAGACTCTCCCACTTTCTCTGAACTTGGCTGAAAATCACCACAGACAAGTGGGTGTTGGAGGTGGTGGGACAGGGTCTGTCTCTGGGATTCAAGTCCTTTCCCTTTCAAAAATCCAGAGTGTTCAGTTCTTCCTCCCTAGCAGAAAAAGTGTTCTTGGAGGCAGAGGTTCGGAACTTGCTGCAGTTAAAAGCAGTGGAACCAGTTCCAAAGTCTCAAAGGGGAAATGGCTTCTATTCCAGGTACTTCCTGACCATGAAGAAAAGTGGGGAGTGGTGGCCTATACTGGATTTAAGAGCGTTAAACAAGTTAAGAAAACCAAAGTTCAGGATGGTAACTTTGGCTCTGATCCTGCCAACACTTCAGAAAGCAGACTGGTTGGCATCACTGGAATTGAAAGACGCCTATTTTCACATCCCCATAAAAGAGTCTTACAGAAAATACCTCAGATTCAGGCTCCTTTCAGGTCACTACCAGTTTTCAACCCTGCCTTTTGGCCTTTCTTCGGCCCCTAGGGAATTCACAAAGTGCCTGGCAGCTGTAGTGGCACATCTTCGCAGACAGGGAATAGCTGTTTTCCCTTACCTAGACAAGTGGTTAGTCATAGAAAACTCTTCCCTACAGGTGCAGCAAGACCTGAACGTCACTTAAGACCTCCTGGAGTCCCTCTGATTTCTAATCAATCACAAAAAGTTAGTTTTCAAACAACATGAAGTCTTGCTATATTATAGACATTAGCAGTTTGTTCCAGCTCTAGAACTGCCCCGGAGTGAAATGGTTAAAACCATTCCAAAATAGAATTTTGGCACGAGAGCAGCTCTATCTGTGTCATTTCAAACTTGAACTGTCAGATTCTTTACTCCGCCTCAGTGAACAGTCGCTCCGGAGATTTCTCCTTCTGCTCGGTTCATTTCTCGGTTTAAAAAGTGTTTTCTCGGTTGGATTTAACGAGAATAGTTTTATTTTAACACAAAAACGTTCAGTTCAAGCTCTATCTGTGGTAACCGTAAGTAAATGAAGGTTTTGTCTGTTGGAACTTGTAAGTTATCGGTTCGGTTTTGAACCGATCAGTGGGTTAAAACTCATTTAAAACTAAAAGTTACTATTTTAGAGTGCGGTTCCAGTTCTTATCGGTTCTAAAAAATGGATTTATTACGTTTTTCAATACCCGTGACACGGTTAGGAACCCGATAAGGGTGTCTTTACCTGGCACTGCCGTTAAAGGCAGATTTTGGTTAGGCTGGCATTATGTCTGAGAAACCCAAAAAAAACGGGCCCACTGGGTTTCAACACTGTGATGTTTGTGGGGAAGTCTTTGCCAAGGCTGACCCCACACACCACATGTGTTTATTGTCTCAGGTTTGACCACCTCCAGTCAGACTGCCAGGTATGTAAGAATTTCCCTGCAGCCACCCTGGAAAAAAGATTGGGCAGGCTCAGGGAACGAGAGGCCAAAAAGTCCGCTGACCCAGATGGCCAGCCCGGTTCGGTGCCAACCGAACCAGAGAGAGTGCCCTCTGACCAGGGCCAGACTTCTCGGCAAGAAAAGCTGGTTCTGAGGAACCAATTCCAGTAAAGAAAACAAGAAAATCAGCAGGTCTGGAGTCCAAAATTCCTTCTCCAACTGCTGCAGAGATATAAAAAGCCATACAAATTGTCCAGTCACTGTCTCAGGGTCCATCCAAACCACCACTATCTGGTAAAAGGTCGGTTCGTCCGGTCCCAGTGGTTCAGGATTATGATATTGAGGAATTTTATGAACCAGAGGAGGGGGAGGAGGATTATGAACAGTATGAATGTGGCTGGGAAGGTCTGGGTGTGCCCATTGAACCGGACATCTCCCCAGACAGACCTTTAGAATCTCCCCCTATGCTGTCTGAGTCCCCATCTCATTTTATGTTTTATAAAAAAGTTGCTGAAACCGTCCAGCTTCCTTTAGAAGAGGCTGTGGATGAGCAAGAGGAGCCTGATTTTGTAGAAATGATGGATATTCCAGAGTCTAGGAGATTGGCTATTCCTTTACATAAGTCTTTTAGGAAACAAACAATTAAAATTTTAAAAACTCCTAATTCTGTGCCTCCTGTAGATAAAAAGATGGACAGAAGGTATACATTGTCAGGCCCTGATACAGAATTCTTTTCTCAGCAATGCAGTCATGTTGAGTAGTTCAGGCTGCTGCCTGTGATAAAGCTAATATTCCTTGGCTTCACATCCTCCTGACAAGGATTCCAGGAGGACTGATGCCATGGCAAAAAAAAAAAACAGTATATGGCAGCCTCTCTGGGACTCAGGCAAGCAAATTATATGGCTTATGTAGCTAGGTATCAGAAATCTAGGTGGGATACTGTTATGCAATTGGCCAAGCAGGCCCATGGCCAGCTGGCTAGTGAACTAGAACAGGTGGCTGCTGATGGCATTGAAGCCTCTAAGGTTCAGTTTCGTGCTGCTGTGGATGTTAATGATGTTTCCTCTAGGGTCATGGCCACATCTGTAGCTTTTCGTAGGATGGCCTGGCTCAGGTGTACTAGTTTGTTACAGGATACCCAGACTAAGGCTTGGATTTTCCTGTGGTGGGAAATTCTCTGTTTGGAGAGCAGACAGAGAATTACATGAAGAAGATGGATGAATATAGGACTACTTACTAGAGTGCCCAGGCTAAGGAGCGGCAAGCCACTCCTCAAAGGCATGCCCCCAGGGGGTAGGGGTAGGCCTTTTCACAGGCCTTTCTACCAGACTCAGGCCTCCTCTGCCTTTGCTTAGAGGGGCTTCTTCAGAGGCAGGGGCAGACGAGGGGTGGGCAGACCTGCTCCCACCCCCCAGCCTAAAGCTCCTGCGAAACAGACACCCTGATGGGGTGCCCAGGACTGATTCTCCTGTACCAGTGGGGGGGGGGGGCAGGCTGGCTTACTTCAGTCAGAATTGGGCTTCTTTAACCTCAGACAAGTGGGTTCTGGAAGTAGTAAGCCAGGGTCTGGTTCTCAGCTTCAAAAAGTTTCTCAAGTTGAGAAGTAGACTTTTTCTACCTGCAAGTGCTTCAGAGACCCTCGCTCTGGAAACAGAGGTCTCATCCCTGTTAGCTCTCAGAGCAGTAGAAAGGGTTCCTCCCCTGCATCAGGGCAGGGGTCTGTATTCCAGATACTTCCTTACCCCAGAAAAGACAGGAGAATGGCGGCCCATTTTAGATCTCAGATATCTGAACAAGCATCTTTTGAAACCAAAGTTCAAAATGGTAACTCTGGCAATGATTTTACCTTCCCTAAGGCCAGGGGGCTGGCTAGCCTCCCTGGACCTCAAAGATGCCTATTTCCATGTCCTAATCAGAAGATCCCATCGAAAGTACCTCAGATTCGACACAAAGCTAGCCAGAGCCTTTCTTCCCCCAGAAAGGGTAAGGAATTTAGTGGCTCTGGCCTCTTCCTTCACTCTGCAGGTCTCTCGACCAGCAAGACACTTTCTGCAGCTCCTGGGGCACATGGCTGCATCCACAGCTGTTGTGCAGGGAGCCAGATTTCAGATGAGAGACATTCAGTTTCACTTGAGAACCTTTTGGTCTCAGAGAAGAGACCCCCTTTCCAAGTTGGTCCCAGTGACTCGAACCTTGATCCTAGCTCTCCAATGGTGGCAGGATCAGAACAATTTAGAGCGGGGTCCCCTTCATTTCCCCTTCTCACGACTTGACTCTCCTACAGATGCTTCTCTTCTGGGTTGGGAGCCCACATGGGCGACCTTTCCACTCAGGGAGTTTGGTCTCCCAGGAATCTCTGCTCCACATCAATTTGCTGGAACTCAGAGCTGTCTTTTTAGCTCTTCAAGCTTTTTCTGCATCTGTCCACGACAAGGTGATACAAGTCAGAACAGACAACACCACAACAATGTGGTACATCAACAAACAGGGGGGCACTCGGTCTTCGGCCATGTGCACCGAGGCAATGAAGTTGTGGTCTCTGGCCTATTCCCTGAACACTTCCCTCATAGCAGTTCATCTTCCAGGGAAGGACAATGTCCTAGTGGATGCCCTCAGCAGGATTTCCCAGGGCCATCACGAATGGTCCCTGGATCCTCAAGTGCTGGGGATAGTTTTTGCCAGGTGGGGCATCCCCAGATAGATCTTTTTGCAGCCCCAGACAATCACAAACTTCCTCTGTTCTGTTGCAGGCCTCCAGTGCTGGGCTCAGTTCCCCTGGATGCCCTTCTTCTGGATTGGGAGGGGAAGTTCCTCTATGCTTTCCACCCTTTCCTCTCTATTCAAAGTACTAGTCAAAATCAGATCTCAGCCTGGGGTGATTCTGATTGCCCTGGATTGGGACAGGCAGCCTGGTACCACTCCTTCTGTCTCTGACAGTCCATCTTCCCTGTGCCTCCCAGAAATCACAATCTGTTGACTTGTGCCCAGGGAAGGGTTTGGTATCTGGACCTCAAATCCCTCAACCTCTAGGCCTGGCTCTTGAGGAGTTAGAGTTTGCTGATTTACACCTCTCTCAGGGTGTTCTTGAGATCCTAAAGGCTTCCAGAAAGCCTTCCACTAGGGCTACTTATAGTTCTAAATGGAAAAGGTTTTCCATTTGGTGTGCTGGGAAAAATATTTCCCCAGAATCTGCTGAATTGCCTATTTTGTTAGATTACATGGTACATCTTAATTCCTTGGGTCTCAGACCAGCTACCCTGAGAGTTCATTTGGCAGCTGTGTCTGCTTTTGTGTCAGCAGGAAAGTCATCCCGTCTTTCCTCTCATCCTGTGTTTTCCAAGTTTTTTAAGGGGTTACTCCATACTAATCCTCCCTTTCAGAAACCGGCCCCTGCTTGGGACCTTAATGTTTGCATTGCCCAGTTAATGCAACCCTTTTGAACCTCTGTCTTCTGCAGAGCTTAAGTACCTAACTTGGAAAACTGTTTTCTAGTGGCTATCACTTCTGCCAGACGCACAAGTGAATTACGTAAGCCTTGTCAGTGGAGACTGACTTTATTTCTTTCCACAGGGATAAGGTAGTCCTTAGGACTAATAGGAAGTTTTGCCTAAGGTGGTTTCAGATTTCCATCTTAATCAATCTGTCTCCCTTCCAGTATTTTCACTGATCACTCCTCTTGGTGAGAGGAGGTTGCACAGCCTGGATGTTAAGAGAGCTCTTAGTTATTATATAGGCGTACCAAAGGTCTGGTTGAATCCCTCCAACTTTTCCTTACCTGGTGAAGTTGGGAAGAGCAAACCTGCCACTAAGAGATCAGTAGCCAGGTGGATTGTCTCTTGTATCCAATTTTGTTATCAGAAAGTGGGCAGAGCCCCCCGGTTTGAGGGCTCATTCTACCAGGGGTACAGCTGCGTCTCTAGCTGCTGCCAGAGATATCCCTTTATTAGAGATTTGCCAGGCTGCTACTTGGAAAACAGTACACACTTTTACCAAGCATTACTCCCTGGATGTCCAGGCCAGGAGAGATGCTCGGTTTGGCACAGCTGTTCTTCAGAGCCTATTCCCTAAGTAGGTTCTGCCCCTCCTCCATGGAGGTACTGCTGTGTATTCTGCTAATGTCTATAATATAGCAAGACTTCATGTTGTTTGAAGAAAAAATTACTCACCTTAGTAATGTTGTTTCTTCTAATGGAGTCTTGCTATATTATAGACCTCCCCCCCAACCTGCCCCTCTCAGAACCTCTACTTGGTGGGGTGTGGGCAACTTAGTGTGGGCACTTTATGTCCTGTTAGCATTTTGTCCCCTTTGGGACTTTGGGGGTGTGTATGTGTACGTGTGTGTGTGTTTTATTATACTTATGTTCCATTTTCATATTATTAGAATGGTGTTAGTATTTCTGGTCCCCTGACTTGAGTCTTGGGTGTTGGGACCATCAATGGTTGTTATTATTTAGGTAGCCATTTGGCTAGTGTAGGTTACAGCTTCCACACAGACCTTAGTGAGTTTGGCTCGTAAAGATCTGACAGTTCAAGTTTGAAATGACACAGATAGAGCTGCTCTTGTGCCAAAATTCTATTTTGGAATGGTTTTAACCATTTCACTCCGGGGCAGTTCTAGAGCTGGAACAAACTGCTAATGTCTATAATATAGCAAGACTCCATTAGAAGAAACAACATTACTAAGGTGAGTAATTTTTTCTTCACTCCTGTTCTAGTGTTGCAGTTCATAGGAGCAGAAATCAATACCCTACAGACCACAGTATATCTGCCCCTGGAAAGGGTAAAAAAACATTCAGATAATAGCAAACTCTTTCAAGCTCCACAATTCAAAAACTGCAAGACAGTTTCTTCAGCTGTTAGGCCACATGGCTGCATCCACAGACACAGTCCTGGGTGCAAGGTTTCACATGAGAGACATTCAGTTCCACCTCAGGTCCCACTGGTGCCAAAGAAAAGATTCTTTCTCAAAGCTTAGCCCAGTAACAAGGTCACTGCTGCAAGCTCTCTTGTGGTGGAAGGAGGAATCCAACTTAAGGCAACGAGTTCCCTTTCAAAAAGAGAATCCTTCAGTGATCCTCACAACAGATGCATCCCTCTTGGGCTGGGGCACCCATACAGGGGATCACACAACTCAGGGCACTTGGTCAGCCTCAGAGTCTCTTCAGCACATAAATCTTCTGGAACTTAGAGCAGTGCTGCTGGCTCTAAAAACCTCTGCTCACCTAGTCAAGGGCAAGGTGGTGCAGGTCAGAACCGACAATACCACCACAGTGTGTTACATAAACAAGCAGGGAGGCACAAGGTCGGGCCCCCCTCTGCTTGGAGGCCATAAGGATTTGGACTCTGGCCTATTCATTAGAAGTGTCTCTGCAAGCAATTCACTTGCCAGGGAAGGACAATACCCTGGCAGATGCCTTGAGCCGAATAAACCAGGCCCATTACAAGTGGACCCTAAACAGGCAGGTGGTACAGTTATTTTCAGAAGGTACATAGATATATAGACAGTGTCGACAGATAAGGGCCTGTGGCCCACCCAGTCTGCCCATTTGAGCTTGTAAGTTCAGTTTATGTTTTCCTAGAAGTCTGTTGCCCCTTACCTCTGACCTCCAGAATTCCTTTATGTCTATCCCATGCATTCTTAAATCCCGTGATTGTTTCAGCCCCCACCACTTCCTCTGGCAAGGTGTTCCACTTGTCCACCACCCGCTCTGTGAAGAAATTCTTCCTCACGTTTCCTCTGAATCGCCCTCCCTCCAACTTCATCTCATGCCCTCTAGTCCTAGAACATCTTTTTCGCTTAAAAATAGTGTATTCCTGCACCCTGTTCCTCCCTGTAAGATACTTGTATGTCTCTATCATATCCCTCTCTCCCTCCTCTCCTCCAGGGAGTACATATTCAGTTCCTTCAACCTGTCCTCATAGGACTTGTGATGTAATCCATGTACCATCTTTGTTGCCCTCCTCTGAACCTTCTCTACCCTGTCATGTCCTTACGTAGGTAAGGTCTCCAGAACTGTACACTGTACTCCAGGTGGGGCCTCACTAGTGTCTTGTATAGTGGAATTATGACCTCCCTTTTCCTGCTGGTGATGCCCCTGCCTATGCATCCCAGCATCCTATTTGCTTTACCTGCTGCCTTGTCACTCTGTTTCCCTACCTTGAGGTCATCAGAGATGATAACCCCAAGATCCCTTTCCTGCTTGGTGCATGCTATATCCTCACCCCCCAACTGATATATTGTGCCAGGGTTTTTGTGTCCCATATGCATTATCTTGCACTTCTTTGCATTGAATTTCAACT
The DNA here is from genome assembly GCA_016271365.2 of Neoceratodus forsteri. Lineage (NCBI taxonomy): Eukaryota > Metazoa > Chordata > Ceratodontiformes > Ceratodontidae > Neoceratodus > Neoceratodus forsteri. Next base: position 445,030,286 of record CM057452.1, read on the forward strand.
GCCAAACCCCTGACCATTCTTCAAGTTTCTGCAGGTCCCTTCTCATTCTGTCTACACCCTCTGGTGTGTCTACTCTGTTACAGAGCTTTGTGTCATCAGCGAACAGTGAAGTTCTGCCTTCTAGGTCCTGTCCAGTGTCACTGATGAAGATGTTGAATAGGACCGGTGCCAGCACTGATCCCTGTGGTACCCCACTGGTCACTTTTCCCTCTGTGGAGTGACAGCCATTTACCACCACCCTCTGTGTCCTGCCGCCCAGCCAGTTACCTACCCACCACACTACTGTTCTGCCCACATCCATATTCCCCAGTTTGTGTAATAGTCTTCTATGTGGCACAGTGTCAAAGGCCTTGCTGAAGTCCAGATAGGCCATGTCCACTGCCCTCCCCTGATCCACCTCCCTAGTCACCCAGTCAAAAAATTCAACGAGGTTGGTCTGACATGACTCCCCTGGTGAAACCATGCTGCTTTGGGTCCTGTAGTCCAGTTGACAACCAGATGTTCCACCAGTCTCTCCTTCAGTAGTGCTTCCATGATCTTCCCACTACCGAGGTGAGGCTGACTGGTCTGTAGTTCCCGCTTCTCTTTGTTCCCACTTTTGTATAAGGGGACTACATCTGCTGTCCTCCAGTCTTTGGGTACCTCCCCTGTTTCCAGTGATCGGCTAAACAGGATAGCCAGAGGTTCAGCCACCACCTCTCTTAGTTCTTTAAGGACCTGGGGTGCACCCCATCTGGCCCCATTGCTTTATCAACTCTTATTACTTCCAGTTCCTTCAGGACCCTTTCTCGAGTAAAGGGACTTGTGTCCATTTCTGCACCATTCTCACCCCTTGTACTCCCTTCAGACCCATTACCCTCCTCTTCCTCAGTAAAGACTGAGCAGAAATACCTGTTCAATATGTCAGCTTTACTGTTGTCATCCTCCATGCCCCCATCCTCCCCCTTCAGTCTCACTATCCCTCCCTTTGCCTTTATTTTTTCACTTATGTACCTGTAAAAGGTTCTGTCCCCTCTAACCACTGATTTTGCAATGTGTTCTTCTGTCTGAGCTTTGGCTTCCCTTACTGACCTCCCTGCCTCCCTTTGCTTCTCCTGGTACTTCCCTATCCCCTTCTGCCTGTGTCTTTTTGTATTGCCTGAATGCAATCTTTTGGCTTTCACTTTCTTTGCTACCTCTTTGGAAAACCATAATGGTATCCTCTTCCTTTTTCCTCTTGATAACCTGCTTAATGCATAATTCTGTTGCTCTTGTAATCCCCATTTTAAGTACTGCCCACTGTTCCTCAACCCCTGATTCCTGCCCCATTCCCCTTAATGCCTCTTTCAAGTATCTCCCCATTTTCCCAAAGTCTGCCCCCCTAAAATCCAAGATTCGTGTTTTTGTGTGGTTTGGTTCTGCTCTTTCTGTGATTTCAAACCACAATGACTGGTGGTCACTGTTCCCCAGGTGCTCCCCCACTGTTATCCCCATCCAGAGGTGGACTTGTTCACATCCCACCAGAACCACCACCTGCCACAGTATTGTTGCAGACCTCCAGATCAGGGAACCTTTCCTCTGGATGCCCTCAGTCTGGACTGGTCAGGGAGGTTCCTCTATGCTTTCCCTCCTTTCCCTCTCATTTACAGAGTACTGGTCAAGCTCAGATCCCATACATCATCTCTGACACACATACCCTCATATATGTCTTGCCATTGCTGCATCGACTACAGTGGTACAATCACCATAAAGTTACACACATCACCACATATATGTCTCAGACAAGGCCCCACTACTGGGTATATAGATCCCCACTAAGCCTAGTCATCAAACTGCTAATTGGTATCCCGACACACTACCTTAAATCCACAGGGAGCACCCAAAACAAAGAGTGGCAACAGAATAAAAAAAGGAGGACCAAAGACAGCCCCCTCTCCCTATCACTGGCAGCCCTTATGAAATTACTGATCTTCCTATTGCTCTGTATTGGTAATGTAGAAATCAACCCTGGACCTCTTGAAAGCATCACCTCTCCCTCAGACCTATCCTCAATTAAAGGCCTCAGTTTCCTGCATATTAATGTATGCAGTCTGTTGAAAAAATTTACATTGCTACAATCCTGGGTTGCCCATACCTTGCCAGACTTTCTTGTGATAACTGAGACATGGCTCAAGACCACCACAATGGACAGGGAAGTTAACCTACCTAACTATCAGCTATTCAGAGCTGATCGCCAAACAAGGGAGGCGGAGTAGCCATATATGTAAAGCTGGTTTAGTTGTATCCTGTACTGCTGCAACATCTATGCCCATGGAATTTGAGTGTCTATCTCTAAAGTCTCTCTCCCCAATACAGCAGCTTTCCATTTAATTGGATGCTACAGACCCCCTCTGCTGAACACAAGCTCTTATCCCACCTGGGAAACCTGGTCAAGTCCTGTACTGAAGAAGTCATTATCATAGGGACCTGAATTTCAACTGGCTCACCCAGGCAGCTACACCTCTGGTATCATTCTGTGACACCTATGGGCTCACACAGTTAATTAATGAACCAACAAGACTAAATGCAAGGAATAGTAGTAACAGTACTCTACTTAACATCATACTAGTGAGTAAACCACATCTATTCACCACGCTGGAGTGCTCCTATGCGACATAAGTGACCACTGCCCGCATCGCGGGGTAAGATCCAACAACATTAAAACAGATCCTGCAAAATTCCTCATGAGGAGATCCAAGAAAAACATCAATATTGAAGGATATCTGCATGATCTAGCCTACTCTCCACACTGGCAAAAGTTCTATCTTGCACATTCTGTAGAGAAAGCTCAGCAGGTGCTAAATAGCATTATATTAAATGCCCTTAACATCCATGCCTCAATCTCTAGTATCCGAATAAAAAACAAATCCTGTCGCTGGTTTTCAGCTGACCTCAAAGCTGCACTGCTGGAGAGATAAACTTTGGAAAGTAGCAAGAAAAACTAAGAATATCATGGACTGGATGATCTTTAGGAAAGCCAGGAATAAATGCACTAGGAAAGTTAAGGATGCAAAGGCTGCCTACTACCTGGCCCAGCTCGACTCCTCCTACCATAATATTGCTAGATTTTGGGGCACCATCAAGAGTATGATGGGCCAGGATGTGCTAACCCCTTCAACCCATTTACACAGTAACTATGGCCCCATTACTGGCACATTTGAAATCCTGGATGCATTCAACAACCACGTCACAACAGCTGGCCTTGCCTTTGACTCCTCCCCAGATAACCTATTAAGGGATCATTTAAGCTCCCACTATACTGGTGAACAAAGAGTTGACTCCTCCTTTAGCTTCAAACCTATACTGTTGAAACAAGTTGAGGATCTATTATATCATCTAGATACCAAAAAAAGTGCAGGAGCAGATCTTCTGGACCCATTCTTTCTAAAGATTGCATGTCATGTGCTTGCAGTCCCCCTAACTCACCTCTTTAACCTTTCCCTAAACTCTGGCTCTATTCCCACGCTGTGGAAGACAGCCCAAGTGGTCCCCCTTCTAAAATCAGGGGACCCTGTGGATCTTAATAACTACAGGCCCATTTCCATCCTACCTGTGTTATCCAAGATGCTGGAGAAATTAGTGAGTATTCAGTTAAGGGAATATCTGGAGAATGCTAATCTATTAAATCCAGCTCAATCTGGATTCAGGGCCAAACATAGCACTATCACTGCATTAGCCAAGGTCACCAATGATTGGCAAACCGAACTGGATAAAAAGAACAATGTCTGTGCAGTATTCCTGGACCTGAGCAAAGCATTCGACACTGTGGACCATGAACTGCTACTCTCATCCCTACACTCCATCGGCCTAGATCCATCCTCCCTTAAGTGGTTCAGATGCTACCTCTCCGGTAGATCACAGCAGGTAAAAGCTGAAGGTGACTTCTCCCCATTAAGACCACTGTCAAGAGGAGTCCCCCAAGGCTCTATTCTGGGTCCTATCCTTTTTGCCATTTATATAAATAAAATTGATTCAACCCTTACCAAGTCCTCAGTACATCTCTTTGCTGATGACACTGTACTGTATGTCAACAACCCTTCACCTAAAGTTGCTCATGAAATCCTACAAGCAGAATTCTCCGTTACAACATCAGCTTCTGAAAAAGTTTCTGCTAAATGCAAAGAAAACCAAAGCAATGATGTTCACAACCCAAAACTCCACCAACACATCCTCTTCAATCAGTCTCCCCAGATAGCACTATACTTGGAAAATCTGGAGTATGTTGAAAATTTCAAATACCTAGGTGTGTGGATTGACAACAGACTTGACTTTACTCAGCATCTAGAACAACTGTTGAAAAGCTTAGCCTAAGGCTTGGCCTCCTCTACAGATTAAAACCCTTCCTTAATAGAGATTCAAAGATGAGATTAGTCCAGGCCATCTTTCTATCAGTCATTGACTATGCAGACTTCCTCTATAGTCACTGCTCCACTCCCTACTTTCAAAAGTTGGATACCTTATACCATAGAGCAATAAGGTTCATTACAGACCTGCCATATAATACTCACCATTGTTCTCTCTATGATTCAGTTGTATGGGTTTCCCTTCATGTCAGGAGGAGCAGAAATGCAGCTCTATGGATCTACAGAGCTTTATCAAAAAAACTCCCAAGCTATATCCTGGACTGCTTCAACCTGACCACTCCCAGCTCCTATGCCCTAAGAAGCAACAATATCATCCTGCTCAAATTGCCCAAAGTCAACACCAAAATAGGGAGGGCAGCAATCAGCTACTCTCTAGCCATAGCATGGAACACCCTACAAAAATCCTAAAACTGTCCATTATCATTCCATTTACATCCTTCAAGCAGCACTGTACAGCCTTCTTCACAGAGAAATGCAGTTGCTACCGCTAGAGATAGAATAGTCATCCCACAAAACCATATTCCAATCACATATGGCATATTCCTTCCAGCCAGACACCGCCAGTATATGGCACCCAATATTCCCTTCACCATCCTTGTACTCATTATGTGAGTGACTATCATGGCCCTCATTGTGATATATATGTATTGTACATATTGTAGATGTTAGTTTAACTTTCTCTTGCCAAGCTTTAACATGTGAATTCTCTGTATATTATTGTGTTATAAATAACATTTTCTTGTTTCTGTATGTATAACTGTCTCATAAGTATGTGATGTAATTGCTGTGCACCAACTCGAACCTTGACCTTATCAGGTCCATCTTGTAAATGAGCCTTGCTTAATGATGATCACCTGAATAAATAAAGATTTGATTGATTGATTGATTGATTGATAGCTCCAGGCTGGCTGAAGCAGCCATGGTACTCTCTTTTGCTCTCAATGTCTGTTGTGAATCCAATACATCTTCCTCGGAGGCACAACCTATTGACCTCGAATCATGGAACCTTACTGTACCCGAACCTCAAGTCTCTCTTTCTCATGGCCTGGCTCTTGAAGACTTAGAATACACTGATTTAAAACTTTCTGAACCTGTCTTAAGTATTCTAAGAGGTTACAGAAAACCCTCAACTACAAATAATTATTCTTCCAAATGGAAGAGGTTTTCTATCTGGTGTTCAGGCAAGACTCTGGTTCCAGCCCAAGCTGGCTTATCCAAGGTATTGGAGTATCTCACTCACTTACACTCCCTGGGTCTACAATCCAGTTTGTTGAGGGTCCACCTTGCAGCAGTGTCTGCTTACCTCTGTGCTGGGAAAAAGGTGACATTGGCTTCTGACATTGTTTTCAAAAGGTTCTTTAAGGGCCTGGATCATCTGCATCCTCCTCACAGGCCACCGGTGCCAGTTTGGGATCTGAATGTGTGTATAGCTAAGCTGATGGATGCTCCCTTTGAGCCCATGACCACAGCTCACCTTAAATATGTCACTTGGAAAACAGTTTTCCTAGTGGCAATGACTTCCGCAAGAAGAATCAGTGAGCTTCAAGCTCTCTGTAGTGATCAGGACTATATCTCCTTTCATAGGGATAAAGTAGTCCTCAGAACATACAGGAAGTTTCTCCCCAAGGTAGTTTCTGATTTTCATTTAAATCGATCTGTCACCCTACCTGTCTTTTTCACTGAACACTCCAATTCTGGTGAAAGGAGGCTGCACATTTTGGATGTGAAGAGGGTCCTTAGTTATTACATGACAACCACAAAGGCCCTTAGACAGGATAGAAAGCAGTTGTTTCAAACAACTTGAAGTCTTGCTGTATTCTGACAAGTGCAGTTAGCCCCAGCCTTTAAACTGCCCCGGAGAACAAAGGGTTAACATTTCTATGCAGAGCATAAAATGCTGAGTTCGAGCTCGGTTGATGTCTCTGTCTGTTTCCCTTTGAACGCTGTCAGATTCTTTACTCCTCCTCACTGAACAGTCGCTCCGGAGATTTCTCCTGCAGCTCGGTTCAAAAGTCGGTTTAAGTGTCATTTTTTCATCGGTTTCTAACCAAAAAAGTTTTCCGCATAGTCGGTTCAGTCTCTGTCTGTGGTACCATGAGTACTAGATAGGTTTTGTACTGTGTTTCTGTGTGGAACTTGTAAAAAGTGTGGATCGATTTGGCCAAACTGATCATTTGTTTAATTCTTGTGTAACTTTAGTGTGTGGTTACCGGTTCTTATCGGTTCTAAAAAAAAACGTGTTTTGAAATGTTATTTTTCCAAGACCCGTGACACGGTTAGGAACGATAAGGGAGTCTTGCCTGGCGGTTGCCAAAAAAAGGGTAAGTTTGGTTAGGTTGGCCATGTCTGAGAAACCCAAGAAAAAAACCGGGCCCACTGGGTTTCAACACTGCAGTGAGTGTGGGGAGGTCTTTGCTAAGGCCAATCCCTACCCCACCTGTGTTTATTGTCTGGGGTTTGACCACCTCGATTCATACTGCCAAATTTGTAAACATTTTCCTAAATCTACCCTGGAAAAAGGATTAGGTAGACTGAGGGAATAGGAGGCCGAGAAGTCCGCTGACCCATATGGCCAGCCCGGTTCAGTTCCAACCGAACCAGAAGGAGTGCCCTCTGACCAGGGCAATACTTCTTCGGGCAAAAGGAGAGCCGATTCCGAGGGGTCGGTTCTGACTAAAAGAAAGTGCAAAAAAAAATCATCCGGTTCGGATCCAGAAGTCCATGTTCCGACCGCCGAAGAAATAGCCAGAGCGATTCGGATTGTGGAATCGCTTTGTCCGGTTCCGACCGATCCAGCACCTTTTGGCAGGGGCTCGGTTCGTTTGGTTCCCTTGGTTCACGATTATACTTTGGAAGAATTTTGTGAACTGGAGTTTGAGGAGGAAGGGGAGTTTGAAGAAGATGATGATGGTGATGGTGACAGTCTAGATGTGCCTGTGGAACCAGACATCTCCCCAGACAGACCTTCAGGTGTATCCCCTTCTAGGCTTTCTGAGTCCCCTTCCCACTCAATATTCTACAGAAAGGTGGCTAAGCCCCTTCAGCTTCCTATGGAAGAGGTAGTGGAGAATCAGGTGGAGCCTGATTATGTAGAAATGATGGACATCCCAGAGTCCAGGAGACTGTCTATTCCCCTTCACAAATCTTTTGGGAAACAGACATAAAAAATTATGAAGTCTCCCAATTCTATACCTCCTGTGGACAGAAGAATGGACAAGAGGTATACACTCTCAGGCTCAGAAACTGAGTTTTTATACCACCAATGCACCCATGTTGGGGTTGTGCAGGCTGCTGCCTGTGATAAGGCAAGCATTCCCTTGGCTTCACACCCCCCAGACAAAGACTCTAGGAAGGTTGATGCCATGGCAAAAAAGCTGTACATGGCATCTTCCCTGGCACTCAGACAGGCGAATTATATGGCCTATACAGCTAGGTACCAGACGTCCAGGTGGTACACTGTACTGGCCCTGGCTAAACAGGCCTCCCCCAGCTAGCCAAGGAGCTGGAGGCGGTGGCTGCAGATGGGATTGAGGCACCTAAGGTTCAGTTTCATGCTGCTGTGGACTCTAATGATGTGTCATCAAGAGTCATGGCTACATCTGTGACTCTTCGGAGGATGGCTTGGCTCAGATACACTAGCCTCTTGCAGGGCACTCAGGCTAAGGCCATGGATTTTCCTATAGTGGGTAATTCTCTGTTTGGGGAGCAGACAGAGAATTACATGAAGAAAATGGATGAATACAGGACCACTTACAGGAGTGCTCAGGCCAAGGAGAGGCAGGCAGTTCCTCAAAGGCAGCAGTCTAGGGGCAGGGGCAGACCTTTTCAAAGGCCTTTTTACCAGGGACAGGCCTCTTCTTCCTTTTCACAGAGGGGGTTCTTCAGAGGGCGAGGCAGAAGAGGGATGAGCAGGGCTACATCCACTCCTCAGCCTAAGGCCCCTACCAAGCAGACACCCTGATGGGCCTGCCCAGGTCGACTCTCCTATTCCAGTAGGGGGGCAGGCTGGCTTACTTTGTCCAGGACTGGCTGTCTATTACATCAGACAAGTGGGTCCTGGAAGTAGTAAGCCAGGGACTGGTTCTCAGCTTCAGAAAATTTCCAAAGATGAGAGCCAGATCTTTTCCACCTGCAAATCCCTCGGAAACCCTTGCCCTAGAGGCAGAGGTTTCTTCTCTTCTAGCCTTAAGAGAGACACAGAGAGAGTGTACCTACCCTACACTGGGGCAAAGGACTGTACTCCAGGTACTTCCTGACCCCAAAAAAGACAGGGGAGTGGCGACCCATCCTAGGCCTAAGATATCTAAACAAACATCTTTTAAAACCAAAGTTCAAGATGGTAACTCTGGGAATGATCCTTCCCTCTCTAAGGCCAGGGGACTGGTTAGCCTCTCTGGACCTCAGAGATGCCTACTTTCACATTCCCATCAGGTGCTCCCACAGAAAGTACCTCAGGTTCAAGTTGCTCTCAGGCCACTATCAGTTCAGAGCAATGCCCTTTGGCCTAACCTCAGCCCCAAGGGTTTTCACAAAGTGCCTGGCAGTAGTAGTTGCCTTTCTAAGAAGGCAAAGATTTCCATTTTTCCATATCTGGATGATTGGCTAATAGTGGGCCAGTCTCAGACCAAGTCAAGTCTCACCTGCAAGTGACCCAGCAAGTGCTCAGTTCTCTAGGATTTCTTCTCAACCTTCCCAAGTCGGTTCGAACCAGTCCAGCTTCTTACCTTTATAGGGGCAGAACTGGACACACTCAGAGCGAGAGCCTTTCTTCCTCTAGAAAGGGCAAGGGTTCTTATGGAACTAGCCTCTTCCTTCAGCTTTCGGGTATGTCGACCAGCAAAGTATTTCCTCCAGCTCTTGGGCCACATGGCAGCTTCAAGAGCAGTGGTCCAAGGGGCAGGATTCCAGATGAGGGATATTCAGTTCCACCTGAGAGCCTTTTGGTCTCAGAGGAAGGATTCCCTTACCAAACTGATCCCAGTGACTGACCTTGATCCAAGCCATCCAATGGTGGCAGGATCAGGACAATTTAAGACAAGGTGTTCCTTTTGCTACTCAGTCTTGTTCAGTGGTCCTTACCACGGATGCTTCTCTTCTGGGCTGGGGAGCCCATCTGGGGTCCCTCACTGCCCAGGGGCAGTGGTCTCCCCAATAATCCCTTCTGCATATCAATCTCCTAGAGCTCAGGGCAGTTTTTCTGGCCCTTAAAGCTTTCTCTCAGTCGGTACAGAACAAGGTGGTTCAGATTAGAACGGACACCACCACCACCATGTGGTACAGGAGCAAGCAGGGAGGCACTCGGTCCACGGCCTTGTGCACGGAAGCCATGAATTTGTGGTCCCTGGCTTATTCCCTGCAAACCTCTCTGGCAGCAGTTCACCTTCCAGGGAAGGACAATGTGCTAGCAGATGCACTGAGCAGGATCTCTCAGGGCCATCACGAATGGTCCCTGGACCCTCAGTTGTCGAAAGTGATTTTTTCAAGGTGGGGCACTCCAGAGATAGATCTCTTTGCAGCCCCAGACAATCACCAACTCCCTCTCTTTTGTTGCAGACCTCCAGTCTTGGGCTCAGTCCCCTGGATGCCCTGATTCTGAATTGGGAAGGGAAGTTTCTGTATGCCTTCTCTCCCATCCCACTCCTGTTCAAAGTTTTAGTCAAAATAAGGTCTCAACCTTGCAAAGTGATTCTGATTGCTCCAGATTGGGCCAGACAGCGCTGGTACCACCTGTTGCTGTCCCTAGCAGTCCATCTGCCCCTGTCTCTTCCCTGGAATTACAACCTGTTAACATCCTCTCAGGGGAGGATTTGGTACCCCAATCTTCAGTCTCTCAATCTCAAAGCATGGCTCTTGAAGAGTTAGAGTTTGCAGATCTGCATCTTTCCCAAGGGGTTCTGGATATTCTCAAAGCTTCTCGAAAGCTCTCCACCAGAAAGTCTTATAACTCCAAATGGAAGAGATTCAGTATTTGGTGTTCTAAGAAGCATATTTCTCCAGATACTGCTGGATTGCCTACAGTTCTGGATTATATGGTCCATCTTAATGGCCTAGGCAAGATACCAGCTACTCTCATGGTACACTTGTCAGCTGTTTCTGCGTTTCTGTCTGTGGGGAAGTCTTCCTCACTATCTTCTCATCCTGTGTTCTGTAAATTTTTTAAAGGATTGCTTCACACCAGTCCTTCTTTTAGAGACCCTGCCCTTGCCTGGGATTTGAATGTTTGCATTGCTCAACTTATGCAACCCCCTTTTGAGCCTATGTCTTCAGCAGAGCTTAAGTACTTTACTTGGAAAACTGTGTTCTTGGTAGCCATTACCTCTGCCAGGCGTATCAGTGAATTGCAAGCCCTGTCAGTGGAACCTGATTTTATCTCCTTTCACAGGGATAAAGTGGTCCTTAGAACCAACAGAAGGTTCTTGCCCAAAGTGGTTTCAGACTTCCATTTAAACCAGTCCATGTCTCTTCCTGTCTTCTTCAGTGATCATTCTTCCTCAGGAGAGAGGAGGCAACACAGTTTAGATGTCAAAAGAGCCCTTAGTTACTACATAGAGCGTACCAAGAGTCACAGGTTTGACTCCCTCCAGTTGTTCCTCACTTATGGAGAAGTGGAAAAGGGCAAACCTGCCACCAAGAGATCTGTTGCCAGGTGGATTGTGTCTTGTATACAATTCTGCTATGAAAAACTGGGACAAACTCCACCCTCAGGCCTGAGGGCTCATTCTACAAGAGGTACAGCTGCTTCTCTGGCTGCTGCCAGGGATATCCCTTTCTTGGAAATGTGTCAAGCAGCTACCTGGAAAACAGTCCATACCTTTACCAAGCATTACTCTCTGAATATCCAGGCTAGGAGTGATGCTCAGTTTGGCACAGCAGTTCTTAAGAGCTTATTCCCAAAGTAGGTTCTGTCCCTCCTCCATGGAGGTACTGCTTGGTAGTCTGCAATATGTCAGAATACAGCAAGACTTCATGTTGTTTGAAGAAAAAATTACTCACCTTAGTAATTATGTTTCTTCTAATGGAGTCTTGCTGTATTCTGACCTGCCTCGCCTCTCAGAACCTGTTTTTGGGAAGTGGGTAGGCAGGTGCAGTGTTGCACCCCAGGGGTGTTTTTTGTTTACACCCTCCCACTTTTTGTTTGGGTGCTGATTTATTACTGTTATTTGTATTAGATTGGTTTTTGGTTTTTGGGTTTCCTGACTTGAGTCTTCCTTGGGAATCCAAAACTTTTTTCTGCCAGTTGGCTAGTAAGAATTTTTCAATTTCCACATAGAATTTATAGTTAGTTGGGCTTGTAAGAATCTGACAGTTTGAGTTTGAAACACTCCAGACAGAGACTTCAACCGAGCTTGAGCTCAGCATTCTATGCCCTGCATAGAAAGTTAACTCTTTGTTCTCCGGGGCAGTTCAAAGATTGGGAATCACTGCAATATGTCAGAATACAGAAAGACTCCATTAGAAGAAACATAATTACTAAGGTGAGTATTTTTTCTTCTTGAACCAGGCTTCCAGTTGCTGGAAGTCTTTTTTTCTAGGTCAGAATTAATGATGGAGACGTCCTTTCCAGATCGGTATAGAATGGCATCATCTGCATAGAGCTGGGCATTGCTCCTCCGCAGTTTAGCGGCAGTTCATTGATGAAGAGAGAGAAAAGTAATGGTCCAAGAATTGAACCTTAGGGGACCCCATCTTAAATTGGGGATAAGGAGGAGTGGGCTCCGGCCCATTTGACACACTGGAATTGATCTGATAAGTAATTAGAGATCCAAGATAGAGAGTTGAAGTCAAGCCCAAGACAGCGGAGCTTAGAAATGAGTGGTGGATGGTTAACAAGGTCAAAGAAACATAGAAACATAGAAGTTGACAGTAGATAAGGACCGCAAGGCCCATCCAGTCTGCCCATTTCTTTTTCTATCTTATGAATGTGCCATCGGCCTTTGCTCTGTCAGTGGCCCATCTATTCATACTCATCTGTATTATCTCCTTATGCCTATCCCATGCCTGTTTGAAGCCCTGCACTGTATTCATATCCACCACTTCCTGAGGTAGGCCATTCCATGCATCCACTACCCTTTCTGTGAAAAAGAACTTCCTCACATTACCCCTTAATCGGCCTCCCTCTAATCTCATGCTGTGTCCTCTTGTCCTGCTATTTTTCTTATATTGAAACATGTTAGACTTTTTCATTTTGTTAATACCCTTAAGGTGTTTGAATGTTTCAATCATATCACCCCTCTCCCTCCTTTGCTCTAGGGTATACATATTGAGCTCCATTAATCTGTCCTCATATGTTTTCTGATGCAGTCCCTGCACCATTTTGGTTGCCCTTCGCTGGACTGCCTCAATTTAGTTAATTAGTTAATGTCCTTGTGAAGGTGTGGCCTCCAGTACTGCATGCAGTACTCCAGATGGGGCCTAACCAGTGTCTTGTAAAGAGGGATTATTACCTCCCTCTTATGACTTGTGATACCCCTACTAATACACCCCAACATCCCCCTAGCCTTACCTACTGCTTTAGTGGTCTGCTTGGATGATTTCAGGTCATCAGGGCTGGCAGTATAGCCTAGGGGTTAGAGGAACGAGGTGTGAACGAGCTTGGTACATCCAGCAGACCAGACCTGACTTTGAGTCTCACAACCTCCACTTGCATACTGTGTGACTCTGAGCAAGTCACTTAACCGCCCAGTGCTCCCAGGTTGCCCCTGAAAACAGGCACTTGTGCCTAGTGGACCTTACCCGGTTACCAAAGACTAAAAGAAAAAAAAAATCAGTGATGATGATCCCCAAGTCTCTTTCTTCCCTTGTGACTGCCAGCAACTCCCCTCCCAGCCTATAGGTGGCTTCCGGGGTTCTCTTCCCTATGTGCATGATCTTGCACTTCTTTGCATTAAACCCCAGTTGCCACTCTTCCGACCATTTTGCCAATTTATCCAGATCTCTTCTCATTCTGCCCACCCCATCTGGATCATCTACTCTGTTGCAGATCTTAGTGTCATCTGCAAACAGACAAACCTTACCCACCAGTCCATCTGCAATGTTACTGATGAAGATATTGAAGAGGACTGGCCCCAGGACTGATCCCTGAGGTACCCCACTTGTGACTTGCATCTCTTCTGACTGTATATCATTTACCTCCACTCTGTTTTCTGCCCATCAACCAGTTTGCCACCCAGTTGACCAACTTCTGACCCACCCCGAGCCTGCCCAGTTTATTAATCAATCTTCTATGTGGAACAGTATCGAAAACTTTGCTGAAGTCAAGGTAGGTGACATCAACTGGTCCCCCTTGGTCAACCACGCTGGTTACCCTGTTAACAAAATCTGTGAGATTAGTTTGACAGGATCTTCCTGTTGTAAACCCATGCTGTCTTGGATCCTGTGCTCCTCTGAATTCCAGGTGTTGCACTATCCTTTCCTTAAGGAGTGCCTCCATAATCTTGCCCACTACTTAGGTAAGACTGACTGGTCTGTAGTTCAAATAACATGAAGTCTTGCTGTATTCTGACAATCTGCAGTTAGCTCCAGCCTTTAAACTGCCCTGGAGAGTAGAGGGTTAATTTTCTATGCAGTGCATAGAACGTTGAGCTCGAGCTCGGTTGAGGTCTCTGTCTGCAGCACTTTGAAACCCAACCGTCAGATTCTTTACTCCGCCTCACTGAACAGTCGCTCTGGAGATTTCTCCTTCTGCTCGGTTCAAAGTCGGTTAAAGTTGTCAGTTTTGTTCTGAATTATTTTCCGCATTGTCGGTTCAGGCTCTGTCTGCGGTTCAGTAAGTACTTTAGGTAGTTCTTTGTTTCTTATTGTGGAAATTGGAAAATTTGTATTTCTCGATCGGTTCGGCTGAACCGATCCATTAGTTACATCTGTCTTTAGTGTGTGGTTACGGTCCTTATCGGTTTAAAAAAAAAAAACATAGTTTATTGCGTTTTTTCCAATACCGTAACACGGTTAGAAGCGATAAGGAGTCTTTGCTCGGCGTGTTGCCGAAAATAGGGTAAGTTTGGTTAAGTTGGCCATGTCTGAGAAACCCAAGAAAAAAAGTGCCCACTGGGTTTCATCACTGCAGTGAGTGTGGGGAGGTCTTTGCTAAGGCCGATCCCCACACCACCTGTGTTTATTGTCTGGGGTTTGACCACCTCAATACAGACTGCCAAATATGTAAAAACTTTCCTAAGTCTACCCTGTAAAAAAGATTAGGTAGACTTAGGGAAAAGGAGGCCAATAAGTCCGCTGACCGGATGGCCAGCCGGTTCGGTTCCTGACCAGGCGATATTTCTTCGGGCAAGAGGAGAGCCAATCCTGAGGGATCAATTCCTACAAAAAGAAAACGCAAAGAGAAATCGACCAGTTCGGATCCAGAGGTTCATATTCCAACTGCCGAAGAAATAGCCAGAGCGATTCGGATTGTTGAATCGCTTCGTCCGGTTCCGACCGATCCGGCGCCTTTTGGCGGGGGTTCAGTTCTGTCGGTTCCCCCGGTTCAAGATTATACCCCTGAAGACTTTTATGAACCGGAGTTTGAAGAGGAGGGATTTTGAAGATGATGGTGATGATGGTGAAAGTCTGGATGTGCCTGTGGAACGGACATCTCCCAGACAGACCTTCTGGTGTTTCCTCCTAGGCTCTCTGAGTCCCCTCTCCATTATCTGTTTTACAGAAAAGTGGCTGAAACCCTCCAGCTTCCTATGGAGGAGGCTGTGGAGGATCAGGAGAGCCTGATTTTGTTGAAATGATGGACATCCCAGAGTCCAGGAGACTGTCTGTTCCCCTTCATAAGTCCTTTGGGAAGCAGACACAAAAAATCCTAAAGTCTCCTAATTCTGTACCTCCTGTTGACAGAAGGATTGACAAGAGGTATACTTTATCAGGCTCAGATACGGAGTTTTTCTACGAGCAATGCAGCCATGTTGGGGTAGTGCAGGCTACAGCCTGTGACAAGGCAAATATTCCCTTGGCTTCACACCCCCCAGACAAAGACTCCAGGAAGATGGATGCTATGGCAAAGAAACAGTACATGGTATCCTCCTTGGGACTCAGGCAGGCTAACTATATGGCCTCTACAGCCAGGTACCAGAAGTCCAGGTGGGACACTGTGCTGGCACTGGCTAAGCAGGCCTCCCCCCAGCTGGCCAAGGAGCTGGAGGAGGTGGCTGCTGAATGGGATTGAGGCATCAAAGGTACAATTTTATGCTGCTGTGGACTCCACTGATGTGTCATCAAGAGTCATGGCTACATCTGTGGCTCTTTGGAGGATGGCTTGGCTCATATATATGAGCCTCTCACAGGACACCCAGGCTAAGGCCATGGATTTCCCTATGGTGGGTCATTCTCTGTTTGGGGAGGAGACGGAGAATTACATTAAGAAAATGGATGAGTACAGGACCACTTATAGGAGTGCTCAGGCCAAGGAGAGGCAGGCAGCTCCTCAAAGGCAGCAATCTAGGGGCAGGGGCAGGCCTTTTCATAGACCTTTCTACCAAGCACAGGCCTCTTCTCCCTTTTCACAGAGGGGGTTCTTCAGAGGGAGAGGCAGAAGGGGGATGAGCAGGGCTACATCTACTCCTCAGCCTAAGGCCCCTGCCAAGCAGACACCCTGATGGGTCTGCCCGGGTCGACTCTCGTGTCCCTGTACGGGGCAGGTTGGCTTACTTCGTTCAGGACTGGATGTCTGTTACTGCAGACAAGTGGGTCCTGGAAGTAGTAAGCCAGGGACTGGTTCTCAGCTTCAAAAAATTTCCGAAGATGAGAGCCAGATCTTTTCCACCTGCTGGTCTCTCCGAAACCCTTGCCCTAGAGGCAGAGGTTTAATCTCTTCTAGCCTTAAAAGCCATAGAAAGAGCACCTACCCTACACTGGGGCAAAGGTCTGTTCTGCAGGTACTTCCTTACCCCAAAAAAGACAGGGGAGTGGCCACCCATCCTAGATCTAAGATACCTGAACAAAAAGCTTTTAAAACCAAGGTTCAAGATGGTGACTGTGGGAATAATTCTTCCCTCTCTAAGGCCAGGGGACTGGCTAGCCTCCCTGGACCTCAAAGATGCCTACTTTCACATCCCCATCAGGTGCTCCCACATAAAATACCTCAGGTTCAAGTTGCCCTCAGGCCATTATCAGTTCAAAGCAATGCCCTTTGGTCTAACATCAGCTCCAAGGGTTTTCACAAAGTGCCTGGCAGTAGTAGTTGCCTTTTTAAGAAGGCAAAAGATTTTCATTTTTCCATATCTGGATGACTGGCTCCTAGTGGGTCAGTCTCCAGACCAAGTCAAGTCAGACCTGCAAGTAACCTAGCAAGTGCTCACTTCCTTGGGCTTTCTTCTCAGCCTCCCCAAGTCAGTTCTCGAACCGGTGCAGCTTCTTACCTTTATAGGGGCAGAGCTAGATACTGTCAAAGCAAGAGCCTTTCTTCCCCTAGAAAAGACAAGAGTTCTTATAGAACTGGCTTCTTCGTTCAACCTTTAGGTGTCCAGATCAGCAAGGCATTTCCTTCAGCTCTTGGGCCACATGGCAGCTTCTACAGCAGTGCTCCAAGGGGCAAGATTCCAGATGAGGGACATTCAGTTCCATCTGAGGGCCTTAAGGAAGGATTCTCTTACCAAACTGATTCCAGTGACTCGGACACTGATACAGGCTTTTCAATGGTGGCAGGATCAGGACAGTTTAAGGCAAGGGGTCTCATTCGGTGGTCCTTACCACGGATGCTTCCCTTTTGGGCTGGGGAGCCAATCTGGGGGCTCTCATAGCCCAGGGACTGTTGTCTCCTCAGGAATCCCTTCTTCATATCAGTCTTCTGGAACTCAAGGCAGTTTTTCTGGCCCTGCAAGCTTTTCTCTCAGTCAGTGCAGAACAAGGTGGTTTAGGTCAGAACAGACAGCACCACCACCATGCGGTAAATCAACAAGCAGGGAGGCACTCGGTCTACGGCCTTGTGCATGGAAGCTATGAAATTGTGGTCCCTGGCTTATTCTCTGTAGACCTCTCTAATAGCAGTCCACCTTCCAGGGAAGGACAGTGTGCTAGCAGATGCGCTGAGCAGCATCTCCCAGGGCCATCACGAATGGTCCCTGGACCCTCTGGTGAAAAAAGTGATTTTTTCAAGGTGGGGCACTCCAGAGATAGATCTCTTTGCAGCCCCAGACAATCACCAACTTCCTCTGTTTTGTTGCAGACACCCAATCTTGGGCTCAGTCCCTCTGGATGCTCTGATGTTGAACTGGGAAGGGAAATTTCTCTATGCCTTCCCTCCCTTTCCTCTAGTGTTCAAGGTTCTGGTCAAAGTGAGGTCACAACCCTGCAAAGTGATTCTGATTGCTCCAGATTGGGCCAGGCAGGCCTGGTACCCCCTCTTACTGTCCCTAGCAGTCCATCTTCCCCTGTCTCTTCCCAGGAATTACAACCTGTTAACCTCCTCTCAGGGAAGGATTTGGTACCTCAATCTCAAGGCATGGCTCTTGAAGAGCTAGAGTATGCAGATTTACATCTGTCCCAAGGGGTTCTGGATGTTCTCAAAGCCTCTCAAAAGGCTGCCACCAGAAAGACTTATGGCTCCAAATGGAAAAGATTCAGCATTTGGTGTTGCAAGAAGCATATATCTCCAGACACTGCTGAATAGCCTACAGTTCTGTTATTATATGGTCCATCTTAATGGTCTAGGCCTCAGACCAGCTACTTTCAAGGTACACTTGTCAGCTGTTTCTGCTTTTCTGTCAGTGGGAAAACCTTCCTCACTGTCATCTCACCCTGTATTCTGTACATTTTTCAAGGGATTGCTTCATGCATATCAATCCTCCCTTTAGGGATCCTGCCCCTGCCTGGGACTTAAATGTTTGCATTGCTCAACTTATGCAACCCCTACCTGAGCCTGTGTCCTCAGCAGAGCTTAAGTACTTGACTTGGAAAACTGTGTTTTTGGTAGCCATTACCTCTGCCAGACGTATCAGTGAATTGCAAGCCCTGTCAGTGGAACCTGATTTTATCTTCTTCCATAGAGATAAAGTGGTCCTTAGAACCAATAGGAGGTTCTTGCCCAAAGTGGTTTCAGACTTCCATTTGAATCAATCCATGTCTCTCCCTGTTTTCTTCACTGACCATTCTTCCTCAGGGGAGAGGAGGCTACACAGTTTAGATGTTAAAAGAGCCCTTAGCTACTACATAGGGCGTACCACGGGTCACAGGTTTGATTCCCTCCAATTTTTCCTCACTTATGGAGAAGTGGGAAAGGGCAAACCTGCCACCAAGAGAACTGTTGCCAGGTGGATTGTTTCTTGTATACAATTCTGCTATGAGAAACTGGGAAAAATTCCACCCTCAGGCCAGAGGGCTCATTCCACAAGAGGTACAGCTGCTTCCCTGGCTGCTGTCAGGGATATCCCTCTGTTAGAAATGTGTCAAGCAGCCACCTGGAAAACAGTCCATACCTTTACCAAGCATTACTCTCTGGATATCTAGGCTAGGAATGATGCTAGGTTTGGCACAGCAGTACTTCAGAGCCTATTCCCAAAGTAGGTTCTGTCCCTCCTCCATGGAGGTACTGCTTGGTAGTCTTCCTGTATTCTGACCTCCCTCCCTGCCTCCCCTCTCTGAACCTGGTTTTGGGAAGTGGGTGGGCAGGTGCAGTGTTGCACCGCAGGGGTGTCTTCAGCACACACTCCTTTTTATCTGGGTGCTTTGTATTATAATCTTTATTTTTGGATAGGTTCTGGTTTTGGGTTTCCTGACTTGAGTCTTCCTTTGGGAATCCAAAACTTTCTGTTGCCATTTGGCTAGTTTTAAAATTTTTTACAATTTCCACATAGTTAGTCAGTGAGTGTTTGCTTGTAAGAATCTGACGGTTGGGTTTCAAAGTGCTGCAGACAGAGACCTCAACCGAGCTCGAGCTCAACGTTCTATGCACTGCATAGAAAATTAACCCTCTACTGTCTGGGGCAGTTTAAAGGCTGGAGCTAACTGCAGATTGTCAGACTACAGCAAGACTCCATTAGAAGAAACACAATTACTAAGGTGAGTAAATTTTCCTTCCCTGCCTCCTCCCTGCTACCACTCTTGTGGAACGGGATCACATGAGCCCTTCTCAAGTCTTCTGAGACCTCTCCTGTGCTCAGAGACTCACTAAACAGTTCTGCTAATGGCTCTGCTAGTTCCACCCTTAGCTTCTTTAGTACCCTGGGATGTATGCCGTCAGGTCCCATTGCCTTGTCCGCCCTGAGCATATCGAGCTCTTGTAGGACCCTTTCTTTTGTGAGGGGACTAGTGCACAGCCCCCGTCCATGGTGCTGAGCTGTGGGCCCTGCCCTACCTTCTCTTCAGTAAATACTGAGCAGAAGTTTCTATTTAGGACAGATGCTTTTTCATGGTCCTCCTCCTCACATGCCCCCTTATCCCCTTTGATCTTAGCAATACCCCCTCTGGACTTTCTCCTTTCACTGATGCATCTATAGAAAGTCTTGTCACTTTCTTTTACTGTTTGTTGAAGGCCTTCGTGAGATCAATAAAGGTGGCCCCGGTAACATGGCCCTTATCCATGGCCTGAAAGATATCTGAGATGACCTTCAGGAAAGCGGATTCCATCCCATGCGATTTCCTGAAGCCATGCTGATGTATAGTAAGGGCTTTTGTACGTTTCAGAAAGGAGCACAGCTGATTGTACAGAATTTTAGCAATAGGACACAGGATGGATATAGGTCTGTAGTTCTCGATGAGGTTTGTCGGGCTGGATTTGTGAACAGGGACAGCCGTTGCCATTTTCCATTTTTCCGGAATGGATTGCATGAGGAAGAATCGGTTAATCAACTGGGCAGTTATGGGCCAGTGCAGGTGCTCCAGTCCTGATGAATTTAGGTGGCAAGGTGTCAAATCCAGGAGAACTATAAGGGTTGAGATCCAATAAGAGCTTCAGAGTCTCTTTCCATGTGGTGAGTTTTATATGGAAGAGGAGGTGATGGGCATCATGGTGAGAAACCTGCTGAGCGGGGTAGTAGCTGGTAGACCTGCCTTGAATACGTCAAGGTCAGTGAAGAAGAGATTAATTCCAGTGGCGATATCTGGGGGGGATTATAGCAATGAGCTTTTGGATAACATATTTTGAGGGATATTTCTCTTGTTCCCCTTGAATAGAGCATTGATCTGCGTCCAAGAGTATTTGGGGTCTGCGAGATGCATAACCTATAGGGATTGAAGGTAGCTCCATTTTGATTTGTTGACTTTAGTCTTGCAGGCATTCTTCAGCTGCTGATGGGTTTGCCAGTCCGATTGGAGGCCAGAACTTTTGAAGGAACATCAAGCTTTGTCTCTAGACCACATTAGGAGCCTTAGCTCCTGTGAGAGCCAAGGCGAGTGGGTTCCTTTGACTTTTCTTAACTTGAAAGGGGCATGGAGGTCAAGGATGGACATTAAGGTGTTAAGTATTCTAGTGCTTGATTAATATACAGGAGGGAGGTAATAGGGGTCCAGTCAGTGGCGGCAAGACTTTGTAGGAACCCTAAGACATTAAAGTTGGTTAGGTCTCTGGATTTGAAGATTTTAGGGGGTGAGGGGTGAGGAAAGTTGTTCCTCGAAATGCAGAACTTAGGGGAGTGGTCACTAAGAGAGTCCGGATGGACTCCGGATGTCTTGATGTGTGCCTGGTTGTTGGTTAGCATCCAATCAAGCAGGGTGTGATTGCCTGATCTCATATTATGTCTAGTTGGATGGGTGATTATTTGTTCTAGCTTGGCGTCTGAAGTGGCTGATTGGTATTGAGTTCCATTGGGTCCTGACCAGTCGAGGTTGAAGTCTCCACAAAGTATGGTATCTCTGTGAAGGGAGGGTGTCGAGACTGGTGAAGAGTTCGGTGAGGGTGTTGGGCGCACATTTAGAGGGTAGGCATGTACAATCTAAGATCAATTGTTTAACTAGGCCGTGGGTGATTGTAATGAATAAGTGTTCAATGTCAGGATTAATATTTAAGCCTGGAAGCTCACTAACCACCAGCCCCACCCTAGTATAGATCAGTACACCCCCTCCTGTTTTGCTGGTCCGATCCCAGTGGTAGTAAGAATCAGGAGGGTGTGGGGAAGGGAGAACTGTGCAGAAGAATTTTAAATGAGTACTTTTGGTTGATCTTCACGTTATGGAGGAGGAGGGACCAACATGTAGCAGTAGGGACTGGGGGGAGGGGGGAAGGGACACAAGTACAAATTTAGGAGGAAGGAGTCCGAAAGGGGATTGGAAGCCCTAAAGGTAAACAAGGCGATGAGACCAGACAGCATTTGCCCAATGGTTCTTGTGAGAGGGTGCACCCCCCCCCCCCGCTTATTATTTTTTTTGAAATACCTAGGAGATATAGGGTTAGAGAGTTGTGTTTCTGGATACAATGCAGGACTACAGGTGTCATGTAGTCTTTGTTTGTCCATTTTGTTCGTTGGTCTGGCCACCCACTTTGTGTGTGTGAAATACTTCATTGTATTATTCATTTGTTGTGGTTTTTGTCTGGTTCGGTTTGCAGTCTGTGTGTATATTCCAGGGACACAAAGTTCTATTGTTGCGTTTGCTCAGATGTGAACTGAATTAGGCAGCTCGCTTGTAAAATATTTTAGTTCCCTATAGGAACTACTGCACTTTCACACCGAAACAGGCATGAGTGGTCCTGTCACAAAGCATGCCAGCTTCGGGAAAAAGAAACTGAGCCCCTGTATAGAAATGTCAAAAATAGGCATGTCCTGCTGACCAGAGCTGTTTGCCTCCGTATTGTAATTAGTAGAGTTGAGTAGTGTTTTAATGTAATGTCACCAGAAGCCACCGCCCAGAGAAAGACTGAAATACTTTTAATGTTTTATTTCTCCGCGGCGGTACGGCTATTTGTTGTGGCTTCTCTGTGTCTACTGCTCAAAAGTGCTCTCTTTCGCACTGGGAAACAAGCTCTGCTTACATAGCTGCTAGAAGGATGAATTCCTTGCACGGTTATGTTTAGTGTTGTGTTAGCATGAGAATTCTTATTAAAGTTTTGTGAGCATGAGAATCTTGAGTAGCATTATGTGCGAGCTTACCAAAGCACTGTGCTGCAGTCCTAGCATGTAGTCTCTCGTAAGTTTAGGAAGCAGAAAAATGTATCTCAGTGCACCAGCTCCTCGACCTGTGACTAAAGAGCCAGCCAGCCGCTTTTGCTACATATGTATGTCACAGCTGATGGAGGCGGTGCTTACTGAGATCGAAATAAACCTGAATATTAACCACAAAGCTTTTTATTTTGTTTCAGCAGTATGCACCTTATGGAATCTTTGAATAAAGAATGTTTTTGCTCTCCCATGAATAAGACATATAAATAGATGAAATATTATAATATTATGAACTAAGGGGAGGAGTTCACATATCACATGGTGTTATTTTGGGTATATATTCCCTGTTAGTCTGTTCAGTAGGCAGATAGCGGAAAGGTGTTGATGGAGAAACACCTAGACCTAGCTAGCCTTTACTAGCTATGTATGTGATTTTTGTTTATTAGTCAAACTTTGATTTATGCTTCTCTGATTTCTTTGCCGAAACTAAGTCTGCTTTTAATTTTGTTCTGTTGAAAATAAATTAAAGTATTTTTGCTCAAGCCTTTACTGCCTCGTGGTCCATCATTCCACCCACAGCCTTTCACAGTTCTAAAAGAACTGAACACGCTGCTAGTCACTCCTGTGGTAACACTATTCAGCATCTCATTGGAGACTGGGATAGTTCCAGAGGACTGGAGGAGGGCTGATGTGGTCCCTCTGTACAAGAGCGGCAGTAGGGAGCAGTGTTCCCATTCACGCATAGATGTGCGTGAATCACATAAAAAAAAAATCAAAATTTTTGTCCGTCTATGTGTGTAAGGGGTACACTGCACATAAAGAAGCCTGTCCGAGTTTTGTGAATTTAGGCATGTGAGCTTCTTTAGGTGCAGATTGTGCCATTGGAAAGGTCCCTCATTTAGAGCCAGCAGACAATTGGTCCAGTGCTGTTGGAAAGTTTTTTTTCTCCTTGTAAAGCCATGGTATGATTGGTGCAGAGTTCACAAATCACCCTATCCCCTTCCACCAGTTGCAAGTGTGGGTGTGCACCTGTTCTGTTGTAGATGAGGGAATCGCGGACTTCACATATGAGAAGGTGCAAACCAGTGATCGCAGCGAGCAGCTACTGTGGAGAGAGGAGTGACACTACACAGCGGAGATACCCTAACCCGGCCTGGACCGACGTCTTGAGAAATGCACCTGGAGTCCCGAAAAAAGAAGGCAGTATACTTTACCACTGTATGCCTGAAATCAGATATGTGGGTTTTTTTCCAACAGTGAACTCTATCTGAGTGGATCCAGTGGGTTGATGCAGGCTCCTTCCCATCAGCATGTTCCAACCCGAACTTCCTTCCTGAGAGTCTCGTCCCCAGCCGCAGTAACTCCAAGGCCATCCCGTGACTTGTGTGACACGATCACTCAATTTAAATTATTCAGAGGCAGATGGTAGGTAGTAAGTTTACTGCAACATCACAGTCACGACTGATTCCTCGGCTGTCAGTCATCAACAGTGCACGTCGTGTTGTTCCCCTCGCTCGCCCCATTGTCCCATATGGCTCGCCACTCTTAGATCCCCTAGAGCAGTTCTGTCTCATCTCCAGAGTCCCTCCCTACCTCTTCCCAGGCCAGCATCTCTGTTTCTAATCTTACTGATGCCTGAACGCCTATGGAAGGAATTTGAAAATATTTTAGTGCCAGTGTGCAAATGCAAGCAACTTGTTTAACTGGGGCGCCAGGTCCATCCTGTTCTGTGTGACTGACAGTGAGCAACCCGCTTCTCACCCACTCCTAGCCTGTTCCTGTCAACCAGCCATATAGAAAACCAAAGTTTATTTCTTTTCCATGCAAACTGCATGGCGTGCATCCCGAAGTGTGATCACACATCGTGTGCAGCAGTTGAACGTTGCCATCACCGTCACTGCTGGAGCAGTTTCATTCAGTGGCTTGGACTAGCACAGGCACAGTTCAACTGCTGCATGCAATGTGTAATCGCACTGCGGAAGGGAAAGGGATGCATGCCATGCATGCAGTTTGCCCTGAAAAGAAATAAACTTTGATTTCTAGTCTGTATGGCTGGTTGACAATGAGAACAGCACCCACATGTTGTCGTTTGCCTCCCTCGGCCCATTGCTCACTCACTGGCTATCTCCTTTCCCGACCCCCAACTCCCAGGCCCAGTGTCTGGAACACTTAATTGAGTTGACTTTAATTGAACTATTTGGTTGGCAGTCCAATAATCGCAGTTGTGTGCCACTGTAAAATTGTTAAACTTTTTGTGCTCCTGCATGGCATACGAGAAACCGGAAAATGGAAAGGAATTGATAATTGCAGTAGTAGTCAGGGTGGCGCAACCTGAGTCATCAGATTGCCTGTCTGGGATGGTGAGAGTAGTGTGGGACTCACTCAAATGTACCCTGGCCTTGCCTCTTGACATCAGTGAGACTGCTTGGTGTCTTACCATTTTGATAAAGAAAAGCTTTCCTAACTGAGTGAAAAAGTAAATTAATTTGCTGCCTTGATGTTGGCTCTCTGATGATGACCTGGGTGCTGCTGTATAAGAAAGTGTCATGTCAGTGTAGTTGTCTGCATTGCAGCAGAATGCTTGCAGATTGCAATGCAGAAGATGCAGATGTGTGCAAGTGAAGAAGTCAGTTTTGCTGCCTTAATGTTCATTCCCTGATCCAAGTGCTGTTGTGTATAATAGGGTCAGTTAGTTGTGCCTGCTCTCCGCTGCTTTGCACTGCTTCTTGCAGACTGCAGATGTGTGCAGCAGAGTAGACAGAGAGTATGCTGAGCTGATGGATTTTGTCTTTCTTTCTGTCATGATCAGTCACATATTGAATTAATATTTATTATATTTTGTCTGTCACACTGGGAGGGTCTTCTGAGAGTCCAACTGAGACAGTCTTGTATAAAACCATGGTGTTCTGTTCTGCTTATATTGAGTGAATCAATCAGTGATTGCAGCTGTGTGGCAGGCATATCACTTTAAAACAATATGTACCTCCACAATTTTCAGCAGGGGGTGTGGCGTACCCTCAAAACATGATTTGTACCCCTGAAACATTTTGGAGGGGTGTGGTGGGAACTCTGGTAGTGAGAAGGCTAGCAGTTGAAAGCCAGTCAAGTCTCGCATCAGTGGTGGGGAATTTAATGGAGTTCTCACCCTAGGAATTCCTCAGTATGCTTTATTATAGCAGTATTGCCAGCTGGGTTCAGGTGGTACTTATGCTAAAGACTGCTGGGCATTAGCCAGTCAGAAAGCAGTTGAAGACTGCTTTCTGACTGTAGGAGGCAGTATAGCACAGTGGGCTAAGGCTCTGAGCTGCAAATCTGGCAACATCCAGCAGACCAGCCCTGAGTTTGAATCCCACAGCTTCCACTTGCATACCGTGTGACCCTGAGCAAGTCACTTAACTTCCTTGTGCTCCCAGGTCACACCTGGAAACAAGCTCCGGCTTAGTGTGCCTTTCCTGGTTAAACAATTTCCCCTAAGGTGTAGACTGTAGGTGCTGCTGCTAGTGAATCAGACTAATTTCTCCGCCTACTGGAACAAGTTGGCCCCCGAGCTCTCTCCATTTCTCATCGCTTGAAGAAATTTATTTTCTTTAAAGTTGTTTTATTTCTGTAGTTTCTGCTGCCTTTAGTGTTTTTTTTTTGGTGGTTTTTCACTATTTGTGTTATTTTTTCTCATTTCCCAGAAACTGAGAAATCTTTCCATGACGGGGGTTTTCACTGCGGTTTCCGCACTTTATTTCTGACTGGAAAATCATTTTCTGTGGTAAAGATTTTCTCTTTCTGGATATTTTAACTTAAGATTTTTGTTGATTCCCTTGTTTTTAAGGGAACCACATTTTCCTTTAATTTTTTCATTATATTTTGTCATTTTGGAACCAATTCTCATGGTTCCATCTTGCTGGGGAACTGACCGCAAATTTTTATTTTTGCTCTATTGGGAACCAAATATTTAGTCTTCTGACGACTTTGGTATGTCAGACCTAAAAAGAGAGCTGCACCTACAGGTTTTAAAAATTGCATTAAGTGTTTTAAAATCGTGGCCAAGGCAGATGGCCACGATCTTTGTTTAAGTTGTTTGGGTCATAACTGTGAACTTTGCTCTAAATTTTGTTCTAAAACAGTTAAGAAAAGAGCAAACAGACTAGAAATTATGGCTTCTCAGTCTGCCTTCTCCTCTAATAAGCCTTCTGAAGAAAGGTCCTCCTCTCAGCATAAATCTAGGACCACCTAGAGAGCAAGTCTGACAAAAATAACTCTGGCCAAGCCATAGAAAAGAGACATCCTGAGCAGGTTTCTGATTCAGTGCTTGCCAAAAAGGAAAACATATCACTACCCCTCCTGCTGAAGATTAAAGGGAGACGCCGGTGACTCAACAAAATAGGCCTTCTCCTGAGGAGTTGGCAAAGGCTTGACAACTTTATCAAACATTTCAAGCTATGGGCAATTCATTTGGTGCCCAAAGCGGTCCTTCCACACCTGTTTCAATAGACCCTGACCAAGGCCAGAGATTTTAATATGAGGAAGGCAATGATGAGAAGAAGGTGGGCATAGAACATGATGTGTCCCCTGATCAGGAATTTGGCTTCCCTTCACATGGTCAGGAGGATTTTTCCTCCCGTTACACATTTGTCCAGCAAATGGTGGACACCCTGGATCTCGCCATACAGGATACTACTGAGGAGGATGAGGAGGCAGACTTTCTGGACATGATGGGTTTCCCTCCTCTCAAAAAGCTACTCCTTCCAGTACATAAGTCCCTTTGCATTGCAACTTTCAAACTGCTCCAGAATCCCAGCTCCTTTCTTGGGGTTCATAAGAAAATAAAGAAGTACCAGCTAGACAAAACTAATATTGAGTACCTCTACACTCATCCGGACCATGAAGACATGGTACAGGCTGCAGCCTGTGACAAGGCTAAAGTGCCTTTTTCTACTCAGCCTCCTGATAGGAGTCCAGAAAACTGGACACCATGGGCAAGACGTCTTATACTACAACCTCTCTGCTGCTATGCCTCTCTATGTACATGACATATATAGCACAGTACCAAAAGGCTTTCTGGAACTCAGTCCTGGCTATTAGCCAGAAGGCTCCTGAAAACATTGATGAGAACCTAGTGGAAACTGTCAAAACCACCTTGGATGCCACAAAGTACCAATTTCATATGGCAGTGGATGCCAGTGACACCACCTCCAGATCAATGGCCCAAGCCATTTCCCTCAGGAGGTTTTCTTGGTTAAGAACTACCAACCTCTCTCTCTCTTGATACTCAAACTAATGCCATGGGATTTCCCTTGTGAGAACAATTCTCTTTTTGGGGTCAAAACAGGCAGATATGAAAAAAGTGGAGGAATACAAAACCACCTTCAAGAGTAATGCAGCTAAAGAGAAAGCATCCACTTCTTATATGCCCCCCGCAGGGAAGAGGAGGCAGAGGCAGTGGTTACTACACCAGACCCTTTTATCCCATGCCCGTGGATTACTCCCAAATGAGAGGTTACTTCAGAGGAAGAAGCAGAAGGGCTCAACATCATACTGACCCTTCTCCTCACCTAAAGCCCAGTCAAAACAAAACCCCTGAAGGGAATGCCCAGGCCACCTGCCTTTTCCCAGGAGGAGGAAAGCTGACCCACTACCCCCATCAGTGGCAGCTCATCACCACAGATAAGTGGGTGCTGGAGCCTAGGTGGTGGGTCAGAGGCTTGCCCTGCAGTTCAAGAAATACCCTACACAACAGGAAAACGGGAATTTCTAGCCTCTAACTCCCACAGGAAAAATTCTGTTGGAGTCAGAGGTCATATCTCTCCTGCTAGCAAATGCAATAGAAAGAGTGCCCCCCTCCCAGTGGAGAATGGACCTCTATTCTAGATACTTTCTCACCCAAAAGAAAAGTGGGGACTGGTGATCCATTCTAGACCTCAGGTACTTAAACATCTGCCAAATCCCAAGTTCAAAGTGACCACTCTGTCAGTAGTGATCCCCTCCTTATAACAGGGAGACTAACTAGCCACCCTGGACCTCAGAGACACCCGCTTTCACATTCCAATTAGGCCCTCTCACATAAAGTATACTAGATTTAGACTGCCCCCCAGGCCATTACTAATTTGCAGTACTACCATTCGGCCTGTCCTCAGCCTCCGGGGTCTTCACAAAGTGCCTCACAGTGGTTATAGCCCATTTCAGAAGACAATGGATCTCTGTTGTTCCTTACCTAGATGACTGGCTCATAGTAGACCAGACTCCTCAGAAGCTCAGGCACTCTCTGCGACTCACTCAGCTCACCCTGGAGTCACTGGGGTTCCTGATCAACACAGAAAAGTCTCAGCTGGAACCAGTCCAACTTCTGAAACTCATAGGAGCAGAGCTGGACACCCAGCAAGGGAAAGCTGTGCTTCCCCTAGACAGAGTAGAAAACCTCCAGACCCTGGCAGACTCATTTGTTCTTGGCCAACCAACGTCAGCCAGGCACTGTCTCAAGCCCCTAGGCCATATGGCCTCCACTACAGCAGTAGTCCCAGGCACCAGGTTTCAGATGAGGGACATTCAGTATCATCTGAGGTCTCACTGGTCTCAAAAAAGAGACTTACTGTCAAAGCTTTTTCCAGTCAACAGGACTCTCCTACAAGCCTTGGACTGGTAGAAAGACCATCGCAATCTCAGGGATGGAATTCATTTCCAATAGAAGGAGCCCTCCAGAGTGCTCACTACAGACGTCCCCCTTCTGGGGTGGGGAGTACACCTGGCAGACCAGTCCATAAGTGGGTTATGGTCTCCCAGGGAATCCTGATGTCACATAAACCTTCTCAAACTCAGAGCTGTGTATCTGGCCATAAAAGCCTTTGCCTCCCCCCCAGCTCAAGGGCCAGTCTGTCCAAGTCAGGACAGACAACACCACCACCAAGTTTTACATCAACAAGTGGGGGGGGGGGCACAAGATGCTCAAAGCTCTGCACAGAAGCCATGAAGATCTGGTTGCTGGCTTGCTTCCTGGACATGCAGCTAACTGCCATTCACCTGCCAGGCAAGGACAGCATGTTGGCAGACTCTCTGAGCTGCATCAGCCAGGGCCACCACCAGTGGACCCTAAACAGACAAGTGCTGGCTACAGTCTTCAGGAGGTGGGGCACTCCAGAGATAGACCTCTTTGTCTCCAGACACAATCACCAGATCCCCATGTACTGCTGCAGGCCTCTAGTACTGGGCACAGTGGCAATGGATGCTCTGTCCTTCAAGTGGACAGGAAGGTTCCTGTATGCTTTCCCACCTTTTTCCCTGATTCTCGGAGTGCTCTTCAAGCTCAGGAGACAGCTGGCAACAATGATCCTGGTGACTCCAGTCTGGGCAAGGCAGCCATGGTGTTCATAGAAACATAGACTTTGACGGCAGATAAGGACCACTTGGCCCACCCAGTCGGACCATTTCCCTACCTACTGGATAAGCTGCAGATTCTAGTTAACCAACAGCCTACTTCCTGCCACCCCCCACTACAATTGCCTTATGTCTGTCCCATGCATGTTTGAATTACCCCACTGTTTTAGACCCAACAACCTCCCCAGGAAGGCGGTTCCATTCATCCACCACTCTCTCCGTGAATAAAAAAATTCCTCACATTACCCCTGCGCCGTCCCCCCTCTACCTTTAAATTGTGCTCCCTTGTTCTTACACATCTCTTTTTCTGAAAGATGCTACCCTCCTGGACTTTGTTGATTCCCTTGAGGTACTTGGATGTTTCTATCATGTCCCCTTGTCCCTCCTTTCATCAAGGGTATACATATTAAGCTCTCTCGGTCTCTCTTCATATGATTTCTGATGCAGACCCTGCACCATTTTAGTTGCCCTTCTCTGGACTGCTTCCATCCTGTCTATGTCCTTGTGTAGATGGGGTTTCCAAAACTGCACACAGTACTCCAGATGGGGTCTCACCAACTGTCTGTACAGAGGGATAACCACTTCCCTTTTCTTCACTTGATGCCCTTCCTATGCATCCCATTATCCCCTGGCTCTCCTTACTGACTTCTCACATTGCTTACCAACCTTTAAATCATCTGATATGACTACCCCCAAGTCCCGTTCCATTTTTGTTGTTGTCACTACCTCCCCTGCTATTATGTACTCTTCTCCTGGGTTTTTGTTTCCCAGGTGCATTATTTTGCACTTCTTTGCATTGACTCTAAGTTGCCATATGTCTAACCATTCCTCCAACCATGCCAAGTCCCTTCTCATCCTTTCTAACCCCCCTTGTGTATCAACTCTGTTACAGATCTTTGTATCATCTGCAAAGAGACATACCTTTCCCTACAGACCCTCTGCAGTGTCACCTATAAAGATGTTAAAGAGGACTGGACCCAGTACTGAGCCCTGAGGTACTCCGCTAGTGACCCCCTTTCTTCGGAATGTGTTCCATTCACTATTACCTTCTGTGTCCTGTTGTGCAGCCAGTTTGCTGCCCAGGCTACCACCCTGGGACCCACTTCCAGGCAGGCTAACTTGATTATTAATCTTTGTGAGGGACTGTGTCAAATGCCTTACTAAGTCTAGGTAGCCATATCCACAGCCCTCCCTGGTCTATTACTTCACCCAGTCAAAGAAATCAATTAGATTGCCAGACATGACCTTCCTGCTGTAAATCCATGCTGCTTTGGTCCTGTGCCCCACTGGCCTCTAGGTACTCAACAATTCTTTCTTTCAGAAGTGATTCCATCATTTCCCTACCACTGAGGTCAAACTTACAGGTCTGTAGTTTCCTGCTTCTGCCTTGCTCCCACTTTTGTGAAGGGGAATCACATCTGTCCTCCTCCAGTCCTCAGGTACCACCCCATCCTCCCATGATTTGTTAAAAAGTGTGGTCACTGGTGTCACTAGGTCCTCCCTTAGTTCTTTTAGGATTCTGGGGTGGATCCCATCAGGCCCCATTGCTTTGTCCACCTGAATTTTAGGAGTTCTTTCAGGACTCTTTCTTCTGTAAATGGACTGGTGTCAGCCCCCCTACCCAGAGTGCTTCTATTGTCTGGTTTAGGTAACTCCTCCTCATCTTCTTTTGTGAATACTGAGCAAAGTATTCATTCAATATCTCTGCCTTTTCACTGTCTCCCTCTGCCCACCTCCCCTCTCCCTTATTAATCTTCACTATTCCTCCCTTAACCTTTCTATGCTCCCTAATGTACCTATAAAAGGTTTTATCCCCCTTCTTAACTGAACTGGCTATGTTTTCCTCGGTTTGGGCTTTTGCTGTTCTGACTGCCTTCCCCACTTCTTTCTGCTTTAATTGATACAGTTCCCTGTCGTGCTCCTTCTGTGATGCCGTTCATTGCTCCTCACCCTGTCAGCCAAACAGACTATTCACCTGCCTCCAAGCCACAGTCTCCTGACCTTGCCTTAGACAGTGGTAACATACCCCAACATAGAATCCCTTCACCTCAAAGCTTGGTACTTGAGGAGCTAGAGGTCCCTGACTCCCAGTATTCAGAGCAGGTCCTCAGAATCCTTAGACTAGCAAAAAAAACAAGTACCAGAAAGACCTATGCTTCCAAAGGAAGAGGTTCTCTTGGTGTAAAGACAGGCAGATTGACCCCTGCAACCTAGTCGGCCCTCCATAATAGATTATGTAGTTTGCCTCAGGCCTTAGGGCCTCATCACTGAAAGTCCACCTGGCAGCCATTTCAGCATATATTTCTGCAGGCAAAGAAACATTTATAATTTCTCAACCTGTTTTAAAAAAATTATTTTAAGGGCCTGCTGCCTTCAACCCCACATGGAGACCTATCCCGGGACTTGAACTTCTGTATAGCCAAACTAATGGATGCTCCATTCAAACCTATGGGCAGCAGATCTAAAGTATGTCACTTGGAAAACATTATTCCTAGTGGCCATCACTTCTGCCAGGAGGATTTTAGAGCTGCAAGCTCTGAACCTAACTACATCATCTCCCACAGGGATAAAGTAGTCCTCAGGAATAATAGAAAATTCCTTCCTAAGATAGTCTCTGAATTTCACCTCAACCAACCCATTACTCTCCCTTTTTCACAGACAGATCCACTCCTGGTGAGCGCAATCTCCACAGCCTGGATGTTAAAAGGGCACTGACCTGTTATCTGAAGCATGCTAAGCAGCTCAGAGCCTCTCATATCCAGCTTATCTTCCCTTGTCAGTCTTCACCGTTCATTACTGCTGGGTGTAAGCCGGAAGTGCACACCTGCTACGGGAGTTTTGGAGTTTTTTTTTTTGAGGGAGGAGTCGGCGCCGTCGAGAGTGACACACCACGTGGTGTGCGAGGGGCGGGCATTAGGCACCGCAGACTCCTCCTCCATCCCAGTTCTGTTTCTCCTGCCATCGAGGCTGCACCTGCTGTGTGGGTTCAGAAGTTTGCTATGCCATTAGGCCTTGTTTTGACACCGAGTTCCTTGACACCGCTCCTTCATCCTGATGCCAATGACCCAGTAAGACTGTTCTTTTTTCATATTTTCAACGGCGTCGAGATCTTTTGCTGTTTTTGTGAATTTGTTTGCATCATGTCCGATTCGGGGGGCCAAGCATAAATCCAAGGTTGGCTGTGCCTCTATGCATTGGTGCTCCTGTAGCTGGCAGTTCTCCATCACAGATCGACATGATGTTTGCCTTCGGTGCCTGAGACCCAACCATGATATGGATCACTGCGACGCCTGTTTTTCCATGGACCGCCGTGTACTGGAAATCCACGCGTTTAAGATGGGCAGGGCTCTGCCGACTTTTGGAGGATGACGTCACCCACGGGCCACCCAGGCCAGATCTCTTGACTCTTCCTCTGGGTCCCCTCCTGTGTCTATATGGCCCAGCGAGGAAGAGACCTCCTCCACTTCCAGCCTTGCTGAGGAGGAGGTTTCTTCTTCGGCGCCGGAGGAGCGGTACGATTCCTCCCGGGGTCGCATCGCTGGAGCCATCCTGGCAGTCATCTCAACGAAGGTGCAGGCTCCCCCAGTGTCGTGGCCCCTGGTTGCAGGGCCCGGCACTGGCGGACCCTCAATGCTGCCGAGTGGTGATGCTCTGTGTTCTGGTGCTGTCCGCAGCGCCGGAGACTTAAGCGGCACTGCTTTGGGTTCCGGCATGGTCTGTGGTGCTGGGGACTCAGGCAGTGCCATTGGCGGTGCTGCTTTGGGTTCTAGCATCATCTATGGGGCTGAGGACTCGACTGGCACCATCAGCAACGTCACAGCCTATGTCGGCGTTGTTTCCAGTGCCGTCATTGGAGATGTTTTGGGGGTTGCCTCTCTGGAGGTCACTCTGCTCAACTCCTCTTCGGAGGAGGCTGACTCAGAGGTGGACCTGGACTGGCAGCCCGATTCTTCGGAATCGGAACTCTCTATAGGCCAGGGTGTCTGACGGCCCAGTATTCCTCTTTCTGAGTCCCCTGATCACGTTCGCCATGGGGGCCCCACAGCTGGGGATGGCCTGGGATCCTCTAGGGGTGATAACTCCGGGATTCAGGAGAGGGATGCCCTCTTCTGAGAGGGCCCAGGCAGCTGCCATTTTTGGTGCCGCTGGGGCCCCTTGGGAAGGTGCAGTGAACCCTGCTACTGTGACCTCCCTCCGGGGGCCCACAGAGCAGGGAGCTCCTATGCTGGTGTCGAGGAAGAGAGCTGCCTCAGAGTCTGAGGGGTTGAGAGGTTGTGGAGGAGCAGTGGTGCATTCCCACTGCCCTACCGGGTGTGGGGAGGAGTCGCAGTGCTGAACCCCGCCTTTCCTTCGAAGTCTCAAGAGCGCTGTAGTGGTGGCGCAGAGGGTTGCCCTTCTGGACACATGCAACCTCAGTCGCATCACAGGGGAGGTTCCCCTTCTGGGCTGTTCCGGGGTTTGCCTTCTCAAGTTACCTCTTCTCAACCCGATATGGTCTCAGGGCCCCCAGTCACGGTGGCATAGCTCCCTGGATCTCAGAGCCCTAGCAGAGGCCGGGCACATACTCTCAGGTGCCCTTCGCCCATCCCTCTGCAGCCACGCCCCTCTCTCCCAGACCATGTGGGTCCTACGGGGCCCTTAACTTTGGAGACATTCAGAGCTACTGCGGCTGCCTTCCCTTCATATGTCAGGGCCATGGACGAACAGGTCTTCCGCCTGTCCTCCCCCGCCGCAGGAGTCTTCTGATCATTCGAGCTGTACTTCCTCCTCATCTTCCTCTTCTGAGGAAGAGGAACCTCCTGTCCACCTGTCCTCTGATGCTGATTTCACAGAATATTAGCGGTTCCTTTCGAGGCTGGTCTTGGAGCTTCGTATTTCCTTCGTGCGAAGGGACAACACTGAGCAGCAGACGCATGCATTCCTTAATGAATTCAGCGCTCGCCACCTCGTGATATCTTCCTGGCCAGCACCTTTCCAGGAGGCATCTTTCCACACCTGGCAGTCTCCAGCCACCCCTTCTCCAGCCCCGGCAGACTGCAGGAGACGGTATTGTGCCCTTCACGAGTCTCTAGGCTCCCTACCTCCACCCGCCCTTGGACTCGACGTCCCTAGACACTCCTTCCAGGCCTCGGTACCTGGCACACAGTCAAGCCCCGGATCCGGATTCCGCTGAATTTGACTGGTGGGAAAGAAGAATCTTCTCTTCGGCTCGTGTTCTGATGTGTATAGATTCACATCAGACACACCATGCTGCCTACAACAGGCCTCTGTGGTTGATGCTGGCGTAGATTCTGGCATCTTTATAGAGCAGTCCAGACAAGTCATTGCCCTCTCTGCACAGGGTCTGGAGCTTGCAAGGCAGCAGGCAAGGGCGTCTTATGGCGCCAACGAGGTGGCATCCAGACTGGCAGGGACAGCGATCTGCATAAGGTGGATGGCATGGCTTCGTCTGTCCAGACTGTCACCCATTCCCGGTGTAGGGTGACTTCCTCTGCTGTCCAGGAGATCCGTCTGTTTTCCCGCAGGGTGAGGAGGATTCTTCAGGGGCATCCTCCATCCCCTGACCATGGGGGACACCCCCTCATCCTCAGCAACCTTAGACTTCCCCAGTCTATTGGTTAGGGTCTCCTCCTCCTCCTGCTTTCCACCAGTAGGAGGCTGAGGGATCTATTCCCTCAGGGCTGTCAATCAGGCCTCCTCCGAGGGGGCTTGGTACTCAACCAGCAGTAATGAATGGTGAAGATTGACAAGGGAAGATATGGAAATTACGTACCTACCATAATTATTGATCTTCTCTTGTATCTTCACCATTCATTACTGAATCCCGCCCACCTTCCCCTCATGGGCCTCATTTCTTGGGCATCTCCCCAGCCCTGCTCGCCCTCCTCCCCCTTCCCCTCTCGAGGCAGTTTGGGAGGGCTAAATCCCCTGATCCTCAGGACCTTCTGTTCTTCTCTTCAGAGGAGCAGCGAAGGATTTGGAGAGGGAGGAGTGTGAGTGGAGCTTCATCCTTTCTCTGAGGGAGCTCTTTCTGATTTTCTTTCAAGGTCTCCCTTTGAGGACTTTACCATCGGGCCAGGTTAGTTCAATCACCAGCCAACAGGGCTAGTTTCTTAAGACAGTCCTCTTCCCTTGGTCTTCAGACCTAGCTAGTGTCCCTGAATCTTGCCTTCTGTATGCCAGACCGGGGCTAGTTAACGTCTGTTCTAGCCCAATTCGAAAATTGCCTTCTTGAACAGTCGGTCTGGTTTCTTTGACCCCTGCCTCCTTTAGGAGGCAGTATAGAGCAGTGGTCTAAGGCTCTGAGCTGCAAATCTGGTGACATCCAGCAGACCAGACCTGGGTTTGAATCCCACAGCTTCCACTTGCATACTGTGTGACCCTGAGCAAGCCACTTAACTTTCTTGTGCTCCCAGGTCGCACCTGGAAACAAGCTCCGGGTTAGTGTGCCTTTCCAGGTTAAACAATTTCCCCTCCCTCCCCTCCTCTAGGGAGTCAGAACGAGTTTCTTTCTCTGGCTCTGTCCACCTTACCAAGAGGTTGCCCTCTCTTAGGGCTTCCCTCCCCGTACTAACACGTCTGTGTGCTAGTGGGACTTTTTCTCTTTACCTATTCTCAGCTTGAGT
Organism: Neoceratodus forsteri; assembly: GCA_016271365.2. Classification (NCBI taxonomy): domain Eukaryota; kingdom Metazoa; phylum Chordata; order Ceratodontiformes; family Ceratodontidae; genus Neoceratodus; species Neoceratodus forsteri. The sequence goes on from CM057452.1 coordinate 445,066,682, forward strand.
GATGGGTAACAGGATAACTGGATGTGTAGGGAAATCTGCCTCTGTCATGCCAAGCTGTGCAGAAGGTTCGGTTGAACCATCTAGACCAGTTTTGTTTGAAGGGATCCTTGCTCACTTGCTTTTAAGTTCTGAGCTGCTAAGCCTTAAAGCCAATTTCACTCACAACTCCGGGCAGAATTTTTCCCTTCGTCCATTTTCCCCTTCTCTTCTCCCTCTTCCTTATTTCTTTATCTCCCTTATCTGTTCCTCCCTCAGAGCCGCCCTAGGAGTGAGATCCTGCGGTCCCTTAGGGTAGGGCTCTCCTCTTTCCTTTCCTCTTTCGGCTTATTCCTTTTTCAGTTTGTTTCCTTTCCTTTGTCTGTCCCTTGGCTCTTTTGTCTCACTCTTATTCTCCAAAATCTTTGTATTTCGCCTCTCTGACTTACAGAACTGGGATGGAGGAGGAGTCTGCAGTGCCTAACGGCCGCCCCTCACACTCCACGCGGTGTGTCACTCTCGTAGGCGGCACCTTGGTGCCGACTCTGCCCTCAAAAAAAAAAAAAAAAAGCAACTCCCATAGTGGGTGCGCGCTTCCGCCTACACCCAGCAGTAATGAATGGTGAAGATACAAAAGAAGATCAATAATTACGGTAGGTACGTAATTTCTATTTCCTCGCTGTGGAAAGGTGGACAAGGGCAGACCAGCCTCTAAGAAAACTATCTCTTGCTGGATAGTCTCTTGCGTCCAGTTCTGTTACAGAAAGGCTGGCAAGCAGCCACTCCAAGGTCTTAGGGCTCGCTCCACCAGGGGCACTGCAGCCTCCGTGGCAGCACAAAGGGACATACCTTTACTTGTTATCTGCAGAGCAGCTCCTTGGAGGACTGTACATACCTTCACAAAGCACTACTGCTTGAATGTACAGTCCAGATCAGATGCCAGATTTGGCCATGCAGCCCTGCAGAACCAGTTTGTAAAGTAGGTTCTGTTCTCTCCCCCCAGCTACACTGCTTTGTAGTCTGTTATAGTCAAGCATACTGAGGGATTCCTAGGGTAAGAAGAAAAAATTAGCATAGTAATCCCTCAGTATGGTTGACCTCCTGCCCAACCTCTCCTCACGTAACCTGACTATTAACCATTCTGCAGTCCTTATCATGGGCCAAATTCTTACTGAGGGGCATATTTGGTGTGATGTGTCACAGTTAAACATGTTGCATATAGTTCACCTTTAGGTGTTTTTTTTTTGTTTCTTTTTCCTATTTTTTCTACTACTCTGGAATCGGGTTAGGGATTGGGGCCTTTTACCCCTTAGGCTTCAAAATGAATCGGACTCACAAGCTGCAGCAGCATCACCTACAGGCAGCAGTCTTCAACTCCTTTCTGATTGGCTAATGCCCAGCCATCATTAGCATAAGCACCACCTCCAGGGCAGCTGATCCCAGCTGGTAATATTGCTACAGTTAAACATACTGATGGATTCCCTGGCTGGAAGAAACAATATTACTGTGGTAAGTAATTTTTTTCATTCTGCTGAAGGAGAGACTGATGGAGTATCTGGAGACACACAGGCTGCAGAATCACCTAGAGCAAAGTTTCACAGTGGGGAGGTCACACCAAACAAATCTCATAGATTAATTTGACTGGGTGACTAGGGAGATGGATCAGGGAAGACAGGGGATGTGGCCTATCAGGACTTCAGTAAGGCCTTCGACAGTGTGCCGCACAGGAGGCTAATAAAGAAACTGAGCAGCCTGGGGGTTAAGGAAAAAGTGGTAAGGTGGGTGTCAGACTGGTTGAAGGATAGGAGGTGGAGGGTGGTGGTAAACGGCAGACACTCTGGGAACAAGAGATTGGCTAGTGAGTTGTAATGGGTTAGTATTAGGACCAGTCCTTTTCAATGTCTTCATAAGTGACATTGCTGAGGAACTGGAGGGGAAGATATGTCCATTTGCAGATGACATGAAAAAAACAGGGTGGACATCCAGGAAGGAGTGGAGAGAATGCAAAAGGACATGGGGAAACCAGAGGAGTGGACTAAGGTGTGGCCGCTAGATTTTAGGTTTAAGATGGATATGAGTAAATACTTCTGCTCAGTAAGAGTGGTGGACGCCTTGAACAGCCCGTCAGTGTAGGTGTTGGGGGTGAAGACAGTGGGGAGCTTCATGATTGGGATTGGCACACGGGCATAATAAGCAGAGGAAAGAGAAGCGGGAGGGACACCGGCGACCAAGGGTCCAAGGTGTGGGAATAGGCAAGGAAAAAGTAGGACAGACTGGATGGGCCTACTGGTCCTTTTCTGCTGACAAATTCTATTTTTCTGTGTTTTTTGCCATCCTCACTAAACCCAAGGGGAATATACAGCCCCCTCACAATGACATTTTTAACCCCACCTATTAAATTAATTGCAAAAAATTCACAGCTAGGATCAAAAGGCATCAGTCTTCAGTTTAGTTTCCAATAAATGTTACTTACGATATATAGCACACACTCCTCACCGTCTGTCAGGACTATCCTCTGTATGTTAAACTGAGGTCCTTTCTGCCCATCTCTGGTCACTATCCACCTGGAAGTAAAAAATCCCGACACTTATTAAAGAAGAGTAACATACTAAAAGCCAGCAGAATAGGCCAAATGGTCTGTCTTGTCTGCTCGAAAGCCAGCAACCTAGTGGCTGCTCGCCTCACCACCCCCCAGCCCCCAAGAGGGTCTTCTCTAGATTCAGTTTCCCCTTGTACCTATCCCACCCCTTCTTGAAGCCCTCCTCCACCAGCCTCCCGGGCAGCGCATTCCACGGCTTCGCCACCCTCTCAGTGAAAAATGCTTCCTATGCCCCCCTGTAATTTCCCCTCCAGCATCCACTCGTGGCCCTGGTTGTTCCCCCCTTCTTTGACCTAAATAGCTCCTTGGTTCCACTCCTGTTTATTCCCTTTACATATCTGAAAACCTCTATCTTGTCTCCCCTATCCCTCCTCTCCTCCAGTGAGTAAAGTCCAAGCTGTTCCAGTCTCTCCTCATAAGGCCTCCCCTCCATGCCTTGAATTATCCTGGTCGCTCTCCTCTGGACCCTCTCCAGCAGCGCTATGTCCTTCTTCAGATGAGGCCTCCAGAACTGTACACAGTACTCGAGCTGCAGCCTGACCAAGGCATTATATAGAGGGAGGATCACCTCCCTTCTTCTGGACGTAATTCCCCTGGCTGTGTAACCCAGTATCCTCTTTGCTTTGGCAGCAGTTCTTCTACAATTTTCAGAGTTATTCATTTTGACATCTACCACCACCCCTAAATCTCTTTCTTCCAGTGTGATAGTATGATTCCCCCCCCCCCCCAGGGTGTAAACATGGCCCAGGTTTTTGACCCCCAAATGAAGTACCTTGCATTTCCCGGCACTAAATTTCAGTCCCCACCTCTTTGACCACCCCTCCAGGGTATCCAGATCCCCCTGGACTGTCTCCCTTGCTTCTTCACAATCCACCGGTGCTCCCAGTTTTGAATCATCCTCAAAGAGACTCAACCTATTCCTAACCCCCTCCCTATATCGGAGACGTAGGCATTGAACAAGAGTGGCCCCAATACTGAACCTTGAGGGACCCCACTGATTGCCTTCCTGGGGAAGGATAGTGTTCCACCCACCATTACTCTGTGTAAATGCCCCGAAAGCCAATTTTCAACCCAATTTAGCTCCTGTCTTCCCACCCCTGTCTCCCCCAATTTTGCTATCAGTCCATTATGGGGCACTGAATCAAATGCCTTGCTGAAATCTAGGTATAGGACATCCACCAGCCTATGTCTATCCAAGGCCCCTGTCACCCAATTGTAAAACTCTACGAGGTTGGTCTGACACGATCTCCCTGGCACAAAGCCATACTGTTCATCATCCTGGTGTCCTAACCTTTTTAACTGCCTCCCAAGCCTCTCCTTGATAAAGCCCTCCATTACCTTGCCTACCACAGACATTAGACTGACAGGCCTATAATTCCCCATCTCCTCCCTAGCCCCCCCTTTATATATAGGCACTACATAAGCCACCCTCCAGTCCTGTGGCACCCATCCCATCTGCAGAGGGGTGTTAAAGAGTGCAGCCAGTGGAGCTGCCAGCACCTCCGCCAGTTCCTTCATAACCCTCGGATGTAGTCCATCCGGCCCCTTATCAGTTTTTAGTTTCCGATGGGCCTCCTCACCCTATCCACTGTATCCCCCCACCCAAATCCACTCCCTCATGCAACCTTCCTACTCCTTCTTGGTCTGGCCCAGCCTGTACCTTAGCCTCTTTCAACCTCTGGTCTCAGACTGAGACCGACCTCTCGCTTTTGTTAGTTCCTCATCTCTCCCATTGGACTGTAGGGATCCCTTGTCACCCTCTGCAAAGATTGAGGCAAAGTACTCGTTTAGCACCTCTGCCTGTTCTCCTGCTTCCTGAGCCCATCCCTCCACAATCTTAATCCTGTTGATCTGTGTCCTGTCTTTCCTCTTCTCACTTATGTAGCTATAGAATCCCCCCCAGATATCCCTAGCCAGGTTTTTCTCCATCCCTGCCTTGGCGCCCCTCACCACTCTGGTGACCTTCCTGGCCAATAGTTCATACTCCCCTCACTCCTTATCCCCCCTAGAATGTTTGAAACGTGCGTAGGCAGCCTTTTTATCCCTCACTGCCTCTTGCACCTCCCTGGTCTGTCAACATGGCTTGCTGGTTCCACCATGCTTACGCCTTACTTTAGTACAGGACCTAGTACCCTCCTGCACCCCTTCTTTAATGATCTCCCACAAGCTTCCAGCATCCATATTCAGCCTAATCATGTCCATCCTCTCCCTTAGAATCCTACCCATACCCACGTAATCCGTTCCCCTGAAATCAACCACTGCTATATGGGTGCGGATTTCCTCCCCCCAGATACGGCAGGAACCAAACCGTGGCATGGTCACCACCCACCAGTGGACTGCACACTTCCAGGCCCCTTATTTGTTCACTGTCCGCTAGGACAGCGTCCAATATCTGCCCCTCTCTAGTAGGTTCCCTCACCTGTTGGACCAGGATGGCATCCTGAAAGACATCCATCAGTCTCTGTTCCCTGGTTACAAAGGATGTCATGGTGTCCCAGTCCGCCCCCAGCATATTAAGATCACCCATGACCACCACCCTACCCGTTCCAAGGTCACAGTGACCCTTGATGTTCTCAACCAACGTATCCTCCAGAGCCTCCTCTATTGCAGGGGTCCTGCATTCCACTCCTATCTTCAGTTTCTTCTCTCCCCTTGTTTGCAGGGTTACCCAAATTGCCTCCACCCCCCCCAGCCTCCTCCACTCCACTAACCATTATGTCATTTCTATCAGTGCAACCCCCCATTCCCACTCCCCTATCTTTCCTGAATATCTTGTAGCCCTCTAAGTTTAGGTCCCAATCATTTCTCTGAGTGGCCCATGTCTCTGTAATTGCTGCCACATCCGCTGTTCCCTCAGCTAACATAGCCTGGAGTTCGGGCATTTTATTGCTCATACTCCTGGCATTGATCTAGACTGTCCTCCACCCCGACTTCTTCCCTCTGTCCAGTCCCCCCATCTCTGCGCAGTCATTTTCTGCCCAATTTTCCCAGAATTTTCAACATAGTCCCTCCCACTCCTCACGTGCCCTGGACCTGGACCTTAAAACAGCCTCCCTGGGTCTTTTTATTATTAGACCCCCCCCTTTACAAGTTCAAACCCCACCTCTCGCCTATAAATCCAGCAAGTTTTAATTTCAAGATCTCCCTTCCCTCCATGCTGAGGTGTAACCTATCCCTGGCATATAGCCCCTTATCCTCCCAAGTATCCCCCAGGCACCTACCAGCCCATACCCCTCTGCCTTACAAAAGTCCCTGAGCCACTTGTTCACCTCTCTCAGTTTTAGCTTGGTCTCACCGGTTACCCTTGGTACCGGCAGAATCTCAGAGAAAGAAATTTTGCTTTCTATAGAGTGACAAACCCTTGCCAGCTCCCGGAATCTAGCCTATATTTCTAGTTCACTATTCCCTTTCAAATCATTTGTCCCCAAATATACTAGGAAGTCTGGGGATCCCCCGCAATCCAATGACAACGAGTATAGGTGGACTTTGGCCTTGTATATGGATAGACCAGGTATACATTTAGCCTTTACAGGGCTGCTTTTATTCTCCCCCTTCCCCTCCCAATGAATACCCCTGGTCATGGAATCCCCCAGCAATATCACCTTCACCCCAACCCCCACTTTATTAGCCCTCTTTATTCCTTCCAGACTCCTCCTTCTATCATCGAACCCTTGCTTGCCTCTACCTCTCCCATCAGCCTGAGGGTCTTTGTTAGCCCGTTTAGTACCATCCAGGTACTAGGAGTACTACTAAGAGTAGGTGAATTTTATTGAATTACTAGGAGGAGTACTACTAAGTAGTAGTAGTTGGAGTACTACTAAGAGTGGGTGAATTTTATTGAAAATGAATACACCTATACAATCCAAGTTATCAAAACAAAGATGTAAAGAAAGAAAAGCCAAAAAGCAATCTGAAAATAAAACTAATATTCATTACGTTCTTTGAAAAAGATGATATAAGGAAGTACAAACAAAGGGGTAATCAGAAGTAAAGGAAAGAACATAGGCATACTCCCAGTGCAATTCTGAAACATCACCTAGGAAAAATTCAGGACATATTCCTACACAGCACAACCCTTTTTGTCTTCTGTAAGTTGTCTGAACGCTCTTCTGTATATACCAAAGAGCAATCCTCTAACCATTTTTTTTTTGTACTTCTGACCCCAAAACTGTTTACCGCTGAAGTACCAAATGGCACCAACTCAGCCAAAGAACAAATGTATTAGTTGCAAACCAGATTGTCACTATCTCAGTGTAATATTTCTGCCAGGCTGGTCTCAAACTTCCCCACACCTATTGTTCATATGTTAGAGAAAGAAACAGTGGTTTGTTCCAGCTGTGCGCTACAAAATTCCACAAGGTTTTACAATAGGCCATTCAAAAAACAGATGCTCTTGTGTCTCATAACTAGTACTGTACCCTTCTTTAGGACAAAAGGGTTCCTCAGTACTGTTATGTTTGTTGTTTCCTCTGACATTAAAGTTGTCCATGGCAACTAAGCCATAACACATCCCACATTCTACTGGGTACTCTCCTAGTCATTGATGAAAGTAAAGTGTCTGACTTCAAAGCCTGTTGTCTCGGACCAAAACAGGCTCCTTCATAAAATGCAGATCCTAATAAATTGGTGTACAGTTACCTCCTTGTTGATCACCTTAAAGTTTGGATTGAGATTCCCCCAACGTCTAACCTTTCTCACTGTCTCCTTAAGGAGACAAGGGGTGGTGGTCTTTCTGTATTTGGACATCTGGCTGGTCTCAGGAAAGTCATACCAGAAGGCCAAGTCCTCCCTGCTTCTCACCCAACACACCCTGTAGGGCTTGGGGTTTCTGATACATTTCCAAGTCCAAGACAGAATCTGTGCAGGTTCTGCACTTTATAGGTGCAAAATTGGATGCTCACTAGTGGAGGCATTCCTTCTTCAGGAAAGCGTGGCAACCCTGATTTTGGATGCAGAGTCTTTCAAGGCAGGGCAGCCTAGACCTGCAAGAGACTTCCTGTGGTTGTTGATGTACGTGGCCTCATCCACAGCAAGAGTACCAGGGGCAAGGCTCTGAATGAGGGACATCCAGTACCACTTGGGGTTTCATTGGTCCCCAACGTGTGACCCACTTTCAAAGCTGGTGCCCATCACAAAGCCCCTGTTAAGGCACTGGAATGGTGGAAGGAAGAAAACAATCTCAGAGTGGAGGTTCCCTTCCTCCAGTGACCACCTCCAGTTGTGCTTATGACAGATGCCTCCCTCCTGGGCTGGGGCATCCATCTAGAGGATTTAACTGTAAGGGGGGTTCCCCTTTGGAGTCTCAGGAGCACATAACAACTCCTGGAGCTCAGAGCTGTGTATCTGGCACTGCAGGCTTTTCCCTCCCACATCAGAGGTCAGTCCATTCAGATCAGCCCAGACAATACCACTGCAACATATTACATCAGCAAACATGGGGCAACAAGATCTTCAAAGCTATGCACAAACATTTGGAGTCTGGCCTGTTCCCGTAGGGGTACAGTTGTTAGCAATTCACGTGCCAGGGAAAGACAATGTGCTGGCAGGAACTCTGAGCAGAATCAGCCTGGGACATCCGAATGGACCCTGTACAAGCAGATGTTGGCTGCAGTGTTCAGAAGGTGGAGGTATGCCAGAGATGGAGCTGTTTGCATCATGGGAAAACCACCAGCTTCCCATGTTCTGCTGCAGGCCCCCCCCCCCCTCAGTAGGGACAGTCCCAATGGATGCTGTCATCCTCATTTGGGCAGGGAAGTCTCTTTATGCCTTGCTTCCATTTCCAGTCTTACTGAGGTGTTGCTGAAACTAAGGGAAGAGTCTGCAATCAGGGTTCTGATAGCTCCTGGCTGGGCCAAGCAGACTTGTTGCTGGCTGCAGTGCACCCAGATCTACAGGGATTCCTGTATTTTAAGGGATTTTTACTACAAAAATGAGATACGGGAAGGAAATCTTTTATTTTTAAAATATCAGGGGAAATGGACAAACACTACGGGAAAATGCCCACTATGAATCTCATGGCTGCCAAGATCCAGACAGAGCCCTCCAACTGGTGCTCAGTTTGCTGACTTTGCTACACTAAGCAATTCTGTTGGTCCATTTGCAGTTTGTGTTTCTCTGGGGTAGTAAGGTAATATGCTGACAGTGCATCTTTTTGAGGAAGAATTCAGATCTTCTTATCAGGAACCAGTGAACTGCTGCATGATCCAAACACCTGCCATGTGGCCCCACTCAAAACAGCAACACAGTTGAGTCAGCCGAGCTGCATCTCAAATGCCACTGTTCTAGACTAGCAGAGAGCCTAAGCCACTGAAGGTAAACAAGCCTTCTTGTGGGCAGCCTCAGGTTAGTCTATTTTAATCTCATTTCAAGTGCAAAATGAGTCAGACAAAAGACTGACCACTTGATGGTGGTATGCTTTCGGGGGGGAAGGGTGCAAGAAAGAGTGCTTAAGTGTTGCTTGAGGGAAGCAGTGCCTTGAACCACCAAGGCAAATAAACCTTCTGTTTTGCAAATTTGTCTATTTTAAACACATGAAGTGCCAAAAGCGAGCCAGACAAAAGAGACTCTATGGTGGGCTTTGAAGGGTGACGGGGATACAAAGAGTGCTTAAGTGCTACTTGGCTTGTTTGATACACAGAGTAGAGTTGTGTTTTTAAAAAGATCACTAAGGCAGCACTTCTGACCAGCCTAGAGGTTGAGGTTATTTGAAAAAAAAAAATAGACTATGTTTCTATTTAATTGTAAGCCTGGGAAAGGTATGGGGGTGTCTTCATCAAGATAAGCAGGAGTTATGAATTAAATATGTATGAGATCAGAAGGGACCCATAGACCCTGGTCTGGCCTAAGGTTAGGAAAATAAATGAAAAAAAAAAGGGAATATTTGCTTCTACCTCTGAGAGTTTGGTGCACAAAGCTGTGTGTGTGTAGGGGAGTGCTTAAGCATGCCAATGAAAAACACAATACACTAAAACAATGTTTATTAATGGAGTGCTACAGGTACACAGAGCTGTAGACCCAATGTACGATTGGTGTGGAGTGGCTATGCATGCATATCTGGGACAAGTAGTTACTCCACACCCTCTGTGCCCCCCGCATGGCATGCACAAAGGGGGCACATGCAGACCCACCACACCCGATCCCCCATGTCTGCAGACAGCTCCACGATGGGGACGTTCCGGGGCGTGCCAGCACTACGTGTATTCACTAACCCGCATAGTGCTGGCCGCATGGGTGCAGTGGGTGGTGCAGGCTACACTAGGGAGACCCAACCATAACCCACAGCATGCCCCCATGAATACAGGCATTCAGTCACCCGGGGACCAGGACAGGGTACACTGTGCTGCTCCCGACTGCTGGGCAGCAGGAGGCAGCAGGGGCAGCTGGATGGGTGAGCACCCAGAAAGTTTATGTGAGGCAGCACTGGAACTGGAGGGTGCCGCACTGGTCTGGGTGCATGCTATAGGCATGCACGGCCCAAGACCCATGCCACCCTATGTGTGGCATCCACTGTGGGTCCCTTGGGGGCATCCTATTGGATGTCTGCCTGGGACAATGACTCCTCCCCTGGCCACCCTGCAGAGTTCTGTGCATTGGGGAAGTGCCGTGGATAGCTGGTCGGCATTGGTGAATGCCGGTATGGGCGCACCTGTCCACGGGGTGCAGGGGTGAGGGTGGAGTATGCGCATTTTGTGCATCCCTATGCCCCTTTCATGCATTGTGAGCAGAACTCAGAATGTATCAGTCTGTGATTAAGGGGTAAATTTGAATTTAAGGCATTTCATACTATAAATAGAATACTGTATAAGGGACTGTATTATTACAAGGTTATACAGTAATACCTTCAGGAAGTTCTGGAGACATGTGAACCTTGAGAACTGAGCTTTATAGATTCCAGCATATCCCCAGAACCTCAAGATGGTATTATATTGTTATATATAAAGTTCTTATAGTTGTAGAGTAGTTATGTGGTACGTTCTAGGTGATTTTTTATATTTAAAATAAATAAGAACACATAAAACAGCCTGAACATTTGTTCTAGTGATTTTATTGACTGGCACAATGACATCAATTGCATACTTACATTGATTTGTGCATACAGGAAAATCTACAGGAATTTAATTCTAGTTTTACAGGGAAAATACATGGAAAATTAGGGTGCACTACAGGAAAATGCTTTGCCTGATCTGGGAGTACTGTGGCTACTTCTGCCCATCTTCATCCAGCACCCTATCGGCCTTTTCCCTGAGATACAACCTGCTGACCTTGTCTCAGGGCAAGATAGCATTCCCAGATCCGAGATCCCTTTGCCTCAGGGCATGGTGCTTGAAGAGTTACAGTTCTCTAGGCTGAATCTTTCTGAAAAGGTTTTGGATGTGCTTAAGGTGCCCAGAAAACTAGCAACAAGGCAAACCTATGCCTTCAAGTGGAAAAGGTTTTCACTGTTGTGTTCCTCTGGGTAACTCAGCCCACTCCAGGCAGAGGTCCCTACAATCCTGAACTATCTGGTCCCAGCTTCAGTCCCTGGGTCTCAGGGCTTCAACTCTGAAGGTGCATCTGGCAGCAGTGTCAGCTTACACCTCCACTGGCAAGGACAGGTCACTGACCTCGCAGTCCATTTTCAAAAAGTTCTTTGAAGGCCTTAACCACCTGTATCCTCCAGTCAGAGATCTAGTCCCACCACGGGATCTGAATCTGCTTTGCCTAGCTCATGGAGCCTTCTTTTGAGCCCATGGTGTCTGCTGATTTGAAATATGTCACCTGGAAAGCAGTTTTCCTGTGGCTGAGACTTCTGCCAGGAGGGTGAACAAGCTGCATGTTCTCTACACAGATCCCAACTATATCAGTTTCCACAGAGACTAGGTAATCTTGAGAACTAACATAAAAATTCCTCCATGAAGTGGTGTCTGAATTTCATCTGAATTAGTCAATTGCACTTCCAGTATTTTGTGTCCTTTACAGCAAAATGTAGTATAGAAGAGCAAAAACTCCACAGTTTGTATGTTAAGAAGTCATTGAACTACTGCCTGGACCACACAAAGGAGGTGAGGTCCACCAGTATTCCATTATTTGTCACATGTGGTGAAGTGGGTAAAGGTAAACCAGCATCCAAGAGAACAGTCTCTCGCTAGATAGTCTCTTGCATACAGTTCTGTTACAGCAAAGCTGGTAAGCTGCCACCCCATGGCCTCAGGGCGCATTCTGTGTGTGGCAGAATCTAGAGGTATTTCCTTACAGGAAATCTGTAAAGTAGCTACATGGAAAACAGTACACACCTTTACAAAGGACTGTTGTCTGGATGTACAGTCCACAAGGGATACCAGCTTTGGCACTGCTGCCTTGCAGAGCCTTTTCCTTAAGTAGGTTTGTACCTAGCCTTCCAAGATACTGCTTTGCAGTCTGCAGTTGTTAAGCATAGTGAGGGATTCCTGGGTTTGAAGAAAAAATTACTGTAGTAATGTTGTTTCTTCTGAGGAATCCCTCACTATACTTAACAATCACATCCCTACCTCGCCTTCCAGAGCTTAGAAAAGGTTCTCACAAGAATCAGTTCTTTTCAATTTGCTTGAGCATTCTGGTTACAGGGGCTTACAATTGATACTCAGTAAGCTAACCTCTTCAATTTGTTCTGCGAAACTGAGTCTCTCCTCAGACCCTCTTCTTTTTATTAATTTGTTTTTTGGCAGTCATTTAGCTAGTTTTAGTGGCAACTGCTCACCCTAGCTTCAGAAATAAATCTGACATTAGAGGGCATGAGTGAACATGACCACACGGTAGAGTTTTAAATTTCATTCTGGGGTGAATAAGGGGTGCCAGCTGCACATTCGAGCAGACTTGATAGACCTCTGGGCCTTTATCTGCTGGCAATTTTCATATGTTCGTATGTTCGTATTCTAAGACTCCATAATTAGCATAAAATTCTAGACTCCAGGGCGGCTCATTCCAGGGGAATGATTGCAGTTGTTAAGCATAGTGAGGGATCCTTTGGAAGAAACAACATTACTACAGCGAGCAATTTTTTCATCTGCCCTACTAGCTCCATATGTTGGCGAAACATAGGCTGTGCTGGAAAAGCACCACTTAAATAGAGGCATATGAAAGTGTCTTATTCAAGGGACTCCCATCATTCATCGAAGTATCCCATTTTTATTTTTTTGTTTTTATTTTAACAACCAGTACTTGAGCATAATTAGGAGCAGGGTATCCCTGCTGCCTTATTTTTTTTACAGTTTTATTGTTACCAGCTTCCCATTCCCGTTTAAAGGATTCAAACCAAGAATCGGCTATACCTTCCAGGGCTTATCTTCTACCTGCAGAAGAAACCCAGTATTACTACAAAGGAAAATATTATTAAACAAAAAGACTACAGGGTTGGGCATTCCGATACCCCCCTCTTTGATTGCCAAATAAGTTGTATTTCATTTGATGGGATTTAAGTGATTCCCTAAAAATAACTGAAAACATAAACTGTATAACTGGGTCTCCATATTTGGGATGGAAGGTAAATGTAACTTAAAAAAAGAAACATAGGCAGCAAAAAAGTCTTACTCACATATACTGTTTTCTTTTTTGTAAGTTGACACCTTTTCCAATGGTCAGCCTTTTGCATACCTTCCCCCCCACCCCAATATAAGCTGCCTCATTCGTGCATCTGAGCCAAATCCCCAGTATCCAAACTGGACCTGGGATAATAGGAATCCCCGCAATCTCCTTATACTCAGACCTATTCAAAGCAAAACCTTGATTTTTCTGCACATTAATACTGGTGCCAGCAATAGTAGAAACAGTGTCTAATATATTAAAAATCTGTGTCCCTTCCCGAGCAGTTTTTAAAATCAGACACAAATTGTCTTCGTGTGCAGGTACCCTAGGTATCAAAATTCTGACCACTGGTCCACCATCCCTGAAATTAAATTTCCTAATTAAAGGATCTACTCAGAATATATAAAAGGAGCCTTGGAGGGCATATCTGTCATAACCTCCTTTTGACCAAGATATCTTCTCCTTTCTATTCATTAATATTTGGACATGCAACTGCCTGAGCATAACATGCTATAATCCAATTAATAAAAATCTTTGGAAACCTATATCATTCCATTATATTAAATAAATAAGCATGAGAGATATCAAAGGTACGCTGTTGATCAAGTGATAAATCAGAGCCCTCTAAATCCCCTTTATTTTTCCTATCAAGGAGAAGAGATATCCTTGAATTCTCCATCCAGGTTCTTCACATATCAGAGATGATTTATTAGGTCTACCAGTGTGGTACTCAATCTGGCACTCAAATTTTGGATAGAATCTTAAAATCCACATTCAGTAAACTAATCTGTCTCAAGTTCCTCAATTCTTTCTGATCCCCTTTTTTTAAATAGGAATATTATGATGGCCTCTGCCATACTTTCTGAAATATCTGGATTTTGTAATCACTCACTGTAAAGTGCTGTTAAATCAGGACTTAATATGTCTACCGTTGTTTGGTATAATTCTACTGTTAGCCCATTGCAGCCACGTTTATAACCTCATTTTAGAGATGAAATTGCTCCTTTCACCTCTTCAACACAAATCAGCTGTACAGGAAAAGCTCCTGCTTTAGCAGACAATGGAAGCTAGATTGACCCTTCCTAAAAAGATGCCCATGGAGCCTGAGTTCATCCTGGGTTTAGTGAGGACTGAGACAGCTGCCCATGTACCCACCCGTAACATATCATTCTCACCCCAGGGGTCCTTTAGTATGCTTGACAAATGCAGAATGCCTGCTGGGTTCAGCTGCCCCGGAGGTGGCATCAGTGGTAATGAGCCTAGAGAATTGACCAATGAGGAGACAGCAAGAGGGTGTGCTGCCATTTAGTCAGCCTAGAGGGCACCAGAATTATTTCTCCACTGACTGAGCAACACTGCCCCAGAGTGCTCTCTCTCTTCATTTCACTTGAAGAAAGTTATTTTCTTTAGGAGTGTTTATTTTCTTAGTTTTTGTGCTGCCTTTAGTGATTTTAGAGGTATTTTCTACTGTTTTTGTTGTTTTTTCTCAGTTCCCTTCGGTTCCAAGGAACCTTGAATTCCGTTTTACTAGTGGTTATTTCTAGCGGTTCCGGCCTATTTCCTGAGGTTAAATATATCATGGTTGGGGTAAAGTAACCACAACTTTATTTTAAAACATTTTTAAACATTAGCAGTTCCCTTTTCTCTTTGGGAACCATGTTTTTTTCTTATTAAAAGTTCACTTTTTGATATTTGGGAACTGTTTGTGAGGGAACTGACCATTTTCTCTTCTTTTCCCTATAGGGAACAATGTTTTTGGTGGGTTTTCTGACAATTTGGCATCTCAGAAAGACCCAAAAAGAGGACTGGACCAACAGGTTTTAAAAATTATTTAAAGTGCAGTAAGGTAGTGGCTAAGGCAGTCAGCCACAAGCTTGATTTAAGTTTATTTCCAGACCATAACTGTGAGCTCTGCTCTAAATTTTGTTCAAAAACAGTAAAACAGAGGGCTAAGAGATTGGAAATGATGGCCTCTCAGTCTGCCTCCCCTTCTAACAAAAATGCTGAGGGGGGGGGGTCTTCTTCTCAAAGTAAAACTAAAGACAGGTCCTCTAAAGACTTCCTGGAGAACAAGTCCGATAAAAATAACAATAATAATGACCAAGCTAAAAAAAAGATGGCCAGCCCAGTGGCACTGAGGGTTGAGGCACTGAACACCACACCTCTTGCCACACTGGCAACCCAGGTTCAGGAATGACCTCGGGTCACTGGGGGGCCGGCTGGGGGGGTCTGGAGCAGGATTCTCCCCTTCAGGGGTGGACACCCGCTCCTCTGTAGTCCCACACCCATTGGGTGGAGGTCCGATGGGTGTGCAGGTGGCAGGATCAGCGACGCAAGTCTGGGGTGGGGTGGAAGGGGTCACCAGATCCTGGTGTGCGCGTACGCCTCCATGCGCGCATACACATGTGTACGCCATCACCCCGGGATGGGGAGAAAAGGTGAAAAAAAGAGAAACTATGTGGTGCCTGCTAAGAAGAAACAAAAATAAAAACATATCACTGCCCCTTCCACTGGAAGACAAAGGGAAACGCCAGTGACACAAAAAGATACACCCTTAACTGAAGAAATGGCTAAAGCTTGAGCATGGTAGCCTCCCAGCTCACCCACTACCTTCAGTGCTATGAGCTCCTCTCTCCAGCTCAACATGGGTTCAGAAAAGGGCACAGTACTTCGACTGCCCTTGTGGTGGTTACCTCTGCTATCTGGCTCACCATTGACCAAGGCAAACTTACTGGAGCCATCTTCGTAGACCTCTCCAAAGCCTTTTACCGGGTCGGCCATTCGCTCCTGCGATCCACCCTTTAGACATGGGCTTCTCCCCCCCCCCGCCCTCGCCTGGTTCATAAACTACCTTTCAGGTAGGCAGCAGTATACACACTTTAACAAGGCCCTCTCTGACCCCGCTCCAGTGACTTGTGGTGTCCCCCAGGGCTCCGTCCTCTAGCCCATCTTGTTTTCCCTCTTTATAAACGAGTTACCCTCGGCCTCTGCCTATGGGATCTCCACCCTGTACACAGATGACCTCATCATCCTGGCAAGCTCTCGGGACCCAAAGACCAGAAATACCTGGTTAAACTCTGACTTTAACCATGTCCAGTCCTGGTTCAAGGATCACAAGCTTTCCATTAACCTCAAGAAGACTCGGGTCATGCTCTTTGGCTCCTCTGCCAAGTTAAAAGCCTGCCCTGCTCCTCCTAAAATCCTAGGAGCCGATGGGTCCCCACTGCCTGTTACTGAACTAGTTAAGTACCTGGGGGTTACTCTTGACACTCAGCTGGATCTCACCCTGCATATCCGTAACACCTGCAAAGCTACAAATTGCAGGCTGGGCCTGGCTTACAGAGCTAAATCATGCCTCACCTCAGCGTCTCGACTGGCCCTAGCCGGGGGGGGGGTCCTCCTACCCACGCTGTTTTGGCCTTGTATCCTTTGCCCATGTCCCTAAATCCAGTCTCTCTAAATGGGACATAGCGTACAACAATGTATGCTGCTTTGCTCTCGCTGCTCCCTGCCTCATGCATCAATGTGACCTTTACTCCTGGCTGGAGTGGCTCCCACCGGAGTCCCACCGTACCTTCATCCTTGGCAACTTTTTAGACAACGTCATCTGTACCGCCACCCCTTCTGCACTTGCCCTGTCCCTCACTCCTGCCGCTCCCCCCTACCACCTAAGATCCAGCGACTCTCAGGTCCTCCTGGTTCCTGAAACCCGCACTTGTATGGGGACCAGGCCTTCCCTGCTTTCCCACCGAAGCTGTGGAACTCCTTGCCAGCCTGCAGTTGCACCTCCCCATCACATTCCCGCTTCAGAACCTCCCTATGGGGCTTCCTGAAATCAGCCTCCACGTGTCTCTGTACCTGAGCTGCTTTCACCTGGTATCTTCCACTGGGTGTCCAATCTGTAGCTATAACCTGCACTTTGCCCTGGAGGTGTAGCCCGTGTCACCTGTCATACCATGTCTGGTGCTCTATTACCCTGTAGTGACTGGTCCTGGTTGGTAATCTACCTGATTCTCTTTGTACCCCTGTTCTGACTTATCCTGCTGCCTTGTACCTTGGTATTTCTCAAGATCATTGGGAGTGTACCGTTGCCTATTTTTCCTGTACTCGCTGGTTGCCAACTCATGTAGTTATCCATGCTACCTTACTGATGATTTCTATTTCAATGTGCTCGGTCAAATTGTGATCTATGTACCTTATTCGTATGTTACATAAGTGCCTTAATCTATGTACCTTATTCTTATGATATATCATGTGCCTGAACCTAATGTATGTTAACCCTGTCTATGCCTGATGTTCATGTATTGTACCATTATAACCCTCCCAGGTCGCGCCTGAAAATAGGCACTTGGCTGTCTAGTACGCTCACCTGATAAACAAAAGCAAATAAATAAATGTATATCAGACTTTGCAGACTATGGGCAATTTATTTAATGCCCCTTCTGATCCTACTACTCCTCATACTTCAGACCCTAGGCTTACTCAGGGCTTTTATTATATTGAGGGTGATGATGATGATGATGAGCCAGAGGGTGAACCTTTAGAGCCAGATGTATCCCCTGACCAAGAGTTTGGCAATTCTTCTTACAGCCAGGAGGATTTTTTTATTTTTTTTTGAAATTACTATTTATTCCTCCTCCCCAGCCTGCCACCTCCGACCCTTCAGGGGGACAGTTGGACATCCCACTGCCTGGAACCCTATCCAAGCAGACCCCTAGGCCCCATGGAGCCGCGGATTACCCCCCGGGAGGGGGGCTCAGACCCCGTAACTTACATTTCGTCGGTCTGAGGTCTGCTGGGCGGGCACAGGCAATCGTGGGCATGGCCATAATCCTCCCATCTTCCCGGCTAAGGCAGGCTTGTTTCTGCGTTTTCTCCCTCCCCAAGCAGCAAGTAACCTCCTCCGACATCATGACGCGCATGCCGATGTCCATGCTGCCCAATGGCCGCCCATCCCCAAATGGAGCTTGCAGTTCCTCGAGCCTCCGCTCGGGGTCATGCAAGTGTCTGGCATCGGCCGAATCCCTTCCCGGAGAAGGTGAGCTGTCGTTGGATGCTCCAGCCTATCTCCCCGGCCCGACCCGTGACCGGTCCGTTCCAGGCAGGTGGCCGGCGTGAGTGAGGTGTGGCATCCAGCGCCTCAACCCTCAGTGCCACCGGGCCGGCCCCTGCCAGGAGGATTTTTCTTCTCATTTCACTTTTGTGCAGCATATGGTGGACATCCTGGTCATCACTACCCAGGAGACCACTGTTCAAGAGGAGGACTCAGACTGTCTAGACATGATGGGTCTCCCTCCTCTGATAGGCACTTGCTGACCCCATAAGTATACCATGGTGGACAAAATTGACTAACTCCTCTCTAAAGGATAAAAACTCCCTCATGAACTAGCTCATATTCTTCAATGGGCAGACTAGATGGGCCAAGCGGTCCATATCTGCCGTCAAAGTCTATGTTTCTGTTTACACATGCTCCTTCCTGACCCTCTCACTGCATGCTCTAAGCTCCAATAATTCCAATCCATGTCTAGGACTCGTATCAAGCTCTTACCCCTCCTTTCCTCTCCCCCTCCTAACTGTCCCACCACCCTAACCTGCCTTAACCTCATACATACCTTCCCTTAATTTCTCCTCTTACCTGTTGCTCTCCCCCTCCCACGCCCCTCTCTTTCCTTTCTCTACTGGCAACCACTAATAAAGAAACTGTACCTAATTCAAGTGACAAAGCCTGGTTCCAAGGCAGCTTTTGATACCTCCTAGACATGTAATAGGCAAGTACTTGTAACCAATTACTTAGCAACTGTCTTGTCCACCTAGTATTCCAGTGTTAGATACCTGCATCATTGTCTCTGTAAATTGTGCCAACGTAACTGTTTTCTTGTCTCTTGACACAGGATTTTTGTAAACGAGCTTCAAGCTCAAAGGTTATTTCTGAAGAGTTAAATAAATAACAAGCTGCTTTTGCCCATTCATAAATCATTTCGCATGGCAACCTTTAAGCTCCTCCAGAACCCCACTTCTGTTCCTGAAGTAGATAAAAAATTGAAAAGAAATACCAGTTTGAAAGCTCTAACGCAGAATTCCTCTATGTGCATACAGACCGTGAAGGGGTGCTACAGGCTACAGCTTGTGACTAAGCCAAAGTGCCACTTTCCTCCCAATCTCCTGAAAAGGAGTCTAGAAAACTGGACTCAGTGGACAAGAAATCTTATACCACAGCCTCTTTGCTCTTCCACCTACGTGGCCTATGCAGCCCAGTATCAAAAGGCACTCTGGAACTGTGTTTTAGCCATAAGTAACATGCCTCAGATAGAATGGCCCAAGACCTGGCAGAAACTTTAAAGACAGCCTTAGAGGCTACTAAATACCAGTTTCATATGGCTGGGGACATTAATGACACTGCTTCCAGGGCTATGGCACAGGCCATCTCCCTGAGGCAATATGCCTGGCTGAGAACCACTAATGTTTCGCAGGACACTCAGTCCAAGGACATGCATTTCCCATACCTCAACAATTCTCTTTTTCGGGATAAAACTGAAGCTTACGTGAAAAAGGTGGAGGAATATAAAACCACCTATCAAAGCAATGCTGCTAAAAAAAAAAAAGGCCTCTACTTCCCAAAAATCTCAGAATAGAGAAAACGGAGGCAGGGGCTACTATCCTAGGGCTTTCTACCCTATGCCTGTGCCCCTAGACTACTCTCAGATGATGGCCTGTTTCGGGGAAGAGGAAGGGGAGCTCAGAGAAGGTCCAGCTCCTCTCCTTCCCCCAGCACTCCGTCCAAGCAAGCCTCCAGACTGCAATATCCAGGTCACATCCCCGCTCCCTGTAGGAGGCAGGCTGACCCACTACCTCCACAAATGGCACCTCATAACCACAGACAAATGGGTGCTAGAGGTGGTGGGTAAGGGGCTGACCCTGCAGTTCAAAAAGTTTCCCTCTCTGCAGGGCGCCACGCTTTCCAAACCCCTAACCCCAACAGAAAAATTGTTGTTAGAGCTAGAGGTGAAAGCTCGTCTGTCCACAAAAGCAGTGAAAAGAGCCCCCTTCCCCCAGTGGAGAAAAGGCCTCTGTTCCAGATACTGTCTCACACAAAAGAGAAATGGGGAATGGAGACCCATTCTAGACTTAAGATACCTGAATAAACATCTGTTGAAACCCAAGTTCAAAATGGTCACCTGGACTCTGGTGATCCATTCATTACAGCAGGGAGACTGGCTAGCCTCCGTAAATCTCAAGGATGCCTATTTTCACATCCCTGTAAGGCCATCCCACAGAAAGTTTCTTGTGTTCAGGCTGCCATCTGGTCATTACTAGTTTGCAACCCTACCATTCGGTCTCACTTTGGCTCCCAGGGTCTTTACGAAGTGCCTGGCAGTGGTTGTAGCTCACTTATGGAGGCAACAGGTATCAGTTTTTCCACACCTGGATGACTGGCTCATAGTGGACAAGTCACCGGACAAGGTCAGGGAAGCTCTCAGACTAACCATAAGTACTCTGGAGTCCCTGGGACTAATCAACAACAAAGAAAAGTCCCACTTCAAACCGTTTCAGATACTAGACTTTATTGGAGCAGAGCTGGATACCATTCAAGGGAAAGCTATGCTTCTTATGGACAGGGTCCAGAACTTCCTACACTCGGCAAATTCCTTTGCCTTGGGCAGGCCAGGCATTTTCTCGGACTTCTAGGCCACATGGTTTCTATGATAGCTGTGGTCCCAGGTGCCATGTGCCAGGTTTCAAATGAGGGACATCCAGTATCACCTGAGGGCTCACTAGTCCCAAAAGCGTGACTCCCTCAAAACTAATTCCAGTCTCAACCTTGCTTCAGGCTCTGGACTGGTGGAAGGAAAAGGAAAACTTCAGTGTAGGGGTCCCTTTACAGCAGACACAGCCCTCCAGGATTCTTACCACCGATGCCTCCCTCCTAGGATGGGGTGTTCATCTGGCAGACAAGTCTATAAGTGGAACCTGGTCCCCCAGGGAGTCCGCTCTTCACATCAGCCTTCTCAAACTCAGAGCTGTGTACCTGGCTATCAGGGCCTTTGCTCCACAACTGAAGGGTCACTCTGTCCAGATCAGAACAGACAATGCCACTACCATGTTCTACATCATCAAATGGTGGCACAAGGTCTGCCAAACTCTGTACAGAGGCCATTAAAATCTGGTCCCTGGCCTACTCCTTGGACATACACCTGTCTACCATTCATCTTCTAGGCAAGGACAATGTATTGGCAGACTCCCTCAGTCGAATGAGTCAGGGCTGTCACGAGTGGACCTTAAACAGGCAAGTTCTGGCTACAGTATTCAGGAGGTGGGGCACCCCATAGTTGGACCACTTCGCCTCCAACCTCAACCACCAGCTCGGGGTCCACTTCCAGTAGATGCTCGGACTCTGGACTGGACAGGGAAGCTCCTCTGCGCCTTCCCTCCCTTTCCTCTGATACACAGAACTCTCCTAAAACTCGGGGACCAGTCAGCCACCATGATTCTGGTGACTCCAGACTGGCAAGGCAGCCCTGGTACTCCCTACTCCTTGCCCTCTTGGTCAGCAAGTCAGTCCACCTGCCACCGAGCCACAGTTTCCTGACTCTGCCTCAGACAGGGGTAGCTTATCCCAGCATAGAGTCTCTTCACCTCAAGGCCTGGTTCTTAAGGAGTTAGAGTATCCTGATTCTCAGTAATCTGAGCAAGTGCTCAAAATCCTTCGCATGGCTAAAAACATAGCACTAAGAAAACCTATGCTTCCAAGTGGAAAAGGTTCTCCCTGTGGTGTAGAGGTAAAGAGTTAGACCTTCTTAGAGCCACTCCACCTACCTTGCTGGACTACTTAGTTCACCTGCAGTCATCAGGCCTTAAGGCCTCATCCCTTAAGGTGCATTTAGCAGCCATATCTGCCTATCTCTACTGGGAAAGAGAAATCTGTCATTTCCCTTTCTATTTTCAAGAAATTTTTCAAAGACCTGCTGCATCTTCAGCTGCCACTAAGGGAGCCTGTCCCTCCCTGGGACTTGAATCTGTGCATAGCCAAGCTCATGGAACCCCATTTCAAGCCCATGGCTACTGCTCACTTGAAGTACATCACCTGGAAAACCATTTTTCTGGTTGCCATCACTTCTGCCAGAAGGATTTCAGAGTTTCAGGCCTTGTGTAGTGAGCCTAACTACATCATTGCCCACAGGGACAAGGTAGTAATTAGAATAAATAGGAAGTTCCTGCCTAAGGTGATTTCTGAGTTCCACCTGAACCAGCCCATCACTCCCAGTCTTTTTCACAGAAAAATCTACACCAGGTGAATGCAAGCTTCACAGCTTAGATGTAAAAAGAGCCCTGAGCTACTACCTGGAGCACACCAAGCAGTTCAAGGACTCCCATATTTGGCTTTTTCTCACCTATGGTGAGGTAGGCAGAGGAAAACCAGCCACCAAGAGGACTATTTCACATTGGATAGTCTTTTGCATTCAGTTCTGTTACAGCAAAGCTGGCAAACAGCCCCCTCAGGGCCTCAAGGCCCATTCTACTGGAGGCACTGCTGTCACAGTGGCAGCCTCAAGGGACATTCCCTTGCTCGGTGTTTGCAAAGCAGCCACCTGGAAAGCTGTATATACCATCAAAAAGTACTACTGCTTGGATGTACAGTTCAGATCAGATGCCAAATTTGGCAGGGCAGTCCTGCAGAGCCTCTTTCCTAAGTAGGTTCTGTACCCGCCTCTCAACTGTGCTGCTTTGAAGTCTGCTTGACCTCCCACCCATTTGTCAAGCATACTAAAGGACCCCTGGGGTGAGAAGAAAAAATTACTCACCATAGTAATATTGTTTCTTCCAAGGTGTCCTTCGGTATGCTTGACCTCCCACCCATCCTTCCCTACATAACTTGACTGTGGATGTCTCTGGATCCCTTCTATCTTTGCCAAATGTTTCACTGTTTATTGCTTTGGAGCAAAGTGTTTCACAATTTTGGTGTTTTCTATTGTTAATGTATTTTTAGATCATTTTTATTCCTGTTGTGACAGTTCATACCTGGGGCCTTGTTTTGCCCCTTACAGCTTTGAAATAATTCTGGTGCCCTCTAGGCTGACTTCTGGCAGCACACCCTCTTGCTCTCTCTTCTCATTGGTCAGTTCTCTAGGCTCATTACCATTAATATTGAACAGAAAGATGTCACCCACTGGCTGTGGTTGCGTCAGGGTAAAACATACAAGTGCAAGCAAAAGAACCTTGCAACCCTCCTCCAGTGTAGCAAATAAGGTGCCTAATGTACAGAAGAGTAAATGCCCAATACTTTTAAATTTATTTATCCATTTTCTATGCACACTTCAAACAAACAGATAAAACAATCTCAGAGCCATCCCCCCAAAAAAGCCTGATGGCGTTTCACCCCTATCAGGGAAAGGAAAGGGGAAATTGTTTAACCAGGAAAGGCACACTAAGCCGAAGTTTATTTCCAGGTGTGACCTGGGAGCACAAGGTTAAGTGACTTGCTCAGAGTCACACAGTATGCAAGTAGGGGCTGTGGGATTCAAACCCAGGTCTCCAGGTTTGCAGCTTGGAGACCTACACCACAGCGCTATACTGCCTCCTTAGCTTATCACTGGAGCTTTGTCAAGAGCTGGACTTCTGTGCATTAGGCTCCTTATTTGCTACACGGGGAGGGTTGCGAGGTTCTTTTGCTTGCACTCATTACCACTGACTCCACCTCTAGGGCAGCTGAACCCAACTGGCATTCTGCATCTGTCAAGCATACTAAAGGACACCTCGGAAGAAACTATATTACTATGGTATTTTTTTTTCTGTTTCCCTATCCGAATGATGCCATCAACATCCCAAAGTTCGAATATCACTTTTTTTTTTTAACCCTTTGTGCACAGCTGTCAAAAGAGTTTCCAGAACTGAGTACCTATCTTTGTTTGGCTAATAGGGAGTAGCCCTATCATACTTATACGACCCTCATTTCTTCTTTAATGTTATTTATCTGATTTGTAACCCTTCCCCCTCTTCAAGTGGGCTTCTCTAAGGACTCAGTGTTAGCGTGCTCTTAATGTCAGGTACTTAGGGTATTTTTCCCTTTTCAGTTGTTAACCTTAGTCTTGGAAAAACTTCCTGATGTCCTGCTTAGTATCTTCCCACCATAAATTGATTGTCTCGTACAGCCACTTAACAGATTTCCTGGCCAGAAGTAATCCCGCTGATCATCTTGTATCTCAGGTATGACCAGAAGACCCAAATTCAGTTTCCACAACCCCATTCCCCCAAGGTGGACCTCAGAAGCCCAGACAGTGTAACCTAGTATCATGTGGTACTGGTTGGAGACGTCAATATTCCAGACGTGGACTGGAGCATCCCAGCAGCAGCATCAACTAAGAGCAGATTTATCCTGGACTCCCTTCAGGGTGCCTTCCTCAAGCAACTGGTCATGGAACCAACTCGGCAGAAGGCAATACTGGACCTTGTGCTCACAAACAGGGACAGTGTGATGGGGGTAACAGTGGGGGAGCACCTGGGAAACAGTGACCACCAGTCATTGTGGTTTGAAATCACAGAAAGAGCAGAACCAAACCACACAAAAACACGTATCCTGGATTTTAGGGGGGCAGACTTTGGGAAAATGGGGAGATACTTGAAAGAGGCATTAAGAGGAATGGGACAGGAATCAGGGGTTGAGGAACAGTGGGCAGTATTTAAAATGGGGATTACAAGAACAACAGAATTATGCATTAAGCAGGTTAGCAAGAGGAAAAGGGAGAGGAGACCATTTTGGTTTTCCAAAGAGGTAGCAAAGAAAGTGAAAGCCAAAAAGATTGCATTCAGGCAATACAAAAAGACACAGGCAGAAGGGGATAGGGAGAAGTACCAGGAGAAGCAAAGGGAGGCAGGGAGGTCAGTAAGGGAAGCCAAAGCTCAGACAGAAGAACACATTGCAAAATCAGTGGGTAGAGGGGACAAAACCTTTTACAGGTACATAACTGAAAAAAGAAAGACAAAGGGAGGGATAGTGAGACTGAAGGGGAGGATGGGGCGCGTGGAGGATGATAACAGTAAAGCTGACATATTGAACAAGTATTTCTGCTCAGTCTTTACTGAAGAGGAGGAGGGTAATGGGTCTGAAGGGAGTACAAGGGGTGAGAATGGTGCAGAAATGGACACAAGTCCCTTTACATGAGAAAGGGTCCTGAAGGAACTGGAAGTAATGAGTTGATAAAGCAATGGGGCCAGATGGGGTGCACCCCAGGGTCCTTAAAGAACTAAGAGAGGTGGTGGCTGAACCTCTGGCTATCCTGTTTAGCCGATCACTGGAAACAGGGGAGGTACCCAAAGACTGGAGGACAGCAGATGTAGTCCCCTTATACAAAAGTGGGAACAAAGAGGAAGCAGGGAACTACAGACCAGTCAGCCTCACCTCGGTAGTGGGGAAGATCATGGAAGCACTACTGAAGGAGAGATTGGTGGAACATCTAGTTGTCAATGGACTACAGGACCCAAGGCAGCATGGTTTCACCAGGGGGAGGTCATGTCAGACCAACCTCGTTGAATTTTTTGACTGGGTGACTAGGGAGGTGGATCAGGGAGGGCAGTGGACATGGCCTTTCTGGACTTCAGCAAGGCCTTTGACACTGTGCCACATAGAAGACTATTACACAAACTGGGGAATATGGGTGTGGGCAGGACAGTAGTGTGGTGGATAGGTAACTGGCTGGGTGGCAGGACACAGAGGGTGGTGGTAAATGGCTGTCACTCCACAGAGGGAAGAGTGACCAGTGGGGTACCACAGGGATCAGTGCTGGGACCGGTCCTATTCAACATCTTCATCAATGACATTGCACAGGACCTAGAAGGCAGAATTTTACTGTTCGCTGATGACACAAAGCTCTGTAACAGAGTAGACACACCAGAGGGTGTAGACAAAATGAGAAGTGACCTGCAGAAACTTGAAGAATGGTCAGGGGTTTGGCAGTTGAAATTCAATGCAAAGAAGTGCAAGATAATGCATATGGGGCACAAAAACCCTGGCACAATATATCAGTTGGGGGTGAGGATATAGCATGCACCAAGCAGGAAAGGATCTTGGGGTTGTCATCTCTGATGACCTCAAGGTAGGGAAACAGTGTGACAAGGCAGCAGGTAAAGCAAATAGGATGCTGGGATGTATAGGCAGGGCATCACCAGCAGGAAAAGGGAGGTCATAATTCCGCTTATACAAGACACTAGTGAGGCCCCACCTGGAGTACAGGGTACAGTTCTGAGACCATACCTACGTAAGGACATAGACAGGGTAGAGAAGGTTCAGAGGAGGGCAACAAAGATGGTGCATGGATTGCATCACAAGTCCTTTGAAGACAGGTTGAATGAACTGAACATGTACTCCCTGGAGGAGAGGAGAGAGAGGGATATGATAGAAACATACAAGTATCTTACAGGGAGGAACAGGGTGCAGGAAAACACTATTTTGCTAAAAAGATGTTCCAGGACTAGAGGGCATGGGATGAAGTTGGAGGGAGGACGATTCAGAGGAAACATGAGAAAGAATTTCTTCACAGAACGGGTGGTGGACAAGTGGAACACCCTGCCAGAGGAAGTGGTGGGGGCTGAAACAATCACGGGATTTAAGAATGCATGGGATAGACATAAAGGAATTCTGGAGGTCAGGGGTAAGGGGCAACAGACTTCTAGGAAAACAAACTGAACTTACAAGCTCAAATGGGCAGACTGGGTGGGCCATAGGCCTTATCTGCCGACACTGTCTATGTATCTATGTGATCCATAGTTTCCTGAGGTCACTGTGGTAGTTGAATCCACCACAAAAAAATATTTGAAACAAAAAAGTACTTAATGCTGAAGGCCAGAGGACCCTTAAAAAAGGTGTGACCCCCAGTCCAATGACACTTCCTGTATGCATCCACTCGATTTGCTGTGGAAATCATGTCCCTTAGAAAGTTAATGTCAAAATACACTTTCTTCACTGCTTGTCCTGACCCCTTTGAGTCCAGAGTACAGTTAAAGTCTCCCCCAAAATTGCTAGTCTGGAGGTATGCAAAATGGTCAAACTGGTTTAAAAAAGTATACCCTCTTAACCTTACTCCAGAGCGTGTACAGTGAGTATCAATAACCACATCTTAAAGTAATGGCCTACCAAGCATTACTTCTAAGAGCCTGTGCAAGGTAAAGGCAGCCCCTTAAATCCAATACCAACACCTGAGCAAGTCTCTTCGCCCAGTGTCCAAAAAGAGCAGTTTTCCCCCCCATAATCTCTGCGTCTGCCTGATGTCAGCTAGGGGTGTAGCCAGAAATTTCCGTTTTGTACACAGTTTCCAACAGTTATACCCCTCCCATTAAAAAATGTACACATCCTTTCCAAATGGCACCTCCTTCCAAACAAGTCAGACTGTTGTCACATGATTCCTCTACTCTCTAAAGAGGAGCTTTTCACCATCTTTCTGAGGACAGGGTGGGTGCCCCAGGACTGGAAGGTGGCGCATATAGTGCCTATCCACAAGGGGGGATCAAGGGAGGTAGCAGAGAACTACAGGCCTGTCAGCCTGACATCGGTGGTGGGCAAGGTGATGGAGGGCATTGTCAAGGAGAGGCTGGGGGGGACCTGGAAAAGTCAGGGTGCCTGGACGATAGACAGCATGGATTCATCTCTGGGAAATCGTGTCAGACAAACCTTGTGGAGTTCTATGACTGGGTGACGAGTGCCTTGGACCTTGGTAGACCAGTGGACGTCCTCTTTCTAGACTTCAGCAAGGCATTTGACTCTGTTCCTCACATGGACCTGTTGGATAAGCTGGGAGAAATGGGGGTGGGGAACCAGATGATCAGATGGATAGGCAATTGGCTCCATGACCGGACCCAGAGGGTCGTAGTTGGCGGGATAGTCTCATCCCCAAAGAGGGTAATTAGTGGGGTCCCACAGGGATCAGTCCTTGGGTCCCTCCTGTTCAACGCCTACGTCTCTGACATAAGGACAGGAATCAGGAGTGAGATGAGTCTCTTTGCAGATGACTCAAAACTAGGGGCGGTGGTGGATGGGGAGGAGGGAGGGTGGCCCTACAGGGGGACCTGGAGGCTCTGGAAAGATGGTCTAGAAAGTGGAAGCTGAGGTTCAATGCAGGGAAATGCAAGGTACTCCACCTGGGGGCCAGAAACCCGGGCCAAGTGTACACCCTGGGGGGGGAATGCTACAAGTCTCGATGGCTGAGAGGGACCTGGTCGTGGTGGTGGATGTCAAAATGAACAACTCGGAGACTTGTAGGAGGGCAGCAGCCAAGGCCAACAGGATGCTGGGATGCATCGCTAGGGGGATCACCTCCAGAAGGAGGGAAGTGATGCTCCCTCTGTATAACTGCTTGGTGAGGCTACACCTTGAGTACTGCGTGCAGTTTTGGAGGCCACACTTAAAGAGGGACATTAACCTCCTGGAGAGGGTCCAAAGGAGGGCAACCAAAATGATTTGGGGCTTGGGGGACAGGACCTATGAGGAGAGGCTCAAAGAGCTAAATATGTACACATTGGAAGAGAGAAGGGACCGGGGGGACATGATAGAGGTCTTTAAGTACATGAAGAGGGTAAATAGGGGAGGAACAGTCAGGGTACTTCGAAGGAAGGAGGAGGGACCACTAGAGGGCATGGGTGAAGCTGGAGGGGAAGATTCAGGGAGAAAGGAGGAGGTGCTACTTCACTGAGAGGGTGGTGGAGCCATGGAATGCACTGCCTAGGGGCTGGTGGAGGCAGAGACAGTGGAGGGGTTCAAGAGGGGCTGGGACAGGTACAGGGAAGGGTTCTGGAAGCAAAATCTAATGCAGCAAGAATATCGGAACTGGGAAGGAGAAGCCAGAGAAGGTGAGGGGGGCAGCAAGGTCAGCACCCAGGGTGGGGGCTGACCAATCGAGCAGACTCGAAAGACCGTTAGGCCTATTCTGCTGGCATTTTAGTATGTTAGTATGTTACACATGTATCGGACACTCCTCAGTGGCCTACACTAACCCAAATACTACAGATTAGAATGATAATATTAACAGAGTGGCTTATGGTTTGTGACAGGCACTCAACAAAACTGTACACAAGTTTGTACAGTGATTATGCCTATCTACACCCTTGATGTCAGCCATAGATTTTAACTTTGCCTCCTGGAAGGAAAAACTGTTTTAACTAAGAGATTGTAAGGCAGCAAAAGTAGTGTCTCCTCTTAGAGTTTTTTAAGCTGTTAGTATTAATTGAGACACACTGTAGCTCTAAACCCAGGGCCATGAAAAAAGAGAAAGGTACACAGGACAAGGAATCATACCAATGATTTATGAGGCCTGCTAGTACTAGAGGGTTACTCAAGTTGTCTTGGAATTACTCTGACTTCGAGTACACATTCTAGCAGGTTTCTTATTCTTCTCACCTCTGGAAGCAGAGGAGGTGTCCTCATATTGTCAGAGGAAGTACACTTTTGGGAGAAGGAGATAGGGCATCGGAGGCCTCCTCATCTGAATCCCCCAATTTTGAACCCAGCTCAATGTTTCAAACATATTTTGAACTGCAGTGGGGTCCACTTTTCACAGTTTTTTGTAGGTCGGCTACTACCCAACCTAGACCAGCATGGTGCACACAGGAATAGGGGAGTTTTCGTAGTATCACGGCCAGCACCCCCCATCAGTAAAACAGGTCCATACAACCCACCCCCCAGGATGCGCCTGGAAACAAGGTGTCGTAGCTTAGTGTGCCTTTCCTGGTCAAAAATTACAAACAAATAAAAACCTGATGGCTGTCTTTTTTTTTATATCATTTTATTTATAGGTTTTGTGCGTAAACATACAAAATTACAAACATTGATATATTATAGCACCTGCAGATACAGGTCATCAATCCTTAAGTTATTGTCATACCCAGAAATAGTTACAAACTGTGAGGGGTCTCCCCAAACGACAATTAAACTTTTACTTTTATAAAACATCCAATCCTTTGCCTTGTACAGCCTTATCTGGCTAGGTTTGAATGTATCCAGGGAATGTATTGAAAAGAAGCTCTACTGCTATATTGTGACAGATTTCCACTCTCATACTAGACTAAAGAAATAACTCAGAGCTTCTAAACACCATCCCACCCCCTGTCAGCTACTTTAGGTCAGTTGACCACTTGATGAAATATGCCAAGATTTATTCATTCATCTAGATGCAAGATTATACAGTTTCATATAAAGTGCATTTTGCAACTGGCAAAACAACATAGTAATAAACTTAATAATAATAAACTTTATTTTTAAATCGCCTTTCAAAAACCAAGGCGCTGTACAGTAATATAGTGTATTGAGAAGAGCTGTTCAGTATAGAATTCAGTGACCCCAAAAACATTGCTCTGCTGCAGTAGTGACGTACGCAGTGCAGCAGAACGGCTTTTTGTTCTGCTGCACTAGGTACGTCATGCTAGTATGCCCGCGTGTTTCAAAATTCCACAACAGAGGCATGTAATGCGTGGCACTCTTTTAAAACAACTGAGTAACGTTAGTTTTTCAAAAAGCAGCTATCAGCAAAGCATTGAGCAGGTGGATATATTTAAATATGTGGGCCTGACCCTTGACTGCTCCCTCTCATATACCAAACACATTGACAATATCGCTAAAACTATGAACTCCCACATAGGACTACTGTACAAGCATAAACATTGCCTAACGGCTGAAGCCTTGAACCTCACTGTCCAGAGCTCTGTTATCTCAACTATTGACTACGAGCTCGTTTTCTATGGATCCACTACTGATACTACACTCCGGCGCATAGCTGTAGCCCTTAATAAGCCATGTAGACGCCTTATTTCAGCTGCCCGCCTTTCTCACACGTCTGACATTTACGAGCAGGCTAAAGTACCAGACCTGCATCCTAGCTAAGAAGACATCACTGGGCCTTATGCCTCCTGGGGTCCAATCAGTATTGACCCCACAGCATGTCCGCCACCTAACTAGAAGAGCAGACAGTCTAACCTTTACAATACCTCACTGCCAGACCTCTCAAGCTCAGTGTTCTTACCTTGTCAGAGCCTC
The DNA here is from genome assembly GCA_016271365.2 of Neoceratodus forsteri. Classification (NCBI taxonomy): domain Eukaryota; kingdom Metazoa; phylum Chordata; order Ceratodontiformes; family Ceratodontidae; genus Neoceratodus; species Neoceratodus forsteri. The sequence goes on from CM057452.1 coordinate 445,097,809, forward strand.
CAACTGGTTCAACTTGCTACCTACAGAAATCTCTAACATTGCCACGATTGGTGCTTTTAAGTGTAAACTACATCACTTCGTGGCTAGTGCCTTCTGTGGTTGTTTCTTATAATCCCCTCCAGGCATTCTACCCTCAAGCATCCCTCCTCACTGCCTCAGCTCCTCCTCCTCTCCTACCCCCCATTACTGGGTATAGGCTGAATCTGTCTCCTCTTCCTTTTCATCCCCCCATTCCTCCTCCCTTGCTGTTTCCCATCTACCACATACCCAGTGCAATGCCCTTCCTATTTCTCCCCTTCTCCTCTCTCTCTCTCCCCAAACCACCCCCTCACCACCACTCTTCTTTCTCTTTTCCCACTAACCGACTCTTAACAAAGCTTCACGGAGCCGCCTGTGACTTGTACTATATAATTAACTCGCAACACAATTCCTTGATAATGCCTTTGGCTGCTATTATTGTAACCTTACTTGTCTTTTGTTTTTTGTAAGTTCCATTATAATGATCATGTTACGTTTTGTACCTTATTATCCTTATTGCCTTGACATGGAACCTTTGTAAAAGAGCCCTCGGCTCAAAGGTGTGATCCGAAATACAAATAAATAAATAAATAGTGAGCACCATAATTGTCCATACATACCTCTGCGCAGCAGTGTCTGCTGCGATTTTATCCAAGCCACTTTTGGACTGCCAAAAATTCATCTTGCAGCAGGAGAATCTTAAAACAGTAAAAAAAAAAACAGAAAACGACCTGAGGCAAATCCTTAGCTATCTTCGTGATAATGATGAGCACAGAGTCATACAAGACATACCAACATCAGAGTTAGACCTTCTATTAGCAGAATTTATATTCACAATTAAAAGACTAGACGGCACTGACTACGAGCCGTCTATATTAAGAGGCATACTGGGCAGTGTAGACTACCACCTAGAGAAACACGACCGTAAAGAATTAATCTATAAGTTGGCTGAAACATTTTTTCATGAGACCATAAAAACCTTAAAAGTAAAACAGAAGTTTCTGAAAAAAATGGGCAAAGGCTACAAGCCTAACCGAGCCGAGGCCCTCACTGACACAGATATCGTAAAACTGTATACATCTGGCACACTCGGGCAGCACAATCCCACAGCACTTTTGCACCTTGTGTTTTTCAATGTAAGCCTATAGGCCCTTGAGGACTGCAGAACAATACCAATTAAAATGGGGCGATCTACTACTTTGTTGAGACTCAGAAGGAGCAGAATATTTGGAGTTAAATGAGCGTCAGACTAAAACTAGGTCTGTGGAGAACACACGGGATGAGAGGCAGGTTAAAACCAGGATGTATGAGAGCCATCCCCCTGAAAGAGACCCGATAGCTGCCTACAAAAAGTACAGGTCAGAAAAGCCACCTAAAATGCAAGACACAAATGCCCCTTTCTATTTGGCCCCAAATACTGATTACAAGCCTGTTGTCTCCCATTGGTATCGTGACATGACTGTTGGAGAGAACAAGATCCGTGGCATGATGAAAGCAATAAAAATTGCAGCAGAACTACCAGAATCAAAAAAGATAATGAACCACTCAACCCGCAAAACATCAATCCAGCGACTGGTAGACAACAGTGTTCCACCAACAGAGGTAGCCCAAGTGTCTGGACACAAGAACATACAATCAATAAATAATTATTCCTTCTTATCTGAGGGCAAACAAAAGAGGAACTCGATTTTTTCAAGCACAGGCACAAACAGTGTGTCTCACCTAGAGATCTCATCTGCAACTGCACCATCTATCTCTGTTCGGGCACCCAGAAATCCACTAAACGAGGTCTCCAACATGCAGATATTTGGTGGGGGTTGTGTGTTTAACAACTCCATATTAACTGTAAAAATCCTGAATCCATTTGGAGTAGCCAAATGCAAACATGTGGCTGTCATCGAGGACTCATTCTCTGAGTCAGATTAAGGTTAAGTGCCCGTAGGTTCTCTCGCTGATCAATCACCTTTATTTATTTATTTATTTATTTTTTTGTTACCTTGATCACTCCCCTCCAGCAGTAATCTGTGCAGTGAAATGTAGGTGGGAGTAATGAGTGTCAGTGTCAGGGGTCACTGGTTAGTGCAGTATTTTGCTTCCATTTTTCCTGTGGTAAAGTAACCGAAGTCTAACTGCGGGGGTCAGAGGGTGGATGAAGATCTGAAAAGGCAGTAGTCACTTCCCCATGGCACGTACGGTCTAAATGTAAGTAATGTAACATAGAAACATAGAATTTGACGGCAGATAAGGACCGCTTGGCCCACCCAGTCTGCCCATTTCCCTACCTAATGGATAAGCTGCAGATCCTAGTTAACCAACAGCCTACTTCTTCCTACCCCCACTCCCTAGAATTGCCTTATGACTGTCCCATGCATGCTTGAATTCCACCACTGTTTTTGACTCCACAACCTCCTCCGGAAGGATGTTCCATGCATCTACAACCCTCTCTGTGAAAAATACTTCCTTACAATACCTTTGAGCCACCCCTCCCCCACCCATCTTCAAATTGTACCTCCCTTGTTCTGCACATCTCTTTTCTGAAAGATGCTACCTCTTGACTTTGTTGATTCCCTTGAGGTACTTGAAAGTTTCTATCATGTCCCCTCTCCCTCCTTTCCTCAAGGCTATACATATTAAGCTCCTTAAGTCTATCTTCATATGTCTTCAGTGCAGATCCTGTACCATTTTAGTTGTCCTCTTCTGGATTGCCTCCATCCTGTTTATGTCTTTGCAGAGACTGGGTCTCCAAAACTGCATGCAGTACTCCAGATGGGGTCTCACCAGCTGTCTGTACAGAGGGATAACAACTTCCTGTTTTCTACTGATGATGCCTCTCCCTATGCATCCCAGTATCCCCCCAGCCCTCCTTACTGCCCTCTAACATTGCTTGCCCACCTTTAGATCATCTAATATGACTACCCCCAGGTTCCTTTCCATTTTTTTTGTTGTATCTCACACCCCCCATTGTGTGCTCTTGGTTTTTGTTTCCCAGGTGCATTACCTTGCAGTTTTTAGCATTGAATCTAAGCTGCCATACATTTGACCATTCCTCCAACCTTGCCAAGTCCCTTCTCATCCTTTCCACCCCATCTCGTGTATCAACTCTGTTGCATATCTTTGTGTCATCTGCAAAGAGACATACTTTTCCTTCCAGTGTCGCTTATAAAGACATTGAAGAGGACCGGTCCTAGTACTGAACCCTGCGGTACCCCACTAGTAACCCCCCTTTCTTCAGAGTGGACTCCATTTACTGTTACCCTCTGTGTCCTGTTCTCCAGCCAATTCTTTACCCAGGCTACCATCTTGGGACCCACTCCCAGTCTGGCTAACTTGTATATTAATCTTCTGTGTGGTACCGTGTCAAATGCCTTGCTAAAGTCTAGGTAGGCCATGTCCACAGCCCCTCCCTGATCTACTACTTCAAACACCATGAAGTCTTGCTGTAATTAGGACTATAGCAGTCAGCCTCAGCCTCTGAACTGCCCCGGAGAGGAAAGGGTTAACTCCAGAGAAGTCTGGAGTTCCGCAGCGCGAGGGCGCTGTTCAAAGCTCTATCTGTGCAGTTTGAAGTCAAACTGCCAGATTCTTTACTCCGCTTCACTGAACAGTCGCTCCGGAGATCAGCTCCTTCAGCTCGGTTCACTACGCTGTTTTCGTCGTTCCTCCTTCGTTCAGAAACCGCAAAGTCTTAAAATTACCGCGGTTTCGCTAAGCTCTATCTGGTAACCGTAAGTAAAACGAAAATTTAGTCTGTGTGGAAATAATTATCGGTTCAGTCTGAACCGATCGTTTCTTGTATTTTGATGAATTTTTAGACGTGAGGTACCCGGTTCTTATCGGTTCTAAAAAAACCCTCGTTTTTAATAGGGTTTTTTCCAATACCCGTGACACGGTTAGGAACCGATAAGGGTGTCTTGCTCTGGCACGGCCTGAAGAAAAGGGCAAGTTTTGGTTAGGCTGGCACTATGTCTGAGAAACCCAAAAGAAAAACCGGGCCCACGGGGTTTCAACACTGTGATGTTTGTGGGGAAGCCTTTGCCAAGGCTGACCCACACACCACTTGTGTTTATTGTCTGGGGGCTGACCACCTCCTTTCAGACTGCCAGATATAAAAATTTCCTGCAGCCACCCTGGAGAAGAGATTGGGACGGCTCAGGGAACGAGAGGCCAAAAGTCCGCTGACCCGATGGCCAGCCCGGTCCAGTACCCACTGGACCAGAGGAGTGCCTCTGACCAGGGCATTACTTCTCGGCAAGAGAAAGGCTGGTTCAGAGGAACCAGCACCAGCAAACAAAAGAAATCAGCAGGTTCGGAGTCTAAGATAGTTTCTCCAACTGTTGCAGAAATAGCAAAAGCCATACAGATTGTTCAGTCTTTGTCGCAGGGACTTGGAGAGCCCTCCACAAGTAGCAGAGGGGTGGCTCGCCCAGGTCCAGTGGTTCAAGATTATGTTATTGAGGAGTTTTATGAACCACAGGAGGGGGAGGAGGAATTTGATCAGTGCATTTGTGACTGGGAAGGTCTGGACGTGCCCATTGAACCGGGCATTTCTCCAGACAGACCCTTAGAGTCTCCCCCTCTGTTGTCTGAGTCCCCTTCTCATTTTGTGTTTTATAAAAAGGTGGCAGAAACCTCCAGCTCCCTTTAGAGGAGGCTGTGGATGAGCAAGAGGAGCCTGATTTTGTTGAAATGATGGATATTCCAGAGTCTAGAAGGTTGTCTATTCCTTTGCATAAATCATTTAGGAAGCAAACAACAAAGATTTTAAAAATCCTCATTCTGTCCCTCCTGTAGACAAAAAATGGACAAGAAGGTATACTTTATCAGGCCCAGATACAGACTTCCTCACTGAGCAGTGTAGTCATGTAGGTGTTGTTCAAGCTGCAGCCTGCGAGCAAGGCTAATATTCCTTGGCATCACATCCCCTGACAAAGATTCCAGGAAGATTGATACCATGGCAAAAAAGCAATATATGGCAGCTTCTTTGGGACTCAGGCAGGCTAATTACATGGCTTGTGGCTAGATATCAGAAGTCTAGATGGGACACTATTTTGCAGTTAGCCAAGCAGGCCCAGGGTCAGCTGGCTAGTGAGTTGGAACAGGTGGCTGCTGATGGCATTGAGGCCTCTAAAGTTCAATTTCATACTGCTGTTGATGTTAATGATGTTTCTTCTAGGGTCATGGCCACTTCTGTAGCTCTCCGTGAGGTTGGCATGGCTCAGATGCACTAATTTGTCCCAAGACACTCAGGCAAAGGCTATGGATTTCCCTGTAGTAGGTAACTCTCTGTTTGGTGATCAGACAGAAAATTACATGAAAAAAATGGATGAATACAGAACTACCTACAAAAGTGCCCAAGCTAAAGAGAGGCATGCCCCCCAGAGGCATGCCCCAGGGTAGGGGTAGGCCTTACCACAGGCCCTTTATCAACTCAAGCCTCTTCAGCCTTTGTTCAGAGGGTTTCTTCAGAGGCAGGGGCAGGCAGGGGCTCTGGCAGACCGTCCCCTTCTTCCCAGCCAAAACAGCTGCCAAGCAGGCACCCTGATGGGGTGCCCAGGGCCGAATCCTCCTGTACCGGTGGGGGGCAGGTTGGTTTATTTCAGCCAGAACTGGTTGTCCCTAACTTCGGACAAGTGGTTCTGGAGGTGGTAGGCCAAGGTCTGGTCCTCAGTTTCAAACAGTTCCCAAAGATGAGGGCCAGACATTTCCACCTGCAAATCCTTTTGAAGCCCTTGCTTTGGAAACAGAGGTTTCTTCTCTGCTGGGATGCAAAGCAGTAGAGAGGGTTCCCTTGCCATCAGGGCAAGGGTCTTATTCAAGGTATTTCCTACCCCAAAAAGACAGGAGAATGGCGGCCCATCTTAGATTTAAGGTTCCTGAACAAGCATCTTCTGAAACCAAAGTTCAAAATGTTAACTCTGGCAATGATTTTGCCCTCCCTGAGACCAGGAGACTGGCTAGCTTCCTTGGACCTCAAGGACGCCTATTTTCATTTCTTGATCAGGCCTTCTCACAGAAAGTACCTCAGGTTCGAACTACCTTCTGGCCACTATCAGTTCAGAGCAATGCCCTTCGGCCTTACCTCTGCCCCAAGGGTTTTCACAAAATGTCTGGCTGTGATAGTGGCTCATCTGAGAAGGCAAGGGGTGGTCGTTTTCCTACCTGGACGACTGGCTCATAGTGGGTCAGTCTCCAGATCACGTAAATCTCACTTGTTGGTCACCCAGCAGCTTCTCACTCTCTGGGATTCCTGTTGAATCTTCCAAAGTCAGTTCTCGAACCAGTTCAGGTACTAACTTTCATAGGTGCAGAGTTGAACACAAAGTCTGCCAGGGCATATCTCCCTCCGAGAGAGTGGACAGACTCATTGCCCTGGCATCTTCCTTCACCATGCGGGTCTCTCGACCAGCAAGGCACTTCCTGCAACTCCTAGGACACATGGCTGCGTCCACAGCTGTCGTGCAGGGAGCAAGATTCCAGATGAGAGACATCCAATTCCACCTGAGATCTTTTTGGTCCCAAAAGAAGGACCCCCTCACCAAATTAGTCCCAGTGACAAGGTCTCTGATCCTGGCCCTTCAGTGGTGGCAGGACCAGAGCAATCTAACTCAAGGGGTCCCCTTCTTACCCATTCCTCACTCCCTCACACTTACCACAGATGCCTCCCTCCTAGGATGGGGGGCTCACTTGGGCGACCTTTCCACTCAGGGAGTGTGGTCTCCTCAGGAATCTCTGCTCCACATCAACCTTCTGGAGCTCAGGGCTGTCCTCTTAGCTCTCCAGGCCTTTTCAGCTTCTGTCCAGAACAAGGTAGTTCAAGTCAGGACAGACAATACCACAACAATGTGGTACATCAACAAGCAAGGGGGCACTCGGTCTTCTGCCTTGTGCACCGAAGCAATGAAGCTGTGGTCTCTGGCTTACTCCTTGAATACCTCCCTGATAGCAGTTCACCTTCCAGGAAGTACAATGTCTCAGCGGATGCCCTCAGCAGGATTTCTCAGGGCCACCACGAATGGGCCCTGAACCCTCTAGTGCTGGGGTCAGTCTTTGCCAGATGGGGCACCCTCAGATAGATCTTTTCGCAGCCCCAGACAACCACCAACTTCCTCTGTTTTGTTGCAGACCTCCAGTGTTGGGATCAGTCCCACTGGACGCCTTCCAGTTGGATTGGGAAGGAAATATCTATGCCTTCCCTCCCTTCCTCTCCTTTTCAGGGTACTAGTGAGGATCAGAACTCAGTCCTGCAAGGTGATTCTGATTGCTCCAGATTGGGCCAGACAGCCCTGGTACCTCTCCTTCTGTCCCTGATTGTCCACCCTCCTGAGCTTGCCCAGGACCCACGACCTGTTGACCTGTGCACAGGGAGAGTGTGGTATCCGAACCTCAGTTCCCTCCACCTCAAGGCTTGGTTCTTGAGGAGCTAGAATCAGCTGATCTACACCTCTCTCAAGGTGTCTTGGATATTTTGAAGGCGGCCAGGAGGCCTTCACTAGGGCCACCTATAACTAAGTGGAAGAGGTTTTCCATTTGGTGCTCTGGGAAGCAAATCTCCCCAGAATCTGCTGATTTGACTGTTTTATTGGACTATCTGGTCCACTTAAATTCTCTAGGCCTTAAGCCAGCTACCTTAAGGGTTCATCTGGCAGCAGTCTCCGCTTATGTGTCAGCAGGTAAACCTGCTTCCATCTCTTCTCACCCTGTAATTTCCAAGTTTTTTAAAGGGTTACTTCACAGTAACCCTCCTTTTCGGGAACCAGCTCCTGCTTGGGACCTGAATTCATAGTTTGCATTGCTCAGCTAATGCAACCCCCTTTGAGCCCCTGTCTTCGCAGACCTCAAGTTTTGACTTGGAAGACTGTTTTCTAGTGGCCATCACTTCTGCTAGGACGATAAGTGAGATGCAAGCCTTGTCAGTGGAAGAAGATTTCATTTCTTTCATAGGGACAAGGTAGTCCTTAGGACTAATAGAAGGTTTTACCAAAGGTGGTCTCTGATTTTCATCTCAACCAATCCATCTCTCTCCCAGTATTTTTCACTGAGCATCCTCTTCAGGGGAGAGGAGATTGCACAGTCTGGACGCCAAAGAGCTCTAAGCTACTATTTGGAACGCACCAAGGGTCATAGGTTTGAATCCTCCAGCTCTTCCTTACCTATGGGGAAGTCGGCAAAGGAGACCTGCCACTAAGAGGACAATTGCAAGGTGGATTGTCTCTTGTATCCAATTCTGTTACCAAAACTGGTAAAGAGCCCCTCAGGATTGAGGGCTCATTCTACCAGAGGTACAGCTGCATCTCTAGCGGCTGCTAGAGATATTCCCATTTGGAGATCTGTCAAGCTGCTACCTGGAAAACAGTTCACACTTTACCAAACATTACTCCTTGGATGTTCAATCCAGGAGGGATGCCGTTTTGGCACAGCTGTGCTTCAGAGCCTATTTCCCAAGTAGGTTCTGACCCTCCTCCATGGAGGTACTGCTGTGTCATTGCTATAGTTCTAATTACAGCAAGACTTCATGGTGTTTGAAGAAAAAATTACTCACCTTAGTAATTGCTTTTCTTCTCATGGAGTCTTGCTGTATTAGGACAACCCTCCCTCCTACCCCGCTCAGAACTCCTCCTTGGGTATGGGTTGGACAATTAGTGCAAGCACTGTGTCATGCCTTTTTCTTGCTTATTGGGTTTAGGAACTAGGTAATTCTGTTGTTCGTTGAGTGGTAGGTGGCCCCCTCCCTGGACTTGAGTCTTTTTGGGAAGAGGGGGTCTGTTAATGCTTCTTTTCAGTAATGCTAACAATATTTAATAATTTTGTTGCTATTCTGTGATTGTTGTGTGTTTTTGTAGTTCTACTACTGGTAGGTAGCCAATGGCTAGTGTAGGGTTTTTTTTCCACACAGACTTGCTATATTAGTTTAGCTTCATAAAGAATCTGGCAGTTTGACTTCAAACTGCACAGATAGAGCTTTGAACAGCGCCCTCGCGCTGCGGAACTCCAGACTTCTCTGGAGTTAACCCTTTCCTCTCCGGGGCAGTTCAGAGGCTGAGGCTGACTGCTATAGTCCTAATACAGCAAGACTCCATGAGAAGAAAAGCAATTACTAAGGTGAGTAATTTTTTCTTCTGTCACTCAGGCAAATAAATTGATTAGATTCGTCTGACATGACTTTCCCTCTGTGAATCCATGCTGCCTTGGGTCCTGTGCCCCTCTGGCTTCAAGGTACTCGACAATTCTTTCCTTCAGAAGTGATTCCATCATTTTCCCTGTCACTGAGGTTAAACTAATAGGTCTGTAGTTGCCTGCTTCTGCCCTGCTCCCCACTTTTGTGAAGTGGAATCACATCTGCCCTCCTGCAGTCCTCAGGTACCACCCCATCCTCCCATGATTTGTTAAAGAGGGTATTCAGTGATGTCACTAGTTCTACCCTTAGTTCTTTTAGAATTCTGGGATGAATCCCATCAGGCCCCATTGCTTTGTCCACCTTCAGTTTTAAGAGTTCTTTCAGAACCCTTTCTTCTGTAAATGGGCTGGTATCAACTTCTGTATCCAGAGTGTTTCTATTGTTTGTTTTAGGTACCTCCCCCTCTTCATTTGTGAATTCTGAGCAAAAATATTTGTTCAGTATCTCTGCCTTTTCACAGTCACCCTCTGCCCATCCCCTCCTGTTTATTAAGCCTCACTATCCCTCCATTGGTCTTCCTTCACTCCCTGATATACCTATAAAATGTTTTATCCCCCTTCTTAACTGAGTTGGCTATCTTTTCCTCGGTCCGGGCCTTTGCTGTTCTGACTGCCTTATCAGCTTCCTTTTACTTTAACTGATGCAATTCTCTGTCCTACTCCTTCTGTGATTCCTTGTACTTCCTGAATGCTTTCTTTCTCTCCCTAACCTTCCCTGCCACCTCCTTTGAGAACCATAGTGGTTTCTTACATCGTTTTGTTTTATTTGCTTCACACAAAGGCTTGTTGCCTCTGTGATGGCAGTTTTGATTATTCACCATTGTTCTTCCACCCCTCCTTCCTGCCCATTTGCTAGTGCATTCCTTAGGCACTCACCCATTTTGGCAAAGTCATCCCTCCTGAAGTCCAGTGCCTTTGCCTTTGTATGGCTTGACTCCACTGCTGAGTTTATTGTGAACCATACTGTTTGATGGTCATTAGTTCCCACATGGCTACCCACTTCTAAATCTGTGATCCTCTCGCCATCTTCATTTGAGAGTACCAGGTCTAAGATTGCTCCCTCTCGAGTGGGTTCCAATACTAGTTGTCTAAGGCATGCCCCCTGTAAGGCATGTAGAATGACCCCACTCTTGGAAGTGGCTGCTGCAAATGTACTCCAATTAACATCTGGCATATTCAGATCCCCCGTCAGCAGTATCTCCCTTTTTCTGCCAGTCTAAGGATACTTCCTATCATTTCCTGTTCATGTCCTCCCCCTGAGATGGGGGTCTGTATACAACCCCTGTGCGGATTGTGGTGCCATTGCCTGTCTCCAAATTGACCCACAGTGCTTCCTCTCCCCTCTGTTTACCCTTTTGTTCTGTAGCTTTAATTCCTTCCCTTATGCAGAGAGCTACTCCTCCTCCTCCTCCTCTTTTACCCTCCCTGTCCTTCCTGTAGATAGTGTATCCTGGTATGTTTAAGTCCCATTCATGGTTCTGTGTGTACCATGTTTCTGTGACTGCCACGATATCCAGATGTTCCTCCTCCATCAAGGCCATTAATTCAGGAAGCTTGTTACCCAGACTATGGGCATTAGTACTCTTTGCTCTCCATTTTTTGGTGGGTTTACCTCTTGTAGCACTATCCCTGTCCTCATTGACTTTACTTTCTCCATTCACCCCTGTCCTGCTCCCTACTGACCTTTGTACCTTGGTCTTTCCCTCATTTGGTACCCTGTTATGTTTTCAACTCCTATTCTTAATGGGTTTTTTTTTGTTCTCCCCATCTCCCTGATTCATACCCTCGTAGGAGTCTTGCCGTATCAGCAACAAGAGATCAGTCTGCAAAGTGAAAGTGTAACGCTTCCCACCGAATAGCCGCAACCAGTAGGCTAATTTTAAATGTGACTCCGTTGTTGCATATCCAATCTTGTGTGTGTTGTAAAAAAAAACAGTAAATGCATTTATTGGACACTTAAACTGGTATTGACTGTTTTCTTGCTTTTTTTTCTTACTAAAACTGCGATTTTTGCTCCATACACTATACAGAACAGTGTAAGGCTCCCGATGCACAACAAGGCTATTCTCCAACCTCATAGTTACTGTGGCGTCTCTTGAGCTGCGCTCTCGAGGTCAGCAGTCACCACAGTAACTACTCGGTTGGAGAATAGCTTTGTTGTGCATCAGGAGCCATACACTATCCTATATAAAACATATTAAATCAATTAAATACAGAGAAATATAGCCAAGTAACAAAGTAAATAAATATCTAAAACACTGGTATCTCCCACATGACTTCCTGAAAAGCCTATCCCTTTCTTAATGTGTTCCTTTAGAAAACAATAACCAGCACTCCAGACTGTGATTCAAAAAAGAGTTCTTTTTTTACTGAGAAATGTTTTTCTCATTACATATTAATAAACTCCAAGTGTGCATCCTGTGACTTAAAGTAGTGTTTCAATTTTAAGCACCCCCACAGAATCTCGACCTCTGCACTTCGGGATTCCAACCCCTTCCTTAGGAGGTGTGACCACAACCCAAAATCTTAGTGGTTAAATACACCATACAGGCCTGGTGAAATACTTTTTTTTTTCCACCTTCCTTGCCCCTTGTCTGCCCCTCCTTCCGGCTGCACATGACCCCCCCCCCGACCTCCTTGCCCCGACCCCCTTCCTACTCACCTCAGATCGCAGCCGACCCAGGGGTGGCCCGGTGTAACCCTTCACCGGATGGGTCCCTCTCTTCCGAAGGGGAAGGTGCCAGGAGGGGGATACCAGCCCACTCTACAATCAGTCCTCGGGCGCTGCTGAGGTGGATTCCGGGGTGTCGGGGCATCTGAGGCGGCGGGGAGTCGGCAGCCATCATCCGGCAGACCAGGCAGCTTCTTTCCATTTTCTGCGGGGAGTGACGTCCTGACATCAAGGCATATGCCGACGTCTGCCACTGCCCCTTGAACACTGAGCCCTGGCTGTACTGCTGCACTCCCAGCCTCCGCCAGGAGTCAGCCTACGCCGGTGTGCATCCCCTGCCCTTCCCTCCAGAGAAGGAGAACTGTTCCCGGATGCTCCATCCTTCTCCCCCCAGCCGGCCGGCGACCCTAGTCCCTTCCCGAACTTGGGTCACTGGCATCACAGACAGAAATCCAACCGCTGCGCCGACGGGCCGGCACCAGGTGAAATACTTTAAACTCAAGTGGTGTCACCATAATTATTCAAATACTGTTCATTAATAAAACAAGTCAATAAGGGATGTAAATTGGTAACAGAAGTCTGCTACCCAGTGCAGCTCTCATTAGTGTAAATGGATGTGGAAATGAGCACTATTATGGGCTCTGGGGTAAATTACCTTCCACCTCCAAAACATTGCTGCAGTGGAGAGCAGTCTAAACTGGGACCCATCTACATCATAATTTAAAACTATATAGCTATTATAACAGTCACCAATTTACTATCGCACTGTAGTAAAATAATTTTATATTAAAACTTTCCCATCAGTCATTTCATAATTTACAAACGAAATGTAAAATGCACTGTTGCTATTACATCAATCATTTTTCACAAAAAATTTTGTATGTACTTTTTATTTATAATTTTATACCTTACAGTACATAAATTCTCTCTGAACAGAGCATACATCATGCTTTACAGTTACTAATGACATTAGAATGTGTGAGTCAGTGCTACCTTAGTTACAAGATGTCGGGGGAATAACAACGTTCATATACCCATGAGATTTTCAGACAAGCTATTGCTGCTAATGCCTTTAACTTTTACACCCATTATGACTTTTAAACCTTAAAAAGAATAAGGAAAATGGCTATTAAGCCTTTTGTGTTTAATTCACACCAGTAGAACAAAAACCTATCCTCTGTGTACTCCTTCCAGCCAGGAATACTAGGTGTCATGCTATTTGTTTTATGCTTTTGAAACACTACAAAACATAGGCAGGTTTACAATCTTATTATTAGCTAATCTGGAAACTACTCCTCTAGTACAGATGGTGACATTTATAGGAAATGGTATCAACCTTCTCAGTGTATAAACTTAATATTTGTAGCTACATAGCTCAATCAACTTGAAAAGACCAGCTGACAGGAAAGCAAGTCCGTTCCATAAAAACAAACAAGTTTGTAGTAGTCATCTTGTTCACCAGTATAAATTACAGGGAAAAGAAACTCATATAACATTTCTTTTTAACAAACGATAGGTTGATAAACCCAACAAAGCACCCCTGTTTAACTAGCTGTAGTCCTTCTACAAATCATGCTGTCAGTGGATTTTAAAGGTATTTTTTATAAAAACTGTAGCATAGTCCCAGATAATCTCTCGTAGTATCCACATTGCAAACCATGACTTAATCCCCAACTATTCAAATGTTACCTCCGAGTCAGGGTGAGGGTTGAACCATAGACTGAGTCCAAGAGTCACTTCTTCAGACTCCTTCTCCTTCTGAATCTGAGGACATCTCCCGCTCCCTTGCTGCCTTTTCTGCTTCCAGCTTTTCGGCCAATTTCCCAGCCTCTTTGGGGTCACTGTAAATGTAAGCTTTCCTTCCAATGTTGACGTGGAGCCGGGCAGGCATCGGCATGCTTGTGGGGACCTCCAGCTCATGGAATCGGCACCAAATAGCATCAAAACGTTTTCGTTTTGTTCGGGTGGCATACAGTAGGTCCGGGAACAGCATTACACGGGACCCATCTATCTGCACTCCTCTCTTGGTTCGAGCCACCTGCAAAATCCGGTCCCTGATCACCGATGATGTTGTGATCACCTGGATAGTCCGCGGCTCCACCTGTTGTCCACTGGCTCTCTGTGGGGTAATTCGGTAAGCTCGGAGAATCACATCATGCGTTATGAATCCGTAAGTCACAGACATCCAGTTTATAATTAATGTGAGTAGGTCATCGCCCTCGGTGCCCTCCGAGACCCCAAGCACCTGAACATGTGTAGCCCTTACGGTGTTTTAAAGATGTTCCAACCGGGCACGGATGAGGGTTTGTTCCTTTACACAAGTTGCTGCGGTATCTAGAGCTTTATCAGAAGTCTTCTCCGCGGTTGTTGCTGCTCCCACCAGGCCATCGATCTACAGCTTCATGGCCGTCATGCGGTCGTGGTATGTGTCCATTTTCTTGTCCATTTGTTGGACCATTTTTGTAAGGGACAGCAGAGCCTGTTGCAGAGAGTCGAGTGATGCCCATCGGGAGTCCTCCTTTCCGGGCTCATCCAGTGTTAGGTCCGAGGATGTTGTAGGCACCTTCGTGGCCCCACCATGAGGCGCAAAGAAATTGGCTTTCTGTTCGGATGTTTTCTGCCCCATTATTGTTAGATTCGATCTGGCTGTGCACAGTCCTTAACTAGTTGGGTATATGTATTTTTCCCCCACCAGTCAAACTTTAAATCCTAAAAATCTTAATTTTATCGAGGAAAGCTTAGGGAGCTCTCGGAAAGTGCATCCAAATGGCTGAGCAGCTAGCCGTGCCCCCTTCACAAAAAATTATTTCCACATAATAATGCAGTAGTTTAGTGGATGAAAGGTTTCCAATCCATATACTCATTAAAGCCATTTGGCTTCAAAGTTCTCAGTTTGAATATCCACATCGACTCCCGTTGGTCTAGCATCAATGCCTGCCCCTCTTAGGAAGGGAACATGATCAAACCCCGTGTACCTGAATATGTGGGTTCCCATATCTGTCACTTCTGCAGTGTGTTTCCCCATAGGATGTACCATATCTAAATGATTTATTGCCCTGTGGTATTCATGTATCCATGCTTTTAGTTTATGAGACGTCTGTCCCACATAAATCTGTCCACATGAACACCACATGTCGTACACAACAAACTTGGTATCACAAGTGATGAAATGTGTAATTGGTTTGTTTCTGACTCCCAACCTACTGGGGTTTGCAAATTCCTTCCCTGCAACAGCATTTTTACAGGTTTTGCGCCTTTTGCAGAGGTGGAAGCCTGAAGGTTTCTGTCCCAGCCAAGTGTGACTAGTTTCCCATTTATACTCACTCGTAGCTAATAAATCCCTTAGTCTCTTACCTCTACAAAAAGTGACAAGTGGTCCAAATTTTGAAATTTCCTTCAAATCTTTGTCCAATCCTAATAAAGGCCAGTGCTTTTTCATAACTGCCCTTGGGTCCATAGACGTGGGCCCATATGTAGTTACAAAGGCCACTCTGTCTGTACAATTCTCTCATTTTTTTGTACTTCAATAAATCGGCCCTTTCAATCTTTCTCACTTTAGCTAATGCTTTCTGTAAAGTCTCTTCATTGTACCCCCTTAAGTGCAGTCTTTCAAATAAGCTATCCTTCACTTCACAGAAATCATTTTCATTTGTACAGTTGTACTTTAGTCGAATCAGTTGTCCATAAGGGAGACTTTCAATTGTATGCTTGGGATGTGCACTATGCGAGTGTAGGATGCTATTTCCCAACGTACTTTTCCTAAATGTTCTAATTTTCACTATATGGCCCTCCTTCCAAATCAGAGTCAGATCTAAATAATTAATCGAACTTTTATCCTGTACTGCAGAGAATTTCAAACTCATGTTATTATTATTTAGGTAGCCCAAAAAATCATTAATTTCTTCCAAACTCCCCTTCCAGACAGATATAAGGTCATCTATGTATCATTTATATAGCACAATTTTACTGAAAAAAGTGTTTACTGTAGGGTCCTGAATCGCACCACCCTCCCACCAAACCATAAATAGGTTTACAAAGGATAGTGCGACAGAGGGCCCCATCGCCGTGCCAACTTCCTGTTTGTAAAACTCACCATTAAACATAAAAGAAATTAGATTCCAAAATTTGTTTCAGAGCTCTAGTTATAAACTCTATGGGGTAATTCATAGCTGATTTGGATAGCATATCCCTTACTGCTTCTATTCCCAGTGTGTGCCCATTACAGTTGTACAATAAGGTGACATCCACAGTGAGCCACCAGTAGGAATTATCCCAAACCAGTCCTCCAGGTGTCTGCAGGATGTGGTGTCCTTCAAATACAACTTTAAATTCTCGCCCTCATTCTGTAAAATACTGTCCAAGAACTCTGCCAGTGTCACCATTAGACTCTTATGCACTTTAGGCAAATGGTAAAAAACAGGTGTTCTGGGGTGACTGTTCTTTAAAAAATCATATTCCATACTGTTAATCCATCCTTCATCAATGGATTCTAATAAAAAGGAGTCTATTTCTAATTTAAAGTTTTTCAGAGGATTACGAGATAACTTCTTTTATGTTTCCCCATCATTAAGCTGTCTAAGAGCTTCTGCCACATAATAATCTCTATCGAGAATTACAACATTCCCTCCTTTGTCAGAGGACTTTATAATAATATCTTTCATTTGCTGCAACTCTGTCAGTGCTACCCGTTAACCCGGAGACAAATTGTCCCAATGTTTTTCAAAACTCGAGCCTTTAATAATATCTGCCGTATCTTTTAGAACGGCCTCTTGAAAGATCTTTAATACATCACTACTTGGTCTTCGGGGCATAAAGGTAGATGTTTTTTTAACTTGTGGTCTCTCAAACTCATGAACCATAGTCCCTGGTAATTCATCTGTCTGGGACCTAGCCAAGGGATCTATATGTGCCCCTTGTAATAGGTTTGCTAGTTCAGTTTCAGTAATTGTATGAAGCAATGGAAACCTCCTCCCCCCGTTAGATCATTAGCAGATACATTAGTCTGATCTGCTTCATATACTTCACTGTCTGTACCCTCTATGTCTGCAAAATGCTTTTCAGGTTCAGTTTCCTAAATAAACAGAACAAATCTCTATAAACCTCAAATTCATTTATCTTCTGGCAGGGGATAAATGACAAGTACATTTAATTGATGACTTGTTAATGTCCATGAAGACAGATTCAAGACTGTTATGTTCTGATCTGATTTCTTACTGTGCTAGGGCCCCTAGTGAGACTGCACCTATGAGAAGCACCATGACATCCCTCCCCCACACCCCACTGGAGACAGTCCTTCCCACCAAACAGTGCTCATCCTAAAGCAGGCACCATGTTGTGTACATTCACCAACAGTGTTCCTGTATAGCCCTAGACCATTTATTGTGAGCCGGCAAAGGAAGCAAACAGCAATTAACCAGTAGTACAGTAAAAAAACCATGGTCCAGTATAACAGTTTTTGTTAATTTCAGCAGGGTAAGGCTGAAGTAGAGTTCAGGCACGTCGAGCATACCCCATAAGAATACCACCTATCCCCTCCTGTATCCTCGCACAGTTAGAGAGGCAAAACTCTGTGAGTTAGAGCCCTAGGTTATATACTAAAAAACATAGTGTAATACTTAAAATCTACAGTAGTGCTCTGTGTCTTGTGCATAAATGTCCCAACACAGCAAGTCTCAGAGACTCATATACTTTTCCATTCAAACCTCCTCCTCTTGGTCTAATTCTGGTGCTGATTATCCACTGCCCAGGCTACTTTATTTCTCAATATTGGTTTATTAGTGTCTTTCAGCGATGTATACAAATATTATTTGCTTCTGTAGTTTACCTGGAGTTTGGTCAGGAAGACAAAAGAATGCTGTACCTCCAGCTCCAATAGCTTCTTCCTCACAGCGTCGAAGGAGTACTTTCCATGGTGTGTCACGTAGCTAAAGTCCAGGAAGAGCTGTACTGGGGAGTCACTGACTTGCAGGGCCCATGTTGTCTGTTGACCGTCGACCATCAGCGTTGTGTCCCTTTCAGTCACAGAGTCCAGGATCAGGAGCACAGTTTGTAGTGGGGGCAGGGTCTTCACCCGGTGATCTCTGAGAATAAATGCGGTAGTTTTTTTTAAAATGTGAATACTGTCCGCTGGTGAAGACCTTCACAACTCCATTAACCAACATTGCAAACAAGCCTGTAAGTCCAAGCCCTCCATACCTTCAGGCAGCCCTGTGAGGTGCACATGTGACTCAGTGTTCCAATCATAATTTTAAGCACAGAGTTCATGTTGAACTAGGCCAACTAATGAGCCGTTGGCTCTCTCGGCCATCACATACGCTGCAGAGGAGGTCTGCTTTACCTCCTTCATATCCGACTCCAGACTTTCTAGTCTGCTATTAAAAAAGTCAATTTTTTGTCTAACTCTGCTACTGTTTTGCACAGCATTTTAATGTTGTGGTCACCAGCATGGCTTCAGGAGTCTCTCCACCTGCCGTGCTGCACAGCAGCATTAGATTGTGCCTTCAGGTTAAAAAAGTAGATACCAGCGTTTTTCTGAGACTTTTTGCTCATTGTGATCTCCTCAGGTATGCTGCAGGTTGTAAGTTGTTTTGAAGGATCTTGCTTGTAAAATGAAGCATTTGTTTATCAGTTTGTAGCTGCCCGAGGATGAAGTTCTAAAAAGCACATTCTGCTTGGTGCTCTGCTGGCCACGTTTCCCCAACCTGATAGCTGTCTAACTCTGTAGCGGTATTCTTTACATTTTGGGGTAAGTAATGTTTGTCACAACCACCACACTGGGGTTTAATTGATAATGCCCAGTTTGAGAATTAAGTAAAGTTGGCTTTAAGACTGCATACGTTTACTTTATGTGTACTGGTGCTCGGATAACATCCTACCAATACCATAATTTTGGCCAAATTCCAGATGGCCTCCTTGGATGGCATAGATATCTGATCAAGGATCCGACCTCATAGGATCCATAATAAGTATCCAAGGTATCTGTGGATCTTACCAGGATCTGATGGATTCAGCCATCGGATCAACAACTATCTGACTGTGGTTCTGAAATCTGACTTTGATTGGATCATGATCAGAGTCAGAGGTGGATACCAGCACCATCTGATGGAGAGTAGATGGATCCACAAAAACACTGTCCAAGCACCACTAACTGGCATAAGCTGGGGTGTAGAATTATTCGAGTTTAAAGACTGAAAACAAGGAGTGGGCCTGGATTAGGAGGGATATGACCAGAGATAAGCAAGAACGAATTTAATAAAATTCTAGTTTTATTTATTTTTATTTATTTAGAATTTTGGTAACTGGGAAAGGTGCACTGAGCTGAGACTCCTTTCCAGGTGTGACGTGAGGGGGAGGGGGGAAGGAACAATGTAGGCGAAAATTGGTTAACATTATAGTGCTATCATAAACAGTGCTTCGCAGAGCAGTTATACATACATTATAATCATTTGCAATGCTTAGCAGAGCAGTAATACATGCTGGCATGAGTACAACAGACATTCTGAAGAGCAGTCTCAGTTCATTTCAGTTAGACTTGCAAACAAGTTAGGGAGCATTAGGGCAGGTGCAAGGACCAGAAGGAGAGAGTCTTGGCAGGCACTTGAAGGTGGGAGAGAGGTGTCTTGCCAAAGGTAAGGTGGGAGATTATTCCAGAGGGAAGGGAGATGATAGGAGAAGGCAGATGGACCCATGGTTGAGCAAGGGTAGGGAAAGGAGAAGGAACTGGATTCCCTCAAGCAAAGAGGATAGGAGGAGGGACAGGCAGGAGTCAAGAGAGAGAGGAGAGATAAGATGGGAGGGAACCAAAGCAGTACTTGACAATTAAGGATAGGGAGTGGGTCTGCCCATCCGTGTAAACATTTCTTTGCGTGAACACCATGGCTTATACCATTGTTAGAAACAGATATTTTTTGACTGTAGCTGACAGTAATACCAGTCTTCAGTATTTTTTAAATTCTTTCTTATAGATAAATTGATCTTGTTAAAGTATTGACAGTAGTGTACATGTATCCAAAGTAATTAAATCTTTACCATTAAATAGGGAAAAATCCAGAACGCCCGGGTAATTGAAGTAATCATCTCCTATTGAGTATCCTGAATTGTTAAATAAAACACCAGCATAAGCATTAAAAGATCAACCATGTTCAAAATAAGTAAAAAGTCAGTCAGAGTTCCCCAGCATTTACAGTGGAGTCGGTGCAACCGCTTGGGGTCAGATGCTTTCTTGCATCACAGGTGTCCCGCTCACTCCACTGGGAAATTGGCTGGAACTGCTGGTTGCTATGCAACCTTGTTGAAAATGTCATAGAGCAAGATGTTAGCTGACTGGTAGATGGCAGAGCAGTTCAGGCAGTTTCAGTGGGAGAAGTGTGAACAGTCAAAAATGAACTAAGGGAGTTTGCCAGTATCCCGCACACCACCTCTCACTTTGCAGATATCTCCACAGATGCTGCTTTGAGCACCGCCACTAAGCGTCGGACCCCTTCTTGTAGTGCAGGTGTCCCGCCCACTCCACTGGGTGATTGGCTGGTGCTGCTGGTTGCTGTGTAGACTTGTTGGAAAAACTTGTGGAGCAGGAAGTTAGAATGGGTAGTAGAAAGTAGGACAGCTCTGGTAATTTCAGTTGGAGAAATGTTAACAGTCAAAAATTAGATGAGTGGAGGATGTCTGCCGCCCTCCCACACACTACCCCTTACTCTGCTTATTTCTCCATTGACACCACCATTGAGCTGAAACCTGTCACACAGTATGACCATCTGCAGTTCAACTCGGTGGAGTTCTATTCCTCCTGCTGGCTGCATCTATAGCTGTAGGAGTGAAGAATGTTTCAGCTTCTCACTGGAGCTTCAGAAGGTAACCTCCTTCCAGTAGCAAGGTTAAAGTCAAACTGGGTCATGCTTTAACCCATTGGGTCAAACTTGGGTTGCACTATAACCCATTTCTGCAGCTGCATGGACTTTAGCACTTGGTGGTTATTTCATTTGCTCAAAGTCCCACAGTGAGTGTTTTTGCTCTGATTGGGTTTGAACCTATAATCTCCTCTTTCCCGCCGGTGCCTTAACCAATAAACTACACTGCCTTCATGGCATAGTTGCTATAAATCTTGTATTGGTATTTTTCAACTAATGATGACAGAAATAATTGTTTTTAATTTCTATGGAAAGGACCAAAGCTCTATTTTTTTGTTCTACGCTCTACCACAGTCCTTGATTACTGTACAGTCTAAGGTTAGGCCATATCATTCTAGATGAATTTGATGTAAACCACGCCAATCAGTGATCTTCAGTCTTACATAAAATTAAACCTTCTACCCTATTTAGTGGTGTGCTAGTAGGAAATATAGGACTGAACTGAAATTTAAAGGAAATGAAAAAATGCTGATTTTGCTTTTTTGTCTAGATGTTGCTGGCAGAAATTGAGAGGATTGTGCCACTGGTGAAAGCTCTGCTTCCTGAAGAGACTTTGAACCATGACATTCGCAGTGCCTTAATATCACAAGAAAAGTTCTTATCAACACAGATTATTGAAGGTGCTGTCAATATGAAGGTACGGAATTTCTGGATTTTTGTCAAATGTTCTCCATTTTCACTCCATATTTTTCAATGATATCCTCCCTCATTTCCCATCTTCATTCACTCTCACCTTGCCAGTTTCTGTCCAGAGTCCATGCCAAGAACCCCCTCTCTTCACAGTGTGGTTTAGTAACCCTTCCTACCCTTGTCAAAGAGCCACTGATGCCTCGAGAAAAACATTCAAAAACATAATAGCAGGACACAAAGCAGCTTATTTCTCATTGGCTGAGTATTTCTTATCCCCATTACTTATTACTGAAGTAATTTGCCTCAAAAACAAGATGCTTGTTGAGAGTTCATCAGCTCCTATTGCTTCTTCCCAACCAGATGTTGTTATATTCTGCTTGTGACATCACAGGTATTCCCATGGTAACAGACTGTAATGTCACAACAGACCATTATATTTTCATTTTATTTATTTTGAAATTGCAGGTAAGTACTCTGGAATTTACATTCCGTTTTCAGGTACAACCTGAAGTCAAGTAAAGGTACAACATACAAAATGTACACATTTTAACAATATAAAAATTACAGAAATGAAAATAATACAATACATTCATTTACATACACATTCATTCAGACTTTTAAAATGATTAAAACTGCCATGTTGAGGGTATTAACAGATGTAGAGTGCTTAACATTGAGAGGTAAAGTGTTCCAGACAGAAGCAGCACAGTAGGCACATTTTCAATGGATCTACGATGGTAGCGCAACAAAAATTTTGTCGACCGATGTTACAGCAAAACGTTTATGTCGACCGCATTTGCGGTCAGCATAAAGGTGGTCACTATCTCCTATGTTTTCTTCGGGGGGCTTCATCCCTCAAACCCAATTAAAATAATCAACTCTGAGTTGGAGTTGTCGCTGTAGCGTCGGTGGCTGTTGACTTGTAGCTGTGGAGGGTGTATACCATTTTCAATTAGGGAATAAACTAATATTATAGTAATAAGCAAATAAGTAAATTTCAAGTAGGAAACAAGCTATAGAGGCAGATGAACGCTAAGGGATAACAATCTTGTTTTTGTGAGACTTTCTTCAGTAATAAATATTGAAGAGGAGAAATCTATACATGGTATATGAAATACAAGCTGACTTGTGTCTAAATATTATATTTTCCAAAGTTTTCCCGAAGGTGTCAGCTGCTCTTTAAGGGCTTCCATCACCATACCGTAGAACCATTCCTCAAGCCTAGAACTGAGCCCGTTCTGTGGTGTTTTTCTGTAGCTGTAGTATCGCTACTCGATGTGAGGCGACCTACATAACCTCAGACGAAGCACATTATTGTGTTGTTATCAGGGGCAGGCCTATTTGGCCGAGAAAGTCTGCTGCATAACTCCCGTTCCATCAGCAGACAGATGACTAGCATCAGACACTTGCCAGTACCTTCAGCATCAACACTATATCTCACTGGCATGAGGATTTCAACACTGGATGGATTCCTTTTTTATTTAGTGCACTCCCCCCCCTTCACTCAAACTGCCCCCCTTTGGTCCAGCCACCGCCCCCAGGCCCATCATCCATCCCCCAGGACTTATTTTATTTATTTTATTTTATTTAGCTTTTGTTAACCGGGTAAGTGCACTAGCCATAAAATGACTATTTTCAGGCACGACCTGGGAGAGTAAAGACATGCAGAAACTTAACAGGATAACAAATTATAAGTGCTTTACATATAATGAGTCAAAGAGGATACAATATATCAGAACATACAAAGTAAAGCACTTTACATACAATGAGTTAAAGTGGATACAATTTATCAGAGACATACAGAGTAGACCATTCATAAGTTCATAGGTGCCTACCTATGCAATGAATAGAGAGGACCTTGGACAATAAATTATCAGGTGACATATCATATGAACAGAATAAGGTACACAAAAACAAAAACAGGTAATACAAAAGGAAGAAATAACCATTGAGAGCAGGGGGTGTCATTAAGGAAAAGGTCGGTAAGTGAGGAAGAGGAGAGCAAGCAATGAAATTAGATTATATGAGTGTATGTAAGTGTAAGGGAGATGCCTGCAGTGCAGGATTGTATATGGGCAGGGAAAGGGAGCCGGGACAGGCTGAGGCAGTAAGAGGGTTATATAGAGGTGAGGAAATACTATTATATGGCCAGAGACATCTGTCGTTAGGTAGGATGAAAGCAGGAACAGGTATCGGCAATCAGCAGATTCAAGTGCAGTTTTCTCTTAAAGCATGTGTGGGAGCTAGAAAGTCTAATGTCGAGGGGAAGGGAATTCCACAGCTGTGGAACCGCATGCTCAAATGCAACAGTTCCTTTCCTAGTGCGGCACCTCAGCAAATTCAGAAAGGATTTATCAGTTGATCGTAGACCATGGAGTGTGTCCTGAGGAACAAGCATAGCTGCAGGACACCTAGGGGTCTGATTTTGAATTATCGAATCAATAAGAGAGCCAAGGTAGTATTTCCTACTAGCTAATGGAGACAGCTAACCAAGATCATTATAAAGCTGACAGTGGTGTTTAAGCCGAGGAGCAGAAGAGGCATAGCGACATAAGTTGTTATCACGTAATATCCCATCTGGTAGGTCAGTTTATGAGCAGCCCAAATAAGGGACTCTATAGGTTAGGTGGGGAGCAGAATCCCCCTAGCAATGGCTGTTTTAGCCGATGGCATGAGCATAAAACTAGTCTTATATGCAACACCCAGTTTGGAGTTGACAGCTCTTTAAACAGACTGTACATGAAGATTAAGATCAAGAGATTGATCTAGCAGGATGCCCAGGTACTTGAAAGAGGTCACGCAAACCAGTAATTGACCTTCTAAGTCCTGCACCGTCAGTGCTGTTGTGCAAGCCCGGAGCTTTGGGGCCGATCCAAGCAGCATGGCTTTAGTTTTGCTAGTGTTGACAGCCAGTTTGTGGTCGTATAGCCAGTTTTGGATATTGTTAAAGTCAGAGGAAAGGGTTGTGTTGATAGTGTCTGTATTAGTAGAACTTGTATAGATGACAAGATCATCAGCATATAGAATAGCAGAGCAGGATTTTAGAGCAGCTCCAATATTATTTATATAAAGAGAGAATAGGAGGGGCCCTAGGATGGAGCCCTGAGGTACACCAATGTTAATGGTGGTACTGTTTGATAGAGAGGAATTAAATTTCACCACTTGAGTTCTTTTTTTCAGGTAGCTTTCATACCAATCAACAACAGAGGAGGAGAAATGCAGGTGTCGAAGTGAGGAGAGAAGCAAAATGTGATCAACAAGGTCAAAGGCCTTTGTGAGGTCAATAAAGACAGCCCCAGTCAGATTGCCAGTATCCATTTTTGAAAGAGTGTCTGTGGTGAATTTAAGGAGTGCAGTCATTGTGCTATGTCCTTTCCTGAAGCCATGTTGAGTATCCGAGAGCAGGCTGTGCTTAAGTAGATAGTCAGTTGTCTGAGTTGCGACAATTTTCTCCAGGATTTTGCTCAATGCCGAGAGTATGGCAGTTGGTCTGTAGCTCATATCAACCTTAGGATCCCCTCTTTTAAGTACAGGTGTGATCCGAGCAGCTTTCCAGAGGTCAAGGACCACTCCACCTGAAAGTGATAATGTATAAATATTGGCCAGCGGTAATGCAATAAGGGGAGCAGCAAGTTTCAAGAGGCGGGGTTCAAGGGAGTCTGAGCCAGAGCTGGCATGATCACAGATGGACCTCAGGAGCTTCAGGACTTCCTTTCTAGACACAGCCTTAAAATAGAATGGAGGAGTATAAGGAGGCACAGGGACAACACTTCCAATTTATCCAGACAGGTTCCTGATGAGGTGAGGGAGACACTGCAGTGGGATCGAAGGAAGAGGTATATTGGGAGAGATCAGAGAAATGCAGGTTGAAAGAATTAGCTATGGTTTGTGAGTCATGCAATGCACATCATTTATCAGCATATCACCAGGGGTAGTTGACTGTGAGGATCCTAGGAAGGATTTGATGTGTGACCAGAATTTTCTGGGATCATTGGCTGAGTTAATCAGTAGGTCTTTACAGTACTTGCTCTTAGCAGCTCTGACTTGTCTTTTACATGAATTCCATAGCGTACAGTAAGCGTTGAAATCTGTTTGCTGGCCTGATGTTTTGTAGCGCTTCCAGAGTTTATCTCTAAGGTGCAAACATTTGAGCAAGTCTTTGTCTAGCCATCTTGTTTGTTTACCCCTCACTCTCTGGGTGATCTTTGGGGCATGTTTACATTGAACTGTAAGGAATTTAGTGATGAAGAGGTTAAGAGCATCCTGAGAACAGTGTGATAGATAGATCTCCAACCAATCAATTCTGGAGACGTCATACAGAAACACCTCTTGGTCTAGGTGAGCAAAGTTTGTGAGAGTGATGAGGCGTGGTGGAGGAGATGGAGGTGCCCCCAAGGTCAGGATGCAGAAAGTAGGAGAGTGGTCAGTTAAGGCATCAGGAAGAGTACCAGCAGCTGAGATGTGTTCGATCCGGTTTACCAGCACCCAATCCAATAGTGTGCCTAGTGGTGATGGAGACAGACTTCTAGTTGGCACTGTCACCATCTGATGCAGGTTGTAGATATGAGTCAGAGATTGAAGAGAACTGAGAGCTGCCCCAAGCCAGTTTAAGTTTAGGTCCCCTAAGATGACAACCTCATTATGATTAAAATTCTGAGAGGTATTTTCCAACAGGTACTCTAGACCCGCAATCCCTCCTGTTGGGGGGTTATACGCACAGATAACATGCAGTTTCTTGGCTCCCAACGCAAGGGTAGCATGCAAGTATTCACATACCGATTGAGCAGCCGGGATAGCGAGAAGTGAGATAGTCAGATTATTTTTGTAGTACAGAGCAACTCCACCACCGCGTTTGTTCGATATCCTGTCCCTTTGAATAATAGAGTAATTTGGCAGGGAGCAGAGGGAGTCAGTAACCGATGGTTTTAGCCAGGTCTCAGTGAGACAGAGGATATCAGGATTGTACAGTTTGACCCATGACTCCAGTTCCACGAAGTGACATATCAAACTTATTATATTCAAGTGTGCAATTAACAGCCCATGTTTGGACATACTATGTATGTCATCTGTTAAGAAATAAGCATCTAGAGGCCCAGGATTTGTCTCTATATCCCCAGATAACAGAATGGCAATGATGACAAGGAACCACAGCCCCACGTTTAGAAAAGGATGGGATAATGCAGATTTGTTCCGTAGTTTCCTAAACATATAGAGAGAACGGTAGGGACAGCCCTTTTGGTAGAGAAGATTAGTTTGCAGTATCCTTCTATTATAAATAATAAGGTTGGAGAAAGTAAAATCATAGTGCTCGGTCCTAGATTTACTTGAGCCATCCTCATTCCATAAGATTCCATAAGGATAGTGTAATTCTGTCAAGGCAAAGTAGGACAAGAAAAGTTACGAGGGCAACCCCCAGACAGCTGTTGGACATGGTGTGACTGCTGGTACAACATTGGTTCAACTCATGACAGAGGTCATCCAGGGTCACAGCTAGGCAGGGATTGACAAGAGGCTTTAGCTATGCAAGACCTTGGAGGCATGCACTCCCCAGCCCCATTACATTGATAGCCTGGGGTACACCTACTCAAGTAGAAGTGCAGGATGTGAAATCATTTTGTCCTTGTGTTTCCTTTGTTATTTAAAGAGGTTGTTTAAAAGCCCATAAATCGATCCCTTGGGAGCAAGCCAGACGAAAATGTGGATTCGAGCAGGTCCCAGAGTCACTGGAATTTGTCAGACCTAGTTGCTTGATTTCTGTTTTGCTTGGGATAGCTTCCAAAAAGTTGATTTTAAATTGAAAATGCAGATACCTTGTGGTGATGTTTTGCAGCAAATCCAGTCCAGGAGACCTTCACAGATATAGTGAGCAAGAATGGTGGAGTTACTCCAAGCAGAAGATCTTGTAAATCCCCAAAAAATAAGCTAGAGACACAAACAGCCACCCAACTTACCTCCCCAATGTTCCTCCCTGGCTTACCCCCCAGGGTGGGGCCTTCGAGGGGGTAGGTCCCTCATTGGATCTTGAGCTCAGTGTCCAGGGAGCACCATGGAGCGATGGTGCGGGACCTGCAGGGCAAGATGGATGGAATACTGCATGGTCTGGCACTTTCCCCTTTTTCTGTCCCCGGGAGGCATGGCGTGCAGTGATGCCAGTGGTGCTCACGACAGTGTCTGCCATGCCTACCGGTCTAGGAAGTGTTGGCTGTTGGACCCCTGTCTGTTGAGCACCAGCAGTTGACCCACCCTCCCTACCAGAGGAGGAGGACAGGAGTCCTTAGGATACTCTTTCTTCCTCCCCCGGCCAGCCCTCTGACCCCCAGGCTCATTCCCAAACCTGGGTTGGCAGCATTGCAAGCAGTATCTCTACTGCTGTGCTGGCTGGCCGGCCAACTCTGAGTGGATTCCTGCCTACCCCTGGGTCACCAGGGGAAAGCCATTAACTATCACAAGCCAACCTCCCTTCTCAAGGTAGGAGCAGTAGGGAATGTTACAGTGAAAATGTTTACATTTACTTTTTTATTCCAGTTTAGATTGCTCCTTACCTCCTGCCTTGTATGAGAACCTTATTTTCACCATTTTGAGTCTGCTTTAGCACTTTTTTGTTTTTTGCATTTGAAATAATAAAAGGAGCGTTCCTTTTGTTTTGTTTTGAACAGGGTTTTTATCCACATTCTTGGCTGTTTTGGTATACATATTGTCTCATAAGGTGAAGGAGCTGTGTCAGCTGCATGCTAGTTCATTTTAATTTCAAGAATAGTTGTGTTAAACAATGGGTGTTTAAAAATGTCAAAGAATAGGCTGCCCCAGTAGCCCAGCACTAATGCGAAGTGCTGCCGTGCAGGTGACACTAGTTAAGGAGCGAGCTTGGGTCGTCACTTTGGCAGGCAGGCCAGACGGCAGTGCTCTCTGGGGACAGATTATCTTGGAAACCGTTGTCACATCGACCCCAGTGGTGGTCCAAGGGAGGTTGCTTCCTCCACCAGATGTTTCTGCATGCAGCCAAGACCACCCAGTAGGTTACACCCACTCCAGGGGAAAAAAACAGGATTTAAAAAACCCACTATGCATGTCTATATGATGGCCTGGGCTTCAAGGGTCCCCTGGGTCCTAATGCCAGCCATCATTGGATACTAGTTCACATAGTGAGCTGCCTCAGGTGAAGAATGGCCCTCCCCCTGGAGCCCCTGCCATGGAGGGCAGATAGTGGGGGACATTAGGCTGGACTTGGGCTCAGGGAATACTGGGGCTAACTGGCCTGACTGGGGTATATCCCTGTAAAAAAAAGAGTATATCCCTGACAGCCATAGCTGGGGAGAAAAAGCTAAATAAAAAAAAAGGCAGAGAATACTGAAGAAAACCTAGGCCAAGCCATATAAAAACGAGTGCTCATTTTGTTATTTCAAATGTATTAAAAAAAGAAGTGCTGAAGCAAACTTAAAATGGGGAAAAGGGTGTCATAGAAGACAGGAGATAAGGGACAATCTAAAATAGAAAGGAGGTGGTAAACATTTTCACTGCTGCTTTAAACAATGTTCAAAACTGCCTCAGTCACCCAATGTGCTACTGTCCTAGCTTGGGTTTCTTGAAGTGAAAGAAGCTGGACTCCATTTGGTTTCAAATAGACCAACCCGATAAGGTGGTAAAAACACAGTAGGAATACTTTTCTAGCCCTTATTTCTTGGTCAACCAAAATAAGTAACTTGACTCAATACTTAATCGGGCAGTTTATAATATAAGCATTAAAGATAAAGCAAACATAACTCTATGAAAATAATTCCATATATGTATAAAAAACAGAATTATGCCATTTGATACTTGAAAACAAGATATCTGGGGCAAGTTGGCATACTGTTTGGGAGTAGTTTTGGAGGATCCCAGGTGTTACTTTTACTCTTAGAATTTAATGCTTGGCGTGTGTGCATGTGTATATGTATGTATATGTGTATATATATATATATATATATATATATATATATATATATATATATATTTTCATTACAAACAACTTGGTTAAAGCGACAAAAGTGGAGAAAATGAGGCGTTAGGGGTTGAGCCCCTAACCCCCACCACCCCATCCTCCACAGACCGACAGACGCCAGGGTGTGTCATGGGGTTGTGAGGCCCAACTCTCAACCCATTCCATGTATAAACAGGTTGACATGCTACAGTAAAGGAAAATGGGGTGAGAGTGAGGCCTCATGTCCCCATGGCACACCTTGGCACCTGTCTGTCTGTGGAGGATGGGGTGAAGGGGGAGGTTAGGGGCTCAACCCTAACATCTAATTTCCCCACTTTTGTCGCTTTAACCCTAACTGATGCATTAAATTAAGTTTTTCGCAATGAATTTCCTGTTTGAAAAAGTGTAATATAAGTAGTTGATAGCATGTGTTGGTGGGAGTGGCCCTGCGCTCCCACCAAGCTGCCCGTTTCTGCATAATGATGCGGATCTGTGGGAGCAGCGGGCCCAAGAGGCCGCAGCTGCCCCACCTCTACATAGCAACAGAGCCACACAGCAGCCCTATAGGGCAAGGAACCCTTGTAACACTAATTTGCCAATATCTCGGGAACCGTAGCAGCTAGAAAAGAAATTCAAGTGTCGTCGTAATCGTGACAGTGAGCACTGCATGCAACATAAATCGACCAAATCCATATCTCGCATCGTTTACGAGATATGGGTACTGAAAGGTGCTGTGGGTGCTAGCTTTGAGGGTGTAATACTGGCCCACAGACCTGAAAATGAGCAATTGGAATACTATTTTCCAAATATCTCAGTAATCGTACAAGGTAGGAAAAAAAATTCTAAATTGATGGTATTCATGGCTTTCCAATCTACTTTTGTCCTTAGTCCCCCTTTTTGTGACAAAAAATCCTTGTCTCAAACCGTTTTCGAGATGCAGGTGTTGAAAGGCATGACGGCTGCCGCAGTGTTATCCTGTGGGAAAATCTCAACTTTGTGATGGCATATTTATGGAACCACTTCACTTTCCAACGCCTAAATAGCATAATTCACATCTGTAGGGCATCCCATTAATAGCCTGAAAATTGCAAGTCCAAGGACTAGACCATTAAGTTACAATGAAGTGGGAAAGTTTTTAAAAGTTTGAAAATTCCTAGTCTGTGAGGAAGCAAAATCCCCTACCATCAGCTCAATCCCCGTCCACAAGCTGTCAAAATCGCCATCCACAAGAAATCCTTGACCATCAGATTTTGGTCATCTGGTCTCTAAGTGACAGTGACGGATTTTGCTACCTCATGAAAGAGGATCAGGTGGTGGACTAGGATTTTGACAGCCCGCGGACTGCAGTTTTGTCAACTCATGAAAGAGGATTCAAAAAACCAATCCCCTTTCGCGAGCTGACAAAATCCTAGTCCTTCAGCCGATCCTGTTTTGCAAGGTAGCAAAATCCTTGACTGTGAGTCAATCCTTGTCTGCGAGAAAGGCCATCTGGTCCCTAAGTGATGGTCAAAGATTTTGCTACCTCGTGAAAGAGGATTGGGTGGCGGACTAGGATTTTGACAGCTTGCGGACTAAGATTTTGTCACCTCACAAAAGAGGATTCAAGAACCCAATCCTCTTTCGCGAGCTGATAGAATCCTAATCCGCCACCCAATCCTCTTTCGCGAGGTAACAAAATCCTTGACCGTCAGCTTAATCCTTGTCCAAGAGAAGGGCCATCTGGTAAGTGACTGACAAGGGTTTTGCAGCCTCATGAAAGAGGATCGTCTCACAGGCTAGGATTTTGACAGCTCGTGGACTAGGATCGTTAGCGAGTTGTGGTCAAAGAATTTTTAAATTTTAAAAGGCTATTTTTTGGACAAAACAAAGCAAACCAAAGGTATGGGTTTGTAGAGGGCATCACCCTGAACAAAACCCATGCCTCATTACACCAAAAAGTCACCCGTGGAGAAAGCTACAACATTTTGTTTTGGGAAAAAATGTAAACAAGGTGGCGGCTCGAGGACAATGAATTTTTCTGACAGACTAGGATTTTTTCAAATCCTTGTCCGCGAATTGGCAAAATCCTTAACTGTGAGCCCAGTCCTAGTCCAAAAAAATATGCATATAAATCTTGGAGTGAACTGAGCATGCTCAGAACCCCACAATTAAAAATTAAATAACTTTGGAATGGATTAATGTTTGTTTACCAAACCAGTGCTGGATTGTTCTTTGACCCAAACTCTTTCTGCGTTCCAAATGTCAGACCAAAAGACCACACGTTGTGGTCGTAGCGCCATTGGCAAAAAAGATGTCAAAAGTTGCAAAAAACACATTTTTCAGAGCTTCACTGCACAGAAACTGTAAGTCTGACCAAAACACAACTTGGTAAATCAAGAAGTCTACCATACGGCACTGTGCATTCCAAATTTCGTGCAAATCTGTTGAACGGTTGCAAAGTTATTAACGTGGCAAAAATGGAGGTTTAACATTAAAGTGCCTACTCAAGCCTAACTATATGGGCGCGACCGCACCACTATAATGTATATACATACATATACAGATATATATACACACACACACACACACATATATATATATATATATATATATATATATATAGGATACATAGATAGACAGGTGTGATATGGAAAATATTTTCACTCCTCTAAGTGACCTCTGAATACCATGAGTGGTGAAGCCACGAGTGAGGTTTAAAGTCACTATACAGAGACTGAAATAAATTTCCCATATCACACTTAGTGCACATCATGTATCCTATTTATACAATACCTCATTGTTGCAAAATGTACAATTTGCGCGGGTTTAATGCAGGTTTTGGTGGTGTAATAAACTGCATTTATTTTAACTCTGGTGATGTCATCAGGATTTATTTCACTGCAGTGAACATCACTTGTTTTATCTCACTGGAATATGTCTCACCCCCATTGTATAAATATATAAATATATAAATATATATATATATATATATATATATATATATATATATATATATGTCTTCCTACCCTACAGTATATACACCCTACCCCTAGTCTGGTGCTGCATTTTGTGAAATAAGGATTGTGTTACCCTTAAAGAGCTACTGATGCCAAAAAGAAAATTCTGAAAAAAAAACATAATAATTAGGTACAATTCAGCTTGCATTCCATATGTATTCTATATATTTATCTTCCTTGTTATTTATTACTGAGTAAATGTGCATGAGTACATGATTTTTAGCCCTTAGATTTCACTTAGAGTTTATGTGCCTCTGTAGCTTACTCCTTACTTCAAATCATAATGCTCTGTTGTGACATCACAGTCTGTTGCCATGGGAGTAGCTGTGATGTCACAAGCAGGGCATTATGACCTCAGGAAGGGAGAAAGCAACAGGAATAGATGAACTCTTCAGGAGCAGAGATCCTGTTTTCATGCAGATGACCTCAGCAATAAATAACGGGGAGGAAGAATACGGAACTAATGTGAAATACAAGCTGAACTATGTCTAAATATTATGTTTTTTTAAAGTTCTCCTGAAGGTGTCAGCTGCTCTTTAAGTAGTATTGCTTTTTTTTAAGCATGCAATGAACTTTTTTCCACTTTCTTTGGAATTGTCAGTCTCCACATTTCCTTGTTGCCGCAGGCACTATGTTGCCATTTTTTAATTGTTGCTTGCGGTTTGGCCACAAACACATTTATTTGGTTTGCACTTCTAATGGATCATTCTGTCCCTTTTTAGTCTTCGCATATACAATAAATATGTGGATAATTTAAAGGACAGTGGGGCCTTTGTTGATGTATTTACCTAGGCCTGTTGAGCATATCATCAATATCTCATGTAATTTATTGATGCATATATTACTTAAGACTTTGTACTCCTAGTTCCCCTTCCCCCAGGGCACTCCGTGAGATGAGCAATTTTATATTGTTCAGTGTGCCTTTCCTAGTGAAAATTTTCAATAAATAAATACGATAGGTTATTACAGATAGTGGGATTCTGAGATTGTTTGGCTTTTCATGACATTTCTGACAGGACCTTGTGGCTCTTTTGACTACTACCCACAAAGTAAATCTGTGGAGCAACTGTAAATCATAAAAAGGTTTGATGAGTAATTGTAAAATATAAAAAGATTTGATGATAGCCAGCATGGTGGCACTGAGGCACTGGATACCTTACCTCGCGCCCGCCCGGTGACCCGTGTTTGGGAACGAGCATGGGCTGCCTGGGGTCGGCGGAGGAGGAGAAGGATCGAGCGTCCCATGGACTGCTCTCCTTCTGTGGGGAGGGGGGTTGGCAGCACGTGGCGATTGCTTCCCCCCTAGCGGAGGCTGGGAGGTGGCACGTCGATGCTGGAAAATGTGGGTGGGGGATTGCGGCAGACGCCTGGAGGAGCACACACGGGAGTGTGCGTGCTGCCACCGCCGCTGGTGTCACTGCATGCTGCATCCTGCAAAGGGGAACAAGAAAACAGGAAAAGGAGTCCTCTGCAAGGATAACGATGGTCCTCCACCACAGCGGCTCGGGAAGGCGCCTCCCCTACTACTACTGATCCGGTCTGGTGGGTTGATAGGTTTCCCCAACCCCTGCCATGAAGTGTAAGTTGTGGGAGTTTAGGGGAGGGTCTAATACCGGCACCTGTGCGAGGAAACATCAGATAGACAGCAGAGGACTCCAAGGGTTAAAAAGTAATAATAAAATAAAAAATTTAATAAGCATTTTTAGTACTAGGACAATGTGCCATTTGTAACCTGTTCAGTCTTGTTTTACAGTCTTTTTTTAGGCAAAACTTGTGTGTCCCCATGGTTAAATTTTCAGAGTGCCCATTGTCGATTTCATATGTGTATGTATATATATATATTTATTTAAAACATTTGTTGACCAGGATAGGCACACTGAGCCGTGGCTCGTTTCCAGGTGCGACTCGGGGTGGGGATATAGGAGTACATACAGTGAGTCAAGAGAGGATGTTTACAAAATATTTACAGATAGTTTCAGTACTTACAAGTTTGAAGTACGAAATACAATTTTTTGCAATATTTACAAGTTAGTGATACGAATATCAAGAGAACCAGCTGAAGTTTCCACATTTCAGGTCAATAGAGTCATAGGACATCAGCATATAGTTTATTGTACAAAAGCTTTTGCCAAAAAGGCAATATTGGAACATTTAGATTGCATGTTATGAGTAGAGAGGGTGAGAATAAAGTGGAAGTAGTTGTGATCAGTGCGAGAGGAGGTCTAGTAGGAGCGGGAAGTGGTGACAGAATCACAGGAGGCAGAGCAGTCACCTGGGACAGAGGCAAGAGGGCGGTGGTAGGAGGCGTAGTTTTTTCTTGCAGGCGAGGTAAGAAGAGAAGTTTGCTCCCTTAATATTATTTTATTAAGAGAATGGAAACAGTTTCTTGTTCATATGTTTTTAACTTAATTTTTATACATGAGCACTTTTATTATGCACTGTCACTATGTGTTAGGTGTTCTCAGGTATCTTAGGAGTGCTTCTATTTTTAGCAGTGGCCCTTTAATTCCAGCCATATAAATACATCCATAAAGCACTTGGGATGTATATCTTTGAGAAAGCATGGGTTCGCGCAAAAGATGCAGTCTGTCCCACAGTGAGGGAGGACCGACTGTGCAGTCACTGCGTTTGTTACACTGTCTATTCATTTATTTAGTTTTTGTTAACTAGGTAAGTGCACCAGACATACAATGCTTATTTTCAGGCATGACTTGGGACAATCCAAGCAGAATGGTATGTTAACAGCAGTAAAAGTTCAGAAACAGTACATAAAGTAGATTACAGAATAAAGAGTCATACAGTAGTAAAGGAGTTACAGTGAATTCAAGCGTAAAGTAACACATTTGCAAAGTAACATTTGAGATAACTGAGCAAGATAACAGACACTTCACAGCAATAAATATTCACAGTCCAATGGATACATCATAAAGTAGGAATCGGGTGCAAGTGTCCAAAACAGTCAGGAATTTCTACAAAATCCTGACCATCTGTTAAGTTGCACACTGGCTCCACTTCAAGCGTTCACTGTCCTCTACCCTCAGCTGTTTAATATGTAGTAAATTCCTCTGATGGCTGTGCTTAGCTGCTGTACCGGCATATGTTCCATAGAAATCTCTGTTGTATTCTTCTCCACTACCCCCAGGACGCATCTGGAATTCAGCGTTATTCTGCTCAGTATACCTTCCTGGTAAAACTTTTAATTAAATAAATATATTATGCAGGCACGGCCACGCCCCTATAGTTAGGGTTGAACAGTCACTTCTATGTTAAACTCGAAATTTTGCACTTTAGTAAGTTTGCAACCGTTCAACCGATTTACGTGAAATTTTGCATGAGCCATCAAGGACCAAAGATCTCTTGATGTGCCAAATTTCATTCCAGTCAGATATGTGGTGCAGAGTTACAGAGTGTCAGAATTGTGTAATGTACCCTTCAAACAACATGAAGTCTTGCTGTATTCAGACATAATGCAGTTAGCCCCAGCACTTGAACTGCCCCGGAGAGGAAAGAGTTAATTCTATGCAGAAGCATAGAACGTTGAGCTCGAGCTCAGTTTTCAAACCTCTGTCTGTGGTACTTCCCAGTGTAACCGTCAGATTCTTTACTCCGCCTAACAGTGAAGTCGCTCCGGAGATTTCCTCTGCTCGGTTCGGTAAAAGTAAAGCGTTCTGTTTAAACCGCATATTTTTTTGTTATTTTCTGGATTTCCAGTCTGTCTACGGTACAGGTAGTGTGTAGATAGGTAGTGACTGTGTTTTATTTTGGTGAAAAAGTGGAAATTGTTCTTTTCTTCGGTTTCTTTCCGTTCGGTCCGGTTTGGAACCGACCTTGTTAATTTTAATTTTATTTTTTCTAGGATTAGTGTGGTGTTCCGGTACCGATCAGTTTCAAAAGAACCAGACCTTTTGCTGGTTCTTTTAAAAAGCCCGTGACACGGTTTGTAACCGATCGGTTATTATATTACCTGGCTTGAAAGCTGAATAGGGTAATTTGTTAGGTTGGCCATGTCTGAGAAACCCAAGAAGAAAACCGGTCCCACCGGGTTTCAACACTGTACTGAGTGTGGGAAGGCCTTTGCTAAGGCTGACCCCCACCTCATCTGTCTTTATTATCTGGGGTTTGACCACCTCAAGTCAGACTGCCAAATCTGTAAAAACTTTCGTAAATCCACTCTAGATAAAGGACTGAGCAAGCTGAAGGAAAGGGAGGCCGAGAAGTCCGTAGATCCGGATGGCCAGCCTGGTTTGGTTGCGGCCGAACCTGAGGAGGTGTCTACTGACCTAGGCGATACCTCCTCGGCAAAAGGAGAGCCGACCCCGAGGGGTCGGTTCCGTCAAAGAAGAAGCGTAAGTCTGCCGGTTCGGATCATGTATCTCACTCTCCAACCGCAGACGAAATAGCCAAAGCGATTAGTATCGTTCAGTCGCTTAGACCGGTTCCGTTCGAACCGGTACCACCAGTTAGGCGGTTGATTCGGTTGGATCCGTCACCTCTGGATTATGATCCAGACGCTTATTATGAGGAGTGGGAGGGAGACGAAGACTATCCCGGTGATGATGATGATGACCAAGGGGGTCTGAATGTGCCCATTGAACTGGACATCTTCCCAGACAGGCCCTCAGGGGTCTCTCCTCCCAGGCTGTCTGAGTCCCCTTCACATATTTTGTTCTACAAAAAGGTGGCAGAAACCCTGCAGCTTCCCTTGGTTGAAGCTGCAGAGGAGGATGAAGAGCCTGATTTTGTGGAAATGATGGACATCTGGGGCGGCGCTGCTGAGCAGCAATATGAAGGCAGCATTCTGATAGAGCTCCAGCTTCATTATAGAAAAAAACCGAAAACAGAAAGGAAAAACCTAAAATATAGACTCCTTTTCAGTGGTGGCGTATGCCTGAATTCTTCTACGCTAAGATGAGCCCTAAAAAGATGCTAAACGCTCATCCCAGAACTTAGATTCTTATTTGTCCTCCCACGGGGCGACGAGCAATGGAGGGCCTACCTTGGCTAAGGAGCAGCTCTCAACGGAGTTACCGACCTCACAAATCTTGGCCATGCTAAGATCCAAGCAACAGGCAACGAAACGAATAAACGCCTAGCTGTGGTCGAAGGTAAACTAACAGAAAATGATTGTCGGATCCAGGAAAATACTTCCGCAATCACAGAGCTTAAAGCAGAAGGTGAGCGCCAGCAGTAGTATAACGCATCATGTGTAAGGGACCTAAACTTGATGAGGGAAAAGATGGAAAATCTAGAAAATTTTCAACGACTGGCTAATATCCGAATCGTGGGATTTCCTAATAAATATGCTGGATCGGAGGAACTGGTACCTGCGATTACTAAACTAATCTTCCGGGATCTACAATTACTGCCACCAGCCTCAGGGATCGCTGTTTTGAGAGCCTTCTCGATCCCTCAACGCCAGAAGCCCAGAGATGGGACGCAGTAACAACGCACTGCGATTGTCACACTTTCTAATTCAGATGCCAGGATTGCTCTCTTGCAGGCCGCTCGTTCCAGTGGTGAGACTCACTGGGAAGGACACCGTCTCTCCTTCTTCCCAGATCTATCGGCGCAAACTCGAGCCCGAAAAAAAGAACTGCAGCTGATTAAGAAGGAACTTCTTCAAAACGGTATTGTAGCTCAACTTAACTTTCTGGCAAGATTGTTGGTAAAACATGCTTCCAAACCTCATGTATTTGTCGACCCAGCTGCAGCTACTATCTTTGCTGAAAAGCTAATTCAAAGTCTAAAGCCAACTGAAGAGTGTTCAGATGATGAGGGCTAAAGGCCTTATAGTGCCATTTGGAGTTTATTATTATAACACACCAAATATAATTACCTAAAGGGTAGAAAAGATAAATGTTGCTGGAGAAGCTGATAAAATAAGTGTTGTTCCTCTTGTTGCTATATGTTAAAAGTTACTATAATTAAAATAATAGGTCTATGCTGTAACTTACAGATTGATGCAATAAGCATCTCTCAGTTTGTGAACTAAATTAAAATCCGGTTCTGATGTCTTCCTCCCCCAGAGTAGGATGCCATGCCTACCAGAATCTGGCAGAGGGTAATATAACATAATTGAGCCCAGGCTGTCTGTGTATTTACCTGCAGCATTTAGGCCTTTTGTGTTTCATACCCCTGACTTTGAAGTTCTACAAGGGGGTTTATTTCTTGGACATTATGTTTATTCTGAACAGTTGTAGGTGAGAGGATCATTGCTCTACAAGAAGTCAAACCCAAACTTTTCTCCTGTTAAAAAGATTAAGGGCTGGACTTAAGATTTGCAAGAAAGTGAGTAGTGCTCACAACAGAGGGAGGTGAACCTTACAATTTACAATTGTCTTTGGTTTGAAGCAGATTCCTTAGGAAAGTTAATATTCTTCAGGTGGAGGATACTTCTAACTGAAGGGTGAAATAAGCAACTTAGAATTATCAGAAAAGGCAGTCTTTCAATCAACAGAGGAGGTGGAGTTTGCTTTACTTGTGTTACAAGTGTTAAGGTTTTCAGTGCATGAAGAGTTTAAACCCACATAGGCTAAATACTGTTTTCTGTGTCTGCCCTTCTGCACAGCCGACGTGTTTCGGGGCTGACTGTTTTCAGAGCACAAGTCACCAGGCTCTTTTGGGGCTGGGGAGGTTTACCTATGTCTGACTTGGATGTTTGGATTTTCTCTGTTTGATTAGCAGGGTATTTTCTCTGTCAAATTGGTTTGAAGCAGTATTATAAATTGTAGTGTATGGCATCTTGCTGACAGGAAGGCACTCATCGCATCGGTAGGTCAGAGCGTTTAGCTGATTGTTTCGTGACAGTTTAGGCTCAACCCCTTCCCACCCCTCACCCCACCCACCCCGGAAATAGTTCATTTATACCTGAGGTTCTGACATCATTTCCTCAAGAGGGCAAGGTACACATCACTGTCATATCCTGTCTAGCACACTGCACTGACAATATAAGCATACATTATATAAATACATATATTTCTATATAACGCACCAATCACACACAACACAAAACCCCAAAAACTAAACAAGGTAGACAGTTATGTGGGAGTAGTACAATGTAATGGCTGTGGGCAGCAGTCTTCCGGAGTCTTTCTGGAGGCTGAGATGCTGCCCTGTTTGCAGACAACTGTCTGCCCTGAGGAGAGAAGTTGCCCATCTTCAGGCCACACTGGACAGTGTGCAGGAACCTCCCATCCAGGGAACACCACAGCCACCACCACTACCTCAGAGGTTAAGAAAGCACAGCAGTTGGACCACAGTGGGCTCAGGGAGGGTAAGGGTGGTGGAACAGAGGCACACCCAGTCAGTTGTTACACTCCACAATCCATACACCATTCTGGGGAGCATAGTTCCCCTATGGATGCACCCCAGAGGAGACTAAGGAGGGTGCAGACAACTGTCATAAGGGAGGCCCTCAGGAGGAGGCAGAGGGCACCACAGGAAAAGCAGCTCCTGGTGGGGACTCAATTATTAGGGATAGAACTGGGGGAGCAGGGAAAACTGAAGTAAGGTGCCTGCCTGGTGCCATGGCTTGGAGGGACAGGAAGCGCATCCTTAGGATCACGAGAACAGTTGCACGGGAGTCTGAGCTGGACATCATTGTCCACCTAGGGACAAATGACTTGGCTCATCATGAGATTAGAGCAGTGCAAAAGGACTTTGTAGAGTTGGGGAGGGGCTTAAGACAAGTAGCACACACAGTATCCTTCTCAGAGGTGCTGCCTGTCAGTGGCATGAGTGAGGTGAGGGTACTTTGCACCATGCAGTTTAACAAATGGTTGAAAAAATGGTGTGGAGCACAGGGGTTTGGCTTAATTGGGGACTGGGGTTCCACCTGGAGGGACACCAGCCTATACTGGCAGGATGGTCTGCATCTGTCCAGGAAGGGAACAAGTCTTTTGGGCAATCGGTTTAAATGCTTCATTGGCAAGCCTTTAAACTAGTCAAGGGGGGAGGCACTGATAAGCAGAAGGAAAATCCCAGCCTCCCCCTACAAAACAGGGTACTAAATGAGAAAAAGACCAAGATAGAAAGGTCAGTGGGGGTTGCGCTACAGAAGGTAAAGCCATCAAAAATGGAAAGCAATGAGTACCAATGCCCGTAGTCTGGGTAACAAGCTTCCTGAATTAGTGGCCTTGATGGAGGAGGAAGATCTGGATATTGTGGCAGTCACAGAAACATGGTACACACAGAACCATGACTGGGACGTAAACATACCAGGATACACTATCTACAGGAGGGACAGGGAGGGTAAAGAGGAGGAGGAGTAGCTCTACATAGAGAAGAAATCAAAGCAACAGAACAAAAGGGTAAACAGGGAGGAGAAGAAGCACTGTGGGTCAATTTGGAGGCAGGCAATGGCACCACAATCCACACAGGGGTTGTATACAGACCCCCCTCTCAGGGGGAGGAAATGGACAAGGAAATGATAGAAAGTATACTTAGAATGGCAGATAAAGGGGAAATATTGCTGATGGGTGATCTGAAATTGCCAGATGTTAACTGGAGTGCAGTTGCAGCAGCCACTTCTAAGAGTGGGGTTATTCTAGATGCCCTACAGGGGGCATGCCTTAGACAACTAGTATTGGAGCCCACTCGAGAGGGAGCAATCTTAGACCTGGTTCTCTCAAATGGAGATGAAGAGAGGATCACAGATGTAGAAGTGGGTAGCCATCTGGGAACTAGCGACCATCGAACAGTATGGTTCACAATAAACACAGTAATAGAGTCAAGCCATACAAAGACAAAGGTACTGGATTTTAGGAGGGCTGACTTTGCCAAAATGGGTGAGTGCCTAAGGAATGCAACTAGCAAATGGGCAGGAGAGGAGGTGGAAGAACACTGGGGAATAATAAAACTGCCATCACAGAGGTAACAAGTCTTTGTGTAAAGCAAATAAACAAACGCAAGCAGGTAAGAAACCACTATGGTTCTCAAAGGAAGTGGCAGTGAAGGTTCAAGAGAAAAGAAAGCATTCAGGAAGTACAAGGAATCACAGAAGGAACAGGACAGAGAACTTGTATCAGTTAAAGCAAAGGAAGCTGGAAAGGCAGTCAGAACAGCAAAGGCCCAAACCGAGGAAAAGATAGCCAACTCAGTTAGAAGGGGATAAAACCTTTTATAGGTACATCAGGGAGCAAGGAAGACCAAGGGAGGGATAGTGAGGCTAACAAAGGGAGGGAGGTGGGCAGAGGGTGACTGTGAAAAGGCAGAGATACTAAACAAATATTTTTGCTCAGTATTTACAAAGGAAGAGGGAGGTACCTAAAACAAACAGTAGAAACACTCTGGATACAGAAGTTGATACCAGCCCATTTACAGAAGAAAGAGTTCTGAAGAGCTCTTAAAACTGAAGATGGACAAAGCAATGAGGCCTGATGAGGATCATCCCAGAATTCTAAAAGAACTAAGGACAGAACTAGTGACACCACTGACTACCCTCTTTAACAAATCATGGGAGGATGGGGTGGTACCTGAGGACTGGAGGAGGGCAGATGTGATTCCCTTCACAAAAGTGGGAGCAAGGCAGAAGCAGGAAACTACAGACCTGTTAGTTTAACCTCAGTGATAGGGAAAATGATGGAATCACTTCTGAAGAAGAATTGTTGTGTATCTAGAGGCCAGAGGGGCACAGGACCCAAGGCAGCATGGATTCACAGCAGGAAGGTCATGCCAGACAAATCTGATAGATTTCTTTGACTGGGTGACCAAAGTAGTTGATCAGGGAGGGGCTGTGGACATGGCCTACCTAGACTTTAGCAAGGCATTTGACACAGTCCCACACAAAAGATTAATATACAAATTAGCCAGCCTGGGAGTGGGTCCCAAGATGACAGCCTGGGTAAAGAATTGGCTGGAGAATAGGACACAGAGAGTAATAGTAAATGGAGTCTACTCTGAAAAAGGGGGTTAGCAGTGGGGTACCACAGGGTTCAGTATTAGGACCGGTCCTCCCAATGTCTTTATAAGCGACATTGCAGAGGACTGGAAGAAAGAAATATCTCTTTGCAG
This sequence comes from Neoceratodus forsteri, assembly GCA_016271365.2. Lineage (NCBI taxonomy): Eukaryota > Metazoa > Chordata > Ceratodontiformes > Ceratodontidae > Neoceratodus > Neoceratodus forsteri. The sequence continues at coordinate 445,140,172 of CM057452.1, forward strand.
ATGACACAAGATCTGCAACAGAGTTGATGCACAAGGTGGGGTGGAAAGGATGAGAAGGGACTTGGCAAGGTTAGAGGAATGGTCAAATGTATGGCAGCTTAGATTCAATGCTAAGAAGTGCAAGGTAATGCACCTGGGAAACAAAAACCCAGGGGAAGAGTACACAGTGGGGGGTGAGATACTAACAACAACAAAAATGGAAAGGGACCTGGGGGTAGTCATATCAGATGACCTAAAGGTGGGCAAGCAATGTGAGAGGGCAGCAAGGAGGGCTGGGGGGATACTGGGATGCATAGGGAGGCATCACCAGTAGAAAACAAGAAGTTATTATCCCTCTGTACAGACAGCTGGTGAGACCACATCTGGAGTACTGCGTGCAGTTCTGGAGACCCAATCTCATAAAGACATAGACAGGATGGAAGCTGTCCAGAGGAGGGCAACTAAAATGGTGCAGGGTCTGCACGGAAGACATATGAAGAGACTTAAGGAGCTTAATATGTATAGCCTCCAAGAAAGGAGGAGAGGGGGACATGATAGAAACTTTCAAGCACCTCAAGGAATCAACAAAGTCCAAGAGGTAGCATCTTTCAAAAAGAGGTGTGCAAGAACAAGACAATTTGAAGATAGAAGGGGGCAGCTCAGAGGTAATTTAAGCAAGTATTTTTTCACAGAGAGGGTTGTGGATGTATGGAACAGCCTTCCAGAGGAGGTTGTGGAGTCAAAAACAGTGGTGGAATTCAAGCATGCATGGGACAGTCATAAGGCAATTCTAGGGAGTGGGGGTAGGAAGAAGTAGGCTGCTGGTTAACTAGGATCTGCAGCTTATCCATCAGGTAGGGAAATGGGCAGACTGGGTGGGCCAAGCGGTCCTTATCTGCCGTCAAATTCTATGTTTCTATGTTCTATGTTAAGGGGCCTCCCCCAGGTCATGGACTAAAATATCTTGTACCTTAGACAACTGTCATAATACCTGTATCTGACTTATGGGGGTCTGCGTACCTCACTAAGTGATGTGTGTTTTTGACATACAGCTGGCTGTAAATTAGAAATTTCATAAATAAAAAGTAAAAAAAAGAAATGATGGACATCCCAGAGTCCAAGAGGCTGTATATCCCTCTTCATAAATCTTTGGGGAAACAGACACACAAAATTTTACAAACTCCTAATTTGGTACCTCCTGTGGATAAGAGAATGTACAGGAGGTATTTGTTATCAGGCTCAGCTGTGGAGTTCCTTTATAGTCATTGCAGCCATGTTGGAGTAGTGCAGGCTGCAGCCTGTGACCGGGCTAACATTCCTTTGGCTTCACACACCCCCGGATAAGGACTCCAGGAAAGTGGATGCCATGGCCAAAAAACAGTATTTGACATCCTCTTTGGGACTCGGGCAGGCTACCTATATGGCTCACACAGCCAGGTACCAGAAATCCAAATGGGATACGGTTCTGGAACTGGCTAAACAGGCCTCTCCCCAGCTAGCCAAGGAGCTGGAGGAGGTGGCTGCTCATGGAATTGAGACATCCAAAATGTAGTTTCATGCTGCTGTGGACTCCAATGATGTGGCATTTAGAGTCTTGGCTACATCTGTGTCTCTCAGAAGACATGCTTGGCTCAGATGTACTAGCCTTTAACAGGATACCCAGACTAAGGCCATGGATTTTCCTGTAGTAGGTAACTCTCTGTTTGGGGAGCAGACAGAGGCTTACATGAAGAAAATGGATGAATACAGGACCACATACAGGAGTGCACAGGCCAAGGAAAGGCAGGCCACTCCGCACAAGCAGCAGTCTAGGGGCAGGGGCAGGCCCTTTCAAAGGCCTTTTTACCAAGCCCAGGCCTCCTCTCCCTTCCCACAGAGGGGGTTCTTCAGTGGGAGGGGCAGAAGGGGGATGAGCAGGGCTGCTCCCTCCTCCTCTCAGTCTAAGGCTCCTGCCAAGCAGACACCCTGATGTGTCAGCCCTCGTCAACTCCCCATTTCCAGTAGGAAGCAGGCTGGCACTACTTCCAGGCCTGGTAGTCTGTGACCTCAGACAAGTGGGTCCTGGAAGTAGTAAAAAACGGGACTGCCCTCAGCTTCAAAAATTTCCAAAAAAGAGGGCCAAGTCTTTTCCACCTGCATCAATCTCAGAAACCCTTGCCGTAGAAGCAGAGGTTTCCTCTCTTCTAGCTCTTGGAGTTATAGAGAAAGTTCCTACTCAGCACAAGTGAAAAGGACTGTAGTCCAGGTACTTCCTTACCCCAAAGAAAACAGGGGAGTGGCAACCCATCCTAGACCTAAGGTATTTGAACAAACACATTTCAAAGCCCAAATTCAGAATGGTAACTCTGGGAATAATCCTTCCCTCTCTAAGGCCAGGGGATTGGCTAGCATCTCTGGACCTCAGGGATGCCTACTTCCATATTCCTATCAGGTGCTCCCACTGAAAATACCTCAGGTTCGAGTTACCTTCAGGCCATTACCAATTCAGAGCCATGCCATTCGGCCTAATGTCAGCTCCAAGGGTGTTCACAAAGTGCCTTGCAGTAGTGGTGGCTTACCTCAGAAGACAGGGTATCACCATCTTCCCGTACCTGGATGACTGGCTCTTAGTGGGTCAGTCACCTTTACAGGTCAAGTCAGCTCTTCAGACTACCCAGGACTTACTCAGCTCCCTGGGGTTTCTTCTCAATCTTCCAAAGTCCGTCCTCAAACCAGTTCAACTTCTCACCTTTATAGGCATAGAGTTGGACACTGTACAATCAAAAGCCTTCCTTCCCCTGGCAAGGGTGAAGGTCCTAGTGGATCTCGCTTCCTCCTTTCGACCTCAGGTCTCCCGCCCAGCAAGACAGTTCCTCCAGCTCCTGGGCCACATGGCAGCTTCCACGGCAGTGGTGCAGGGAGCAAGGTTCCAGATGAGGGACATTCAGTTTCATCTAAGGTCTTTTTGGTCTCAAAAGAAGGATTCACTTACCAAACGGATTCCAGTGACTCAGACTTTGGTCCAAGCTCTCCAGTGGTGGCTGGACCAGGACAACTTCAGACAAGGGGTTCCATTTCTCCCTCAAGTCCCATCAGTAGTTATAACTACGGATGTTTCTCTCCTAGGGTGGGGAGCCCAACTGGGAGCCCTGACAGCTCAAGGGATCTGGTCTCCACAGGAGTCTCTCCTTCATATCAATCTCCTGGAGCTCAGGGCAGTTTTCCTAGCCCTGCAGAGCTTCTTGGATTCAGTCAAGGGCAAGGTGGTCCAAACAGAACAGACAACACCACCACAATGTGGTACATCAACAAGCAGGGAGGCACTCAGTCCTCAGCCTTGTGCACAGAAGCCATGAAGCTGTGGTCTCTGGCCTATTCTCCTCAGACTTCTCTGGTAGCAGTTTAACTTCCAGGGAAGGACAACGTACTAGCAGATGCTCTGAGCAGAATTTCACAGGGACATCACGAATGGTCCCTGGATCCTCACATCCTGAAGGTCATCTTCTCCAGGTGGGGCACTCCAGAGATAGATCTCTTTGTAGCACCGGACAATCTTCAACTTCCTCTGTTTTGTTGCAGACCTCCAGTCCTGGGGACGGTTCCCCAGGATGCTCTCTTTTTGGACTGGAAGGGCAGGTTTCTCTATGCCTTCCCTCCCTTCCCTCTGCTGTTCAGAGTTCTGATCAAGATTAGGACTCAACCCTGCACAGTGATACTGGTGGCTCTAGATTGGGCCGGACAGCCTTGGTATCCTCTACTGCTATCCTTGTCAGTGTCACGTCCCCTGTCTCTGCCCAGGACATACAATCTCCTGTCCTCCTCCCAGGGGCGGATCTGGTACCCCAATTTCCATTCTCTCAATCTCAAGGCCTGGCTCTTGAAGAGTTAGAATATGCAGCACTACATCTTTCTCAGGGAGTTCTGGATAGTCTGAAGGTCTCCAGGAAGCCTTCCACTAGAAAAACTTACAACTCCAAATGGAAAAGGTTCAGTATTTGGTACTGTCAGAAAGGCATCCTGCCTGATTCTGCAGACATTTCCACAACCTTAGACTATCTAGTTCATCTGAATGGTCTAAGCCTTAGGCCTGCCACTCTGAAGGTTCATCTAGCAGCTGTCTCTGCATTCCTCTCAGCAGGGAAGGGCTGTTCCCTGGCATCTCATCCTGTTTTCGGAAAGTTTTTCAAACATTTGGTTCACATTAACCCTCCCTTTAAGGAGCCCACTCCGCCTTGGGATCTTAATGTCTGCATGGCTCAGCTTATGCAGCCATCCTTTGAACCTCTGGCTTTGGCTGAATTGAAGTACTTGACCTGGAAAACTGTGTTCCTGGTAGCTATTACTTCTGCCAGGCAGATTAGTGAGTTACAGGCTCTGTCAATTGAACACGACTTCATCTCCTTCCATAGGGACAAAGTGGTCCTAAGAACCAATAGGAGGTTCTTGCCCAAAGTAGTATCGGATTTTCATCTGAACCAGTCTATATCTCTCCCTGTGTTTTTCACTGACCATTCTTCTTCAGGTGAAAGAAGGTTACACAGTCTGGATGTTAATAGGGCCCTTAGCTACTACATTGAGCATACTAAGGCACATAGAAATGACTGTCTTCAGTTGTTTCTCACTTATGGTGAAGTGGGGAAAGGTAAGCCTGCCACTAAAAGAACTATTGCCAGGTGGATTGTTTCTTGTATACAATTTTGTTATGACAAGTTGGGTAGGACGCCCCCTTCAGGCCTGAGGGCTCACTCGACTAGGGGTACAGCTGCTTCTCTAGCTACGGCTAGAAATGTACCTTTGTTAGAGATCTGTAAAGCAGCCACCTGGAAAACAGTACATACTTTCACCAAGCATTACTCCCTGGACATCCAGGCTAAGAGTGATGCTAGGTTTGGTCAGCAGTACTGCAGAGCCTCTTCCCAAAGTAAGTTCTGCATTCCCTCCTCCTTAGGGAACTGCTTGGTAGTCTGCATTATGTCTGAATACAGGGAAGTGGGCTGGCAGGTACAGTGTTGCACCTCAGGGGTGTACCTTGTACCCTCCCTCTTGGGTGGGGTAGATGTTGTTATTTTTTCTGGTGTTTTATACTTAAATATTGTCACTACCTTTCCTTCTTGGGTTCTCGACTTGAGTCTTTTGGGCCCAAAAAGAATCTTTTGCCCTTTGGCTATATGTTGAACAATTTCCATACTATAGTATGTTAGTTTGCTCGTAAGAATCTGACGGTTACACTGGGAAGTACCACAGACAGAGGTTTGAAAACCAAGCTCGAGCTCAACGTTCTATGCTTCTGCATAGAGTTAACTCTTTCCTCTCCGGGGCAGTTCAAGTGCTGGGGCTAACTGCATTATGTCTGAATACAACAAGACTCCATTAGAAGAAACAACATTACTATGGTGAGTAATTTTTTTCCTTTTTGCCATTTCTTTGTCACACCACAGCACAGAAATGGTTTGGAATTTTGGTCTGAAATTTTCAGGGTAGATAGGAGTTGCCTCATAGATGTACCTTTCAGTGATTTGGTGATAAAATATTAATCTGTTCCAAAGTTATTAAATTTTAAAATGTCCCATTATTTTCAATGGGAACAGTTAGATGTCCCACTCAAGAAAGGATCCTTTGTCGCAAATGGGTTATCCTTTTTCATAATGGGTGATTCTGTGTATGAATAGGATGTCTTTTCGTTCCACCCGACATTTTGTTTAAACTAGCGAGAGCAAGAATTTAAAACTTAAAAAAAATTATAGTTTAGTTGAAACCAACACGTGTTCTGGTCATGGAGGCCGTTTCACAATTCTGGTGTTGGTTTCTGGAAAAGCTAGTTATACTTTTTTTTCAACATTTTGAAATCCTCTTCCATGTCTTTTTCTGTGCTCAGGAATCCTTTTTCACAAATTGTGAAAAAAGAAACAACAGGAAAAAGGATCCTGTTTCGCACATTTCCGGAAAAAGAACAAAGAAAAGGATTTCAACTGTGCCCGTAAATAAAAGGTATTAGTAAACACATTCCCTAGTGGTATAGTTCATCCCTTCCCTATCCCTGATGTGCCCATAAATAAAAGTATTATTAAACCCATTACCTAGTGGTATATTGCACCCCTCTCCCTATCCTTCATTTACCCATAAATGCAATTATTAGTAAACCCATTCCCTGGTAGTATAGTGGACCCCCTCCCTATCCCTGATGTGCTTGTAGATACAGTTATTATTAAACCTTTTCCATGGTGATATAGTGGACCCCTTCCCTATCCCCGATGTGCCCATGAATGAAAGTATTAATAAACCCATTCCCTGGTAATATAGTGGATCCCTTCCATCCCCAGTGTGCACATAGATACAGTTATTAGTGAACCTATGGCCCTGGTGGTCTAGTGGTTCCCCAACCCACACCCCTGCAGGTAGTGTCCACCACCCCACTCCCCCCATCCTGAAATGGAGCCAGTGACCAGCACAGCCCTCCTCACACCACCTTGGCCAGCCGCCGACTGAACTGTGAAGGAGCCTTTTGATCCCCTCTCCTGTTGTTGTGACCTATAATCAAGAAAACGGTCCCTCAATGTGTTTTTTTAAGCTGTAAAAAAAAAAACAAAAAAAAAAACCTCATTGATCTGCCCCATCTGACCTCCCACTGAGTACCCACCACCCCGCATCCCTCACACACCCTAACTCACCTGAGCAGGTTACAGGAGGAAGATCCACTCTCCAATTGAAGACTTGTCTTTCTGCTGGAACCACTGACTGCAATATAAGAAACTAGGGTAAATGCGGTTCATTGTATTTCAGTGGTTTTTTTCAGCTTTGTGGTATAAGTTTTCCATTTTTGCATATTTTGAGCTGACATTTTCAACATGGCCTTTTTGGGACCCCACCTCATGAACAATGTTTGTGGAATTACGTAAATCCGGCAGGAAAAAGTGATTTCATGGTCGTTTGGCAAAAATCACCTTTTGGGTGGGATTTGAAAGTTTCCACCACTGTTGTTCATTAGGTGTGGTCAGAAGAAGGCTATGTTGAGATTTTGAGGTCAAAATATGTGAAACTGCCAAAGTTATACACATACATTGAAATTTTGTTACGCTCCGTCGTAACTTCGGCAATTTTAAATATTTTGACTTGAACTTTTTAACATTACCATCTTTTTGCACCAGTTCATGAATGTGACACTTGGTTATTCCAAACCCTGGCCAAACTTTCTTTGCACCTGTATGCGAGTATCGTTGCAGTAGCATTTTGGCGGGAATTGCACATTCAAACAACATGAAGTCTTGCTATATTATGACTATTGCAGTTTACCCCAGCCTTAGAACTGCTCCGGAGGTGAAAGAGTTAACTTCCATGCAAAGCATGGAGCTTACAGCGCGAGCTCGGTTCAGAAGCTCTGTTTGGCTGGTTTCAAACCGAAACAGTCAGATTCTTTACTCCGCCTCACTGAACAGTCGCTCCGGAGATTCCTCCTGTTGCTCGGTTCATTTCTTCAGTTTAAAGCACTATTTCTCGGTTTAATTTAACTGCGATTTCATTATTTTAACCGCAAAACCGATCGGTTCAGGCTCTGTCTATGGTAATCGTAAGTAATAGATAGGGTTTTTTCTGTGTGGAACTTGTAAAAGTATTATCGGTTCGGTTGAACCGATCGAGTTGTATTTAAATATAAGTTTAAAGCCTTTTAAGGCTTTTTAGAGTGCGGTTCCCGGTTCTTATCGGTTCTAAAAAAAACCGATTTCATTACGTTTTTTTTCCATGACCCGTGACACGGTTTGGAACCGATAAGGGTGTCTTGCCTGGCACTGCTATCAAAAGGGCAAGTTGGTTGGTTAGGCTGGCATCATGTCTGAGAAACCCAAAAGAAAAACGGGCCCACTGGGTTTCAACACTGTAGTGTCTGTGGGGAAGCCTTTGCCAAGGCTGACCCACACACTACATGTGTCTAGTGTCTGGGGTTTGACCACCTCAATTCAGACTGCCAGATTTGTAAAATTTCTCTGCAGCCACCCTGGACAAGAGAGTGGGCAGGCTCAGGAGCAAGGCCAAAGGTCCGCTGGACCGGATGGACAGCGGTTGAGGTTGGGGAGTGCCCTCTGACCAGGGTGAGACTTCCTCGGGCAAGGAAAGCTGGCTCTGAGGAGCCAGTTCCAGCAAAGAAATCTAAAAATCAGCAGGTTTGAGTCCAAAATTCCTTCAACTGCTGCTGAGATAGCCAGGGCAATACAGATTGTCCAGTCCCTGTCTCGGTTCCCTCCAACCGCCACTGTCTGGCAAAAGGTCGGGTTCGGTCGGTTCCAGTGGTTCAGGATTATGATATAGAAGAGTTCTATGAACCAGAGGAGGGGGATGAGGATTATGATCAGTGTGAATGTGATTTTGAAAGTCTGGATGTGCCCATTGAACCGGACATCTCCCCAGACAGACCTTCAGGTGAGTCTCCCCCTAGGCTTTCTGAGTGCCCTTCTCATTTTTTGTTCTATAAAAAAGTTTGCTGAGACCCTCCAGCTTCCCTTAGAGGAGGCTTTGGATGAGCAAGAGGAGCCTGACTATGTGGAGATGATGGATATCCCAGAGTCCAGGAGGTTGTCCATCCCTTTACATAAATCCTTTAGAAAACAAACAGTAAAAATTTTAAAAGCTCCTAATTCTGTGCCTCCTGTGGATAAAAAGATGGACAGGAAGTACACTTTGTCAGGTCCTGATACAGATTTTCTTTCACAGCAATGCAGTCATGTTGAGGTAGTTCAGGCTGCAGCCTGTGATAAAGCTAATATTCCACTGGCTTCACATCCTCCTGACAAGGATTCCAGGAAGATTGATGCCATGGCCGAAAAACAATACATGGCAGCATCCTTGGGACTCAGACAAGCTAACTATATGGCTTATGTTGCAAGATACCAGAAATCTAGATGGGATACTGTCATGGCCTTAGCCAAACAGGTCCCTGGCCAGCTCGCAAAGGAGCTGGAGCAGGTGGCTCTTGATGGTATTGAGGTATCTAAGTTGCAATTCCATGCTGCAGTGGATTCTAATGATGTATCCTCTAGAGTCACGGCTACATCTGTAGCTTTTCGCAGATTGGCCTGGCTCAGGTGTACTACTTTGTCACAGGATACCCAGTCTAAGGCTATGGATTTTCCTGTGGGAAATTCTCTGTTTGGGGAGCAGACAGAGAATTATATGAAGAAAATGGATGAATATAGAACCACTTACAGGAGTGCACAAGCCAAGGAGCGGCAAGCCACTCCTCAGAGGCAGCCCCAGGGGTAGGGGTAGCCTTTTCACAGGCCTTTACCAGACTCAGGCCCCTCCTCTTCAGCCTATGTACAGAGGGGTTCTTCAGAGGAGAGGCAGACGGGCTCGAGCAGGCCTGCTCCCACCCCTCAGCCTAAAGCCCCTGCCAAACAGGCACCCTGATGGGATGCCCAGGGTCGGCTCTCCACTACCTGTAGGGGCAGGTTGGCTCACTTCGTCCAGGACTGGCAGTCTTTAACTTCAGACAGGTGGGTCCTGGAAGTAGTGAGCGAGGTCTGATTCTCAGCTTCAAGAAATTTCCAAAGATGAGAGCCAGATCTTTTCTACCACAACCCTTTAGAGACTCTTGCTTTGGAAACAGAAGTCTCAACCTCCTGGCTCTCAGAGCTGTAGAAAAGGTTTCTCCCTTCACCAGGGCAAGGGTCTGTACTCCAGGTACTTCTTACCCCAAAAAGACAGGAGAGTGGCGGCCTATCCTGGATCTAAAATATCTAAACAAGCACCTTTTAAAGCCAAAGTTCAAAATGGTGACACTGGGAATGATTTTACCCTCCCTAAGGCCAGGGGACTGGCTAGCCTCCCTGGACCTCAAAGATGCCTACTTCCATGTTCTTATCAGAGCTCCCATCGAAAGTACCTCAGATTCGAACTGCCTCAGGCCATTATCAGTTCAGAGCAATGCCCTTGGCCTCACTTCTGCACCAAGGGTGTTCACAAAGTGTCTGGCAGTAGCAGTCGCTCACCTAAGAAGGCAAAAGATTGCCATTTTCCCTACCTGGACGACTGGCTCATTGTGGGTCAGTCTCCAGACCAGTCAAATCACACCTGCTAGTTACCCAGCAGCTGCTTGCCTCTCTGGGATTTCTTCTCAATCTTCCAAGGTCAGTTTTGGAATCTGTCCAGGTACTCACCTTTATAGGCGCAGAACTGGATACAAAGCAGGCCAGAGCCTTCCTTCCTTGAAAGGGTAAGGACCTTAGTAGCCCTGGCTGCCTCCTTCACTCTGCAGGTTTCTCGACCAGCAAGGCATTTCCTGCAGCTCCTAGGGCACATGGCTGCCTCCACAGCTGTGGTGCAAGGAGCAAGATTTCAGATGAGGACATTCAGTTCCATTTGAGAGCTTTCTGGTCTCAAAGAAGAGATCCTCTATCCAAATTAATCCCAGTGACTCGAACCCTGATCCAGGCCCTTCAGTGGTGGCAGGATCAGAGCAATCTGAGACAGGGGGTGCCTTTCATCCCTCTGTCCCATTCCTTGACCCTTACTACAGATGCATCCCTCTTGGGATGGGGAGCTCACATGGGCGACCTCTCCACCCAGGGATTATGGTCCCCTCAGGAATCTCTGCTCCACATCAATCTGTTGGAACTCAGAGCTGTTTTTCTAGCACTTGGTTTTCTCTGCATCTGTTCAGAACAAGGTGGTACAGGTCAGAACAGACAACACCACTACAATGTGGTACATCAACAAACAAGGGGGCACTCGGTCTTCGACCTTGTGCACCGAGGCAATGAAGTTGTGGTCTCTGGCTTACTCCCTGAACACTTCCCTCATAGCAGTTCACCTCCCAGGCAAGGACAATGTCTTGGCAGATGCCCTCAGCCAGATTTCCCAGGGCCATCACGAATGGTCACTGGATCCCCTAGTACTGGGGTAGTGTTTGCCAGATGGGGCACTCCTCAGGTAGATCTTTTCGCAGCCCCAGACAATTATCAACTTCCACTGTTTTGTTGCAGGCCCCCAGTGTTGGGCTCAGTTCCCCTGGATGCCTTTCTCCTCGATTGGGAAGGGAAGTTTCTTTATGCCTTCCCCCTTCCTCTCCTGTTCAAAGTACTAGTCAAAATCAGGTCTCAGCCCTGCAAAATGATCCTGATTGCTCCAGACTGGGCCAGGCAGCCCTGGTACCCACTCCTTCTGTCCTTAGCAGTCCATCTTCCCCTGTGTCTCCCCAGGAACCACAATCTGTTAACCTGTGCTCAGGGGAGAGTTTGGTATCCGAATTTCAAATCCCTCAACCTCAAGGCTTGGCTCTTGAGCAGTTAGAGTTTGCTGATTTGCAACTTTATCAAAGTGTTCTCGAAATCCTGAAGGCTGCTAGGAAGCCTTCCACCAGGGCTACCTATAACTCCAAGTGGAAAAGGTTTTCCATATGGTGTTCTGGGAAGCATGTTTCCCCAGAATCTGCTGATCTACCTACTGTATTGGACTACATGGTCCATCTTAATTCTTTGGGACTGAGACCAGCCACCCTGAAAGTGCACTTGGCTGCTGTCTCTGCCTTCGTTTCAGCAGGGAAGCCCTCTTCTCTCTCTGCTCATCCTGTATTGTCCAAGTTTTTTAAAGGATTGCTTCATACCAATCCCCCATTCAGGGACCCTGCCCCGGCTTGGGATCTTAATGTATGCATTGCTCAGCTAATGCAACCCCCCTTTGAGCCTCTGTCTTCGGCAGAGCTTAAGTATTTGACTTGGAAAACTGTATTTCTGGTAGCCATCACTTCTGCCAGGCGTATAAGTGAGTTACAGGCTTTATCAGTAGAAACTGACTTTATTTCCTTTCACAGGGATAAAGTGGTCCTCAGGACTAACAGGAAGTTTTTGCCTAAGGTGGTTTCAGATTTCCACCTTAACCAATCTGTTTCACTTCAGTGTTCTTCACTGACCATTCCTCCTCTGGTGAGAGGAGGCTGCACAACAGATGTTAAGAGGGCCTAAGTTACTATAGGCGTACCAAGGGTCCTAGGTTTGACTCCTCCAACTGTTTCTCACTTATGGTGAGGTTGGGAAAGGAGACCTGCCACTAAAGATCCATTGCCAGGTGGATCGTTTCTTGTATACAATTTTGCTATCAAAATCTGGGTAAGATTCCCCCCTCAGGCCTGAGGGCTCACTCTACCAGAGGTACAGCTGCATCTCTAGCTGCTGCTAGAGACATCCCTATCTTGGAGATATGTCAGGTAGCTACTTGGAAGACAGTACACACTTTCACCAAGCATTACTCCCTGGATATTCAGGCCAGGAGGATGCTCGGTTTGGCACAGCCGTGCTTCAGAGCCTATTCCCTAAGTAGGTTCTGTCCCTTCTCCATGGAGGTACTGCTGTGTAGTCTGCAATAGTCATAATATAGCAAGACTTCATGTTGTTTGAAGAAAAAATTACTCACCTTAGTAATGTTGTTTCTTCTAATGGAGTCTTGCTATATTATGACCTCCCCCCAAGCCTGCCCCTCTCAGAACTCCTACTTTGGGGTATGGGTGGGTAGTCCTCTGTTTGCATTTATTGATGCCCTCTTTCATGTTTGGGTGTTGTGTTCATTTAGTTATTTTATCTTAATTTTTCTGGTCCACTGACTTGAGTCTTTGTGTTTGGGACCAGTAAAAATGTGTTAATATATTAGTAGCCAGTAGGTTACAGCTTCCACACAGAACCTTAGTGAGTTTTTGCTCATAAAGATCTGACAGTTTCGGTTTGAAACCAGCCAAACAGAGCTTCTGAACCGAGCTCGCGCTCTAAACTCCATGCTCTGCATGGAAGTTAACTCTTTCACCTCCGGAGCAGTTCTAAGGCTGGGGCAAACTGCAATAGTCATAATATAGCAAGACTCCATTAGAAGAAACAACATTACTAAGGTGAGTAATTTTTTCTTTCATTACTGGGTTCATGAGGTGGGATGGTAATAAGGAGGCTATACTGACAGTTTTGTTCCCTGTTTTACTACAAATGGAAGCGTAGGGCCCAGAGGGCCCTATGCATCAGTGCAACTAAATATGTCTTGGCGTCTAGGAGGGATGGGCATGAGGAGCTCTGGCAAAAGAGAATACAGTTATACTATCTCAAAAAGTAAGGAAATTCTTTGCAAAAACTCTGTTAATGCACTAGTTAGGGTTGAAGTGACAAAAGTAGGGAAATGTGGCATTAGAGGTTCCAACCCTAGCACCCCGCCCCCAACCTGCAGGGAGCAACAGATGTGGGGTGTGCCTTGGGATTGTCAGCCCTAATGCTCACCCCATTCTCATTCGCTGTACCCATCTCCACTTATTTACTCATGGAATGGGATGAGCGTTAGGGTTGACAACTCCAAGGCACACCCCACACCTGTTGCTCCCTATAGGGAGGGGGTGGGGTATTAGGGTTGGAAACCCTAATGCCCATTTTCCTGCTTTTATAACTTCAACCCAAACTAGTGCATTAACAATATTTTTCCAAAGCATATTATCCACAGTGGCACCAGGATGCAACACTGTAATGCAGCAGTACATCACAAAATGCTGCAGTATACAGCAGGGAACAGTGTAATTCAATAGCAATTTGGTCCTTTTTGTCATGCAGTATTTTATGACATGTTATTTACTGCAGTTTACTGCATTGCATCGTGGCTGGCTCTGCTGTTTGTAGCTCACGCTTAAAATGTGAGAAGGGGAAAGGCAGTGGGACAATGGAAGAGAGCACTGCTTGCTATTTTTATTTAAGTGGACTTGTACTAATACAAGAGCTACACTTTTTGCAGGGAAATTCTAATCTTTGAGGATGTCTTTTCCATTAGGCTACACCTTTAGAACATACCAGTGTCAGTGCTAGGGCCACACAGAAACATTAGCTAGCCGGGTGCTGCCCATGATGACATCATGCGACACCGTATATATAAATGTGGGTAGCCCCATCTCTCCTCAGTTCTTTTCCCACCATCTGTCATCCTCATTGAACCAGCTGAGGGAAACATTGTTAACTAGCCACTGCTATTTATCATTTATTTTATATTTAAATGAATTTTATTGTCCCTGCATGCTGCCAAAAAGTTTTATTTCAGTATTTTAAGTGTGGAGATAAAATTTATAAGGAAGACAGCCACAAAGTCTGCATGTGTAGTTTGGGACTGTCTTACAGTGTGAGGACTTGTGAAATTTGCTAGAGCTTCAGTCAGACTATTAAGGTGATGCCACAAGAAAGTTTAAGAAAATTTCCTTCTCCTTAAAACATTAACTTCCATGGAGAAGGATCAGGGTCCAGCAGCAGTGTCTCCCTCTATGCTGACCGAGAAATTGCCGCCGAAATCGAAGGACCAGGACAAAAATATTGACGCTAAGGCCGTCCTCATTGTCAGGACACAAATACAAGCATAGGGATAAAGAGAGGTCTTCCTCACCAGTGAAGTGTGTCTCGACGATAAGACAAGGTAAATCAGTCGCATCATCAGCTTCAACAGTATTAACAACAGCCCCCTCGACCATCGATGAGGCACCAAGGTCAGGGATTGTCTTAGGCGCTGCCATACCTACTATAGACATTACGACACCATTGTCGTTGGGCCAACACCCATCGTCGAAACAATTAGTCACAGCCCCTATCCAGGGCATCAGTGACTCTCAGGCTCTGCTGGCATCGTTTTCAGAAATGATACAACGCATACTGCCTGGATTAACTATGCAAGCTGTACCATCGAAGGGGTATGTAGGCACTCAGCCCCCATGGATACCAGCTACTAGCACATCGCAATCTCCTGCCATTTAGCCTCCAGCAGTGTTGCCTGCACACCCTGGGGCCCCTGTCATTCACAAAGATTTCAATGTCGAGATATAATATAGTGGCGCTCCATTCTAGTTCTGTCCTGTCATCCTGCAGTGAGGACTCTGTTGTGTAAGCTCCGAGACTTCCTCTTGAGGATCTCACTTTCTAAACCATGAAGCAGAAAATGCAAGCTGCCATGGGCTTTGCTGTGGAAGAAGTGGATTCCCCAAAGAAGAACCTGATGGAATTCCTAGAGGTCCCAGTCTCTCCCTCCATAATCATTCCACCAGGTTATCCTGCATTAGAGGATGCTACCTTTGCTGCATAGTACAGACCTTACTCACTGCCTGCAGTGCCTAGAAAGGCCGATAAGCAGTATCCTGCTCTATCTGCTAAGTGTTACTATGCTAACTAGCCAGAATCTGATTCTGTAGTTATCATGGCTGCCCTTGATGGAGCTAGGCACCTAGACATATGAGTACCGTGCCTCCAGATAAAGAAGCTAGATGGCTGGACATGATTGGCAAGTATACTTATGCTACTACCTCACTTGGCCTAAGCACTGCAAATTAACAGGCCCATATGATTGAATGCAAGAATAGCCTGTGGAAAGATACCAAGACTGCAGCTCAGGCTTTGCCTGAAGGATCAGCCAAGAATGAGTTGATTAAAACTTTTAGTTTGGGTGCTGAGGTCGGCAAACATTTGCTCCACTTAGCATATGCTGTCTCAGATGCCTCTGCCAGGGCCGCAGCCTCTGACATTTGTATGAGAAGATATTCTTGGTTCACAGTAGCAGGACTTGTCATGAATGTGCAGCAGGCCATTTTGAATGTCCCTTTTTGAGGGACAAAACTTTTTGGCTATGATGTTGAAGAAGCTCTTAGAGGCCTTCAGACATCCAAGATGACTCTAAGATCTGTAAAATCCCTGCATCTCCCTCCTGCTAGAGGGTGTGGGAGGAGATCCTTTCATCAGCATGCCAACAGAGGTGGCCATGGTTTCCGCCCACAAGGCCAAGGTAAGGGAGCTGGTCCACTGCCAGGTCCCCCCCAGGTGCCCATATAAAAAAGCATCCAAAGTAGGTACTGGTGGCATTGCCCCCACTGACTCGTACCTGGACCCACCTCCACTTCCATGAATGCCTCCAGGGGTGGTTGCCAGGGGCAGACTCTCCCTGCATCTGGAACAGTGGAGGGAGATTATCACAGACAAGTGGGTCTTGGAGATAATTGCAATGGCGCATGCTCTGGAGCTAACAGACACCCCTCCAGCTCATCCTCACCTCTTTCTTGTTATCCTCCAGTACATTTGTCCCTTTGGAAGGAAAAAGTGCAGTTGTTACTCCAAAAATGTGCTGTATACAAAAGGTTCTAGTCCAGATACTTCTAGTCCCAAAGTGGACAGGGGATCTGCGTCCTGTGCTACATCTCAGGGACCTCAACTTCTCCATACTGTAGAATACAAGAACTTTCAAATGGTATCCGTGCAAGTTCTCATTCTACTTCTGCAACAAAGGGGGACTGGCTTTGTTCTCTGGATGTGAAGGATGCTTACTTTCATATAAAGATCAGGAAAATGCTCAAGAAATACTTCTGCTTTATGCTGGAAGGGGAACATTACCAGTTCAGAGTATTGCCCTGTGGCTTGTCCTCTGTGCCATGGGTCTTTACCAAATGCTTGGCAGTAGTGACAGCAGTCCTTGCAAGGAAAGCTCGTATGTGTTCCTCTAGCTGGATGACTGGCTGCTGAAAGCCAGCTCTAGGCAAGTTCTACAACATGCCCCGTCTTGGTCATGTTGGTTATTTGAAGACTTGGGGATTACAGTGAATGTGCTAAAGTCGGGATGTGCTTTTCTACCTCAGTACAGAGCAGAAAACCTGATTGCTCAAGCACAGCTGATATACCAGAGCTGCTATGTCTCTGCGAGAACAGTGTTCATCCTCATATCATGTTTATTGAGCAGCCATAAGCCTTTACAGTTTCATCATACAAAATAACAATTAAAGTGAAAAACAACATTAAACTAGAATAGGATGCAATTTTTTTACCTCCTGGATCCTAAAAATATTCAGCAATAATGTATTCTGTAATCATATAAGAGAGGTTTAAAATGGGAACAAACATGTTCTTAACACGGTATGGTTTAACAATTCATGAGCAGTGGGAATAAGTTATCAAAGGATGTACAGTATATCCGAGTTATATTACAATTTTACAGTCTATAGATAGCCCACAAGTCTATCCAAGATAAACTGATCCCTAGTATTATACAGAAACAACATCATCTGGTCCAGAGGGAGACTGAGTTCTGAAAGTATCGGGCCCAGCCATATATTTCTTTTCCTGGAATATAAGGGACAGACTAATGTAATATATGTTTGAGGTCATCCTGTAGATTCATTGCACATTTTCAATAAGAATTCAGTACCCCTGCACACTTCTATTTGAAAAAAAAAATTGCATTATATAAAATTGCATTATATAGTTCCATCCTAGATCTGGTTATCACCCTTCTAGCAGCCAGATCTGCTAAAAATTGTTAAATAGTGTTAAAGATAGAGTTCGTTTTTTAGTTGCTTATACCACCAATAATTCTTAAGTATGGTTATTCGTGATAAATCTTTTTTAACAGCAGTATCCCATATTCTGTTTATGATCTGTAGGATGCTCTCCTCAATTGGTCTAATATGTATTGTATACAAAACATAGCCCAGTCCTGATGGAAAAAGAATTTCTTTAATTATTTCAGTCATAGGAAAGATGAAACCCCTTCTAGAGTAGTCTATTTCTTCTTCTAAACATTGTCTAGGAGGACGGTCTTCTGAAAGGAGGAAAATCTTCAACAAAAAGACTAAACGTTGTTTCCATAATATGGGTGGACAATGATAATTGGCCTAATTCAAATATTACTACCTCAGCTAGTACTGATCGAGATGCTGTCAGAATATAATGATAAATTTTGTTCAATAAAACTTGATGTTTTTTTAGATTAGTGGAAGACCATATTTCAGCTGTGTATAATATAATTGCTGGTATGCACTTTTTTGCCTCAGCAATTATATAAAATAAGGAAACAAATTGGTGTTCAGGCAGCCACGGACCAGTTGGGATTCAGTGCTGTCCGCAGTTTGACAAGTTACAGTGCTCCACTTATCTGAGGCAGGAAGAAGTGGAGAAACTAAATGTTTTTTTACTTTTTTTTGTTTCTTGTCCTATGGTTAAACTCACTGGCAAACTGCGGTTGCAGAGCTGTGGTATCCTTCCGGTATGAAGAGGAGGGGAGACCCGTTGACTCTTGCATGTAGGCAAGGACACTGGCCATTGTGTTCATTTTCTGTTTGGTTTCTTTTTAGGGCAGTGAGTAGAGAGAGAGATACTTCTTTACTTTTCTTTTTAATAAAAAAAAAAAAATCAACCAACCGCCGACTGCGAGGGACGTTGCTCCTGGGAAAGTCGTGTAGTAAAGGCAGACCGGAGACTCGCGCATGCGTGGTCCGAGGGGAAACCCGGCGTGTGTTTGCCATTATAACCAGCTGGTTATAATGGAAAATTAAACGGGTTTCCCTATTGGAAAAACACATATCAGTAATTATATAAATAAAATGGGTGGTTGTGTAAACCTTTATTTTGCCATTATTGCTCATTGTTGTGGATGTATTTCATAAACCCCTTGGGGTTTATGTAGTATCCCATAACTCGGGTTTGTGTAAAACCTCGTTACACACACCACCCCATATATTATTTTCTATGTTTTGATTTTTGCGTTTATAACTTTAAGTATATCCCTTATGGAACCCTTGCCCAGTCTAGCATTAAATCTTTTAAAGGCATGAAAGGCCATTTGAAGTTTGATTTCCATCAACTGGGTATGATTTTTCCAGAGACAATTTTCAGAGAATCTCACCCCAAGATAGTCATAATATTTTTCTGTACCTAATTTCTGTTTGTTGATAAATACAGATTCCCAGTCTTCTTTTTGCTGAAGAGAACCATTTTTGTTTTGTTTATATTAATAGTTAACCTATTTTCTATGCATAGTTTAGAAAAGAGCTCTACCTTCTTCTGCAATCCCAAAAATGAAATAGAAATCAAAACAATAGTTGCATAGATAAGAATTTTTTTTATTAGCTATTGCTGGTGAGTGTATTGGTTACTGCTCTATCTGGTCTATTATATTATTGATATACAAATTAAATAGGGTGGGGGCCAAAAGACAGACCTGATGGACTCCCAGATTTGTTTTGATTGGAGTAGTGACCCCCCCCTTTCCTGGTTATATTGAACCTTAGTCCAAGTGTCCTGATGTAATCCTATCAGAATTTTCAACAAATCTGGATCAATATTTAATGTTTAAAGTTTTCACCATAAAAATTTGCGGCTTGTACTGTAAAATGCGGATTTTAAATCAATGAAACAACAAAAATGTTTGGAGTTTTTTTACACTAACACATTACCGGATGAGGTGGGACAAAACATAACAGTGTTGAGTCATCTACCTATCACTTCTGAAGTCATTCTGAGCTTCATTAAGAAGATTATTTTTTGAAATCCAAGCCTGAAGCCTGGTTAGGATTTCTTTTTTGAAAAGATCTGCTGCAAGGTATCAATCAAACTAATAGGTCTATACATGCTTGGATCTGTCAGAAGTATTTTTTAAATATAGTAAAGTTAATGCTATCCCTCCAACTTGGAAGAAAATCTCCTTTTTGTAAAAAAAAAAAAAAAAAAGTATCGAGGAGCCATCAGTCAGCAAAAGACTTGCACATATCTGACAAGACAAGATCAGGACCCGGGGCCTTATTTGAAAACACAGAAATAATGGAATGAATTATTTCTTCTTTATAAATGCAGAAAGGCCTGGGGAAATTGAGTGTTATCTTCTAAAGTTTGGTATTCTGAATAAAAATGATCTGAGTCTTCCTCAGTGGAAAAATAGAGACCGTAAAAATCTGCTTCTCAAGTTAGGAAGTTATATAAGCTTCTACCATCCTAGTATACTGATTATAACTGTGACTAGAGGTGGGAGAAAGTTACGAATTCACTTTTGTGGAACTTCATAAAATTCAGAAATTTAAAATTTTGAATTTCCATGATTAGCGGATCAAAATCTTCCGAATGTGTTTGGTGAATTTTCGCCCTGTTCCACTGAATTTTTGGGCTGAGCTGCGGAATAATACACATGAACTGTGTAAAAATAGCTCTGAGCAATTTTTTTTCGCAGTTTAATGAATTATTCCTCAATGCATGTAATTATCCCTCAGTTCTGTGATCAGTTCTGCAGACTTTTTCTCCTCAGTTTAATAAAATAATCCATAATTTACACATTTATTCCACTGTTCTGAGTTGGAATTTCTGCAAAAGCTGCTGATTTGATTTCCACACTTCGCGGAAGCGAAAGTCTGACTTTCACAGAAATTCCACCAGCGGAAGTTTTTTTTCGCACATCTCTAACCGTGACTAACCAGGGACCAAAAAGCCTTAGTCTTTTTTTAAAACAATGTTTTGCAATTTATCCTACATAATTTGATGGTATTTGTTTCTCTCATTTTCTAGTATTTTTCTGTAATCTTTTCTAGATACATAGATACATAGACAGTGTCAGCAGATAAGGGCCTATGGCCCACCCAGTCTGCCCATTTGAGCTTGTAAGTTCAGTTTGTTTTCCTAGAAGTCTGTTGCCCCTTACCCCTGACCTCCAGAATTCCTTTATGTCTATCCCATGCATTCTTAAATCCTGTGATTGTTTCAGCCCCCACCACTTCCTCTGGTAGGGTGTTCCACTTGTCCACCACCCGTTCTGTGAAGAAATTCTTTCTCATGTTTCCTCTGAATTGTCCTCCCTCCAACTTCATCCCATGCCCTCTAGTCCTGGAACATCATTTCCGCTTAAAAATAGTGTTTTCCTGCACCCTGTTCCTCCCTGTAAGATACTTGTATGTCTCTATCATATCCCTCTCCCTCCTCTCCTCCAGGAGTACATGTTCAGTTCCTTCAACCTGTCTTCATAGGACTTGTGATGCAATCCATGCACCATCTTTGTTGCCCTCCTCTGAACCTTTTCTACCCTGTCTATGTCCTTACGTAGGTATGGTCTCCAGAACTGTACACTGTACTCCAGGTGGGGCCTCACTAGTGTCTTGTATAGCGGAATTATGATCTCCCTTTTCCTGCTGGTGATGCCCTGCCTATACATCCAGCATCCTATTTGCTTTACCTGCTGCCTTGTCACACTGTTTCCCTACATGAGGTCATCAGAGATGACAACCCAAGATCCTTTCCTGCTTGGTGCATGCTATATCCTCACCCCCAACTGATATATTGTGCCAGGGTTTTGTGCCCCATATGCATTATCTTGGACTTCTTTGCATTGAATTTCAACTGCCAAACCCCTGACCATTCTTCAAGTTTCTGCAGGTCACTTCTCATTCTGTCTACACCCTCTGGTGTGTCTACTCTGTTACAGAGCTTTGTGTCATCAGTGAACAGTGAAATTCTGCCTTCTAGGTCCTCGCAAATGTCACTGATGAAGATGTTGAATAGGACCGGTCCCAGCACTGATCCCTGTGGTACCCCACTGGTCACTCTTCCTCTGTGGAGTGACAGCCATTTACCACCACCCTCTGTGTCCTGCCACCCAGCCTGTTACCTACCCACCACACTACTGTCCTGCCCACACCCATATTCCCCAGTTTGTGTAATAGTCTTGTGTGGCACAGTGTCAAAGGCCTTGCTGAAGTCCAGATAGGCCATGTCCACTGCCCTCCCTGATCCACCTCCTAGTCACCCAGTCAAAAATTCAACGAGGTTGGTCTGACATGACCTCCCCTGGTGAAACCATGCTGCCTTGGGTCCTGTAGTCCATTGACAACTAGATGTTCCACCAATCTCTCCTTCAGTAGTGCTTCATGATCTTCCCACTACCGAGGTGAGGCTGACTGGTCTGTAGTTCCTGCTTCCTCTTTGTTCCCACTTTTGTATAAGGGGACTACATCTGCTGTCCTCAGTCTTTGGGTACCTCCTGTTTCCAGTGATCGGCTAAACAGGAGGCCAGAGGTTCAGCCACCACCTCTCTTAGTTCTGTAAGGACCCTGGGTGCACCCCATCTGGCCCCATTGCTTTATCAACTCTTATTACTTCCAGTTCCTTCAGGACCCTTTCTCGTGTAAAGGGACTTGTGTCCATTTCTGCACCATTCTCACCCCTTGTACTCCCTTCAGACCCATTACCCTCCTCTTCCTCAGTAAAGACTGAGCAGAAATACCTGTTCAATATGTCAGCTTTAGTGTTGTCATCCTCCACGTGGCCCCCATCCTCCCTTTCAGTCTCACTATCCCTCCCTTTGTCTTTCTTTTTTCACTTATGTACCTGTAAAAGGTTTTGTCCCCTCTACCCACTGATTTTGCAATGTGTTCTTCTGTCTGAGCTTTGGCTTCCCTTACTGACCTCCCTGCCTCCCTTTGCTTATCCTGGTACTTCTCCCTATCCCTTCTGCCTGTGTCTTTTTGTATTGCCTGAATGCAATCTTTTGGCTTTCACTTTCTTTGTACCTCTTGGAAAACCATAATGGTCTCTCTTCCTTTTCCTCTTGCTAACCTGCTTAATGCATAATTCTGTTGTTCTTGTAATCCCCATTTTAAATACTGCCCACTGTTCCTCAACCCTGATTCCTGTCCCATTCCCTTAATGCCTCTTTCAAGTATCTCCCATTTTCCCAAAGTCTTCCCCTAAAATCCAGGATCGTGTTTTTGTGTGGTTGGTTCTGCTCTTTCTGTGATTTCAAACCACAATGACTGGTGGTCACTGTTTCCCAGGTGCTCCCCACTGTTACCCCATCCACACTGTCCCTGTTTGTGAGCACAAGGTCCAGTATTGCCTTCTGCGAGTTGGTTCCATGACCAGTTGCTTGAGGAAGGCACCCTGAAGGAGTCCAGGATAAATCTGCTCTAGTTGATGCTGCTGCTGGGATGCTCCAGTCCACGTCTGGAATATTGAAGTCTCCAACCAGTACTACCTCACCCTTGTCTGCCATCCTTTGGATGGCTAGCATCAACTCCCTATCTGATTCTTCCTCCTGGGCTGGTGGTCTATAGACCACACCTGTGCGGATGGCTGTCCCCATTTTCCTTTCCAGCTTAACCCGAAGTATCTCTCCCCATTTTGTTCCTCCTGGATCTCTGTGGCCCTTATGTCATTTTTCACATACAGTGCCTGCCTGCTCTGTCTCTTCTGAATATGTTGTAGCCAGGTATGGTCATCTCCCAGTCGTGGTTATCATTACACCAAGTTTCAGTGATGGCCACAATGTCCAGGTCTGACTGTACCATGACAGCCTCCAGATCTTCCATCTTGTTGCTAAGGCTCCTGGCATTTGCACACATGGCATTTGACCTCCCTAGATTGTTTCACTGTTCTACTCCAGCCCCTTCCTTGGTTGTCATTTATCCCTGGTTCTCCTTGCTGTCTGCTCTTCTGCTGGATTTTGCCCTTCTGCTCATCCACTCTTGGGCTCTAATCTCCATCTTTTGCACACTGCTTTGCAGATAGCCACTCCTCTGGTTCACTGGTTCCACTGCTAGCTGTGGGGGTGAGCAAGTAGGTACCCTCCTTGCTGGCCTGTCACCCCTTTGCTAGTTTAAATGCTTGTCAATGTAGCATTTAAACTTATCATTGAGTCTTGGATTCCCTCAGGATGGATGCAGGCCGTCAGGCTTGAACAAACCTCTATCCTCAGGTGGGTCCCCAGTCACCAATGAATCAAACCCTTCTCCACAGCACCAGTTCTTCAACCATAAGTTAAAGTTCCTGGTGCATGCACTCCCATGCTCTCCCTTGCCTCTCACAGGTAGTACTTCTGAGAAAGTGACAGAAGTAGCTACTTGCTGAGACCCTCCCAGTTTCCTAAACTCTTCCTGAACTTCCTTTGGCTCCCCATTTGCCAGGTCATTAGTACCTAGGTGGATAATGACATCCAGCTCACCCTCCCGTCTTGCCTTCCCAGTGATCCCCAGGATCTTCCTTCCATCCCTCCATGCCGTGGCACCTGGTAGGCACCTCAACTTCCTGTCCTCCCCTTCCTGTGTTCCTAGCTGGATCCCTCTTATGATGGAGTCCCCCACCAGGATTCGCTTCCTCCTCCTCTGGGGTCCACTGCTTTCCCCGCTGAGGTCACCTCCTTGGCTAACCTCCACATCCTTTCCTTCCACTTCTCTGGGTACCTCTATTTTGTTGTCCTCATTTGCCAGTGTGGCATATGAGTTCTTGAGTGGAATAGGATCTGGGATGTGCCTCTGCCTGACTGCCGTAACCCTCCCTGAGCCCACTGTCATCCAAGTGCTCCTCGTTCTTGGCATCCTTTGAGGCAGTTGCATTGGACTGGGTGGTCCCTGGATAGGGGTGATGGTACTCCTGACCCAGTTTACTTCTGCTCTGAGTCTGGCTACCTCATCCCGCGAGTCAGAGAGATGCATGCAGATAGGGCAGCACCTCAGTGTCCAGAAGGTCTGCCTGAATATGGCTGCCCCACAGCCACTGCATTGCACCTCCCCACATTATACTGCAATTCCACTACTTGTCTGCTACTGAAGCTCTCCTAGTTCCCTTATATTAATTACTGTAAAAAATCCTGCCACTGATCCTCAGATAATTTTTTTTTTTTTTTTTAAAGAAAAAGAAACCAATAAATAAACAAATGAGTCAAAACACTTGTCGTGCTGAGGTGGGCTTCTTCCCCCTTATGCCCCTCCTACTTCACACCCCTTACTATACCCTGTGTTTAGCTCCTGTCAATCAGATTTAACAGGGCATATAATTAAGAGTTGGGGGAAGGGGAGGGAGTGGGGGGGCGAAAATTTGCAACAACTAAAGACAGCACAGAATTACACCACCACTATGTTTTAAATTTTCAACAGCCCAAAAACAATTATAAGTAAAGACAACAAAGAAAGTATAGTGTCACTAAAAGCCCACAATCTAAGTTTAAAAGAAAACTCTATTAAGGATGTTCAGATTTGCTCTTAAAGGATATTTCATACAGTATTGTGCTTGCCTGTTTAGGTTATTTTTTATTTATTTATTTATTTTTACAGATCCTGTTAAACCATGTTACATTAAATGGCCTAAAATTTTTGTTCTACAAAAAGGTTTGATGTAGAGGAGGGCTACAAAGATGATAGCGGGTCAGCAGGGTAAGGCATATAAGGAGAGGTTGAGGGCACTGAACATGTACTCCCTGGAAGACAGGAGAGAGCGAGGGGACATGATTGGGACCTTCAAGTACTTGAAAGGGATAAATAAGGTTTATAAGGAGAGTCTGTTTAAGCTGAGTGGCAGCCATAACACGAGGGGGCACAGTCTTAAGCTGGAGGGTGGGAGGTTTAGAAGGGAGGTCAGGAAGCACGTCTTCACAGAGGGTGGTGGACACTTGGAATGCGCTGCCGGAAGAGGTCTTCTCATTGAAGACAGTGGGCAGCTTTAAGAGAGGCTGGGATAGGCATAGGTAGAAGGTAAGGATCAATGGTAGGGAGGATGGGAGGAGTGAGGAGGGAGGGCAGGGACGTTAGCTCAAGCTGTGAACCCTGCAGTATGAGCAGACTTGATAGACCAAATGGCCTTCTTCTGCTGGCTTCTTTGTGTGATTGTTTGTAGTCAATACTTTCTGTCCATTTGTTATATGCTCTCTGGGCATAATTTCCATAGGGTATTCCATAATAATAACAAATGATGTGAGTAAAGTAATTCTGAGAATAAATCCACTGTGCCCCCCCCCCCCCCTTCTAATTCTTTTTAAATTAAGGATTTCAAGGACATCATTGCTTAGTCCATTCTCACCAGTGTCAGTATCGCCTGCAATTTGCCAGTGTGTTAATAAAGGGAACTGAGCAGAGTCTAATCAATCCAAGACTACCAGATCTTTAAATAATTTTAAAGCCTCCATGCTGGTCCAAACCAGGTCAATCACAGATGAACCAAAGTGACCAATGAAGGTACAATATCCTTGCTGATCACCTGGTGATTGACCATTTAATAATATAAAGCCTAATTTACTCAGAGTTTTTCCCAGAATCTTACATTTTTTTTTTATCTTTAGAGTTTCCGAATCACGTTTACTATAGGATTAATAATATGTAGTGCTAAAGTGAGCTCACTTTCAAACATATTTGAAATGTCCTTTTCCTGTATTCTGGCATTGAAGTCTCCAAGTACAAGGACGGGATAAGTTTAATTGATGTTGAAGAGCAACTCTGCACTTCAGCATGTGCTTTCTTTAATACGATGTTTCAGTTGTTAAACTTTACTAGAGAATACCTCTTTTTCACTTTCAGTGTTCCTTTCCAAGATTTAAAGCACACCTTGGTAGTTCATCTAAAAGATCTGTATAGAAAACATTTGCCTCTCCCCTGTTAACCTCACAGTGCCTTTGTTTATGACATCATAGTGCTCACAATGACAACAGACTGTGATGTCACAAACAGCAATTGTGTGTTTAGCAGGGGAGAGCCAGATACATTTTGAAAGACTCCGTGAAATAAGTGCTGCATTACTTACAATATTTAGTAGACCAGCAGCAAGGGAAAGTAGGAAAAAAAATAACATATAACTAGAAAACAAAGTTAAATCATAACTGGTGTAAAGCTAGTGTTTTTAAGCTTTTTGTCATCATAGATAGTTACTCTTTAAGTACTTCTTTAAAATCCTCTGAGAAATACATCCATTCAGTCATCCAAGAAGCAGAGTTAAATTTAGTAATTAGGAGAAAATATGCATTAAAAATAACCATTTTGTTAGCTGTACATTCTAATAATAACAGAAGAATTTTTCTTGATCGAGATTTTAATAAGGTATTCTTATAATTTAAGAAGCTTTTGACATATATTGTGATACCTGCCTTACTTCTACCATACTTTTTATCCCTAGTTGCTGCTATTCCAAATCCTGTATATTCAGGGATCATAGGGGGGTTTCTTTCTGATACCAGATCTTTTTAAAACATAGAATATCAAAAACTAGCAACATTTTTTTTTACTTTCTCATCCACTAATTTATACATTAACCCCTCTATGTTCCAGGACAGGATTGTTAAATCTTCTACAGGCCTTTGTGTCATGTCAACGTGTACTGGTCACTGTAAATCTAATACACTAAAATGATTATTTACTGTAAAATCTATTGAGTTATTTTTAGACCCATTTTTCTTGTTATTCCAAAAATGACATAATCATTTAATAAAGCCTTAAATCTGTCTGTCTAATACAGAGGAAGATTCCACAACCTGAGCCGCCAACTTAGCATTTTTAAAAGTTAAATCCATTTGAGGGGAGTCTGAGATTCCTTGGTGAATTATAATCCATTCTAATGTACTACATCATAAATCTTAATGGCGGGTATGTGATAAAAAGGCAGCAGTTTCCTTTCTGATAGAACCAGTGGTTTCATCTTTTGAAATCTGCCATCCAAACAAGGATAAGGTTCTTTTTCCCCCAGGACTGAGAAAGTGAACCAACATAGTTATGGATCACCTCTGATACTCTCTTTCTTCTTTTAAAATCCTCTTTTCAACTGTCATTCAGTTGTTGAGAATCTATACTACCCCCTGGGGCTGGGATCTTTTGAGGTGCCAAAATATTGATACCACAGAATTTAAGTATAGCTTCCCATTCCAATACTGTCTCTGCTGTGTTAGAAGATTTACAGTACAGCAAGACACAGTCAGGGGAAAAGGGGGCTTGGAGGACAAGTAATATAAACATCAGGCTGTTCTGTTATCAATAATAAGTGGGTTACCCACTTACTTAATTTTTTAGGGGTCTCCATATCCAATCCAGGTATCCCATAAATTTCAATTAAGTATTCAGAAAGTATTCCTGAGTGCTGCAAACAGTCCAAGGACATATAGACTTGGGGAATCAAGTTGGCAGGGGATTCTTGCTCCTCAGTCACCCTCTGGACATCCAGTAATACATTTGTCCCTAACTCAGGTAAAGCTTGAGAAGCATTAATATTTTCCGCACTAATCAGGCCTTCCATGCAAATCCCCCGATTTATTTCTGACCCCTTACATTTTATTTTCTTTTAAGGCACCTGAAGATTTATTCTTAATAGTAGTATCAATTTGCCCTTGAAGCTTATTTCTCCTATCAGATTTCTTTCTTTCAGGTTTATGATTCCCTCTTGTATTCTGTCCTTGTGAATTCGGAGTTGTTTCCTCATCCCCTTCCTCTCCATTTTCCTTAATAAAAGGTGGGGGTAAATTTACCTGAATTGCCCTATTTTCAAAAACTTTATGACCTTCATTAATACGATCCTTTTCCTGGGTGTGAGTGTCTTCTTTGAGTTGTTTAGGGACTGCCTGATTGTAGAAAACTTCTGTTCTAAGATTTGCAACTTCCTCCTTTAGAGCCCATAGATTCTCCAGAATTACGTTTGCATAGTATGGGTTCTTAATAATTTCCTGCATTTGTTTAGACAATGAAGAGGAAGGCACAAAATTCCCCTCATCATTAAAAAGTTCTTTGTTGTAAAATATAGCTGGAGGAAGAAAGGGAATATCATCCACCAAGAAGTGGAGGTTGGTATCAATGAGAGAAAGTTTCTGCCTTTAACTGCAGTATCTCTAGCTATTAAATAGTCAGTTATTACTAATTTTTCTCACCCCAGGAATTCTTCAATATTCCTAACTCTTGCAGTCAACCTTCTAAGTAGAACTGCCAAGAGAATGGAATGTATGTAAATGATGGAACCCATCATTGTCTCATGCCATTATTCAAATGCTGCGCTTACTAACTGCTGCATTCAGTAGCTCCTCAGATTTCATTCTCCGCCTGCGAAGTCAAGACGCCTTGGAGATCTCCTCTCAGTCGTGACTCTCCTCAAGTGTTACTTCAAAAATTTAAGTATTTTAAATTTTATTTTTCATCTGCTGCCTTTATTGTCTGTTTTTATAGTTAGCGCTAGTTTATTTGGTCAAAATTTAAGTTTGTTTTTCAGTTCCTCTCGGTTCCTGGTAACCGCTAAGGAACCGAGGTTTCCATAGTTTTACCATTATTTTTAAATATATTGTTAGTTATTTTCTTTAGCCTAACGGTTAAATTGATTCTTAGTTAGAACTGATATTTTCGGTTCCTTTTCGATTCACGATCACGGTTCCTGATAGGATCTAACTGCAATCATGGAACCGAGTTAAACCGCAAAAAAAGAGGAAAAAAGAAGTGTTATTGTGGTGACCAGAGGGTTTTCATTTTATTAAATGTCAGAAAAACCAAAGAAAACAGGGCCTCTGTGCTTCAAAAACTGCACTCAGTGTGGAGAGGTTTTTGTCAAGGCAGACAAACATGATCAGTGTGTTTTCTGTCTCAGTGAATCCCACCTCACATCTGATCGTGAGATTTGTAAGTCTTTTCCACACAAAAACATCGAAAAATGGATGGAAAGACTTAAGAAGAAGTTGGCTTCAGAATCAGGCCAGGGAGATAATGGCTCTGACCAACCTACTCCCTCTAAGGCTGTAGGAAACCACTAAACCGAAGCCAACCACCCCTGATAAGGGTGATGATTCTTCACAGGAAAAGCGAACCGGTGAACCAGTTGAAACTCTGATTCTTTCCAAAAAATTGCAAAGACTAAACACGCAGAACCCCCAGCTGGAACGCATAAGGGGACTTCTGGTGAAAAAAGTGAGATACCATCACCTGAGGCTATTGGTTAGGCATTTAAAGTTATTCAGGCAAGGGATTTTACTGGTTCCGATTCCATAGACACTGGTTCAATCCTTGGTTCAGCAACCAGTAGCTCCGGTTCATTCCTTTCATTCAGAGTACCCAGAGTACAAGGAATATTATGATGAGGACCTACTGAACTAGAGGTATCCCCAGATCAAGAATTTGAGTCCCCACCGAGGACCTCTGAAGATTTTTCATCACATTTTACCTTTGTGAGAAAATTGGTGGATAAATTGGATATAGCCACATGTGAAGTAGTGGCAGATGAAGAAGAGGCTGAATACCTCGAACTCATGGGGCTCACCCCAACAAAGAAATTGTTGCTCCCCATTAATAAATTCTGTAAGAAAGATATTTTAAAGATTTTACAAACCCCTAACACTACGAACATACAAAATTTGCCAGCAGATAAAGGCCTAGAGGTCTATCAAGTCTGCTCAAATGGGCAGCTAACACCCCTTACTCTGCAGCTGTCCCTCCCTTCCATCCTTCCCCTTCATTAACCCCCCCTTGTACTGTCCCATCCCCTTTTGAAGCAGTCCACTGTTCTACTGGATACCACTTCTGCAGGTAACGCATTCCAACCAGCCACCACCTTCTCTGTAAAAAAGTGTCTCCTCATCTCCCTCCTGAACCTTCCTCCCTCCAGTCTCATATCATGGCCCCTGGTGTCCCTCCCCTCCCTTACTTTGAACAGCCCCTCTGTACCTGTCTTGTTTATTCCTTTCATGTACTTAAACACTGTACCACCCTTGGACAACAGGGTGGACAGGAAGTATCAACTTGACAGGGAAGGGGCTGAATTTCTATTACCCACCCTGATCACCAAGGGGTTGTTCAGACTGCGGCCTATGATACGGCTAGTGTGCCTTTGGCATCCCACCCAGCAGAAAAGGATTCCAGAAAAATTGACAGCGTGGCCAAAAAGGGCTGTCTGTCAGCTTCACTGTCTATTAGGCAGGCCAGTACCAGAAGTCACTATGGCAGTCAGTTCAGGCTATGGCTGATAAGGCCCCTCCTGGGCTATCAGCTGACCTGGCTGAAACTGCAAGATTTGGTTTAGAGGCATCCAAATACCAGTTTCAGATGGCAGCAGATGCTAATGACAATGCTGGATGGCACTCACAGTGGCTCTCAGAAGATTTGCATGGCTCAGAGCCACTTACCTCACTCAGGATACCCAGGCAAAGGCCATGGATTTTCCCATGGAAAACAACTCCCCGTTTGGGGATAAGACTGAAGCTTACATAAAAAAGGTGGACGAATATAAAGTCACCTATAAAAGCAATTCAGCAAAAGAGAAACCCTCTCCTTCCAGTAGGCCACAGGGAAGGGGGGTAAGGGTAGGCCACAGGGAAGGGGGGGTAAGGGGTAAGGGTAGGGCTGGTTATACCAGGTCCCTCTTCCAAGCACAGTCTGTGCAGCAGTACCCTCAGCAAACAGGGTGGTTCAGGGGCAGAAGGGGGTCAAGGCATGGGGCTCAGACTGGCCAGGCCCAGCCCCAATCTAAACAGAACCCCTGATTTATTTACCAAGTCCACCTCCCATATTTCCAGTAGGGGCAGACTGGCTCACTACTTCCAGGCATGGAAAACATTACCACAGACAAGTGGGTCCTCGAGGTAGTGAGGGTTTGTCCCTCAGTTTCAAATCCTTCCCAATATTAAAAACAAGAGTGTTCAGACCAGCTTCAAACTCAGAAAGGAAGCTGCTGGAAGAGGAAGTGGCAAACATACTGTTGCTGAATGCAGTGGAACCTCCCCCCCCCCACAGAAAAAGGGGAAGGTTTTACTCAAAATACTTCCTCACCACAAAGAAAAATGGGGAGTGGCAGGAGTTGTTTTGGTCGCAAGGTTCCAAATGAGAGACATTCAGTTCCACGTCAGTGGCTCAGTAAGTAGCACACTCACCTCTGAGGCCGGGAGATCAGAGGATTGTGGGTTCAGTTCCCACATCTGGCACTTGGGTTAATATCTCAGTACTGGCACTGTAGTGCAGCATGAGAGGGGTGCTGCACCTCTGAGGTGCCATCTTTCAGAAGAGACGTTAAACGAGGTCCCATCTGCCTGGATTGGTGGTAGTTCAGGTGGATGTTAAAGATCCCATGGCACTTATCGAAAAGAGTAGGGGAATTTCCCCGGTGTCCTGGCCAAATTTCCCTCATTTACTAAAAATACCACCAACAGCTTAATCTGGTTCAAGGTCAGTTGGCATTCATCTGTATCCCCCTCCCCCAGGTCAAGCCTGAAAATAGGCAGGATTTGTCTAGTGCACTTACTCGGTCAACAAAAGCTAAATAAATAAATAATAAATAATAAATAAAATATTCTAAACCTAAGATTGCTAAACAGGCACCTGACAAAGCCAAAGTTTAGAATGGTAACCTTGGCAATGATTCTGACAGTCCTTCAAAAAGGAGACTGGTTGGCATCTCTGTACCCAAAAGATGCTTACTTCCCAGCCCAGTGGCACTGAGGGTTGAGGCGCTGGATGCCACACCTTGCACCGCACCGGCGACCCATATTCGGGAATGAGTATGGGCCACCATGGGTTGGCAGGGAAGAGATGGATCGAGTGTCTTACGGACTGCTTTCCGTCTCTGGGGAGGGGGGAGACCAGTGGCCGGTAAATGCCTGACCCCTAGCAGAGGCTGGGGCTCGACATCACAGAGGCACAAGAATGTGGGGCGCAAGGGGAGAAAAATGGAAAAACAGTGGCAGCCAGGTCGTGCGACTTGATAACTGTCCACCAGTGCAAGCCGACTCCACAGGCACCACCTGATCTGGATCCATGTCTGGTGGGGGAGTTGGGGGCTCCCTCGCCTCCCAGCCACGGGGGGTAACATGTGGGGGAGTACAAGGCGGTGGCCCAAGAGGAGTACGGAGTGGGAAGACTGTGGCTGGAGTAGGAGGGGAAAGGAGTAGGAGCCGACCGGAGCCACAAAAGAGAAAGAGTAAGTAAACAAACAAAAAAATAAAAGATGCTTACTTCCACATCTCCATAAGAGAGTCTCACAGAAAATAATTCAGAGTCAGACTCCCATCAGATCAGTACCAATTTTCAGCAGTGCCATTCTGCCTCACTTCAGCCCCAAGAACATTCACAAAGTGTCTGGCAGTGGTAGTGGCTCATCTAAGAAGGCAAGTGGTAACCGTCTTCCCTTACTTGGACGACTGGCTGGTAGTGGGAAAATCCCCACAACAGGTGACAGAGTCTCTAAAGATGACCCAGGACTTGCTGGAGTCCCTAGGCTTCCTGGTAAACCTAAAGAAATCAGTCCTACAACCAGTGCAAGTATTGCACTTTATAGGAGCAGAGTTGGATACACTGAAGGGAAGGGCATTCTTATCATGGGACAGGGTAAGCAGCATCCTTCAAATTGCAGGGTCTTTCAAACTAAACAAGTTAAGTCCAACAAGACAGTTCCTGCAGCTCCTAGGCCACATGGCAGCAGCAACAGGAGTTGTTTTGGTCACAAGGTTCCAAATGAGAGACATTCAGTTCCACGTCAGGGCACACTGGTGCAAAAGAAGGGAGTCTCTTGCAAAGTTGGTGCCAGTAACAAAAATTCTACTACAGGCATTCTAGTGGTGGCAGGTAAAGGATAACCTCAGAGAAGGGAGTTCCTTTCCAGCAAGAGCTACCTTCATTAACCCTCACCACAGATGCTTCCCTCCTAGGTTGGGGGGCACATCTGGGGTGTCATACAATTCATGGCACTTGGTCAAGTGCAGAGTCACTCCAGCAAATAAATCTGCTGGAACTCAGAGCAGTGTTTCTGGCCTTGCAGGCTTTTGCGTCCATGATACAGGGCAAGGTGGTACAGGTCAGAACAGACAATACCACCACCATGTACTACATAAACAAACAGGGAGAAACAAGGTCCAGCCCCTTTTGCACAGAGGCAGTGAAGGTTTGGTCTCTGGTCTACTCACTTCAGGCCTCCCTAATAGCCATCCATCTGCCAGGCAAGGACAACACCCTGGCAGATACCTTGAGTCGAATCAACCGGGACCATCACAAATGGTCCCTCAACAGGCAGGTACTGGAGGTAGTAGTCAGGAGATCGGGCACTCCAGAGATAGTTCTCTTCACATCCCACGACAACCACCAGTTGCCAAAATTGTTTTGCAGACCACCAGTGGTGGGCACTGTTCCACTGGATGCCCTGGCTCTGGACTGGTCGGGAATGAAACTTTGTGCATTTTCTCCTTTTTCTCTGTTGCCCAGGGTACTGATCAAGCTCAGGTCCCAATCAGCATCAGTGGTCTTGATTGCTTCAGACTGGGCCAGGCAGCCATGGTACTGCTTACTGCTCTCCATGACTTTGCCCCCTTCAATTCACCTCCCAAGGAGGCACAGCCTATTGACCTTCTCCCAAGGGAGGATCCTGTATCCAGTCCTCAAATCCCTCAGACTCAAGGCTTGGCTCTTGAGGACTTAGAGTATGCAAGCCTGCATTTCTCTGAAAGTGTTTTGAATGTATTGAGAGGAAAGAGGAAGCTCTCCACTGAGAAGTCCTATGCCTCTAAGTGGAAGAGAATTTCTTTATGGTGTTCATCTAATGATGTAGTCCCCTCACAGGCAGGGGTGCCAGCCATGCTGGACTACTTTACCCATTGGCACTCCCTGGGTCTGCAGCCCACTACACTGAAGGTGCATTTGACTTCTGTTTCAGCATATATCTCAGCTGGTGAAGATGTATCATTAGCTTCAAAGCCTATCTTTAGGAAGTTCTTTAAATGTTTGGCCCACCTGCACCTACCTCATAGGGAACCTGTGCCTGCATGGGACTTTAATGTATGCACTGCTAAGCTCATGGGACCACCATTCGAACCAATGGTATCAGTCCACCTGAAATATGTTACATGGAAAACAGTTTTCCTGGTGGCTATCACTTCAGCCAGAAGGATCAGTGAGCTTCAGGATTTGTGTGTTGAACAGGACTACATTTCCTACCACAGGGACAAAGTAGTGCTCAGAACAAATAGGAAATTCCTACCTAAGGTGGGGTCTGATTTCCACCTTAACCAGTCTGTTACTCTACCTGTGTTTTTAACTGAACATTCTAGTTCAGGTGAATGCAGACTTCATAGTCTTGATGTCAAGAGAACTTTGAGCTACTGCATGATTCATACTACGGACCATAGGCAGGACAGACAACAACTGTCCTGACATGTGGGTAAAGGAAAATCAGCATCAAAAAGAACCGTCTCTTGTTGGATTGTTCAGTGTATCCCGTGTTGTTACTCAAAAGCTGGAAAGGAGCCTCCAGTAGGACTAAGGGCCCATTCTACAAGGGGCACAGCTGCTACCATAGCAGCTGCCAGGGATGTGCCATTACTAGAAACCTGCAAAGTAGTTACATGGAGGACAGTACATACTTTGACAAAGCATTACTGTTTGGACGCCCAGTCCAGGAGTGATACTAGGTTTGGCACAGCAGTTCTGCAGAGCCTATTCCCAAAGTAGGTTCTGTGCCCACCTCCAAAGGTACTGCTTAGTAGTCTGCAAGAGTTAGGAATATTGAAGAATTACTGGGGTGAGAAGAAAAACTACTTACCATAGTAATCTTGGTTCTTCCAAGATATTCTTCAATATTCATAGCTCTCCCACCCTGCCTCCCTTCCTGAACCTGTGGCATCTGCATCTCAAGCTGAATAACTATAGGTATTATGGCCATAAACTGGCCTGGTCACAAGTTTTTGAGCCCTGTTGGGCATTGTTTCTCTTCTTCAGGTTATTCTGGCATTTTGAAGAGTTTTTCTCCCGTTGGTAGGTTTATTAATAGAGTGTTATAGTCATAATTATTTGCAGGCTCTTCATGAAATCTGAGGAGCTATAGAATGCAGCCGTTAGTAAAGGCAGCATTTGAGTAGTGGCACGGGACAATGATGGGTTCCAGCATTTACATATGTTCCATTCTCCAGGCAGTTCTACTCAGAAGGCTGACTGCAAGAGTTATGAATATTGAAGAATACCTTGGAAGAAACAAGATTACTGTAACCCCCTCCCCCACCAGCCCCCCTTTTTTAAGCAGCAAGGCTTCTCCTCTCACCACAACATGTCTAGGGGCAACAGAGAGGGGTTGGGGGTTACATACTAAAAAGACATAGAGAAAAACAGAGAAAGTGGCCACCATTAGGCTAGGTGGACCAGACTGATATACAAAACCAGTCGATCAAGTGTGGCAGCTGCCTGGCACATACCTGGTAGGGACCAATTACCATGGCCAGCAACCCAGGTCCCTGGGAGAAAACGTTTGCTCACAATTATGAGGTTTACACTTCTGGACAGCAGCACCCAAGTAAATCCAGACACAGGGAAGCAATGATACTGCCTAAACCTGGTTGGGATTCTAGATTGTGACTTTGTTTCATGTAACAAAGTAGGAATAACACACAAAGCGAAGATGGACCCCCATGGGGCTACACACACTGGTATTGCAGATTTCTCCAGGGTACAGAAATTCCTGAATTCCCATTTAGCATAGGGTAAAGAAACACAAAAACAGTGAACACTCTGGTTTTAAATTTGACTATTGGCACATATGGCCAGACTATTACTGTTCCCATTTCTCACAGGAATAGAAGTGGTACCCATGACCACACTGAGCACATCCAGGCTCACATCTTCCAGAACCCACTATACTGGGGTAAACTGAAGAAACAGACATTCCAAACCCACATCTCGGGGTAATTACTTCCATTAGGCATTGGCAAGATGCACTAAATGAAAATGGACTGGTGCCCTAACTGAACCCAGAGAGGTAAACCGGTTACTCCAGATGGGTCTCCAACCTTTTGCTTCCAAGTTTATACTCGGCCATTCATTTGGTTAATAAGTCCCACACAGAAGAAAACTTGTAGCTGTCTTAAATATTTGCCACACTTAACAAACTAGTGACACACCCCTGGGTGGTCAAAACTAAAAGTTCTGTACTTGGACAGTCACATTCTTGGACTCCAACATAGGCAGAAACTTTACTTTGAACTGGGTGACTGGTCCCATTGTCAGATAAATTCACCCCAAGGTATTGCAGATGCCCCTGGGCTGACACAGAAAAGATTTGTACTCAAAAGCAATGAAAATGTACAAGGCAGCTTCGCCAAACAAAATGGATCAAGGGGATTGCCCCTGAATCCTGGAGCTTGCCCCATCCCTCCTGGGATGGGGCAAAGAACATCTTCTGG
Source organism: Neoceratodus forsteri (assembly GCA_016271365.2). Classification (NCBI taxonomy): domain Eukaryota; kingdom Metazoa; phylum Chordata; order Ceratodontiformes; family Ceratodontidae; genus Neoceratodus; species Neoceratodus forsteri. The sequence goes on from CM057452.1 coordinate 445,176,781, forward strand.
CACAGGTCTCCACCACTTCAGAAAACTGTCTTCTTTGTTCTTCTAGGGTGAGAACAAACTACCACAAAACAAAAAGAGGTAGCTTTTTGTCAGAGCTAATCTGAGGAGCTGCCCAGCAGCTGCAGTCGCCTCCTCGAACTCCACACTACTACCAACTAACTGAACATTCCAATTCACTCCAAAGCCAGCTGAGACTGTGGCTTATACTGTTGCGAGAGTTCTATGATTACATCATTACTCCAGCTCAGCTGAGACTGAAGACAGTGTGACAGTATGAAATCCATTTACCTGGCATTTCACAAGCTGCCTTCCTTGCCTGCCGCTGATTCTAACTGGGATTCTAGCAACCCCAGGGAACAAGGGGGTTATACATACCCCTAGCCAGGAAAACGAATGTCCCCAGTCATTACCTACCTGGCACCGGACCATCCTACCCTATGTGCTACCTACGGAGAGGGGTGATCAGGCCCTCTCCTACCATGTGCCAGGCACAGGCAGGCAACATTAAGGGCCCAGAGGCCATTGGCTGATGCATCAGCCTCTACACTATAATCTTACTGTGGTTAATCAGTGGCTCTGGAAGAACTGGCCAGAGCATGGCCCTAACAGACCAGAGCTGGGACCCCTATTGCAGATCAGGATCACAACCTGTCTATCCCCCAAGCCCTCTAGGGAGAACCTATCTAACCAAAAAACCTACCCAAAAAGGGGAACCTCCCCCCAACCCAGGACACCTGCAAACCAAACTAGAGCTCACACTTTATCTAAGCATTACACTCCTACTATCCCCCACCTGTGGAAGGAAAACTGTTAACACCTGTTAACCATACAATTCTACTAAACATTCTACAAAAGCAGGAGAACTCTGCTGAGTTCCCACATCCTCTTCTAGTCTTCTCTTCTTTCTTCTTTACCAGGAACCACCTGAAAGAGAAAAAGAGACAAAACACACCCCAAATCTGCAAAACACCGGTATTACCACAATAACCCCTCCATCAAAATACTGGAGAATCCCAAAAAGTATTTTATAGAAAAGCAGAAAAAGTAGAAAACAGCAGAAAATATCTAACTTTATGTACAATACACCTTTTGGGGGGGGTGGAATGCCCTAAATGTCCAAACTAGTGATGGCAATGGTGCCCGAAGGCAGGGTCCATAAAAGAGTCTCTCCTGGGCCAAAGCCCATCGAAGCACAGTTCTTGAAGTACTGTAGTCCAAAAGGGAGAGTCTTTGTGGACAGTTCAACAGTTTGAAGTCTGCCAGGCGTATGATATGTATTGCAATGTCAATAAAGTAATAAGAGTCTGGACTTATTAGTCCCTTGAAGAAACGAAAAATGGACATCACCTACTTCTCCAGCCAAAGACTCCCCCTGGCAGCATTTTTCAGATACAGCTGGGCGGAAATCTTCCGGAAAACAGATGGTAAACTGGAAACTGCTGGGCTGATGTCATCTAGGAGATGGAACCTTGGAACAGGAAGGAACAGCTGGGATGATGTTATCCGAAATCCCAGGCGATGAATCAGGAAAACAGCTGGGTTGATGTCATCTCGGCTATCTGGAAGACCAGGTGATGAAATTGGAAAGGCACACTGCAAGGCTGATGAATCTGGACGCACCTTGGATCCTGGAGCACGAGTCTGGCAGAACAACATGGGTAAGGCAACGGCTGGATGGCAGACACTTGCTACTACTGCTCTGCTTCCCTCTGGGTAGGCACAGGCATATTCTCAGGAGGATGGTACACTTGAGGGTAGTACCACTCTGGGTTAGGTGCATGAATTATGACCCCATCTGGGCATATATAATCGATGAAATGGAAAGTTTCTTTCTTTGTGTTGTCCACAATCCGCACAGTATCTATGAACAATGTTCTGCCCAATTTCCAAAACTGCAGTCTATCTCTTATGACTTTGTTTCTGACATAATGGGTTGCACCTGGATGTATATTCTTGCTTGCTTCCTCCACTAGCCAGGCTCTCCTGCTTTGCTCAATCTCCTCCCAGATTCTCAGAGGAAAGGTAGGAAAGGACCACCCATAGATGTCATTGGCCTTCCTACGAACCAGTTTTTCCTCCTTACTGCACTTCATCAGTGTACGAGCCTCGGCCTGGCTTGAGGGCGGCCAGTCCTAGTTCAGCCAGTGTCGCATACTCAGAGCAACATTGAACTTGTCCCTGACCACTTCTGAGGGCAGGGCTGTGGAGTCACTAATTTCTCCTTCTGGTTCCTCTGAGACAAGAGCTTGAGGCCGCAGACTGGGACCCTCAACAGGAAGATACATATCTTCCTCCTCCTCTTCCTCACTTAGAATTTGGGCCCAGGAGTGAGCAGTCGTCCTCACTCCCGAGACAGTCCACTCCTCATTGGGCATGGAGGTAGACACCTCCCATTCTAGAGTTTCTCTAACCTCATCCTTTCCAATGAGGCTAGGGCTAGTACCCTCTCTGTATGGATCCACTGACGCTCCCTTTGCATTGTCCATCTGTGACACAGGCGTGGAGACATCATGAGGAATTTGCCCTGGCAGTATATCTACACCTTCTTCCTTTGTGCCACACTCTGCTGGTCCTCCCCCAACAGGTTCAACCTGGTGCTGTGTGCTGTTACATGCAGGGTTTTCTACGTTTGTCCAAGTGGGAGCCAAACGAATTCATGATGTTCTAGACAGACCTTGCTTCTCTAAACACCCTGAACAGTGAGGAATCAAGAATACGTCCCTTCCGGCCTTGAGGCACATTATGCATACTCTCACAGGGTAGTTGGAAATCACAACATGAGGAGGCAAAATTCCACCATAGAAACATTGCTCAATTTCTTTAAGCTTGGCAACCTCCTCAGCTATCATAGCTCGGGCATGATCCGGGTAGCGGGATGGTCCCGAAGCCATGTCTGTAAATAAGCACATAAAAGTTCATTGTTACTACTGAATTCACTATACTTGGAGCAGTCTCTCAAAATGGCTCGCTGCTGCGTGTTTACATTACCGCCTCATCCTGTAGTGGCGGCGGCAGCACTCTGGTTGCATCAAACTTTGTCTCTGGCTCAAACTAGTACTTATCCGACCTTCTGCTACTGATAATTTACTCAGACTGTTACAATTGGACTTCTTTTTCTCTCCTCAGCACACTTATATGATTTTATGACTCTACGATTAGCTTTCAATCAATTTTACTTGATCAAAGTCACTAAAAGCCACAGTATTTCTAGGAACATGATTGCCTGCTTGTTGCAGCCACTCATGCAACTCACAGTTTCTTGATTGCTCAGAAAATTATGCTGTTGCTGAATCCATAATACATGCTCACAGTCTATTGCTAAGAATTCTTGTTTGCGTTGATTATATTTTACAGTCCTTCTTTGCAAAACAATCGCACTGTTTACACACAGATCCAGCTGGCTTTGTTAAAATCACAACACAGTTTGAGCTCAGTTTTGCTGAATGGTACTCACTGAATCAGTAGCTGGCTTGCTTCATTGGAAAATCTTAGCCTAAAGTCGATTCTGGAAGGTCTTTTGGTTGAAACGGGCTGGTGATCCCGTCGGTTGTCACTACAAACACCACATTTGCTTCCCAGTCAGTCGGATAACAGGTTGAGCCTGAACTAGTACAAAAAGTCTGTATTTCACAGTATTTAGAACGTTTATTGTCACCGCAAAGATTCACCTGGCTACTAGCTCGCACTCCACTCGCTCTCTCCCTCTTGAACACTGGGCTGCACTCTGAAGCTGGCTAGGGGGCAGGACTGACTGCAGTCTCACCAATCACTCGACGCCATGCAAATGAGCCTCTCTTTCTCTTCTTGTGCTCTTCTTCCACGGCGATCGTCAAGCAGGCAAAACTTAAACTGCAAAACAACTTTTTTTCTCGGCTGAACTTTTTCACGGCGGGAGTGCCGTTTTTTACCATTTCTTGTCAGAACTTGGCTGTTTCTTTAGCGACTCCCCCAGTTCACACAGCAAGCATTTGAAACTTTCAGGGCACAATTGTTTTGTTGTTTCCTAAAGTACACAATACTTTTCTGTCACAAACTTGAGAAAATAAGCTCTGTAAATGCTCTCTTTTGATGCAGGACAAGGGGCACACGCAATTTGGCTTCACAGCTCCTTGGTAGATGACGGCACAACACACAGCAGCACATGAATAGCAAGCACACAGCAGCACATACAGATGGCACTACTCTGGGCAAAATCCTTCTGTGCAAAGCTTCCAGTTTTGGGTACCAAACTGCCAGACAGGCAAAACACTAGCCACAACGTGAGCAAACCAAATCTGTTTTCTCCCAAAATTCAAAAACACATCCCGGACGAGACCCCGGTTTTGTAACCCCCCACCGCCCCCCCTTTTTTAACCAGCAGGGCTTCTTCTCTCACCACAAAATGTCTAGGGGCAACAGAGAGGGGTTGGGGTTTACATACTGAAAAGACATAGAGAAAAACAGAGAAAGTGGCCACCATTAGGCTAGGTGGACCAGGCTGCTATACAAAAACAGTCGATCAAGTATGGCAACTGCCTGGCACACACCTGGTAGGGACCAGTTACCATGGCCAGCAACCCAGGTCCCTGGGAGAAAACATTTGCTCACAGTTATGCTAGGTTTGCACTTCTGGACAGGGGCACCCAAGTAAATCCAGACACAGGGAGGCAATAACAATACTGTCCAAACCAGGTTGGGATTCTAGTGTGTGGCTTTTATTCATGTAACAAAGTAGGAATAACACACAAAGCAGAGATGGACCCCCATGGGACTACACATAGTGGTATTGCAGATTTCTCCAGGGTACAGAAATTCCTGAATTCCCATTTAGCATAGGGTGAAGAAAAACAAAAACAGTGAACACTCTGGTTCTGAATTTGACTATTGGCACATATGGCCGGGCTAGTACTGTTCCCATTTCCCACAGGAATGGAAGTGGTACCCATGACCACACTGAGCACATCCAGGCTCAAATCTTCCAGAACCCACTATACTGGGGTAAACTGAAGAAACAGACATTCCAAACCGACATTTCGGGGTAATTACTTCCATTAGGCATTGTCCAGATGCAGTAAATGAAAATGTACTGGTGCCCAAACTGAACCTGGAGAGGTAAACTGGTTACTGCAGATGTGGGGTCTCCCACCTTTTGCCTCCAAGTTTATGCTCAGCCATTCATTTGGTTAACACCCACACAGAAGAAAACTTGTAGTTGTCTTAAATGTTTACCACACTTAGCAAACTAGTGACAAACCCCTGGGTGGTCAAAGCTAAAAGTTCTGTACTTGGACAGTCACATTCTTGGACTCCAACGTAGGCAGAAACTTTACTTGGAACTGGGTGACTGGTCCCATTGTCAGAGAAATTCACCCCAAGGTATTGCAGATGCCCGTGGGCTGACACAGAAAAGATTTGTACTCCCAATCAATGAAGATGTACAAGGCAGCTTCACCAGGCAAAATGGATCAAGGGGATTGCCCCTGATCCTGGAAGTCACCCCCATGACTCCTGGAATGGGGCAAGGAAAACCTTCTGGCACAGATCACCACTTCAGAAAACTGTCTTCTTTGTTCTTCTTCTAGGGTGAGAACAAATTACCACAAAACCAAAAGGGTGTAGCTCTTTGTCAGAGCTAATCTGAGGAGCTGCAGCCTCTTCATCGAACTCTACTCTACTACCAACTAACTAAACATTCCAGTTCACTCCAAAGCCAGCTAAGACTGTGGCTTATGCTGCTGCGAGAGTTCTATGATTACATCATCACTCCAGCTCAGCTGAGCCTGAAGACAGAGTGTGACAGTATGAAACCCATTTACCTGGCATTTCACAAGCTGTCTTCCCTGCCTGCCACTGATTCTAACTGGAATTCTAGTAACCCCGGGGAACAAGGGGGTTACATTACTATGGTCATTTTTTCTTTTAGTCTTTCAGTAGTAAGGTTTAAATCCTGAATCACAGCAGATAAGTTATCAGGTTGAGGTATTAATTTCACAGGTGCTTGACTCTCTCTCCACCCCTTCGGTTATATAACATTAAGGAGGAGGTGGTCAGCTCCAAAGAAATTTCCTGAGGTGAAAATGTAATTAAATCAGAATTGTTATATACAATTTCCCCAGAGGATTCAAAATCCAGTTAAGTGCCATCATAAGGTGACAAGGACAGAGCTTCTACTTGAGGGTAATCTAAAACAGGGGAATGAAAATTAATAGATGGTAATCTGAAAGCAGAGGAGGAATCCTGTTGGTCCATAATTGGTGTACACAGAGCTACCACCACAGGGTTGCTATACCTCCAAAAAATCTGTTATTTTGAGTTGATTAGGGGTCTCTATATTAGTAGTTTTATCCTTAGGTAGGGAAATAGATTTTTTTGCTATTTTTTTCTCTTCTTGCCATTTTTAGCTGTATTTTTCAGTGGGGGGTCATCATTGAACTGTTTCTCCCCACTTCAAGTGCTAACCATAGTAAATCTCCCTAAATTATTCAAACTCTGTAGGATAAAAACACTATTTCAAAGGAAACTTTCCTTTAAAGATACAAATCAAGAACAATATCCACAAACACAGAATGATAAAAAGTTCCTTATAGTTGAAAAATATCCAGGGCAAATACAGTGTCTGGTCCTAAGTTCCAGCCCGGAGAGTTCCAACAAGTCTTAGTCTTTTATTAGAAAAGTTAGTCAGCATACAAGTCAGAACATTCCTGGACAAACACCAGTTAATCAACTCCTTACAGTCTGGTTTCAGACCGCTACATAGCACAATATCAGCATTATCCAACGTTACAAGTGACTGATTAGAGGCCATGAACAAAAAATTAATCACAGGGGCTGTTTTCCTGGATCTGAGTAACGCATTTGATATGGTGGATCATCTCCATCTCCTTGACAGCCTTAAACAACTGGGCTTTGATAATTCTGTATTAAAATGGTTTGCCAGTTATCTGGGGGATCGATATCAACAGATAAATGCCAATGGTACTATCTCATCCTTACCCCTCTTGCTAAGAGGGGTCCCTCGGGGCTCCATTCTGGGCCCACTGCTCTTTCTGATTTATGTCATCACTTTAAACAATAACATCACTGACTCTAACATCCACTTATTTGCTGATGACACTGTTCTATATACCTCAAAACCCTCCCTCGCCCAAGTCTGCTTAGCACTCCAGACGGGCTTTAACCAGCTTCAGCAGAACCTAATAGTGTCAAAACTACTGTTGAATGCTAAAGAAACCAACGTAATGTTCTTTCACCCACCCAATTCACCTACTGCTTCTAACCTTAGCTCTACCAATCCCATTACCTTGCTTCACTTCAAATACTTAGGGTTCTTGCTTGACTCTCATTTATCCTTTACCTCCCACATTGAGGCATTTTCCAAAAATCTGAGGCAGAGACTCGGGTTCTTTTTCAGAAACAAATCGCTACTCTCTCGAGACTCTAGAATCAGACTTGTTCAGGCCACCTTCATGCCCCTATTAGACTATGCAGATATTATATACGCTAACTGTTCAATAACCAGTCTTCAAAAGCTAGACACCCTCTATCACAGTGCTATTCGGTTCATTACCAATGCTGCAGCCAAAACCCACTACTGTTCTTTGTATAAGGAGGTTAGCTGGACCTCCCTGGCAACCAGAAGAGTTATTCATAGATACACCTGGGTTTACAAAGCACTTATAAGCAAGTTGCCCCCCCCATATCACTTCTCTCCTCCACCGTTCCCACAGTGCCTATGCGCTAAGGAAATGTGCATACATCTCACTGGAGGTACCCCAAATTCACACTCACTTTGGTAAGTCAGCCGGGAACTATGTTCTTCCCACAGCCTGGAACAAACTTCAATCCATGCTCAGATTAAAAAAACGTGATCATGCTGAGCGCATTCAAATTGCTTATTGATAAAATTACTCCCAACATCTGCCATTGTTCTGCTTACCTTTGTTGTGCTTTGATATGTGAAATGTCTGTTTTGTCTCCTGATTACACCAATTGCTCAAACTGTTATCCATTTTTACTATATCCTTAAATTCTATAGTATAATATGCACTTGCTTTCACTTCTGAAATGAAGTACATCGGAATGTTTCTCTAGTCACCTCAAATTGCTATCCATTTTAATTGTATCACTAATATGTTGTACTCCTATATTGTACTGTATCATCACTGTTTTTTTCCTGTTGATGTTGTAACCTCCTGTGTCGTGCCTGAAAATAGACACTTTTAATATGGAAACATCTCTATGTCCGGGTAATGTCACCACTTCCTTCATTCATAACCCTCCCCCCCCCCAATTTAAAAGCTCACCCTACTATAGCATCATCCATATACTACTGGAAAATAATTCAGAAACGCCTTAAATCCAACCCAGCTCCTCTCATATATGCCCCCGTTTTGGGGAACCGAAACATCACTCTTGATAATCATCCAGTTTTTTGTTGTAATTGGAAAAACCGGCATTTTTTTCTTGGAGGATATACTTATACCTCAGACTCTCAAATTAAAATCCTTTTCTGACCTGCGCAAACAATGGAATCTTCTCCAGCATGATTTCTGGAAATATTTAGTTACGCATGGCATGGAACCTTTATCTTCCTACTATTCCTCATCAAGCTATATATGATACTTTTATTTCTAAATGGATCAAAACAAACTGTAAATTAAATAGTATTATTTACAATCATATCAGAAATACAATTCCAGATCAATCTATCATGGCAAAAAATAAATGGAGTACCCTTTTAAATTATAACATAACCAATTCACAATGGCATAACTACTGGCTATCCTGCCATAAATCAGTCAAGGATAATCGCAGTTCACTCATACAAACCAAAATTCTATGTCTATGGTACAGAACTCCTGAGATTTTGCAAAAAATGGGCTTAATGAACAACAATAAATATTGGCGCTATAACTCCCCCAATGGCAATTTGCTACATATTTTATGGCATTGTCCTCCCATTCACAGTCTTTGGCATCACATTCATTTCTTTGCAATGAAAGTGATTGGTCTATCCTTTGCATTAGATCCAAAACATTGCATACTTTGTATTTTCAATGCTCATTCATACAAAATATCCCATTCTCAGACTAGGTGGTTATCCCTACTATTCCTTCAAGTTAAACGCCTTATACTAATGCATTGGAGATCCAACATCATTCCCACCCTCCCGGATATTCTCAAACAACTATCTCAATACGTCGTCCTTGATCGTATGTCACACTTAGCCTCTGACTGACTTAATTTATATAATAAATGCTGGCAGGACTGTTTTAAATATTTAAACACGTCTACACATATTGTCATTCAATCCATGGATCGTGATATGTTCACATTGGAATCTCACTTCTAGCTCTTTCGTTCCTTCTTCATCTCCTCTCTTTCTATCTTTTTATCTCCTTTTCTTCTTTCCTTTCCTTCTTCATTCTTGTTCACTTTCTTAGATATTCTTCTCTTTTTTATGTTCTTCCTTTATACAATCTTACACATACTTGTATTAAATTACAGCATAATAGAAGTACAATCACACCTACTCATGTTTCTTGTTTGTATCTGCTTTTACCCCTTGAATCATAAATTGCCATATTTTCTATCATACAGATTGTACTGCTACATATTGTTTTTTCAACATTTGTTTTCCCCTTTAATATCATTGTATAATACTTCAGACAGCATGTTTTTTCCTTCTCCCATTAAGAATTTATGTAAGTGTATATTGGAGAATGTAGTGTATTTGTATGTATCATCACAATAACTACAATAAAAAGATTAATTGCAAAATAATCATCTTTGTGTCTGGTGCATTTACCCGGTCATCAGAAACTAAATACATAAAATTAACCTCCTATCCTTATCCTAGCTCTGTTGTTATCCATATTTTGATTTAATCTTCTCTTTCCTTCTTTCTGTGGTAGTAAATAAAATAAATGTAAAAGCGCACTTATCCATTATGCACTTTTGAATATACCCGGCCGTGGCCGGTATTTGTTCTGCTACTGTTTAGTTGTTGAAACATAGAAATTGTCGGCAGATAAGGACCGCTAGGCCCAGTCTGCCCGTAGGCGCTATACATTGTATGTGGCCACTGATCCTATGTGATCAATGACTTTTCATAATTCCCTCCCCTCTCAAGCTTCCCCTGTGCCTGTCCAAGGCATGCTTAAACCCCTCCACTGTGCTTGCCCCCACTATCTCCTGTGGCAGACTATTCCAAGCATCGACTACCCTTTCTGTATAGAAAAACTTCCTCACATTACCTCTTAATCTGCCCCCTTCCAATTTCATATTGTGCCCCCTTGTTCTAGTACTTTTTCTACATTTGAAAAGGTCCCACCTGCACCTTGTTTATGCCCATGAGGTACTTGAAAGTTTCAGTCATGTCCCCACTGTCTCCTCTCCTCCAGTAAGTACATATTGAGGTCCCTTAGTCTCTCCTCATATGTTTTGTGGTGCAAGCCCTGCACCATCTTTGTTGCCCTTCTCTGGATAGTCTCCATCTTATCTATGTCCTTGCACAAGTGTGGCCTCCAGAACTGCACGCAGTACTCCAGGTGAGTCCTTACCAATGTTTTATACAATGGCATCACCACCTCCTGCTAGTGATATCCCTGCCTATGCACCCCAGTATGGCCTTCTCTGCCACCTTTGTGCACTGCTTTGATATCTTAAGGTCATTGGAGATGATAACCCCCAGTCCCTTTCCTGTTGGTGACAGTCAGCTCCTCCCTCCCAACCTGTAGCTCTCCCCAGAGTTCACTCTACCCAGATGTATTATTTTGCACTTCTTTGCATTGAACCACAGTTGTCACATCTCCAACCATCTTTCAAGCTTCTCCAGGTCCCTCTTCATTTTCTGCACCCCTTCTGGAGTATCCACCTTGTTGCAGATCTTGGTGTCATCTGCAAACAGGCAGACCTTTCCTTCCAGCCCCTCTGCAAGGTCAGTAATGAAGACATTGAACAGGACTGGTCCTAGTACTGATTCCTGTGATACCCCACTGGTCACCCCCCCCTTTCCCCACAGATTGTACCTCATTTACCACCACCCTCTGTCTCCTGTCTGTTAACCAGTTCCTAACCCAGTTTTCCACTTTGACTCCCATGCCCAGACTACCCATCTTGTTAATCAGCCCTCTATGTGGGACGGTGTCGAAGGCTTTGCTGAAATCTAGGTAGGCGACGTCTACCACTCCTCCCTAATTTATTTCCCTATTCACCACATCAAAAAAATCTATTACTGTAGATTTGCTTACATGATCTTCCTGCTGTGAATCTGTGTTGCCTCAGATCCTGAGCACCACTGGATTCCATATGTGCCACTATCCTTTCTTTCAGCAGTGTCTCCATGATCTTACCCACCACTGAGGTGAGGCTGACTGGCCTGTAGTTCCCCGCCTCCTCCCTACTGCCGCTTTTGTGCAATGGGACATGTGCCATCCTCCAGTCCTCTGGAATGACACACGTGTTGTGTGACTCTGTGAACAAGGCTGTCAGAGGCACTGCTAGTTCCCTTCGCAGCTCCTTTAATATCCTCGGGCGGATGCCATCTGGCCCCATGGCCTTATTCACTCCGCCCATCTGACAACTCCTCCCTTAGCATTTGCCATTAATATTAGGGGTTTTTATAGGACAGTCATCTTTTGTCATCGTACAGCTTTGGAACACTTTAGTTTTCATGTATAAATTTCCTTGTTTATTCTTACCTACTTAGGGCACATTATCTAGTTATTTCCTTAATAATCAGTCAGTTAAATTGTGCTGATTGTTTTGGTTAGCTCCTGCCTTCCTATGGCACAAGTAAAAAAATACATAAAAGTGATTTGGATAATCCAAAACATTTCTAGGAAGCCCCCACTCTGCCAGAATGACGCATGGATGGCCAAGGCACTGGGGCTCGGTCTTTTGCTTGTCAGCACTAAATAAATGTGTTCATTTCTGCCGCTCAGTGGTGCCTCTCTTCTGTAATTTCAGAAACATACAGAGATCCAGATGTTATAGAGATGACAAGTGATTACTCTGTCCTGTATCCCCAATGCATGAACTTTGTTCTGCCCACACAACAAATGGTCTGCAAACTCGGATTTCAGGGCAGCAAATCATACTGTAGTATTCCGAGAAGTTAAATCCAGATTAAACTATAAAAAGTAGTCATTTGGTTCCAGTATCCAGAGTTTTTATTGCCATGTTTGATGAGGTCTCCCAGTATCCCAGCTTGTTGCAAATTTTTGCATTAAATGGTTAGGATGTATGAGCTGAAGAATTAATTAAAAACAGCAATGACCTCAGGGGAGTCAGTTGGTTTTAAATATACATACATAGAAACATAGAAGTTGACGGCAGATAAGGACCGCAAGGCCCATCTAGTCTGCCCATTTCTTTTTTCTACCTTATAAATGTGTCATCGGCCTTTGCTCTGTCAGTGGCCTATCCATTCATAGTCATTTGTATTGCTCCCTTATGCCTATCCCATGCCTGTTTGAAGCCTTGCACTGTATTCATAGCCACCACTTCTTGTGGTAAGCCATTTCGTGCATCCACCACCCTTTCTATGAAAAAGAATTTCCTCACACATTCCCCCTTAATCGGCTCCCTCTAATCTCATGCTGTGTCCTCTTGTCCTGCTATTTTTCTTATATTTAAACATGTTAGACTCTTTCACCTTGTTAATGCCCTTAAGGTGTTTGAATGCCTCGATCATATCACCTCTCTCCCTCCTTTGCTCAAGGGTATACATATTGAGCTCTGTTAATCTGTCCTCATATGTCTTCTGATGCAGTCCCTGCACTATTTTGGTTGCCCTTCTCTGGACTGCCTCAATTTGGTTAATGTCCTTGTGAAGGTGTGGCCTCCAATACTGCACGCAGTACTCCAGATGGGGCCTAATCTTACTGTATTACAGTTGAGTTATGTGCCCTGACCTTGTGACCATTTATGTGTTGTTCTGTAATTGTTGATGTTCAGACCCCAGGACATCTTACTGTATTCTGAAACATGCAGTATTGTCCTCCCATTGTACTGCCCAGAGCTGAAATGGTTAATAGAACCTATGCTAATGATGGAATGCTAGGCTCATGCTCAGTTTTCAAACCACTGTCCCTGGTAAACATTCTACAACTGTCAGATTCTTTACTCCGCTTGAACAGTACAGAAGCCTTGGAGAGCTCTCCTTCATCTTTCTTGAAGATTTTATTTTTCTCGTTTTTTTGAAGTAAAATTTATTTTTGTTAATTTTTAAAGCACTGTCCTTGTGTTTACAGGTAAACTAGTTTAGGTTTAGTGTTATTCCGGTAAGTTTTTTTGGTTTCTTTCCGGTTCTTTTCACCAGGAGGGAACCAGACTTTTATTTACAATTTTAAATGAAAATTTCTGTATTTTATTCCTTCTCTGGGCTGGTTGCTTAATTTGTTTATTTGAAGGAAATCGGGGTAACTCTTGGTTCTCTCAGCGGTTGCTAAACCGACCGCAAAGTAAAAAAGATAAATAAAGTAAATAAGGTTTAAGCCTTATTCATTAGTGTGGATTTCTGATTCTCAGAGAACCATTTATTGGGGATTTTACTGATTTTGTCACTAACCCAAGAAAAGAACTGGCCCAATGGGTTTTCAGCTTTGTACAGAGTGTGGGGGAACTGTTTGAGAGCAGATCCTCATTTATTTGTGCTTTTACCTAGGGTTTAACCCCCTGAAGGCAGATTGTAACATCTGTAAAATCAAGAAGTATTCTTCAGTCGATGCTTAATAGGCATTTTAACTGACTGTAGGAAAAAGGTTCAATATGGAAAGGAACCGGTTTTACAGCCCTCTAACCAGGGTAATGGTTCCTTGATTAAAGAAAACAACTGCAGACACTGCCACTGAACCGGTAAGTTCTGCTGAGCAAAAGAGGAAGGAAAAAACACTCGGTTCAGCAAAAAGTATTTCCTCAGTCGGTGCTTAATAGGCATTTTAACCGACTGTAGAAAAAGATTCAGTAAGGCTGCTAACCCAACTTTGGACAAAAGTTCCTCCTCTTATATGTAGAAACTGAAGGAACCGGTTTTGCAACCCTCTAACCAGGGTGATGGTTCCCCCATTAAAGAAAAGAACCACCGACACTGCCGCTGAACCGGTAAGTTCTGCCAAGAAAAAGAGGAAGGAAAAACACTTGGTTCAGGAACCGCAACCTACAATACTGTCAGTTCCAACCGCAAATGAATAGCAAATGCTATACAAATTTTGCAGGCGCTGCAACCAGTACCCCAGTTCTGGTTCAGCAGCCCAGTTCACAGACCTCAGTTCAGGACGTGGGTTTCTTCTCAGTTCCTGGTTCATTTGAACGGTTTGCTGAGATGTACATATTGAGTTTGAACCTGGTGTATGCCCTTATCCTCAACATCCTGACTCCCCTGAAAAGGGAGCTGAGATTTTTTCCTCGCTCTTTGCCTTCATAAAGCACACAGACACTGGACCTCTCTAGCCAGGAATCCACAGAGGAGGAGGAAGAGTAGCCAGACTATATTGATAGGATGGATGTGCCAGTAACAGAAAAACTGGTGCTCCCCTTCCACAAGTCTCTGAAGAGACAGGCTCTAGAATTTTATAAAATCCCACTTCCATTCCCCCAGTGAACAAGAGGCTGGATAGGAAGTATTGGGTGGCTAAGTCTGGAGCAGAGCACCCCAGCCATGAAGAGGTGGTGCAAGCTGTGGCTTGTGATAACACAGGGATTCCCCTGGCATCACACCCACCAGATAAAGACTCCAAGAGATAGATTCTTTGGCACTAGAAATCCCACTTAGGTGCCTCTTTGTCCATTAGACAGGACACTCACATGGCCTATATCTCCAGATAGTAAATAAATAAACAAATAAAACATCTCTGGAATGTAGTTTCAGAGATTGCTGGGGCATAGAGGCCTCTATATGCCAGTTCAGAAGGACAGTGGATGCAATGATATTGCAGCCAAGCAAATGGGGGCAATTGCAGTGTCTCTGAGGAGATGGGCCTGGCTAGGGACAACTAATTTGTCCCAGGCCAGCCAAAAGGCATCGGATTTTTCTGGTGAGCCCACATTCCTTTTTGGTGAACAAACAGAGGCTTAACTGGAAAACTTGGATGGGTACAAGGTAGCTTGTAGGATTGCTGCTGCAAAGGAGAAAGCAGCAACACCCCAGAAGTACCAAGACAGATAGTGGGCCAGGGGCTTGCCCTTAGGTTCATGATATTGCCCAAACTGAGGGCAGGGTTTTTTAGACCTGCCAGTCTATCAGAAGTAACCCTGTTAGAGAGGGTGGTGACCCATATGGGATTCCTGACATTTAAACAGGCATTTAACAAAGCCAAAGTAAGAATGGTCACCTGGCTACCATCATCCCTACACTCAGAAAGGGGGATTGGGCCTACACCTCTGGCCTTAAAGGGCACTTCCTCCCACATAGTTCAGAACCATTCCTTTCTGCCTTATCTCTGCTCCTGGGGTGCTTACCAAGTGCATAGCATTGGTAGACGCACACCTAAGGAGGCAGGGAGTCATAGTCTCCCCATAACTGGATGACTGACTGATGGCAGGCCAGTCTCCTCTGTGGTTAGAGGTGCACTGATCACCATCTAGGATACCCTGTGTACGCTGGGTCTCCTGGCAAATAAAAAAAATTAAAGTCAATGCTAACACCATTTCAGCGCCTGGAGTCTGTAAGGACAAAGACTGGACACACTGAGAGGAAGGACCTTCCTCCCGCAAGGAATGGTAGACAGCTTGGTGCAGCTGGCAGACTCATTCTAGCTGCATAACCCAGACCAGTGAGGCATTTTTCTACAGTTGCTAGGGCACATGGCTGCAGCAACAGTGTCAGGATCAAGATTCCAGAGGAGAAGCATTTAGTTCCATGTCAGGTCTCACTGGTCCCAAAAAGAGATTCCCTGTCAAAGATGGTCCCAGTCACAAGAATCCTGCTGCAAGCTCTGCAGTGGTGGCAGGAAGAAGACAACCTCAGGGAGGGTGTGCCTTTCCTTCAGCTGCCACCAGCAGCAGTCTTAACAACCTATGCCTCCCTCCTAGGGGAGCACACACTGCTTCACATAAAGCCTGCTCAGGGCAGCTTAGCTGGGCATTCAGTTCTTCACTCCAATGCTTCAAGGCATGGTGGTTTAGGTCAAGACAAGACAATACAACCACAATGCACTACATAAGCAAGGGGGCACAAAGTCATCCCTATTGTGCACAGAGGCCATGAAAGTGTGGAGTCTTAACTCACTCCCTGGACATCTCCCTCTCAGCTATCCACCTCCCAGGGAAGGACGATGTCCTAGCGGATGCTCTCAGCAGGATCAACTAAAATCACCAGGAGTGCAAGTGGTGATCAGAAGGTGGGGTACCCCAGAGGTGGACCTCTTCACAACCCCAGACAATCACCAGCTACCACAATTCTTTTGAAGACCTCTTGCAGCGGACACAGTCCCTCTGGATGTGCTGCTGTTGCGTTAAACAGGGAAGTTTCTGTATGCCTTTTCTGCATTTCCCCCTGTTGCTCAGAGTGCTGAACAAGCTCAGGGTTCACTCAGCTACAGTGCTCCTCATTGCTGCACATTCGTCCAGAAGGTCATGGTATTTTCTACTGCTGACCCAGTCAATTTCCATGCCAATCTCTCTGCCCAGGAGGCACAACCTGTTCACCTCCTTGCAGGACAGGGTCCTTTACTCCAATATCCGGTCTCTCAGGGCTTGGCTCTTGGGGACTTAGAGTATTTGGACTTGCACATTTCTGTAGGGGTGCTGGAGGTTCTTAGGGTTTCTAAAGGACCCTTCTACCAGAAAGACTTACACCTTTAAATGGAAGACTTTTTTCCATTTGGTGTCAGAAAAAGAGATAGACTGCTGCCAGGCTGATTTGTCAGTCATCCTACAATATATGGCACACCTTCTTTCTCTCGGCCTTAGACCTTCTACCCTCAAAGTACAGTTACCAGCTGTCTCTGCTTACCTCTCAGCTGGTAAGGGGTCATCTCTGGCAGTTAATCAAGTGTTTAGCAAGTTCTTCAAGGGTCTTGTGCATTTGCATTCCCTCACAGGGAATACACCTCAGCATGGGACCTCAATATATGCATTGGCTGGCTAATGAAACCACCATTTGAGCCCATGTCTTCAGCAGAGCTTAGGTATGTAGCATGGGAAACTGTGTTTCTGGTAGCCATCACCTCAGCTGGGAGCATCAATGAGCTCCAGGCCTTGTCCACTGAGTTAATTACATATCAGATCATAGGGACAAGATAGTCCTCAAGACTAACAGAAACGTTCTGCCCAAGGTGGTTTCAGACGTCTACCTAAATCAGTCCATTACTTTGCCAGTTTTTATTTCACTAACTACTCTAGTTCAGGGAAATGTAGACTGCACAGCCTTGATGTCAAGTGAGCTATAAGCTACTACTTGGGTCACACAAACGGTCATAGGCAGGTGAGTACTCAGCTTTTCCTGACCTATGGAGAAGTAGGAAAGGGCAAGCCTGCCTCAAAGAGGTCTGTTGCCTGCTGGATGGTTGCTTGTATTCAGTTCTGCTACAGCAAAGTAGGTAAGGAATCCTTGTAGGCCTTAGGGCTCTGTCTACATGGGGTAGAGCTGCTTCAATAGCAGCTGCAGGAGATATTCCTTTGTTGGAAATCGGTAAAGCAGCTACCTGGAAAACAGTTCACACCTTTACCAAGCACTACAGCTTGGATACCCAGGCCAGAGGTGATGCCAGGTTTGGCAGAACAGTACTGCAGAGCCTGTTTCCTGAAGAGGTTCTCTCTACCCTCCTCCAAAGGTATTGCTTAGGTAGTCTGCATATGTCAGAATACAGTAAGATTTCCTGGGGTTTGAAGAAAACATTACTTACCATAGTAATCTTTTTTCTTCTAAGGGAATCTTACTGTATTCTGAGCTCTCACCCTACCACCCCTGCTAGAACCTATGGGCACTGCAGCACAGCTATCCATGCTGTTGTAAACCCATGAGTGGTTTTGTTGTTGGGCTTAACGACTTGAGTCTTAGTGTAGCCCACAGTTTTAACTGAAGGGGATTGTTGGTTGTCATTTATTTAGTTAATTGTTAAAGTTAGTATAGATAGCTAGTCAGTATTCATGCTCCATAAGAATCTGACAGTTGTAGAATGTTTACCAGGGATAGTGGTTTGAAAACCAAACATGAGCCTAGCATTCCATCATTAGCATAGGTTCTATTAACCATTTCAGCTCCGGGGCAGTACAGTGGGAGGACAATACTGCATATGTCAGGATACAGTAAGATTCCCTTAGAAGAAACAAAATTACTATGGTAAGTAATATTTTCTTATAGTTTATGTACAAGGGACCACCTTGCAAATGAACTTGCTCAATGGCTGTTATCACTTCAAAACTAAACTGAACTGAACTGAAAGTCTTGCTTCAGTCCATTTTAATTCACAATTTCAAATCATTTCCAGTGGCCTTATATCAATAGTCTTTTATCAATATCCTTTTATGGGGGCTTTAGATTTCGGAGATCACCTGACTTTTCTCTTGAAAGCTAAAGCCCATTTTCTATTCATAGGGACAAAAACCAAAATTCAGTAGAGAAATCTACACGTGAAACCACGCCCAGAATTTAACTTTAGTTATTTAAACTTTTAGATTATCTCCGCCCTTCTTATAGAAGGCAACAGTATAAACTATCCTATAAAATTAAATTGAGTTGTTTCCCAGTTAAATCTTATTTATGCATTTTTTTGTAGGTTCCTTGGATTTTTAGTCAATATAAGTACCAGCTATTAAGTATAAAACCCCCAATTTTAATGTACATTTGGAGCTAAGTTTTTTAAACAAATAAATTAAAAAATGTTTACCATCTTTTTCGGTGGTGTTTTTTTTTAATAAAAATCTGATTGCAGGCATTACTAAAAACAGCCCAGGTCACGCTGAAACTGTTGGCCACAACAAAACTCTACAGCAGGAGCAATTTAGCTAGTTGTTAAAGCACTGAAAAACAGCAAGAGATACTTTCTTTAAGTTGTTGGTTTTAACAAACAATACAAAATTTACAATTGGTACTATTGTCCGGTCTTTTCACATACTTGAGTGCACCAAATGTAAGAAGGTTACCTCGTTTTAGCAGTAGTTTTAATATTTTGCTGAGGTTTTGAAAACAGCTTTTCAGTGCATTTTTTTTGGTGCAGTTTACAACTGGCTAACAGACAGGAGACAGAGGGTGGTGGTAAATGGGATCCAATCCAGGGAGAGGGGGGTGACAAGTGGGGTACCTCAGGGATCAATCCTTGGTCCAGTCTTGTTCAGTATCTTCATTAGTGACATCGCAGTAGGACTGGAGGGAAAGGTCTGCCTGTTTGCAGATGACACCAAGATCCGCAACAGCATGGATCTGGAAGGGGTGGAGAGAATGAGGAGGGGCCTGGGTGAAGCTTGAAGAATGGTCTGAGTTGTGGCAGCTGAGATTCAATTCAAAGAAGTGCAAAATAATGCACCTGGGAAGAGGGAACTCGAGGGAGAGCTACAGTATGGTAGGGGGATTGCTGACGATCACCAGCAAAGAACAGGGCCTGAGGTTATCATTTCAGATTACCTTAAGGTGTCCAGAGTACAAACGCTGCAGGGAGGGTCAGTGGCATGCTGTGGTGCAAAGGCAGGGGTATTATTAGCAGAAGGAGGGAAGTAGTGATGCCATTGTACAAAACACTAGTCAGGCCACACCTAGAGTACTATGTCCAATTCTGGAGGCCACACCTTCTCAAGGACATTGACAGGGTGGAGGCGGTCCAGAGAAGGGCAAATAATATGGTACAGGGTTTACACCACAAAACATATGAGGAGAGATTAAAAGACTTAAATATGTACTCGCTGGAGGAAAGGAGGGAGGGAGGGGCATGATAGAAACATTTAAGTACCTTAAGGGTGTTAACAAGGTGCAAGGGGGAGACATCTTCCAACTTAGGAGTACAAGAACAAGGCATGACATGAAACTAGAAGGGGGTAGGTTGAGGGGTAATGTGAGGAAGTTTTTCTTCACAGAGAGGGCGGTGGATGCATGGAATAGACTGCCACAGGAGGAGGTGGTGGGAGCGAGCACAGTGGAGGGATTTAAACATGCCTGGGGCAGGCATAAGGGAACCTTAGAGGTGGGTGGGAGTGGAGAAAAGCCATGACCAGCTAGGGTCACAGGCCACAAACAAGTGTAGGGAAAAAGGGCAGACTGGATGGGCCTAGAGGTCCTTCTCTGCCGACAATTTGTACACTATATTTCTATGAGCCTGACAGCATGTCTAAAAAGCTTTTAAAAATGGCACTGGTCTACACAAAGATGCAGACACATGCGCACTTTGCACTTTAATTCTAACCAGGTCATGTGATTAGACCACAAAAGAAGAGTATGTTAAATTAGTGTGGATTTAAGTTCAAAACAATTTCTCTCGAACAGACAGTTTTAAAAATGCACTTTATACACTTTACAAAAGATGAATAGATTTATTTATTGAAACCTATTTATCAACTTGCTCTATTCAGCTATTTATAGACTTATTTATATATTTTTATATGCTTTATTTATTTACTTATATTCACTTCATTTATAATGGTGGCGGCGGCGAACTCGCCATTATCAGATGTCAAGCAGGAGGAGATAAATAGAAGCAAACAAAACGAAAAAAAAAATTTAAAATATGCCTAAAAAGGTATTTCTCTGATTTTTAAAATAAAAAAATAAATATTCTGAGGTTCAATAAATAACACAAAGCACTGCTCCCAGCAGAAGAAATGAGGGAGAATAAAATGGGTGAAATTCCTGTAAGTCAGGATATAGGACAGTCTAGTATCCACGCAGCTCCTGGAGCCTTGCCTTAACCCTCTGCAGGGTTTATCAACAAAATGAGCCGCCCGGCTGCGGCCACCACAGACTCCTAAGGCTGGGCTGGCTTCAAGTCGGAGGAGTTGGTCAGGAACCAAGCTATTCCAGCAATACAAGTCAGTCCGGTAAGGCTCTGCAAAGGTTTTTCCAGCACCAAAAAAACTGTTCAAACCATTAAAAAAGTAATAAGGTGCACAGGCAATGGTGGCATACCTGTTGAAAAAAAAAATGCCTTACCAGAGCCCTGCTTCCAGCGCTTCTCCACAGCAATGTAGCGTGCAATTACTGCTTCTCCCAGAATCCTCTCGTGTCTCAGAACAATGTAACACATTGGAGGGAGGTGGACACTAGTCCATTTCCAGAGGAGAGTGTCCAGAAGGGAGTTGCTAATCTGAAAGTGGACAAAGCAATGGAGCAGATGAGGTGCATCCAAGGGTATTGATGGAGCTCAGAGAGGTACTGGCTGCTCCTCAGATAGTCCTATTTAACAACTCATTGGAAACAGAAGTGGTTCCAGAGGACTGGAAGGGAGGGCAGATGTAGTCCCACTTACAAAAGTGGTAGCAGAAAAGAGGCTGGCAGTTATAGACCTGTCAGCATGACATCAATGGTGGGAAGGTTAATGGAGTCATCGCTGAAGGAAAGTA
Source organism: Neoceratodus forsteri (assembly GCA_016271365.2). Classification (NCBI taxonomy): domain Eukaryota; kingdom Metazoa; phylum Chordata; order Ceratodontiformes; family Ceratodontidae; genus Neoceratodus; species Neoceratodus forsteri. The sequence goes on from CM057452.1 coordinate 445,198,252, forward strand.
TTGTGGAATATCTTGAGTCCATTGAGTTACAAGACCTGAGTTTCTTTGACTGGGTGACCAAGGAATTAGATCAGGGTGGAGTGGTGAATGTAGATTACCTAGATTTCAGTAAGACTTCCAACACCGTTCTACATAGGAGGCTAGTAAGCAAGCTAGGTAGCTTAGGAGTGGGTCCAAAGGTGGTAAACTGAGTAAGAAATTGGTTGGAGGATAGGCGGTAGGGTGTCATGTTAAATGGAGTTCACTCAGAGGAAGGGATAGGTACCTCAGGAATCAGTGCTGGGACCCATCCTTTTTAATGTCTTCATAAATGACATTACAGATTAGCTGGCAGCTTGGGGTGCCTCTTTGCTGATGTCACCAACATTTTCAGTAGGGTGGATACTCGGGTCGGGGTGTGTGGAAAGGATGAGCCGAGACCTGAGATAACTCAAGGAGTGGTCAGAGGTATGGGAGCTGGGTTTCAGCACAAACAAGTGCACTGTAATGTACTTGGGGCACAGAAACCCAGGGGCAGAGTACATATCAGATGACCTAAAGGTGGCCAGACAGTGTGACAAGGTAGTTGGGAGAGCTAGTGGAATACTGGGTTGCATAGAGAGGGGTATCACTGGCAGAAAAAGGGAGGTGGTATTGCCTCTGTATAGAACACTAGTAAGACCCTACCTGGAGTACTGTGTCCAGTTCTGGAGACCACATCTCCAGAAGGACATAAAAGTGTAGGTGGTCCAGAGGATGGCAGCTAAAATGGTGTAGGGTATGCATCAGAAGCCCTATGAGGAGAGACTTAAGGACATAAATATGCACACGCTGGATGAGAGGGGGGGGGGATATGATAGTGACCTTTCAGTAGCTCATGGAGATAAATAAGGTACAAGAGGAAAGTGTTTTTCTGTGGAAAAAAAAAGGTGCTGAAGGACAAGAGGGCATGATAAGAAGCTGGAGGGGGATATATTCAGGAGAGATATGAAGAAGTACTTCTTCACAGAAAGAGTGTTGGTTTCCTGGAACAGTCTTCCAGTAGAGGTGGTGGTGATAAAAACAGTGGTGGGGTTCAAGAATATATGGGATGGATGTGACGAATTTAGGCTACACTCTCGGCTGTGACTGATGGACCACTTTTCTGTCTCCTTATTTCCTAGCAACAGCTTTTCTTTTTTTCCCGCTACCCAATGTTGGCCACCTAGTGTAGCTCTTTACTTTCCCTACTAAACTTCTTACTAGTTCTCTCTTTTCATTTTTTCCATTTCCATCCATCCAGTTCCTGGGATTATGCCAAACACCCAGAGAGGTGTTATGTAAATGCATTTTGTGTGCAAAAAGCATGAAGGCTATTTTAAATAGAAATAAATACAGTTTATAAAGCCTTTTAAAAAAAAAAAAAGGATTCAGAAGTCATATAAAACAGTAATAATGTCATGATTAGTACAGTTATAAGAAATCCTTAAAGTATTTTCACAAATTCACATTATAAACCTGTTACTTTATAAGATTCTATGTATAAATGTGCTTAGTCACTGTGTATCAGAGATATAGAGAGTCAATATATGTGGATATATATGTGTTGTACCTTTAATTGAACCAGGAAGTCCCCGGAACAAAAATTCCCTTTGGTTTTGAAACATGTTCAGACATGTAACATCATGTCCAGACTTGTAAATAGAAAGGACTTAGTCAGGTGCCCCCCCCCCACCAAAATATATAAATACCTCTTCACAGAGTTTACTTCAGTTCAGTCCAGTGGGGCTCAGCCCTGACAGAGGAGAGAGGTTCTACTGTTTGCACATACAAGCTGTTGAATGCAGATGAGAAGGGTCTTAGGAGCTCTAAGATCCAGGACTGTATTATGGGAGAAACTACTGATGTTAAGTAGTGATTTCCTTTGCAATTATTTTGTTTTCATTTATTATTTTTTGAACTTTTGAAAAACAAATATCACACCACAGTGTGCTTTAAACCTGTAAATTTGCCTCGTCTGAAGTTTATTCCCACACGCTGTGACAATAGCATAAGGGAATCTTAGGGAAGGGGGTGGCTGAATGGGTTGGAGATCAAGTAGGATCTGTGGTGATTCAATAGGCAGGGGGAAAATGGGCAGACTGAGTGTGCCAGGCAGTCCTTATCTGCCAGAAAATTCAGTTTCTGTGTTTCTCCTGAGGATTAATGCTGTGGCCAGTGTGGTGGTGCCACTGGCCTGCTTACATATGAGAATTCCTCAGTGGACCCTCAGGGTCCAGTGCGATCAGCTGACGGTTGTGCTGGACCAAATGGTTTTCATCACATCCCCACTTCGTGACTCTTGCACTTGTGCAGTGGCAACAACTGTCTCCATGTGTCACAGGGCTTGGCTGCATTTGTCCACCTTCATGGCAGACGCCCAACAGAAGCTGGCCAGTGGGGCTTCCGGTGACGTCACAAGGCTGATGGCCACTTGATTTAGCAGCTCTGGGAGCTGTAGGCAAATAAATACTCTTTACAGCACTTTCTCCAGTGGAATTTATCTTAAAATAGCGTAGACTGATACTCACTAAGACATCAAACCAGTCAAAGAAAAAACAGACTAAGGTGGCCAAGCTGAAAGCTCTGATGGATGGAGTTAATCTGGGCCTGAGCGAGCCCAGTCATCCTGGATCCCCGACGCTAAGTTTGGACAGCACGGAGGACGGGCCGAGTTCTCAGAACAAGGGCTAGTTTTATCTAAGCTGGATGGAATTATAAAAGCAGTACAGCGAATGAGTCCTTGGTGGCTGATTTATGCACAGACCTTAAAACTACGGCAAAAAGGATGACAGCTACTGAACAAGCACTGGGCTCAGTCACAGACTCAGTGGGACGGCATGACCGAGCCATACTTTACCATCTCTCACAGGAAAGAGAATTGCAAAGCCTCCTAGATGACCAAGAAAACTGGGCAAGGTGAAACAGCTTTCAGATCCACAGTGTTCCAGAGGAGATGGAGACATCTTTTGACTCAATGGAAAGTTTTGTAACTTGCTTCCTTCACTCAGTGCTGCAGATACCTGAAGATACCACACTGCCCTTTGAAAGGGCCCACTGCTCTCTACTTCAAAAACCAATGGACCAAAAAGCTCTCTCTCGATCAGTTGTGGTCCATATGCTGGAGTTTCCCAAGCGCCAACTCATTTTGCATATAGCCTGGCACAAGAAGGATTTAAACATCAACGGAAAGAAAATTTACTTTGACTAGGACTTTTCCTACCTGGTAAATAAGAAGCGGCGAATGGTCCCGGGACTTTGTCAAGCAGGCAAAGGAAAAAAACATTAGGATCCACCCGGCTAGACTGTGGGTGTTCACAGACAGTGGTCCTCAGTCTTTTGACTCACTGAGGGAGGCCGCCTCAACTCTTCGCAAACTCAGTCTCACATGCCCAGAGCATGAGATGGAAGCGCTGGAACACATCCTTGCCCTTACAGCCTGGCGTCATGCAGGCAGACCCAAATGGGCTAATCTCACTCCAGCAACCTGGCCACATTACTTACACTCAGATCTGCGGCATTTACTGGACCAGGAACTCAGTGATATCAACAGCACAAGTACAGTATCAGACATTTGTGCAGCCAAAGTCGCAACTTGAATAAAGCCTGTAGTCTTGTCTTTGTTTCCTGCACCCAACACCTTATTTTAAAGCCACAAGATTGAAATTTGTAACTTTTGGGGACCTTTTGTACTATGGACGGAAGCCCTGATATCTTCTCTGACTCCTATTGGAGTCTGCTGTTTGCTTTCCCTTCCCCATTATTACTGTGGAGTACAGTACTTGAACATTCGGACCTCCCACTTTTGGATATTATTCTCTCCGCACACTTTTGTTTTCTGCTGCTATGCCATTCATCCTGACTTGGACTATGGGATGCTACTCATTAACCTTTATTTTGTTTGCAGGTTTCATCATTAGATGACAGACATTGCATTGTTATTTGTGCTTGTTTGGAATGTTAAAGGTATTGATGATGTCACGTTCTATGAGCTGAAAGAGAGTACAAAAAAATATTTTCTTTTTGAGGGGAGAGAAATTCATAATGGGCCGTTATTTCCTCCTGGGGGGGGGTGTCTCTCTGCTTGTGTTACCTCCGTCGGAGAATTGTGAAGAGAATACTTGTACGGGCTGAGATAATCTACCCCAGAACGCAAGCCTGACTGACGGCTTGCAAAATTTTATTTTTGGACAGCTCAGTGGAAAGACCAGCTTTTCATTTGGGGGACTATCACTTTGAGGCACTTTTACACCCTTTGGAATGCTCCGCCCTTTAAGTGAAAGTTTATTATGGTCCTCAGATTTATTCTCAAAGATAACTTTGTTTTTTTTTGGGGAGGGGCATTGTATAGGAGCTTGAGGGAGATATTCAGCAAAAGTTTAGTACAAAGAATATTTTTGGGAGGAAGCTTACAAATTTCATCACACATGCTTTAAAAGATAGGGCAATGGGCTGATAACCTATACCCACCCCTTACTGCATCCCTACTGGCCATTCCTTCTTTGGCCGCAGCCCCAGGACCCATTCTGACCACTTATCCCAAGGGTCAGGCAAAACAACCACTGTTTTTTTCTTTCTTTCTTTCCTCTTTTTTCCCTTTATATGCTATTAACATTTCCTATCAATGTTTTTGCACCTGTTGTGCACTTGTTCAATCAATCAATCAATCAATCAATCAAAATCTTTATTTATTCAGGCGAACATCATTGAGCATAGCTCATTTACAAGATGGACCTGATTGGTCATAAACAACAAAATGGTTTAAACTCACAAATATACAAGTATAGAATAAGTACAGTAACAAAGACTTTTTTAAGAATAAACAACAAAGAATGAGCAAATGCAATAATATACACATATATACAAGGCAAGTAAACAGTGGTATTGGGCACCAGATCAAATGTGGGAAAAAAGTAATGAGTTGGGGTTTAGGAGGTAGATAATATAGAAGTTAATGGGTGAATGCATGGACAGATAAGGGAGGGAATCTAATGGGGCAGGGGTGAAAAGGGACTGAAGAGGCTAGGAATTGTGGAAGCAATTGCATATCTCTGGGAAAAGGTTTAGGTACAGCTTTTGAAGGAGACTACAGGAATGAAAGTGTTCAACTTCAGGGTCTTTTGTAGAGAGTTCCAGATGTGTGCTAGAAAGTAGTTGATTGCAGCCCTTCCATGACGGGTACATGCCTTAGGTAGATTCAGCAAGATGAGGTTATTGCTTCTTAGGGCATATGGCCTTGGAGTAACAAGAGAGAATCAATCAGAAATGTAGGATGGTAGTTTATTTGTCAGAGCTTTGTATATCCAAAGAGCAGCATTTTTGTTCCTTCTGTGGTGTAGGGATGTCCAACCAACTGCAGCATAGAGAGAACAGTGGTGGGTACTGAAAGGAAGGTCAGTGATGAACCTTAGAGCTCTATGGTACAGGGTATCCAGTTTATTTAGGTAGGACAGGGAGCAGTGGCCATATAGGAAGTCTGCGTAAACAAGGAGGGATATAAATGAAGCCTGGATTAATCTCTGCTTAGATTCTCTGTTTAGAAAATGTTTGATCCTGAAGAATAGGCCAAGCCTTTGCCTTAGTTTTTCAGGAGCTCTTCAATGTGCTGGGTGAAATCAAGCCTGTTGTCAATCCAAACCCCAGATATTTAAATTTATCTACATAATCAAGGCTCTCACCAAGGACGGTAGAAAGTTGGGGAAGAATGTTTGGTGAGTAGGTATTGGTGGAGATGAACATAGCTTTAGTCTTCTTGGCATTTAATAGAAGCTTCTTTTTAAGTAATTTGTGTTGCAGTAAGGAGAAGTCAGCTTGTAGTAGATCATAGGCCTTTTTTGGTGATGGATTGCTTACATAAAGGACAGTGTCATCTGCAAAAAGGTGAACATTACTTACATCACTTACATTAACATTAACATTAATTACAGGTGAACATTACTTTTTGTCTTGTTAATTGTTATAGACCTTGTGTGAGGAGAGGTGCTTATACTTCGGGTGAGAATTTGGGACAAGGGGCAGTGACTTCAGAATTTTTGATGTGGATTACGGAATACTGTACGTATTATTGCTGTTTCTCCTTACCATGGGTTCCTTGACAATAACTACCTTGAATGTTCAAGGTATTAATTTCCCCAAGAACTAAAATTTCAGCCCATTTGAAACATTTAGGGACCGATATTGGTTTTATACAAGAAACTAGATTCACGGAAGGTGAACATATTAAATTATGTTACACCTGGTTGCGCCGGGTAATTTCTGCCTCTCATTCCTCTGGAAGGAGAGCGGGAGTTGCAATATTGCTTCATAGAGATCTGCCTGTCGAATTACTTCATACTGCAGAAGCTGAGAATGGGAGGTTGGTAATTGCCTCAGGCACTCAATTTACCCAGAAACTCTTATCTGATCAATTTATATGCCCCGACAAGTGACTCACCTGAGTTTTTTAGGAGAGTATACTCCAAAATTGCAGGCCTTGGAGAAGGTATGGTTTTACTGGAAGGTGATTTTATTTGTGTCCCAAACCCCATTTGGGATCACCCTTCACAGTCGTCAACCACTAACAAGTTTATGGGGCGAGCTGTTCGAGCTGGGTTGCACAAACTGGCTCTTGTAGATATTTGGGGAGAATTCCATCAGTCTGTTAGAGACTATACTTTCTACTCTAATCTACATGGGTAACATTCACAGTTAGATTACTTCCTGGGGAGCAAACCAAATTTATAAAAAATAAAATCATGTACTATACAACCTAGAGTTACTTCCGTTCACTCTGCAGTTAAAGTCAGGATCCAGCTTGGAGACTGGACAAATAATCTTGTTTTGGAGGATGAATACATCATGGCTAGTCAGACAGGATTTTCAGCTGCTAATTCAAGACACCATCCAAGAGTACCTTGAGGTTAATCAGACCCCAGAGGTTAAACCGAAATGGCAGTGGGATGCTCTGATGGCAACACTTAGAGGTGTTGCTATTTTTTATGCTTCCCACCTCAAAAAAAACAGCATATGACAGAGCAAACTAAACTAGAAACCTACTTAAGAGATCTTGAGCAGCAACATAAACAGTCAGGGTCCTTCAGACTTTATCAAGAAATGCAGGAGGTCAGAAAAGACCTTCAGGCTCTCATGGATGTGAAGACCAACGGTTACCTCAGATACCATAATCATAAATATTATGAACAGGGTAATAGGGCCGGTCGACTTTTGGCATTTTCTCTTCACAAAGTTCAAGCAGACTGATATGTCAGAACCATTAAAATAAGGAGAAGGGACATGGTGGGAACGATATTCACACCCAAAAATATGGCTGTAGCCTTCCAGAATTGCTATACAACCCTTAACAAAAAAGACACCCCGACAATAACCACTGGTTCAGAAATTTCTGATTGCTCTCCAAGCTGTCAGAGGTAGAAAGGCAAACGTTAGATGCTGCCATCACCTCAGAAGAGCTAAATCAGGTTATCCAAAATATGCCCACGGGCAAGTCCCCAGGCCCAGATGGTTTTAATGTAGAATTCTATCAAGCCTTTAAGCAGCAGGTTCCCTTGTACACTAGTGTTGTGAATTCCTGTGATGAGCGGGAAGACTTGCCTAATTCTTGGCACTCAGCCTTCATAACTGTTATTCATAAATCAGGCAAGGCACAAGATGAGTGTGCTTCTAACCCCAGGAATTCTTTGATATGATTAACTGTAGCAATCAGCCTTCAGTGTTGAACTGCCCCAGAGAAATTTTGGAATGGTATGCAAATGATGGTACGTCTATTGGCTCGTGCCACCATTCAAATCTGCCCTTAACAACTGCTGCATTCTATAACTCTCAGATTACTTTCTCCACCTGCCTGTTAGGACGCCGCGGAGACTGCTTCTCATCGTTGTGGAAGAATTCTTTATTTTTTGCCAAAAATGTAAGTATTCCTTTTTGATTTACCGTTGGAACTGCTGCCTTTACTTTCTACTCTTAGTAATGCTATTTAATATAGTTTTTAGTAGTATTTTAGTTTAGTTCCCGGTTCCTCAGCAGTTCTTTGAACCATTGAGGAACCGCTTTTCTGTATTTTTGTGTAAGAAAAAAATAAATAAGTTATTTTGTTTAGGATCCTATTGGAGTCCTTTGTGTAAGTTCTGGTTTATTTCTGACACTTTTGCGGTTTCTTTCGGTTTAGCAACCAACCTCATTGCTAAAAAGGGGGGGAAAATTCTCTTCTTTTTTACTTGTAACTGTCTATTGTGATGTTTTTTTGCAGGATTATCTTGGTTATGTCTGACAAGCATAAAAACAAGGCAGGCCCTACAGCTTTTAAAAATTGCATTAAGTGTGGGGACAGTTTTGCTAAAGCAGATAAACATGACTTCTGTCTGCTCTGCTTAGGTCCCTCACACTTCCAGGCCGATTGCAATATTTGTAAAACTTACCCAGCTAAAACTGTGGAAAAGCACCTGGAACGATTAAAAAAACATATGGCGTCCACACAGGAACCGAGCGGGTCGGTTCCTGACCAGCTGTGTTCTCCTCCTAAAGATAAAAATGCAGAGACTAAAGCCCCTGAAAAAGGCGAATGTTCCAAGACAAAAAGAACCACTGACCCAGTTCCGTAACCATCTCCAGCGAAGAAAAAGTGTAAAAAGAAGCACACTAAGCTGCCAGGCAAAAAGCCAAAGGAGCCCTCAGTGGAGAAACTGAATATGTCTTCAGCTGAGGCCGTAGCTCAAGCCTTACAAATTTTGCAGGCATTACAGGGCTTGGTCTCAGTTCTGCAACCAGCAACACTGGTTACACTGGAACTGCGTTCAGTTCCAACCCCGGTTAAAGGGTTGGTTCAGACATCCCAAGACCTCTCATACGAGGAATATGATGGGGATGAAGATGAAGAGAAAGCCATTGAACCAAAGGTTTCTCCGTATCAGGAGTTTGAGTCTCCTCCAAGGCTGCCAGAGGATTACTCCTCCCATTTTACTTTTGTCAAGCAAATGGTGGAGACCCTGGACATTCCCACTAATGAGACAGTGGAGAAGGAAGAATAGGCAGATTTTCTGGACATGTTGGGCTTGGCTTCAACTAAAAGGCTCCTTCTGCCCATCCAGACAGCCCTAAAGAAACATGCCCTAAAGATAATGCAGACCCCCAATTCAATTTCTTCAGCTGATAAAAAAGCTGACAAGAAACATCAACTGGATAGGTCAGGAGCAGTGTTTCTGTTTCAGTACCCTGACCATGAAGGGGGGTAGCGCAAGTAGCTGCCTGTGATAAGGCAAAAGTGCTGCTCTCCTCTCATCCTCCAGAAAAGGATTCAAGAAAGCTGGACAGCATGGCAAAGAAGAGGTACTTGGCCACTTCTTTGTCTATGAGGCAAGCAAATTACATGGCATATGCAGCCAGGTGTCAGAAACATCTGTGGAATTCTATGATGGCCCTGGCTGAGAAAGCACACCTGCCATGACTTCAGAGATGGTTGAGACAGCCAGGCTGAGTTTAGAGGCCAGTAAAAACCAGTGTCATGTGGCAGTTGATTCAAATGACACTGCAGCTAGGTGGATGACCTTAACGGTAGCTTTGAGGAGGTTTGCTTGGCTCAGGACCACAAACCTCACCCAGGATACCTAGAACAAAGCCATTGATTTCCCTTGTGAAAACAGTTCCCTGTTCGGAGAGAAGACTTAAGCCTACATGAAAAAAGTGGATGAATACAAAACCACTTATAGGAGCAATGCAGCCAAAGAAAAGGCTTCTACCTCCTACTGGACTCAGGGAAGGGGAGGTAGAGGAAAGTAAGGCTACCGCAGACCTTTCAAACAACATGAAGTCTTGCTGCATTCTGACTATCTGCAGTTAGCTCCAGCCTTTAAACTGCCCCGGAGAACAAAGGGTTAACTTTCTATGCAGTGCATAGAATGCTGAGCTTGAGCTCGGTTGAGGTCTCTGTCTGCAGCCCTTTGAAACCCAACTGTCAGATTCTTTACTCCGCCTCAATGAACAGTCGCTCCGGAGATTCTCCTTCAGCTCGGTTCAAAAGTCTGTTAAAGTGTCGGTTAAAGGGATGGGATTGAGGCATCTAAGGTACAGTTCAATGCTGCCGTGGACTCCAGTGATGTGTCATCAAGAGTCATGGCTACATCTGTTGCTCTTTGGAGAATGGCTTGGCTCAGATGTACTAGCTTCTCACAGGACTCCCAGGCTAAGGCCATGGATTTCCCTGTGGAAGATAATTCTCTGTTTGGAGAGCAGACAGAGAATTACATGAAGAAAATGGAGGAATATAGGACCACTTATAGGAGTGCACAGGCCAAGGAGAGGCAGGCAACTTCTCAAATGCAGCATTCTAGGGGCAGGGGCAGACCTTTTCATAGGTCTTTCTACCAAGCACAGGCCTCTTCTCCCTTTTCATAGAGGGGGTTCTTCAGAGGGAGAGGCAGAAGGGGGATAAGCAGGGCTGCATCCACTCCTCAGCCTAAGGCCCCTGCCAAGCAGACATCCTGATGGGTCTGCCCAGGTCGACTCTTCTATCCCTGTAGGAGGCAGACTGGCTTACTTCGTCCAGGACTGGGTGTCTGTTACTTCAGACAAGTGGGTCCTGGAAGAGGTAAGCCAGGGACTGGTTCTCAGCTTCAAAAAATTTCCGAAGATGAGAGCCAGATCTTTTCCACCTGCAATTCTCTCCGAAACTCTTACCCTAGAGGCAGAGATTTCATCTCTTCTGGCCCTAGAAGCCATAGAGAGAGTTCCTACCCTACACTGGAGCAAAGGTCTGTACTCCAGGTACTTCCTTACCCCAAAAAAGACAGGGGAGTGGGGACCCATCCTAGATCTAAGATACCTGAACAAACATCTTTTAAAACCAAGGTTCAAGATGGTGACTCTGGGAATAATTCTTGTATTCCAATTGTTTAACCAGGTGAGACACACTAAGCTGAAAGCTTGTTTACAGGTGCAACCTGGGAGCACAGGGAAGTTAAGTGACTTGCTCAGGGTCACACGGTATGCAAGTGGGGGCTGTGGGATTCAAACCCAGGTCTCCAGATTGCAGCTCAGAGCCTTAAACCACTGTGCTATACTGCCTCCCTTTGCAGCTCAGAGTCTTAAACCACTGTGCTATTCTTCCCTCTCTAAGGCCAGGGGGCTGGCTAGCCTCCCTGGACCTCAAAGATGCCTACTTTCACATTCCTATCAGGTGCTCCCACAGAAAGTATCTCAGGTTCAAGTTGCCCTCAGGCCATTATCAGTTCAAAGCAATGCTTTTCGGCCTAGCATCAGCTCCAAGGGTTTTTTACAAAGTGCCGGGCAGTAGTAGTGGCCTTTTTAAGAAGGCAGAAGATTTCCATCTTTTCATATCTGGACGACTGGTTCATAGTGGGTCAGTCTCCAGACCAAGTCAAGTCAGACCTGCAAATGACCCAGCAGTGCTGTCTTCCCTGGGGTTTATTCTCAACCTTCCCAAGGCAGTCCGCGAACCAGTGCAGCTCCTTACCTTTATAGGGACAAAGCTAGATACTGTCAAAGCAAGAGCCTTTCTTCCCTTGGAAAGGGCAAGAGTTCTTGTGGAACTGGCTTCTTCCTTCAGCCTTCAGGTGTCTCGACCAGCAAGGCATTTCCTTCAGCTGTTGGCCACATGGCAGCTTCTACAGCAGTGGTCCAAGGGGCAAGATTTCAGATGAGGGATATTCAGTTCCATCTGAGGGCTGTTTGGTCCCAAAAGAAGGACCCTCTTACCAAACTGATTCCATTGACTCGGATGCTGATCCAAGCCCTCCAATGGTGGCAGGATCAGGACAGTTTAAGGCATGGGGTCCCATTTGTCACTCAGTCTCATTCAGTGGTCCTTACCACTGATGCTTCCGTATTGGGGTGGGCAGCTCATCTGGGAGCTCTCACAACCCAGGGACTGTGGTCCCCTCAGGAGTCCCTTCTTCATATCAGTCTTCTGGAACTCAGGGCAGTTTTCTGGCCCTGCAAGCCTTTTTCTCAGACTGTGCAGAACAAGTGGTTCAGGTCAGAACAGACAATACCACAACCATGTGGTACATCAACAAGTAGGGAGGCACTCGGTCTACAAACTTGTGCATGGAAGCCATGAAATTGTGGTCCCTGGCTTATTCCTTGCAGACCTCGCTGATAGCAGTCCACCTTCCAAGAAAGGACAATATGCTGGCAGATGCAGTGAGCAGGATCTCCCAGGGCCATCACTAATGGTTCTTGGACCCCCTGGTGTTGAAAGTGATTTTTTTCAAAGTGGGGCACTCCAGAGAGAGATCTCTTTGCAGCCCCAGACAATCACCAACTTCCTCTGTTTTGTTGCAGACCCCCAATCTTGGGTTCAGGCCCTCTGGATGCTCTGATTCTGAACTGGGAAGGGAAATTTCTGTATGCCTTCTCTCCCTTTCCTCTTCTGTTCAAAGTTCTAGTCAAAATAAGGTCACAACCTTGCAAGGTGATTCTGATTGCTCCAGACTGGGCCAGACAGCCTTGGTACCCCCTGTTGCTGTCTCTAACAGTCCATCTTCCCCTGTCTCTTCCCAGGAATTACAACCTGTTAACCTCCTCTCAGGGGAGGATTTGGTACCCCAATCTTCAATCTCTCAAGCTCGAGGCATGGCTCGTGAAGAGTTAGAGTATGCAGATTTGCATCTGTCTCAGGAGGTTTGGGATATTCTCAAAGCTTCTCAAAAACCCTCCACCAGAAAGACTTATAACTCCAAATGGAAAAGATTCAGCATTTGGTGTTCCAAGAAACATATTTCCCCAGACACTGCTGAACTGCCTACAGTTCTGGATCATATGGTCCATCTTAATGGCCTAGGCCTCAGACCAGCTACTCTCAAGGTACATTTGTCAGCTGTTTCTGTTTTTCTGTCAGTGGGGAAGTCTTCCTCACTATCATCTCATCCTGTGTTCTGTAAAATTTTCAAGGGATTGCTTCATACCAATCCTCCCTTCAGGGATCCTGCCCCTGCCTGGGACTTGAATGTTTGCATTGCTCAACTGATGCAACCTTCTTTTGAGCCTATGTCCTCAGCAGAGCTTTATTTTATTTTATTTATTTAGTTTTTGTTGACCGGGTAAGTGCACTAGACAAATCCTGCCTATTTTCAGGTACGACCCAGGGGAAGGGGATACAGATGAATGGCAACTGACCTTGAACCAGATTAAGCTGTTGGTGGTATTTTTAGTGAATGAGGGAAATTTGGCCAGGACACCGGGGAAATTCCCCTACTCTTTTCGATAAGTGCCATGGGATCTTTAACATCCACCTGAACTACCACCAATCCAGGCAGATGGGACCTCGGTTTAACATCTCATCCGAAAGACGGCACCTCAGAAGTGCAGCACCCCTCTCGTGCTGCACTACAGTGTCAGTACTGGGATATTAACCCAAGTGCCAGATGTGGGAACTGAACCCACAGCCCTCTGATCTCCCGGCCTCAGAGGCGAGTGTGCTACCTACTGAGCCACTGACACTGCTAAAGCTTAAGTACTTGACTTGGAAAACTGTTTTTGGTAGCCATTACCTCTGCCAGACGTATCAGTGAACTGCAAGCCCTGTCAGTGGAACCTGATTTTATCTCTTTCCATAGAGATAAGGTGATCCTTAGAACCAATAGGAGATTCTTGCCCAAATTGGTTTCAGACTTCCACTTGAATCAGTCCATGTCTCTCACTGTCTTCTTCACTGATCATTCTTCCTCAGGAGAGAGGAGGCTACACAGTCTGAATGTTAAAAGAGCCCTTAGCTACTACATAGAGCGTACCAAGGGCCACAGGTTTGATTCCCTCCAGTTATTCCTCACTTATGGAGAAGTGGGAAAGGGCAAACCTGCCACCAAAAGAACTATTGCCAGGTGGATTGTGTCTTGTATACAATTCTACTATGAGAAACTGGGAAAGATTCCACCCTCAGGCCTGAGGGCTCACTCTACAAGAGGTACAGCTGCTTCCCTAGCTGCTGCCAGGGATATCCCTCTGTTAGAAATTTGTCAAGCAGCCACCTGGAAAACAGTCCATACCTTTACCAAGCATTACTCTCTGGATATCCAGGCTAGGAGTGATGCTCAGTTTGGCACAGCAGTACTTCAGAGCCTGTTCCCAAAGTAGGTTATCTCCCTCCTCCATGGAGGTACTGCTTGGTAGTCTGCAGATAGTTAGAATACAGCAAGACTTCATGTTGTTTGAAGAAAAACTTACTCACCTTAGTAGTTGTGTTTCTTCTAATGGAGTCTTGCTGTATTCTGACCTCCCTCCCTGCCACCCCTCTCAGAACCTGGTTTTTGGGAAGTGGGTGGGCAGGTGCAGTGTTGCACCCCAGAGGTGCTTCTGGCACACCTTCCCTTTTATTTGTTTTATTGTGCTCTTTGGATTGTTTTTTAGTTTTCGGTTTCCTGGGGAATCCAAAACTCTTTGTTGCCAGTTGGCTTGTTAAAAATTTTACAGTTTCCACATAGTATAGTTAATTTTTGCTCGTAAGAATCTGGCAGTTGGGTTTCAAAGGGCTGCAGACAGAGACCTCAACCGAGCTTGAGCTCAGCATTCTATGCACTGCATAGAAAGTTAACCCTTTGTTCTCCGGGGCAGTTTAAAGGCTGGAGCTAACTGCAGATAGTCAGAATACAGCAAGACTCCATTAGAAGAAACACAATTACTAAGGTGAGTAATTTTTTCTTCTTTCAGGCCCAATCCACCCCTGTATACCAGCAGAAGAGGGGGTATTTCAGGGGCAGGGGCAGAAGGGTTTCCAGGCGTGGTGACCAGTCCACTTAGTCTACAGCCCAGGCAAAACAGGCTCCCTGATCCACATATCAGGGTCGCGTCCCACTACTAGTAGAGGGCAGGCTGGCTCACGATTTTACAGTTTGGAAGACAATCACCACAGACAAGTGGGTCTTGGAAGTAGTGAGCCAGGGGCCAGCCCTCCACTTCAAATCCTTCCCCAAGCTAAGGTCAAAACCCTTCAGGCCAGCATCTCCCTCAAAAGGGGCACTCTCGGAACAAGAGTTGTCAGGCCTGCTGGCAGCAAGGGCAGTGGAACCTGTCCCGGCCATGCAGAGGGGAAAAGGATTCTACTCAAGATACTTCCTCACACTGAAAAAGAATGGGGAGTGGCAACCCATTTTGGATCTCAGAGCACTAAACAGACATTTGACAAAGCCAAAGTTCCAGATGGTAACTCTAGCAATGATTCTTCCTACCCTTCAGGAAGGAGACTGGCTGGTATCCCTGGATCTCAAGGATGCCTACTTTCACATCCCAGTCAGGGAGCCTCACAGAAAATATCTCAGGTTCAGGCTTCACTCAGGGCATTACCAGTTCACTGCTCAACAATTTGGCCTAACCTCTGCTCCCAGAGTTTTCACAAAGTGCCTAGCAGTGGTGGTAGCACACCTGAGAAGGCATGGAATAAGAGTGTTCCCCTACCTTGACGACTGGCTAGTTGTGGATCAGTCCCCACAGCAGATAAAGGATGCCCTCAAATTCACCCAGGATACCCTGGAGTCACTGGGATTCATCATCTACATCTGAAAATCTGTCCTTCAGCCCATTCAGGTACTGAAGTTCATAGGGGCAGAACTGGATACTCAGCAAGGGAGAGTTTTTCTTCCTCATGACAGAGTAAGCAATATTCTTCAAATTGCAAGTTTTTTCATCCTCAATAGACCACAGCCAGTAAGGCACTTCTAAGGCTGCTGCTACAGGAACAAGGCTGCAGATTCCAGATGAGGGACACTCAGTTCCATCTCGGAGTGCACTGGTGTCAAAGGAGGGATTCCTTGGCAAAGTTGGTCCCTTTAACAAGCACACTTCTGCAGGCTCTGCAGTGGTGGAAAGACAAAAGCAACCTCCGACTGGGAGTTCCAGTCAGGACAGAGTCTCCCTCCTTGGTGCTTACAACAGATGCCTCCCTCCTGGTATGGGGGATGGGGCCCACATTTGGGACATCATACATTACACAGTACATGGTCCCCAGCAGAATCACTGCTACACATAAACCTGTTGGAGCTCAGAGCCGTGCTACTAGCTCTTCAATCCTTGGCCTCTCTGGTAAAGGGCAAGGTGGTGCAAGTCAGAACAGACACAATACCACCACTATGTACTACATCAACAAGCAGGGAGGTACAAGGTCCGACCTTTTGTGCACAGAAGCAGTGAAGATATGGGAGTTGGCTTACTCCTTGCAGGTGTCCCTGGTGGCCATTCATCTGTCAGAGAAGGATAATACTCTGGCAGATGCCCTCAGCAGAATCAACCAAAACTACCATGCGTGAGGTCCCTCAACAGACAAGTACTAGAAGTGGTGTTTTGGAGATGGGGAAACTCCAGAGATAGATCTCTTTGCCTCAGAAGAGAATCACCAGCTACCCAGGTTCTGCTGTAGGCCTCCAGCAAGGGGCACAGTACCACTGGACGCACTGGTATTGGATTGGACAGGGATGCACCTCTGTGCATTCCCTCTGTTCCCATTATTCGTCAGGGTGCTGATAAAGGTCAGGTCTCAACCAGCAACCATGATTCTGATAGCCCCAGACTGGGCCAGACAACCAAAGTACTCCCTACTACTCTGTCAGTAGCCCAACCAATCAGCTTTCTTCAGAGGCACAACCTCTTGACCTCCTTTCTTGGCAGAATTCTGTATCTGAACCTTAGTCACTCCGGCTCAAGGCCTGGCTCTCGAGGACTTAGAGCATGCTAACTTGCAAATCTCCGAACGTGTTCTTAGGGGCTCCAGGAAGCCAGCTACAAAGAAAACCTATGCTGTAAAATGGAAAGGTTTTCTATCTGGTGTGGCACTAAGGACTTGGTACCCAGCCAGTTGGGCCTGCCAGTCCTTCTGGACTATCTCACCCATTTGCACTCTTTGGGCCTACAGCCCTCAATCCTTAAGCTCCACCTGGCATCAGTCTCAGCCTATCTTTCGGCTGGCAAGGGCATTTCTTTGGCAGCCAATTCTATTCTCAAGAAAATTTTCAAAGGACTGGCACACTTGTACCTCCCTCACAGGGAACCAGTGCCCTCCTAGGACCTTAATGTTTGCTTTGCTGCATTCATGGGACCCCCCTTTGAGCCCATGTCTTCAGCACACTTGAAGATTGTCACTTGGAAAGCCATATACTTAGTGGTCGTTACCTCGGCCAGAAGGATAAGTGAGCTGCAAGCTGTATGTACAGAGCAGGACCACGTATCCTTCCGCAGGGATAAAGAGGTCCTCAGGACAAAAAGGAAGTTTCTCCCTAAAGTAGTCTCGGATTTTCATTTGAATCAGACTATCATTCTGCCAGTTTTCTTCACTGACCATTCCAGTTCAGGGGAGTGGAGGCTCCACAGCCTGGACATTGAGCACTCGCAGATATTATCTCAACCACACTAAGGGCCATAGGCAAGACAGGCAGCAATTGTTCCTGACTTATGAGGATGTGGAAAAAGCTACTACTAAAAGAACCATTTCACGGTGAATAGTAGCATGTATCCAGTTTTGCTACAGCAAAGCTGGTAAGGAGCCCCCAGTAGGCCTGAGGGCACATCCTACAAGGGGAGTAGCTGCTACAGTTGCAGCTGCCAGGGATATTCCCCTTTTGGAAATCTGTGAAGCAGCTACAGTACATGGAGAACAGTACGTACCTATACCAAGCGTTATAGTCTGGACATTCAATCCAGGGGTGATGCCGGGTTTGGCACAGCAGCTTGGCGCAGCAGAAATGGGAGGCATACCAAACTTACCTAAGGGAAGCAGGGAAGGCAGTAGGCAGGCAAAGACCCAAACCAAGGAAACACTAGCATGAACAGTAAAAGAAGGGGACAAGACTTTCTTCTTTTTTTTTTTTTTTAATCACCTCCAACCTCGAACTTTCTCATGCTGCCCTGTCTCACTGTGCCACTCTACCACCCACCGTGATCTCCCTCCTCATATATGTTACTGCCCTTCTCGACGAACCCAAGCTAGACAAGCCCCCCCAAGGCAGGGCCTCAAACCACTCACCTGGCGCTCTATCTATAATCCAATTCGTCCGGCTGGGTCGGCGAGGAGACTAAAGGGGCGGAGAGGAGATCCAGTCCAGGGTGTGTGGCAGCCAGTCCTGCAGGGAGACGTCGCCTATCAGGATTGGAGGGGTTTTCTTGTTTTTACGCCCCCTTTCCCCCTTCCCCCTGGCAGGTAAGCATGCAATGACACTAGGACGTCCCCGCTGTGGCTCTGCAACCCACTATTTAGCCCTGAGCATTGCAGTACCTCCGGTCACCACTGGGGCCGCCAGATGCCGGGCTTAACCCTGGATCCCCTCCAAGAGAGGAGAGCAGTCCCACGGACGCCAATCCCTCTGTCTCCTGCCAACCCCAGCGGCCCAGGCTCGTTCCCAAACCCAGGTCACCGGTGTGGCGCAAGGTGTGGCATCCAGCACCTCAACCCTCAGTGCCGCCGGGCCAGCTTGGGACAAGACTTTCTATAGATACATTAGTGAAAGGAGAAAGTCCAGAGGGGTATTCCTAAGATCAAAGGGGATAAGGGGGAGTGTTGAGAAGGGCCAAGGAAAAGCATCTATCCTAAATAGGTACTTCTGCTTAGTATTTACTGAAGAGAAGGTAGGGCAGGGCCCACAGTTCAGCACCATGGACACAGGGGGGAGGGAGGTATGCACAAGTCCCTTCACAAAAGAAAGGGTCCTACAAGAGCTTGCTAAGCTTAGGGTGGACAAGGCAATGGGACCTGATGGCATACATCCCAGGGTACTAAAGGAGCTAAGGGTGGAACTAGCAGAGCCATTAGCAGAAGTGTTTAGTGAGTCTCTGAGCACAGGAGAGGTCCCAGAAGACTGGAGAAGGGCTCATGTGATCCCGTTCCACAAGAGTGGGAGGAGGCAGGGAACTACAGACCAGTCAGTCTTACCTCAGTAATGGGCAAGATTATGGAGGCACTCCTTAAGGAAAGGATAGTGCAACACCTGGAATCCATAGGAGCACAGGCTTCAAGACAGCATGGATTTCCAATAAGAAGATCCTGTCAAACTAATCTCATAGATTTTTTGACTGGGTAAACAGAGTGGTGGACCAAGGGGGTGCAGTTGATGTCGCCTACCTTGACTTCAGCAAAGCTTTTGATACTGTTCCACATAGAAGATTGATTAATAAGCTGGGTAGGCTTGGGGTGGGTCAGAGGTTGGTCAACTGGGTGGCAGACAGGTTGGCAGTCAGAAAACAGAGTGATGGTAAATGGTATGCAATCAGAAGAGATGCAAGTCACAAGTGGGGTACCTCAGGGATCAGTCCTGGGGCCAGTCCTCTTCAATATCTTCATCAGTGATATTGCAGATGGACTGGAGGGTAAAGTTTGCCTGTTTGCAGATGACACCAAGATCTGCAACAGAGTAGATGATCCAGATGAGGTGGGCAGAATAAGAGATCTGGAAAAACTGGCAAAATGGTCGGAAGAGTGGCAACTGGGGTTTAACACAAAGAAGTGCAAAATTATGCACATAGAGAAGAGAAACCCTGAAGCTACCTATAGGTTGGGAGGGGAGTTGCTGACAGTCACAAGGGAAGAAAGAGACTTGGGTGTCATCATCATAGATGACCTGATATAATCCAAGCAGATCACTAATGCAGTAGGTAAGGCTAGAGGAATGCTGGTGTGTATTAGTAGGGGTATCACAAGCCATAAGAGGGAGGTAATAATCCCTCTTTACAGGGTTTTATTTAACTTTAAAAATTGATTAGCGTTTTGCTCATAAAAGTTCTAAAACATTGTGAAAATGCATATCACTTGCCTCTCTGTGTTTAACAAACATAACACTTCTAGAAAACTTATATAAATGCTTTCTGTACAGTTAGTATTGTCCCAAGAAAAAACTGCTGATCAGTTATTTAAAACCCTGCTTTACAAGACACTGGTTAGGCCCCATCCGGAGTACTGCGTGCAGTACTGGAGGCCACACCTGCACAAGGACACTAACAAAATGGGGGCAGTCCAGAGAAGGGCAACCAAAATGGTGCAGGGATTGCATCAGAAAACATATGAGGACAGATTAATGGAGCTCAATATGTATACCTTAGAGCAAAAGAGGGAGAGAGGTGATATGATCGAAACATTCAAACACCTTAAGGACAGTAACAAGGTGAAAGAGTCTAACATGTTTCAATATAAGAAAAATAGCAGGACAAGTGGGCACAGCATGCGATTAGAGGGAGGCCGATTAAGGGGTAATGTGAGGAAGTTCTTTTTCACAGGAAGGGTGGTGGATGCATGGAAGAGCCTACCTCTGGAAGTGGTGGATATGAATACAGTGCAGGGCTTCAAACAGGCATGGGATAGGCATAAGGGAGCAATACAGATGAGTATTAGTAAATAGGCCATTGACAGAGTAAAAGACTATGGCACATTCATAAGGGAGAAACAATTAACAGACTGGATGGGCCTTGTGGTCCTTATCTGCCGTCAACTTCTATGTTTCTATGTAGCAGTGCTGCAGAGCTTGTTTCCGAAGTAATGTTCTGTGCCTGCCTCCAAAGGTACTGCTTCGTAGTCTGCTACAGTTAATCATATTGAAGAATTCCTGGGGTTAGAAGAAAAAAATACTAACCTTAGTAATCTTGTTTCTTCCAAGATATTCTTCAATACGATTAACTCTCCCACCCTACCTCCCTTTCCAGAACCAGTTTCCCTCAGCATAACAGCTGGTTTACTAGACTATTAGTCATCCTGGGTTTTTCTTAATCTTTTAAAACCAGATGGCTCTTTGTTCTTCTAGTTTAGTCCTATCTGACATTCCAGGGGACAGGAAAAGGGGATTGTTTAATTATTATCATTTAACATTGTTAGGATAAGTTAGGTTAAGAATCTCCACTAGCAGGCTCCAATGAAGTCTGAGCGTTATAGAATGCGGTAGTTGGTAAGGGCAGCAGATTTGAACGGTGCCATAAGCCAATAGATGTTCCATCATTTGCATACCATTCCAAAATTTCTTTGGGGCAGTTCAACACTGGAAGATGACTGCTACAGTTAATCATATTGAAGAATACCTTGTAAGAAACAAGATTACTAAAGTGAGTCATTTTTTCTTCGTACCATCCTATTTTTTATTTTATTTTTTTTTTTTTACTAAATGTCGATTCTAAAATGTTTACCAAAGTCTTATCTAATAGGTTGAATGGGATTCTTGGAAATCTTATCCACCCAGACCAATCCGGATTTGTTCCAAATAGACATTTGGCGGACAGTGTAAGGTGTTATCCTTCACCTGGGGGTAGTAAGGTACAGGAGTAACAGATTGCCATTACTACTGACACTGAAAAAGCATTTGACTGTCTCATCTGGGATTTTCTCTTTGCCACTTTAGTTAAATATGGCTTTGGAGCTCAGTTCAGGAGTTGGCTTGAGGCACTTTACTCTGCTGCCACAGCAAGAGTGAAGGTCAGTGTTACTGTGTCAGACCCATTGTGTATACAGCGGGGCACTAGGCAGGGATGCCCCCTCTCTCTGTTGCTCTTTGCCCTTAGTATGGAGTCTCTCGCTGAACTGATTCGATCCCACCCAGATTTGGATTGTATTGGAATTGAAAGGGAAGAAACTTGAATATCTCTTTAATGCAGATGACACGATGCTCAGTCTGCGAGACCCACTCTGTACTTTCCCAATTATATACCAAATTTGACAGCAATATGGATTTGCCTCAGGCTTAAAAACATAGAAACATAGACTTTGACAGAAGATAAGGACCGCTTGGCCCACCTAGTCTAAGCTGCAGATCCTAGTTAACCAACAACCTACTTCATCCCCCCCCCACCAGAATTGCCTTATGTCTGTCCCATGCATTCTTGAATTCCGCCACTGGTTTTGACCCCACGACCTCCTCAGGCAGGCCGTTCCATGCGTCCACCACCCTCTCTGTGGAAAAATACTTCCTCACATTGCCCCTGAACCTCCCCCCCCCCCCATCTTCATATTGTGTCCCCTTGTTCTTGCACATCTCTTTTTCTGAAAGATGTTACCCTCTTGGACTTTGTTGATTCCTTTCAACGTAAATGAGAATAAAATAGAAGTCCTTATATATAGTGATACCCCAGCCCTGGCTCTTACCCTTTTAATTCCCTTTAAGTGGGTCTCGACCCAGAGTAGATACTTGAGGGTGTATATCCTGGCTGATTTAAAAGGTTTGTATCGTGCAGACTGTGGTAAATTCATCACGGAGGTGCTTACGGACCTCAAGAGATGGGAATCGCTCCCTCTCTCCCTACTTGGTAAAGTTGATACTTTTCACATGAACATTCTCCCTCATTTTCTGTTCCTTTTTCAAATCCTCCCTTCAAACATCCTTCAAGCCGAATGGCTTAGCATTACTAAAGTCCTGCACCGCTTTGTTTGGAATAGTTGAAAAGCTAGAATATAATGGTCAGATTTGCAGCATCCAAGGACACAAAGAGGGGTTGGGTTCCCAAATCTCAAAGTTTATTTTTAAATGGCACAGTTACTTCCCTGGATAGCGTATAAAAAAACAGACCAATCTAACATGTGGGTCTCTCAAGAATTAAATAGCAACTTTGGTCCTCGCCCCTTGGAGGGTGCTGATACCCCAGCAGATCAATCGATTAGGTTTTCTGCCTCCAGCCCCTGGACCCAACAACTTCTCCGGGTATGGGGTACCATTAAAAAAGACTTGGGTGTGGTGGAGTCTTTAACCTCGTATACCCAAATAATACACTGTGCTCAATTCACCCCTCCACGCATGGATAATGGTTTCCATCGATGAGCATGCTCCGGTTTGCATCGCTTCTCTGTTTGTTCAAGGAGGGGGTCATTTCTTTTTCTTAACATAATTTACTGAACTCTAGATGTGTTCTCTATAGCAGCTGCTAATAGTGAGAATTCTCTAGCTGCTCTTAAGTTAATTAAAGGGTTAGCAACCCACCTGGGGATATTCTTGATTCAACTCCATTGCAGCGTTGCAACTGCTGACACTGTGGTTGAGCTTAAAAAATATTTCTACAAATATTTTATTTTTATTTTATTCGATAAGCACCTCTGCCTTCTCTTAGTAAAAATCGGAATTTAGTTAAGCCCTGTATTCTAAAGCAAGCTGGATAAATCTGAATGTAGCTAAGCCCTGTATCTGAATTTTTGTTAAGCCCTGTATCTGAATTTAATCAAGACCTGTATCTGAAGTTAGCTAATGCCCTGTATTGCAAAGCAAGCCAGATTTTTGCCTTGTATCTGATTTTAGCTAAGCCCTGTATTACAAAGCAATCTAGAGTTTTATGTTTAAACAGGCCACTCAGCCTGCTTGCAGATCAGGTTCAGGTTCTAGCCAGTGTTTTCTACTTTAACCCTCCCCCCCCTCCTTGTACCTCCCCCTTCTTACCTGTTATATTCTGACCATTCTCCCCGCAGCTCACAGAGCGGTCATGAGGACTCCTGAGGATTACCTACCCTCCCTTTCCCACCTGCAGCTTATCGCCACACCCCTCTAGGTGGCGTTCAGATCATTTTTACTCTCTTATTTAAGTGAAGCTCTCAATTGACCTCAATCACCTTGCGCTCCCACTACTACCTACCAGTTCTCACCCTGCCTACAAGTGCACCTATATGCCTTTTGGAATTTCTTGCCCCGATCGGGCATTTGGATCATCAGCAGTTGTGGCGTATTTTGACTGCAGACAGCACCTCACTCCCAAACATCACCGCACAGTTTTCCTGCCCCTAATCGGGCATCTGGGTCGTTGGCGGCTGTGGTGGACTCTTGACCACAGACCGCTCCTCCCTCCCCTATGGCACCACACAAGTAGGGCCCCAGGTAGATCAGAAGCTTACTTTCAGTTCCCTGTCGGCATCCTAAGTCACGCTCCTTATTGGACACTTCCTGTTTGACTGCTGTTTGCTATTGGACACCTCACTCCAGCTCCTCTGCTGCTATAAGCCTGCGAACGCTCACCGGTGGCTTGTTGCCTTTCTTTCTCCCCTCAGTCTTCGCTATCCTGTGCTTTTTCTCCGACTTTGCTACTGCCACACTCTTGGCTTGAATTTTTGACCAGCAGCCCTCCTTTGTCTGTGGCATTGTTTGAATGGGTTTTTGTCCTGCAACCACCGCCTCCTTGAGCTGTCCACCCAATAACCGCAGTGCATCTCTTCATTACATCTCTAAGACACTACCTTATCACCTAGTGCCTTTCAGTACTTTACTCTTTCCTTCCCTATTCCCCAATAAAGTCTAAACCCAATTTTGTCAGCAGTTACCTAATAATATGTTTTTAATTGTTTTAAAATGAACCCCTCCCCCATCCAGCCTTGCTTCCCTATGTGTCTTGGCTGCATTGGCTGTATGTAGTGATCTGGTCTAGGCTCTTCGACCTTTGTGTGCATTCCTCTCTTACTTAGCTTAACCAGCCTGTTATATTAACCGGAAATGCTTCTGGGTATGTCACTGGGAAGTATCTGTATTTTGCTTGTCTTGTGCACAGACCAATTGTTGATGAACACGAGGCTGGAGCCTGCTAGTATCATGCAAGCCCATTTTCCATAGGTCTACCCCCATGTCGATCCCTACCTTACCCTCTTCACTTTGAATAGCCTTAGAAAAGGGGGAAATTGTTATATGGTTACAGAATACTTAAGACTGCATAAACGACTGATTTCCCATTCCCCACTCAAGTTGCTCTGAAAGGTATGGGTCAATATGAAGTTGCTGCTGTCGGGAGATATTGAAACAAACCCAGGTCCTTCTTGCACTAATGTCCCTAATGTAACTCTCTCCCTGATCACCTGAGCCAGTGCAAAGGGGTTAAAACTGGTTCATATGAACGTTAATAGCCTCAGGCCCAAGTTACACAAACTTGAGGCTTGGTTTGACCAGTATATTCCCCTGATGTATTAGCCATCTCAGAAACCTGGCTTAAACCTTGCATCTTAATGCACGAGATTGAGATCCATGGATTCCAAAAGTTTAGGCAGGACAGAATTGAAGAAAGGTTGGAGGGGTAACAGTATATGTTAAGGCATCCCTAACTACTTCCATTGTAGCAACACCAGCCCTGATTAATTCGATCTGTGAAGCACTATTCCTCAAACTCCTGCTAGGTGGTATCAAGCCCTTGTTAATAGGCTGTGTACATAACCATCCTAAAACTGCAGCCAATGTGCTAAAGGCCCTCACCAGACTCATCCCTGACCTGCTTTCTTGCGAGAAAATAATCCTGGGTGACTTCAACCTTCACTGGGGCCTGGTGACCAAAGACAATATTAAGTCTGATCTGCAAGAGGTTAACCTGACCCAACTTATCCAGGAACCTGCCAGACTAAATTTAAAATCTGGGAACCACACAACCCTGGATTGGATCCTTGTGTCAAACCCCAGCAGAGTAAAGTTGGCTGGCACTTTTGCCGACTCTTTAAGTGACCACACCCCTATCTTCAGTATATGGAAAAATGACTTTCCCACCCCACCCCCAGAACCTTTTTGGCACATGACTACTCCAAATTTGACACAGGTTCCTTGCTTGATACCCTATCAGCAGTGGACTGGTCCCATATCAAACTCGCCCCTAGGCTAGATATGGCCCTAGACTTTTTCACCAATAATTTCCTTTCTGTGGCCAATAAGCATGCCCCCCCCTTAAATAAATGTGGGTCAAAGGGCAATAGTCTACATGGTTGACGCGCACCCTCAAAAAATTAATGAGGGAAAGAGATAGGGCCTGGGTAAGAACAAATCCACTAACCTGTCCAATGATTGAGTTCAGTACTGAGAACTCAGAAATAAATGCAAAAGAGAGTTAAAACAGGAAAAGCGGCAATACTTACAAACCTCACAGACAAATAATCTTCCTGACCTCAGAAAGTTCTGTTCTCAAATTAACATTCTTCTAAAGGGATATACCACGCAAAATGTCAACGACATTGTTGCAGGCGGCATACGTCACACAGATCAGCTAGAATCCGCAAATGCTTTCAGTGCATTTCCCACTAACCCTGGTAGATATAAGATTCACCCCAGCAACTCTAGTCCAGTATCCCATGATTATACAGCGGATTCTTCCCCATCACCTAACTTCCACCTTAAAATGGTGTCTAAACATGAGGTACTAAAGTTGCTCACAAACACTAAAGCCACTGGCTCAGCAGGCCATGACAAACTTGAACCCAGACTACTCAAATTAGCAGCCCAAGTCATTGCCACACCAATCATGTGGTTATTCAATAGATCGCTGCTGGAAGGGAAAGTTCCCACAGCCTGGAAAGTAACCCTGGTTACTCCCATTCCAAAAGGGGGGCCAAGTGAGCTGGTTGAGAATTACAGACTGATCTCTATACTGTGCACACTCAGCAAACCACTAGAGAGAATTGTGTACCAACAAGTCCAGGATTATATTGAACAACATAGCCTCCTCACTCCCTGGCAACACGGTGTCCGAAGGCAACATGGCACTGATACCGCCTTGGTTAGCCTCATGTTAGATATCCTGGCAGCCCAGGATAATGGCCAACTAACTGGTGCAGTCTTTATAATAGACCTTACCAAGGCCTTTGATCTGGTGACTCATTAGCTGCTACTCTTGCAGCTCAGATCCCATGGGCTGGACAACCACTCTGCAGTGGTTCATGGATTACCTGCATGGTAGATCTCCGGGGCCTGATGCTATTCATCCCAGAGTACTGAGGGAGTTGGCAGATGTTTTGGCTGCTCCATTGACGGATCTCTTTCATTTGTCACTCCAGACAGGAAGAGTGTCAAGGGATTGGAAGCAGGCGCATGTTGTACCTATCCATTAACGGGGATCGAGAGAAGAGCCAGGAAACTATAGACCCGTCAGTTTGACATTGGTGGTGGGGAAGGTAATGGAGAGCATACCTAAGGAAAGGCTGGGAGGTTTCTTGGAGGAGATGGGTTACCTGGATGACCGGCAGCATGGGTTTGTGCCAGGTAGATTGTGTCAAACAAACCTTGTAGAGTTCTATGAGTGGGTGACATCAGCACTCGATAGGGGGAGACCAGTGGCTGTACTGTTCCTGGACTTCAGCAAGGCATTTGATTTGGTCCCTCACATTGGCCTAAGGGAGAAGCTGGGGGGGGGGGATGGGGTAGGCCCATTGACGGGTGGATTGGAAATTGGCTTTCAGGTCGCACTCGGGTAGTGGTCGGAGGAGAAGTCTAATTTCCTAGGGAGGTCATAAGTGGGGTCCCACAGGGATCAGTCCTGGGGCCACTCCTGTTTAACACCTACATCTCCGATAGGGTAGGTATCGAGTGTGAAATGAGTCTCTTTGCGGACGACTCTAAGCTGGGGGCGGTGGTGGAGGGGGAGGAGGGGAGATTGGCCCTGCAAGAGGACCTGGATACTCTGGATAGGTGGTCCTGCACCTGGAAATTGAAATTTAACTCCTCCAAGTGCAAGGTGCTACACCTAGGGCAGGAAAGCCCCAGCCCTGTGTACACCCTGGGGGGGGGGATGAGTTGCAGGCCACGGCAGGGGGAAAGAGACCTAGGAGTCTTGGTGGATGTTAACATGAATAATTCAAAGCAGTGCAGGAGGGCTGCAGTCAGGGCAGATAGGATGCTGGGATGCATCACTAGGGGGATTACCTCAAGGAACAGGGAGGTGATTTTGCCACTGTACAACAGCCTGGTTAGACCGCATCTTGAGTACTGTGTGCAGTTCTGGAGGCCGCACCTAAGGAGGGACGTCCAACTCCTGGAGAGGGTTCAGAGGAGAGCAACCAGAATTATCTGGGGCCTGGGGGATATGATATATGAGGAATGACTAGGGGGGCTCAACCTGTGCTCTCTGGAGGAGAAGAGGGACCAAGGGGGACATGATTGAGGTGTTCAGGTACCTCAGGGGAGTAAAATAAGGTAAGCCGAGATAGGATCTTTCAACTGAAGGAGGCTGGAATCACCAGAGGACACAGTTGGAAGATTGAGGGTGGTAGGATTAGGTGGGAAAGGAGGAGGAGGTACTTCACAGAGAGAGTGGTGGAACCGTGAAATGCGCTGCTCGGGGAGCTGGTACAGGCAGCTACGGTGGAGGGATTCAAGAGAGGGTGGGACAGGTATAGGCAAGGGGTGAAGCAGAGGCTGGTTTGCCCGGGGGGGGCAGGACTGGGGGATGGAGTAACAGTGGAAGGAGACAGATAGAGGGCTACAGTACCCAATCAGGGTGCTGAAGCATGAGCAGACTTGATAGACCAACAGGCCTACTCTGCTGGCGTCTAGTACGTTAGTATGCAGCACAGCTAAATCAACTATTCAGCCATGACCTCTCCATACTGGAGAATTGGTTCCTGACTAAATGCCTAGTCCTCAATGGGAAAAAAAAAAAACAAAGCTATCGTATTTGGACCCAAAAGCCTGGGCCTTGATAAATCAAGCCTATTGTCCCCCCCCCCCATCTGTCCAGTGATTCCAAGATAGAGGTGGTAGATTGCATTAAATATCTGTGTGTGTATCTAGATCAAGAGTGCTCCTTTAAGGATCATGTTGACCATCTAAACAAGACTCTTAACCAGAAACTTGGTCTCCTGCATCGTCTGAGCCCATTCCTCACTCAGACATCTAAGTTAAGAGTAGCCACTGGCATGCTCTTGCCAGCGTTGTTCTATGGGACCGCCATGCTATACTCACTGAGAAGCACAGAGATGCAAAAACTGAGAACACTATATCATAGGGCTGGGCGCTTTGCCCTTGTCACACCGCCCCCAAGAACACCACTGCAAAGTACTGCACTCACCGAACTGGCCTGCTCTTGAGGGCAGATTAATATACCCTTCTCTTTGTCTGACCTTCAAGTTTCAGCAAACAAGTGCCCCGTAGTCTGACTGACATTATAATGCCTAAGCAAACCGTAAGAACCCTAAAGTCTTCCAACCAACAGCTCCTTCATGTCCCCAGAGTCCGGACGTCTCAGGGGCTCCAATCGTTTGCAGCCTATATGCCGTCCCTCTGGAATGGCCTCCCTAATAATCTCCAAGAGTGCAGCTCCCTTGGAGGCTTTAAGAAAGGTCTCAAGACCCATCTGATGGGACTAAGTCTCTGCTCACCTGACTGCTGAGCATTGTGAACACTCCAGTGGGCCACCTCATAGGCTCTTGCCAGCCCCCTTGCTTGTTCTTGCCTTCCAGTATTGTGCCCCTTACCATTCTGATAAGCTATGCGTACTTGTTATATTTTTTGGTAACTGTTTTATTCCTCATGCTGATTTTAAATTGTACCTAACTGCCTGTGTATCATCTATTATGTCCCTACTGCAATGTATGTTATTACCCAATTGCTTGTGCTGTTCTTACTGTTTTCTCTTTGTACGTAATTAATCCCGAGTCGCCCCTGAAAAAGGGACTGTAATGGTCTCAGTGGGCCTACCCGGTTACCAAAATTTAAATAAATAAATTAAGCCATTTGAGGAAATGAAGGGAGAATACCAATTACGGCAAAAATATTTTTTCGATACTTACAAGTAGTCTCCTTTCTTAGATCTGGTACCCACCTCAAGGATGCTCAATTGTGCCCCATCCCCTGTATCTAGTGATTTATACAAGCAGCAGAAGACCAATTGCAAAAGAAGTACATCTCCAAATTGGTTCAAACGTACATACAGACCAAAGAACAACCACTGCCCCTGTATCAGTCGGCCTGGGAAAGGGAATTGGGCCTTGTTCTCGAGTCTGGAGAATGGAAGCATATTTGGGACGGGGTGTTCCACACCACCTCTTCCAGTAATTGGAGAGAATTTCATTGGAAGGTAATTTGCCACTTTTTCCTCACCCCCACAAGAACAAGGCACTACACAAAAGATCACTCTGATAAAAACAAAAGAACCCCAGAGCAAATGCCCAGAGGCATAGGTTATCCCGGAGGATAGTGGCCATACAGCCAAGTTTTAAAGGAAACACAATTGCACATACCCCCATAATGCAAAGTATCATGGGAAACTTATGCAAATCCCCATGAGAGAATTTGGACTGGCTCAGCTTTAAGCAAAATTGCATAGTGCCAAAAGGCCTCACAGTGCAGTCAGCAAAGGCTAAGAACAGCAGACACATACACGTGTTTCGTCCTCATTTGGACTCATCAGTGTGCCATATCTATGTCTTAGCCCAGGGAAAGGGAGCCAGCCACCGCTTAAGGGGGATGTTATATGTTTGGGTCATGGGGACCCCAAAATAGAAAAGGAAAAGTACTACAAAAGAACCCCAGAGTAAATAGCCAGAGGCATGGGTTATCCTGGAGGATAGTGGCCATACAGCCAAGTTTTAAAGGAAACACAGTTGAACATACCCCCATAATGCAAAGCATCATGGGACACATATGCAAATACCCATGAGAGAATTTGGACTGGCTCAGCTTTAAGCAAAATTGCATGGTGCCAAAAGGCCTCACAGTGCAATCAGCAAAGGCTAAAACCAGCAGACACATACTGTACACATGCTTCGTCCTCATTTGGACTAATCAGTGTGCCATATCTGTGTCTTAGCCCACGAAGAGGGAGCCAGCCACCCCTTAAGGGGGATGTTATATGTTTGGGTCATGGGGACCCCAAAATAGAGAAGGAAAAGAACTACAAAAGAACCCCAGAGCAAATTGGAGTCCTTTTGTAGTTCTTTTCCTTCCCTAATTTGAGGTCCCCATGACCCAAACATATAACATCCCCCTTAAGGGGTGGCTGGTTCCCTCTTCCTGGGCTAAGACAGATATGGCACACTGATGAGTCCAAATGAGGACGCAACATGTATATGTGTCTGCTGTTCTTAGCCTTTGCTGATTGCACTGTGAGGCCTTTAGGCACCATGCAATTTTGCTTAAAGCTGAGCCAGTCCAAATTCTCTCATGGGGATTTGCATATGTTTCCCATGATGCTTTGCATTTTTGATGTGTGTGCAATTGTGTTTACTCT
Source organism: Neoceratodus forsteri (assembly GCA_016271365.2). NCBI lineage: Eukaryota > Metazoa > Chordata > Ceratodontiformes > Ceratodontidae > Neoceratodus > Neoceratodus forsteri. The sequence continues at coordinate 445,229,095 of CM057452.1, forward strand.
GATAAATGTTGGCAGCGATGCGGAGAAGTAGGCACTCCATTTCATATTTTCTGGAGTTGTCCCTCCTTGTAGTCTTTTTGGGCTGAAGTTGGGCCCCGTTATAACCAGATTGCAGGCAACCAGGGTGAACCTAGCTTTGAGCATTTGGTTCTGGGGATGTTGCACAGGCTGAGACGATCGAGTTGCCAGAGATCATTTTTAGGAGCACTATTCGCAGCTGCGGGTAAGGCAGTCACAAAAAGTGGTTAAATCCAGCACCCCCCTCCCCCCTACATGGCAGGATTAGATTACCATTGTTAAAAACATACACTGAATGGAAACAATTACAACTGACCTCCGCTCACTGGAGCGTGGTATCCATTTATGGTTCTTATTAAAGAACTCGAAAGCAGTTCGATCCTGTCCCAGCAGGCCTGGGGGTACTAATTTCTACTGGTCTTTTCACCGAGACAGAGATGGGTACTTTTGACTTGCCATTATCTTTTCCTTAACGTCGCCTTACACAGGTCTACTATTAGTTACTGTTTATTCTTGGAAGAACTCCGATAAAGGCATTTAAAGATCTAAGATTAGTATCATACTGGTTAAAAATAATTATAATGATCTTCCAAAACAGTGTTTAATAGAGAAGATAAAATGGGTAACTGATGGTCTAAATTCTAAATGGCTAAACTCATTACATACTGTATTAAAAGAGATAGGCTCATTTCACATTTGGATAGATTTTATGCGGCATATAAACATTTCAACACAGAACAATAAACTAATAAAAAGGAAATTGATTTCTCAGGCACAAAAAGCTGATTTAAAGATAATTAAAGATCAAAAATGTGCAGTGGTATAAAGAGAACACAATGCTCCACTGTACAGAGGACTATTTAACAATCCCCCTCCATCCGGAACAAAGAAAGCTGATCACCTGGATGAGATTTGAACTCATAACATCTAAATATACATATTTTAATAAACTAGTAATATATCCCAATAAGCAATGCCCTTGTAATAGGTTTTTCAGAGACTGTAACACACTTAATAATCAATTGCCGTTTGTACAACAAACCAAGGAAAGAGTTTTTATCAGAATTTCTAATAAAATACGCAGATGCAAATTACAACCCCATATTCATTCTCCTTCATCCCAGATTCGTAGAAGAGGCAGAAATGATTGCCAAGTTCTTGGCGTCAGTGATAAAAATAAAGAAGAAATATAACATATTAGGCAGAACTGCTCAAGAAAAGTAAATGTATTGTGTTTCCTTAATATTTTTAGCTGTATCTTTTTAACTTGTGAATGTTTGCTGTGAGTCTTCTTACGCTGTCTATTCTGGCCTCTATTTATATGAGATCTGTAATGTGGTATAGATTCCCTTTGGGGAATTTTATCTTGTGAAAATTATTTTAAAGTGTTTTCTGTCTTTGTCATAGTATACTGTAATAAACACAGTGTTATCCCACCTTGGTTCATCAATAAACTTGAAACTTTAAAACCTTTACTGTTTATTGTATTGTTTAATTCTGTATTGTTTGTTGTACACCACCAGTTTTTTCTCCTGGTTTCAATAGAGAATACATTATATTTCGATCAGTTCTGTAATTTTTCCTTATTCCCATCTACAGGGAGTACGGGACATTGACTAATGCCTGTAACAAGTGAATTAATTGTTTTAATGCATGCAATGGGATGGTGCCTGTAAGGGTTCCATCTCCATAATTTTTAATTTTCCAGTGCTTTAGAAGAAATTGAACTGATTCACTTTATAAAACTGCACTATATCTGAGGGTGTGCTGTATGATATTGTTTTCCCTGCTCCTGCTCTGTAATGTTTCTGATCACTTGAATAAAAAAGTTAAGGGAAAAAAAAACAAAAGTTGTCCATTGTCTTTTTCCTGGGCACTGACCACTTTGGTCCTGGGTGGAAGGACATCTCACTAGGGTTGAGAAGTCCTTTGCCACCCTTGACTCTGTGACTTCATCCCAGAAGGACAAGAAAAAGAAGCTGAAGAAACAGGCTTTCCAGTTCCAGTCCTTTCAGTCACAGCCTTCCTGAATGCAGCCCCAGTGGGGTCGTTTCAGACCTGGCACTGCTGTCAGAAGTCCAGGGTCCGAGCTACTAAACAGGGAGGGGGAAGGGCAGGGATATCGGTGCCCCTCCAGTAGCAGCCATCGGTGCCCCCCACAAAAGTTGTGCAGTGATGGATGGGGGGGTGTCACAGTGTGCCTTGCATCCTGAGAGAGACCCTTTTTACTTTCCTAAAGTGTGCTGCAGTAGCATCTCTTCTCATCTCCTTCATATATCCTCTTTTCTAACCACTATGTTTCACCATTTGCAGGCAGGCCACCTGGAAATGTACTTGCCTTACTATCCCTTTGTTTTAGGTCTCCTCAGGATTGCCCCCCCCCCCCCATACCACTGCCTAAAAAGCATTATGAAAAGGAGCACCTTGTTTTGTTTCTGTCCTGAAAGCATTGTTCTAGGGACATGGATATGTTGTTCAATCCACACTTACTGGCAGGTTCCTTGCCGCTTTAAATCTTGCCGGAAGGTCTTCAAGCTGGCTCCTCCCACCCACCCGGCTGGTAAAACTCTCGGCTCTGCCCCATGACGCCAGATCTTCCTTACCGCTTGGAAGCTCAGGTTCCCTCCTTAGCGCTCTGCATTTTAGGCCTGGATTCACACTCTTCGGTCAAACGGAAACTCGTTCTTAAGTTTAAAAGACTTCGGTCTTCTTTTTCCCTCATGGCTGTGATGGACAAATCGACTCCCGGATTTCGTCGGTGCCCCTGTGGGCAGAAGATGTCCCGAACCGATCCGCACTCCACGTGCGTTTATTGCCTTGGACTCGGCCATGACTCACAGGCTTGTGAGTTATGCAAATCCTTTTCAGCTTCGGTCTTGGAGGACCGCGCTGTTGGGGCAACCCGAGAAACATTATCCTCCGGTCAAGTCGAGGGAGGCCCGTTGGGTGGTGTCCGGGGCTGCAGGCTCGGCAGAACAGCTGGAGCAGATGATCGCCCTCAAGGAGGAGGCAGCCTAGGCCGCATCATCATCATCATCCTCGGTCACGGCATTTATCCCGCTTTCCTTGGGTTCCTCCTACACAGCTTCTTTTAAGGAGCTTTGCCAATCCCTCTCCACCAAGGGAGAAGGGCCATCGGGACATTCCTCTCGGTCCAAAAAGAAGGACTCTGAAGGTAAGTCCCGCCGTCGACGTTCGTGGGAGCGGGAGATAGTTGACACTCGACTTCGGTCGAGGTTGCGACTAAGGCAGCTGGCTTCACGGTGTCCCCGTCAGGTCAGCCAGCCGAGACAACCGTCGGCATGGTCGAGATTTTTCTCGACCTGTTGGACGGTTTGTCGACTGGAGAAGCCAACAACCCTTCTTCACTGGTTCCCCCGGTGGGAACCGAGGACTTGCCTGTGCCTCCTGTGCCGGAGTTCCCGGTTAAGATCCCTGAACCTAGGGAGGAGCGGGTTTCCCCCGGCCCCTCTCTGACCCACCCTTGGAATCCCCGAAGGTCTCAGACCTCTTCCAGGTCCAGCTGGTCCTGCCGACATCGGCGGTCTCAGCACCATGGAAAGCGGCGGCGCCGCTCATCCTCATCGTCCTCTTCGGAGGATTGGCTCTGGTGCAAGTTGCGTTGGTGCTACGAGGATTTAATGTTGCAGCAGCTCTTATTGTCCGGGAATAAGCCGACTCCATCGCCTTTTCCGGCCATTAAGTGGCTGTCACCGGAGAGACCGAAACAACCACTCATAGTAGTCGAGGAGCCGAAGCCGGCACCGGTTGTTCGGCCAAAACCAGCTGCGCCACCCATTGTGGTGGAACCTCCGCCTCCACAACCGAAGACTGGAGCCCCGACCAAGGATTCTCGGTCGGGTCAGGGTTTGCCCCATAGGTTGTCGGTCACCCTCACTCCCGATCGACCTCAGCAGGTGGAGAGTGGCTCAGGCGCTCGGCAGCTGTTCGCAGACTCCCCGGGGTCTGACGCCGACTCCTCCTTGTTCTCCAGACCGCTTCACTTGGAGTCCACTGGGGGTCAGTCGGTGGACGAGAGCTCATCCTCGTTCCTTGGAATGCTTCAACTCATCTCAGAGTCCACTGGGATGAAGCTCGAACCAGTTTCAAAACGGGGAAAGTATCCCCTCACGGAGATAGCGGACCAAGGGGATTCCCCTACGGAGGCCTTCCCGGTGGCCGAAGGCATTGTTGGCCCGGCCCTGGAGCTGTGGCAGTGGCCGGCTTCTTGTCCAGCACCTTCGGCCAGGATGACTTGGAAGTATGCTGTCCCTACCGGTTCACTCTCCGGTTTTTCAGAGCACCCCTCTGTGGAGGGGTTAGTGACCGACAGCGTTTTCCGGCTTTCCGGGAACGCTCGGGATGTGGACAAGCCACCCGATAAAGAGTCCAAGAAATTGGACTACTCCGGGCGGAAAGTCTATGCTGCTTCCTCCCTAGGCCTTCGTCAGGCTAGCTCGGCTGTCCTGATGGCACACTTTTCACATGCCCTTTTGGGCTCCCTGGATGAGGTGATCCTCATCTCTGGCTGACCTTCAAGCGGCGGTCAAGCAGGTGGGATCAGGAAGGCGGTGGCCAAACAGCAGCTCAAACTTCCTTGGACATCGCTGACTCGTGTGCCCAGTCAGTAGCGGCGCAGGGACTTGGCTGCGGATCTCCACCTTTACGGCGGATACCCAGCACAAGCTGGCAGACGTTCCCTTCCTGGGTACCGACTTGTTCAGTCCCGGGGTGGAGGGTCATCTTCAACGGATCGAGAAGTCCAACGCCACCTTAGACTCAGTCACATCTGCCCAGATGGACAAAGACCGCCAGCAGCAGCGTAAGCCCTTTCGTCCTTCAGCCCCTGCGGCACGCCTGGCCCAACAACACCAGCATCAGGGCCAGCAGGCTCACACTTGGCATCCCAAAGCCAAGCCTGCTGCTTCCTCCAGCAGGAAGCCGGAAGGGAAAGGTCCAGGCGGCTCCTCGGCCGGCCCTTCCTCCAAGCCTGTCCAGTGACAGGTTGAGGGGTGTCGCCCCCAAACTTGTCACTCCTCCCCGGGTTCCCCCGTGGGGGGACGGTTCCACCACTTCCTTTCTGCCTGGTCCGTTATCACCATGGACTGCTTGGTGTTGGAAGTGGTAGGCAGGGGTCTGCCTCTGGAATTCGAGCAGTCCCCACCCTATCGAGCCGTCGCCCCATGGGGGGCTACGGGTTCCACAGCCTCTCTGTCGGTTCATCGAGCCAACATTGCCCTACTCCTCCAGAAGGAGGTGATCAGGGAGGTAGCGGACCCTCCTCCATACCCAGGGTTTGTGTCCAGGTACTTCCTGGTCCCAAAACGGACTGGGGACTGGTGCCCCATTCTCGACCTACATGACCTAAACAAGTTCCTAAGGTCTCGCACCTTCAGGATGGTCACTCTGGCTCAGATCATTCCATCCTTGGAACGTGGCATGTGGTTCTGTTCTCTGGACCTTCAGGACGTGTTCTTTCACGTCCCAATCCATCCGTCTCACCAGCGATTCCTCCACTTCAGGGCAGAGGGATCCCTTTACGAGTTCAGGGCCATGCCCTTCGGCCTCTCTCCAGCTCCCAAGGTCTTCACCAAATGCATGGCAGTGGTGACAGCATTCCTGCAGCGCCGAAGGGTCCGGGTGTACCCTTACCTGGATGACTGGCTGATTGTAGCCCCCTTCAAATTGGAAGTGGAGTGGTCCATGGATCTGGCCCTCCAGGTCTGCTCTCAGATTGGCCTCCTCATCAATGAGGCCAAATCGGAACTCATGCCATCGCAGGTGATTCAGTTCATCAGGGCAGAGCTCGACTCTCTTCGAGCCAGAACACGGCTCCCGGCAGACAGGGCTGAGGTCCTTTCCTCCTTTGTCCAATCATTTCTGGTTGGGCAATTGCGCCCAGCCTGGGACTTCTGGGCCTCATGGCGGCCTGCACCAGCGTGGTCCATTGGGCCTGCTGGCACATGCATCCCCTGCAAGGGGGGCTGGCCCGCCAATGGTCACAGTGCTCCAGTCCTCTGGACCAGCCAGTGACAGTGACCCAGGAGATGTGATACGGCCTCCAGTGGTGGCTCATTCCAGCTCATCTGTAGGAGGGTATCCCATTTGTCCGCCCTGAGCCGATGATCACTCTCACGACCGACGCCTCTTTGATGGGTTGGGTGCCCATCTGGGGGAGCTTGGAGCTCACGGCCTCTGGTCCCCTCAGGAGTCTCCATGCCACATCGACCTGCTGGAGCTTCAAGCGGTCCGACTAGCCCTCACCACCTTCACTCTGTTTGTATGGGGTCAAGTGGTCCAAGTCCAGACGGACAACACCACGACCATGTACTACCTAAACCATCAGGGCGGGACGCACTTCTTGCCTCTGTGCAAGGAGACTCTCCGCACTTGGTCTCTCGTGATCAGCTTGGAGGCGGATCTCCTAGCCATCCATGTGGCAGGAGCCTCCAACATTCTGGCCGATGCCCTTAGCCGGATAGGTGCTGCATCTCACGAGTGGTCTCTCCTGCCGGAGGTAGTACAAGATCTGTTCTCCCACTGGGGCACTCCTCAGGTGGACCTGTTTGCCTCCAGGGAGAATGCAAAGCTGAGGCTGTTTCATGCCCGCCCCCTCAGCAGGGCTCACTGCAGGGGGATGCCTTCTCGAGGCCATGGACCCCAGGCCTCCTCTACGCCTTCCCTCCATTTCCCTTGATCCACAAGGTGCTTCTCAAGGCAAGAGGGACAAGGCGCAGGTGATTCTGGTAGCCCCAGACTAGCTCCACCAGTTCTGATATCCAGATTTCCTCAGCCTCAGCTCCAGGCTCCCGAGGCGGCTTCCAGCCCGCCTGGACCTGATCTCAGTCAACAAGGGGAAGGTATTCCATCCAGACCTTCAATCCCTGCACCTGATGGCTTGGTTCCCGAGTGGCTAGAGTTCCAGGCCTTGGGTCTTTCCGACGAGGTCCTCAACGTTGTTGAGGCTTCCTGTAAGGAGTCGACCAGAAAATGCTATGCCTTCAGATGGAAGAGATTCTCCATTTGGTGTCAGGGCAAGGGGTTGGACCCTTCCTCCTGTTCATTGGCTAGCATTCTATACTACCTGAGGTCCCTTTCTCAGCTAGGGCTTCAGTCGACGACCCTCAAGGTGCACCTGGCAGCCATCTCTGCTTACTGGGCGTGGGCCGGCAAGCAGTCGGTGGTGCAGGAGAAGGTGGTCGGGTGCTTTTTCAAAGGCCTTGATCACATATCCCCTCTGGTGCGAGAACCTCAACCTCCATGGGATCTGCTGCTGGTATTGGCTAAGCTCATGGGCAAGCCATTCGAACCGATGCACAGGTGTGACATCTCTCCCCTGTCGTGGAAGACCACCTTCTTGGTGGCTATCACGTCAGCCAGAAGGATGGGAGAGCTCCAGGCGCTTTCCATCAAGTCTCCTTATCTGGTCTTCCACAGGGACAAGGTTGGCCTGTGCCCCCACCCGAAATTCCTTCCGAAGGTGGTGTCGGAGTTTCACCTTAACCAGGTGCTGACTCTGCCAGTGTTCTACCCCAATCACACCTCGGAGGCCAAATATAGGCTCCATACTGTGGACCCTAGAAGAGCGCTCTCTTATCACAAGGAGCAGACGGCTGAAGTTCGGGGGAGAGGTTTGCCAGCTGTTTGTCACCTACGCTGAAGCCACACCTGGCAGACCTGCAGCCAAGTGGACGATAGGCAGGTGGGTCACCTCCTGCATAGATCTAGCGGCTATAGGTTGGCGGGCATGGAGCCTCCCAAAGGGATAAGAGCTCATTCTACCCGCCATACTGCTGCTTCGGTGGCTGCTTCCAGGGACGTCCCTATCCAGGAAATCTGCAGGACTGCTACCTGGAAGTCAGCACACATCTTCATTACCCACTACCACATCAACCTTGAGTCACGCCGGGATGCTGGTTTTGGGACCTCGGTTCTCCAGTCCTTATTTCCCAAGTAGGGGGTGTGCGTCTTGCCTCCCTCCTCCTGGAGAACTGCTAGGAGTCTGCCAGTAAGTGTGGATTGAACAACATATCCACGTCCCTAGAAATACAGGTTGCTCATCTGTAACTGGAGTTCTAGGAGTGGTGTATATGTTCATCCACACAACCCACCGACCTCCCCGGCTTCGACGCCTAGCTTAGCTAGCCGGCTAGATCTGGCTTCATGGGCGGGCCGGAGTTTTACCACCCAGGTGGGTGGAAGGAGCCAGCTTGAAGACCTTCCGGCAAGATTTAAAGCGGCAAGGAACCTGCCAGTAAGTGTGGATGAACAACAGATACCACTCCTAGAACTCCTGTTACAGGTGAGTAACCTGTATTTATGTTATATATGCGCTTGGGGAAGACATGCCTTCAGTTAAGTTATGCTCCCTATAAGATACTAAGAAGTCAGCCAAGGTACTGAAGTCAGCCAAACAGTGTGAAAAAGCAGTGGGGAAAGCAAACAGAATGCTGGGGTGCATAGGAAGGGGCATAACCAGTAGGAGGAGTGAAGTGGTGATGCCACTGTATAGATCACTGGTGAGGCCTCATCTGGAATAATGTGTCCAATTCTGGAGACCGCATCTCAGGAAGGACATAGACAGAATGGAAGCAGTCCAGAGAAGAGCAACAAAAATGATACATGGACTGCACCACAAACCTTATGAGGAAAGACTCAAAGAACTAAACAGCTATTCACTGGAAGAGAGAAGGGAGAGAGGTGATATGATAGAGACTTTCAAATACCTTAGAGGAATAAACAGTGTACAGGAGGGGAGAATATTTCAGAGACGAAAGTGCACAAGGACAAGGGGACATAACATGAGGCTGGAGGGAAGGAGGCATAGGGGGAATGCTAGGAAGTATTTTTTCACAGAGAGGGTGGTGGATCGGTGGAACAGTCTTCCAGCGTAGGTGGAGGAAGAAAAAACAGTACAGGGATTCAAAACTGCATGGGATAAGCATAAAGGCACCTTGCTGTACAGCAGAACGGGGGAAAGGCAGTCTAGATAAGAGTAGGGATTGCCAAACCAAGTAAGGAAATGGGCAGACTAGGTGGGCTCTATAGTCCTTATCTGCCGACAGATTCCGTGTTTCTATGTAAGAAGGGATGAAGTGAGAAATGTATAAAAATAGTATTTTCTCCCTTCGTAGTGAGTTGGGACCTTTGAAACAAATATTTATTTCCCGGTTAGAAAAGACTGCACTCCATTTTGTTGATTTCTCTCTCACCTTGTATTTGTTGTTAAACAAAGAAACCAAGTTAAAATACAAACGAGAGAATAATTCGACCACGGACTCACATTTCAGCTAAATACTGAGAAATACCAAAAGGTGTCCACTGCTGCACCTCTCGCATTGTGCCCTGCAGCTTCCCTTGTGCAGTTACTTCCATTAGTTTTCCCATTTTAAACAGAGAAAAAACTTTCCCCTTTGTGTTTACTTATGTATTTTTTTATATTGGAATGAAAAAGGGAAAGTAAATGAAGGGATGCCAGAAAATGCACAACATGTTTGGGCCTAAAAGGGCTGCACTGCATAAAAGGAAACAGTAGAAATGTTGCACACAAACTACGTATGTGATATGAAACTGTATAGAGGTATATGCGGCCTACTTTGAGGTTTCTCTGGTTGTAGGGTACTGCCCAAGAGTCTTCCAGCGTGCTACTAAGCACCGGCTGGCCCTGTCTTTCCATCTTTTATACACTGGATAGCTCTGTGGGAGGAGCCTGCTCCTGAAAGTTACAACCTATTTGTTTGGAGAAAGTTTTATTATGAACACTACCACTCAGTCAAAGAATATCTGAGTTTTCTTTTATTTATAGTGTTTGAATATAAATAATAAGGTTGTTAAAAGAAATAAGCTTTATTTCTTTAAGTCGGTGGAGCCTGATGTGGTCACATCGTTGACTCTGGGTATAACAGGAGTCCAACCTAGTGCACACATTGGATTCGTATTGGGATCAGTACTGTGCTGACCCAGGTAATATGGTCTGCAACTCCCTTCAGTCCTTATAGTCCAGGTGGGATTTTCGCCCAGCCTGAGTGACCTCTAGCCATTTTCTAGAGCTTAAGTTATTAGCAAACAGTGAAGTTAACTGTGATTTTGCTTAGTTATTTTTGTTTTTCTTTATTTGTTGTGTCCAGTCTGCTTATTTTGCTGTATGTCCATCTTTTCCCACCAACTGCACAGGGGGATCATTCTTCCACCTTTCCTGTCCCCAACTGCTCACTTCTTGCCATGTTGACCTGCTGTCACAATGGACAAGTGGGTGTTGCATGTAGTGGACAGAGCATTTTCTCTAGACTTAAAGGCTCTCCCTCCCTACTGCGTCCAAGAACCTCGAGAGTCCGGGGTGTCTCAGGACATGTTGTCCGTCTTCAGGGAGGACACTGCTCAACTCCTTGTGAAAGGGGCTTTAGCCCATGTCCTGGACACCCTAGTCAGTCATGGTTATGTGTCCAGGTACTTCCTGGTCCTGAAATGAACAGTGGGCTGATGCTTCATACTGGATCTACACAGTTCTCAACCAGTATGTGCAGAAGCGCAAGTTCCGGATGATCACTCTGTGCCAGATTATACTATCCCTGGAGCAGAAGATGTGGTTTTGCTCCCTGGGCCTGCAGGATGTGGTGTTCTGCATTCTCGTCTGCAGGTCCCATTGCCGGTACCTCCATTTCTTTGTGGAAAGAGTCCTGTACCAGTTCCAGGTCATGCCATTTGGCCTCTCCTCAGCTCCAAGAGTCTTCATCAAATGCATCAATGGTGGCAGCCCACCTGCGGCGCCTAGGGGTCAGGGTGTACTCCTACCTGAATAACTGGCTGGTAGCCAGTCCATACAGAGTGGCTGTGGTGAGATCCACATACCTGGATCTGCAGGGCTGCCGAGACTTGGGCCTGTTGGTCATCCTGGACAAGTCCAAACTGGTACTGAAACAGGTGATCAAGTTCATCAGGGAGAACTAGACACCCTGCTGGCTAAGGCCCACCTGCCACCAGACACAGGATCTCACTTCCTTTGCCTGATCATTTCAGGTTGGGCTCTTGCTCCCAGCCCAGAATTTTCTACGGCTGTTGGGGTACATGGCATCCTGCAGCAGCATGTTCCTCTGGGCCCACTGGTGCATCCTTCAGCTTCACTGGGAATTTGGCCATCAGTGGTTCCGACTCCCAGTGCCTAGGGGACTTGGATCAACCGGGCATAGTGATCCAGGTGATGTAGGATGCCATCCAGTGGTGCCTGGTCCTGGAACACCTGAAGGAAGGAATCCTGTTTGTCTGCCCAGAGCCGACCATCACGCCGATGATGGATGCATCTCTGGTAGGGCGGGGAGCACATCTGTGAGATCACATGGCCCAGGGAGTCCCGTCCCCACATCAACCTGCTGGAGCTCCATGCTGTGCGCTTGGCTCTAATGGAATTTGTTCCACTAGACAGGTCATTCAGGTCCAGATGGACAACACCACAACCATGTTGTACCTGAACAGACAGGGTGGCCACACTCACTTCCTTTGTGTTGGGAGGCATTCAACACCTGGAGTCCTGGATGCCAATCCGCATCCGATTTATGCCGCGGGGAGAACAGTCAGCTGGCAGATGCTCTCAGCTGGGTAGGAGAGCCTTTGAATTAGGAGGTGTTGAATCTCCTGTTCTCCCTGTGAAGCTTACCCTCAGTGGCCTGTTTTCCTCCGGGCAGAACTCTAAACTGAGGCTATTTTGTGCCTGCCATCCACAGTCCAGGACACTGATGGGGGATGCCTTCACAAGGCCCTCAGTCCCGTGCCTCGTGTTTGCCTTTCCTCCCTTCCCCTTGATCAACAGAGTACTGGTCAAGGTCAGGAAGGACAGGGCGCAGATGACCCTGATAGCTCCAGACTGGCCAAGGCAGTTCTGGTACCCAGATCTTCTCAGCCTAAGCAGCCAATCTCCACAGTGACTACCTCTCTGCCCAAACCTCCTGACCAGACTTCGGGGGACGGTCCTGCACCCGGACCTTCAGTCCCTGCACCTCAAGGCCTGGTTCCTGAGTGGCTGGAGTTTCAGGCCTTAGGTCTTTCTGAGGATGTCTTCTACATCGTGGAGGCCTCCAGGAAGGAGTCAGTTCATATGTGCTATGCCTTTAAATGGAAGAGGCTTTCGATTGGTACCAAGGCAAGGAGTTTGATCCCCTTGCCTGACCTGTGGCTAGCATCCTAGACTACCTCTGGTCTCTTTCCCAGCTGGGACTTCAAGCGATGACCCTTAAGATGCACCTGGCAGCCGTCTCTGCTTACCACGTGTGGGCCGGTATGCATGTGGTGGCCCAGGAGAAGGTGGTTGGGTGCCTTTTCAAAGGATTTGACCACTTGTCCCCTCCGGTGCGGGTTCCACCTCCACTGTAGGACTTACTGCTGATCCTGGCTATACTCATGGGCACACTGTTTGAGCCGATGCACAGGTGTGAACTGTCACACCTGTTGTGGAAGACAGCCTTCCTGATGGTGATTACGTCTGCCAGGAGGATTGGGGAGCTCTAGGTGCTCTTGGTGGACTCTCCCTGTCTGGGCTTCCACAGGGACAAAGTTGTCCTCCTCCTCCTCAGCTCGAAGTTCCTCCCGAAGGTGGTATCGGAGTTTCATCTTAACTAGGGTATTAACTTACAGGTATACTTTACCAGCCGTACTTTGGAGGCTGACCGCAGTCTGTCCCTGCCTGTGTCATTGGGGCCACAGTGTACCATGATAGTCAGTTTCTCTTCCTTCTCTAGCATAAGCCTGTCCACCCTCACTTTGATGTCTACAACCTGTGTACCAGCTAGGCAAGTGACTCTGCAGTCCACACGGCTCCAGTATTCCAACATTCCACCTACCTTGCTAATGTAGTCTTGTAGTACTACCCTACTGCATTCAGTGAAAGGTGTTCTTGGATAATTTATGCATTTATTTATTTAAAAATTGGCATGGTGGAAAGACACACTAAGCCGAGACTCATTTCCATGTATGACCTAGGGGAAGGGATTACCACAGGAATAGAATTACAAACCATTAGAATGTGGTTACATGGGCCTAAATCAAGTGCCAGCTAAGTGAGCAAGCAGGAGTAAAGCGAGACTATAAAATGACCATGAAGGAATGGTAAGAGGGGGTTAGTCTGTGGGAGGAGGAGAGAGACTGAAGGCAGCCAGGCAGAGGAGGAAGACCTGATCAGTGGATGTGGAGCAACTCGGAATAATAAAGGAACAAGAGTTTATTTATTTTAAACAGAGTCCTTGTCTGATGTCTGGGAAGTTAGGGGTTTAGTGACATTTAAAAGAATAGCACTTTGGACCCCCCACTTTCAACCAATACACAAAAATTTTATGTTTAGTGCTTCTCTTGGTTTTTTGTCCATTTGTTTTACATTATTTAGTGATGGGCCTATTCCACCATCACTTTTGCCACAGGCATATATGCTTTGAGCCTCTTGAAACCCACAGCATTGACTCAGGGTATTTGATTCTGTTATGGACTCCCCAGCTTCTCCTTATTTTTTCACCTCCAGTCTCGTTTTTGGCCCCCAACAACACACACACACACACACACACACACACACACACACACCACCACCACCAGCAGCTGTTACTAGCTCCTTGTCCTTGGACTAGTATCTGATACTATACTGAAATGTAGCAAAAGTTCTTCTCGGAGGCTGAGTCTGTCACCTTGTCAGTACATTTAAGGCTCTGTCAGCTCCTAAATCAGAATCCCACAGGTTTCAGCATGCTGGTCCCACATCTCCAGGCTGGCCTTGGGCCTTAGCATCCATGTTCACTTGAGTGCCCTGCATAACTATTTTCATTATTAATAACATGAAGATACCTGTTAGGAGGTCTCTAGGCAGCTAATGAGAAAAACATAGCCACGTAAAATAGTTCATAAGAGGTTTTGAAAGCACCTGGCTCTTCAGAGTGCTGAGCCCTTTTAAAATATGTCTGAGAGCAGCTTCAAAATACAGGAATGCAGCTTAGTGCAGGTATTTTGTTTCTGTTCACGTTTCTGTGTCACTGGCTGTGGTTAATTACAGCTGACATTCAGTTAATTGTTCTGCAAAATATGATAGTAATGTAGAATGGAGATATTGTTTGAGCATAAGTTTTGCCTGATTTGGGTTGATGAGGGCAGTTTGCGGAACACTTGTAGAGTTTGTGAGGAAGCTCAAGAAGGTTTTTTCCAATGGGTGTAGCAAGAGTGAGCTCAAATACTGTTGTTTAATTCTGTTAACTTGTATTATGCCACCCTCTTACACCACCAGAGTAAAAGCTAAAGGAGGAGCTTCCTTCCCTTTTCTTCTGTGGGGATATTTTTAGCTATGGTTTATTTGATGTATTGCATTAGCTCAGATGTCTTGTACCCTGTCTTGCATATCTTTCAATTTTTTTGACGTACTGTATTTATAGTTTGCTCTTTTAGTTGCTTATAATCACACCCAAAAAGAGACTACAGGCTGGGTAGTCAAAGGTTAGCACTGGCATAAATGTTGTTAGCGCTGACACTAACCTGAATTTGCGCTTGTGCTTCAGGTAGGGCCATATTCAGAGGCCCCCACAGTGCTTCCCAAACCTGGCAGTGCCAAGGCACTAAAATATTGTTAAGCCTGTGCAAATCAGGGGGTCCCATCATGCATACTGGTGCAGTGCGATATTCAAAGGTTTGCGGCGGCGGTAAACTGTCCCCCCAAGCAGTGTTGTTTACCTTGATCTGCTGGCATATTGGTATGTAGTATTCTCAGGTAGTCCAATGGTTCCCCCACCCCAGTCCCTCAGTATACGTATACCTTGTTATAGCACATCCTGGTGGTCCAGTGCCCCCCCCCCCGCACAGCCTCTGACCAACCCTTTGACATCCCACTTCCCTGCACACCTCTTACCCTGGTGCCTAGCTTTCCCAACAGCTACATACCGCGACCAGCACAGCCCTTTCATTTCTGTGTCCTGCCACTGTATGAGCTGTCAGTGAGTGTGCATACTGTAGAAATAGCTGTGTCCAGCTGGAAACAGAGGGTCACTGGAGACCAGTTAAGGTCTACGGTGACAAGTTAGGCAGGGGACATCTGGGCAGACTGGGTGGACCAAGTGGTCCTTTCCTGTTGACAAATTTTGAGCCAGCAAGGTCAAGCATAAATACAAGGTCATTTGGCGACCTATAGCAGACTATTTAGATGCTATAAAAAAAATTGGTCAAGCTTCTTTTCACTATCACCTTGGTAGTTTTTGGCATTCCTTACCTCGTAGTGTAAGGACTGAAAGGAAATATGGGCATTTCATCACTTTACTTAGAAAGTATGTTAGCACTACAAACGCCTGTAATTGTCTGTAACCTGTAGATCTTCCTGGATTTAAGTCTTCACCATTTATTCATACTGCTGGGTTCAAGCTATAGGCGCTGGGACCCTGCAGAGCCAAAAATCTTCAGGAGGGCCAGCACCAAGATAGGACCACACATGTGCAGTGAGACTGGCTTGCGCTATATAGGCTGTCTCAGTGTCAAGCCTTTGACTGCGTCAGTTCCCTTTTCCCCGACGTCGAGTGCGTTTCAGTAATGATGATGCTCGCCCACTGGGAATCAGATCTTCATGTCTGTACAACAGTGTTTAGTTTAGTTTTAACTTGTTTTGTTGTCTGTAGAAAAAAAAAGTTTTATTATTTTTCTTCAACAGCTCTACCAATCGAAGGAGTTGGCCATGGACAGTGACGGTAGGGAGTCTCCTTTGGGAGGCTGCTCTGGCAGCTGGGCTGTGTCCAGTCTGCCACCCTCTAGGGGGGCGGGGCCCAACTACGGGCAGTCCAGTGTTCAGGAGGGAGAACAGTCCCCCCATAAACACAATAAGAAGCAAGTCCATTCCCGATCCAGGTCGGGGACCTGGCACCCCTCTGCCTCGATTTGTTCCCCTTCCTGCTGCAATGGGAAGAAAAGGTACCACTCAAGGTCACCTTCTGGTACATCTGGCAAGAGGTTTTCAGCATCCCTGAATGGGAGGCCTTCACTGGCTCCATTCAGTTCCCTGACGATGTCCACTCACTGTCGCTCAGAATCTCAGCACTGGAGCCCTTCTCTGTCTTCCTGTGAGATTTCCGGTGGGCAGTTTCATCACTGGGCTGCTCTTTTTGGAGCAGTGGGTACAGTGTCTGGCCCATTTACCCCTTTCTGCGGAAACCGATACTGGGACCCTTGGGCCTTGATGCCTCGGACCCGCAGTTGAGGCCTTCAGGCCAGGTAGAGTGTTTGGCTCTGGCAACGTGATTTCTTCCCACTGATGCCAGTTCCGCGTGCCTACCTCCTTCTTTCTGTTTCCTCACAGGGACCAGCACAGGTGCCATGTCCTGCTCCTTCTAGGCCTGGTTTGGATTCTTAGGCAATGCCGGCACTGGCGCCGGCTTCTCTTAAGTCGGCGCCACGCCCAGCTCCAGCTCCTCTGGGGCTAGTGCCAGTGCTGATTCCGGCGCCGGTTCCAGTGTCGCCTGTTCTTCCACTTCCTAGGCCTGGTCTTGGCCTTTTGGGTTCCACACCTCTTCTGCCATCCCCCTCTGAAGGGGATATGGAGCAGGATGAGTCTGACCCTGACCTCATGATTTCTGAAGAGGGGGATGAAGATTCCTTCTACAGCCTGAACAATAAGCTGATAGTTCCAGCTTCTGTTACTCAGGAGGACCTTTCTTTTCAATCTTTACTTAGGAATACGAATATACGAATGCGCCAGCAGAAACAGACCACCCAGTCTATCTAAGTCTGCTCGAGTGTGCAGCTAGCACCCCTAGTTTGCAGCTGCCCCACCCCCTTCCCTTTGTCATCCCACTGCCTCCCCCAACCTCACTCTCCCCTGTTTCCTGTCCCATGCCCTTTTAAAGCTGTTCACAGATTTACATCATACCACCCATTCTGGTAGCGCTCCAGTTTGCTACCACCCTCTCCGTGAAATAGTGTCTCCTCATTTCCCTCCTAAATCTTCCCCCCTCTATTCTTAGCCCATGCCCCCTGGTGACCTTCCCCCTCCTTAGCTTAAAGACCCCGTCTTCCCTATCCTTATTGCTTCCCCTCAGATACTTGAATGTCTCTATCATGTCCCCCCTGTCCCTTCTATCCTCCAGGGTGTACACATTCAGGTCTCCCAGCCTGCTCTCATAGTCTGTCCCCTCCATTCCACATATCATCTTTGTTGCCGTCCTTTGCACCCCCCTCCAGTAGCCTGATATCACGCTTCAGGTATGGCCTCCAAGTGCAGCCTTACCAGCAACCTGTAGAGGGGCAAGATCACCTCTCTTCACCTGGATGAAAAAACCCTCACAATGCACCCCAGCATTTTGTTCACTTTTGCAGCCACTCTCCTGCACCAGGCAGTGTTGTTCATGGTCTCTGTTACCATTACCCCTAGGTCCTTCTCCTCCTCAATGACCCCCAGCTTAACCCCCCCCAAAAGCCAGTATTCTCTCCTTGGGTTCTTCACCCCGAAGTGCATAACCTTACACTTCTTTGCACTGAACCCCAGCTGCCACCTCTCTGACCAGTCCTCTAGCTTGCTTAGGTTCCCCTGCAGCTGCTTCCATCCCTCCCCTCCATCCACCACTGCTCCCATTTTGGTGTCATCTGTGAACATTTACCTTGCTCACCACCCCATGCACAATGTCTGATATGAAGAGCTCAAATTATATTGGTCCCAGCACAGAGCCCTGTGGCACCCTGTTCGTCACCGGCTTCGGAGCTGAGAGCTCCCCTTCCACAACCAACCATTGCAGACTCCCACTCAGCCAGCTTGTAATCCAGTTAGTCATTTTTGCTCCTACCCATACACCAGTTAGCTTCCCCCCAAGCCGCTCATGAGGCACCGAATGGAAGGCCTTGCTGAAATCCAAGTAAAGAACATCCACCGCATGACCCTTATCCAGCTCACCTGTCACCCAGTCATAATATTGTATCAGGTTGGTTTGACAAGACTCCCCCGAAATGAAACCATGCTGCCTCACATCCTGGAGGCCGTTGGCCTCCAGGTATGACACCAGTCTTTCCTTTAGTATCGTTTCCATGAGTTTGCACACTATGGAGGTGAGACTTCCCAGACAATAATTACCCGGTTCGTCCCTTGGTCCGCTCTTGTGTAACGGCACTACATGTGCCATCCTGCAGTCCAGTGGCACACACATCCCAACTCCAGTGAGGTGCTGTACAGATCCACCAGCGGCTCCCTCAACATGCAGGCATCCCTGGCTCTGCATACTTCTTCTCTAGATCCAGGAAAGCTGATGTGCCTTGAGTGGCTTCATGTTCCTAATATCCAAGTGAACCTTATGCCTCCTGTTCCCCCAGGTTTTGAGACCGAAGCTGTATGGGCTAGGCCTGCCTCTATTCCTTCTATTTGCAAGTCCGTAGATTAAAAATATGTCCCTCTAAAGAGAGACCTATTCTAGCTTCACAGCCCATTGTGGATGCATTAGTTATTCTTGCAGAGAACTACAAAGCTGTTTTGCCACAGGAAGTAACAGTACATCATGTCAGTAAGGATTCTTTGCAAGATCGACACCATGGGGAAAAGGGCTTTCACAGCTGCCACTCTTGGCATGTGTATAGCCAGCTATCAAGGGCACTTCTCCCAGTATAAATGTGTCTTCTGGACCTCGCTTGAGTCTCTTGCAGAGAAACTACTGGAGTTTGACTCCAAACTTAAGAATCTTAACTGTATCAGTCTTCACCATTCAACACTTGTGGGTACTACGCCGGAGATGCTAGGACCCCACGGGAAGCTTTTTAGCTTAAAAAGCTTTCCTAGGAGGAGGGGCAATGTCAGGGATGGTGCCGCCCTCAAGGTTGATGCATTGCGTGACACTCGAGGGTTAGCCAGTAACCGTCATCCCTTCCACTACCTCAGTTCAGCTTTTTCCACTGTTGAGGCTGTGTCTCGGACTACGTGGGACAGTAAGAAGTCTACACGACACTCCTCAACTACCGTTTTCTGCTCGCCTACTACTCGATGCCGCACTTATCAATGCCACATTTAGCATCGTTTTGCTATTTTTTTTAACTAGTGTTTGTACAGCGTTGAGTCTCTTCCTTTTTCTGCTAAAGTAAGGTACTTAAGCCCATCCCCCAGGCCTCCCCCTGCTGCTATACACCGGGGAGATCAGGCCTCCGTCGGCTCAGGTCTCAGATGCCTGGTTGAGCGGTTGTGGGAGCAGTCAGCCTCTTCTGGGAGGGCTGGCCATGGATTGCTCAAGGCCCAGTTTCCCTTGGGGGAACCGGCCGACCCTGGTGTCGAGGCCTCAGCTACGTGTGGGGCCTGCATCGGTGGTCTCATCGAGGGCTTTGGGGGTACAGCCTCAGCTCCTGACACCAGTTCCAGTGTCAGTGAGCGGGGCCAACCCTCCGGTGCTACAATGTCCCCTCCCGGCACCACGCTCTGTGCTGGGACAGGTAGACTGGCCGGAGTTATCTCTCTCAGGGTCACTGTCCTCTCCTCCTCAGATTCAGAGGGTAGTCAGGCTGATCCGGATTGGCAACCAAGCTCTCTGTAGCAATGGTCGCTCCCCAGGATCCGCTCAAAGTCGTCGTCTGTGAGTTCCAGTCTTAGGACTGATCCCGTTCACAACGATGCCCTCCTCCATTGGTGCCATGCTCGGCACCATGAGGGGGGCTCTGATGATGGCACCATAGTCGGTGCCGCATCTAACGATGGCACTGCAGTCAGCTCCGAGCTTGCTGGTGGTGCCGCAGATGGTGCTGTTTCAAGGGTTGGTGCCATGGGCAACACCATCCCCAAAGTCGGTGCCACTGCGAGGTCAATGTCAAGGTCAGCGTCCGTGTCAATGGCAGTGCCGTTTCTGGGGATAGCATCGACATCTGTGCCCTGGCTGGCTCCGGTCCTGCAGTTGGTGCTGCTTTTGGTGATGGCACTGTTTTGGGTGCTGTTTCTGTAGAGGAGGCCAATTTCTGTGACGGGTTGCTCTTCTGTGCCAGCACGGAATTGGAGAGGGAGTCAGACACCAACACGGGTGCTGCCTTTTCTCTCACCCCTTCCTTAAGGGCAGTTGCCATAGTGGTACCTCACTCAAGGGGCAGGTCTTTGTCCTCTCCAGGGAGATCTGGGACCCAGTCTGTCTCCCACTGTGCTCAGGTGACCTCGGTCACTCCGGGCCAGAGTTGGAGTGCTGGGCCGGTTACCCCCTCCTCCTCTGGGGGACGGAGTCTTGCGATGGGTGGGGTCAGGGGCCACTCTGCACAGTTTGCTCAGCTCCGGTCTCCCCACCAGTGGTTTTCTCCCTGTGGGCTTCCCTCTGCTGGCTCGGGGAGGGTTGAGCAGCAGGTGGGGTCTGGGCAGCGTATCCTCCTTGCTTCAGAGGGGTTCCCCACTTTTTCCCACAGCCCTGGCAGAGAGAGCACAGTCTTCCTTCTTCCTCTTTGCCACCTCCTCCTCCTCCTCCCTATGGCAAGTGCTTTCCCCATGTTTTATAGGGCCATGGATGAGATGGTGTTCACATCTCCTCTTCATGCACCGTCGTTCCTTATACAGAGTCCTTCCAGTTCATCAGCTTTCTCCTCTGGGGAAGATGACCCCTCATTGTACCAGTCTTCAAATCCTGACTTTTCAGAGTATCAGCAGCTCCTGTTGACAATGATGGAACAGCTCAATCTTACCTCAGTGTCTCAACGCAGTTCTGTGTATGCGACTGTTGTGTTCCTTGGGGAATACAGCTAGGAATCCTTAGTGATCCCCACATGGCCTTGGAGCTTTATGTAGGAGTCATACAACATCTGGCAGTCACCCGCGTCCACTTCTCCAGCACCTGGGAACTGCCTGTGCAGATATTGCACACCCTGGGGTCTCCAGGAACTTTGCCCATCTCACATCAGGCTTGAAGGGGCTGGATACCCCTTCTGGGCATTGGTTTCTGACAAGAGACCGTCCCCCAGCCGTGTATTGTGCAGAGTTCAACAGCTGGGGCAGGAAGGTTTTCACCTCGGCGTGTCTCTTGTTGTCCATTGCTGCTCATTAGGCACATATTGGTGGCCTATGAGAGGCGCCTCTGGGCCACATTGGGGGAAATCCTAGCAGTCTTGCCTTAATTGCGAGGCAACCAGGCGAGTCATTGCCATTTCTGTAAGAGGCCTCGAGTTATCAAGACACCAGGCGTGGGCATCTTATGATGCCAGCGTGGTAGCCTCCAGGGTTGTGGGATCTGCGGTCTGCACTAGGTGGACAGCATGTCTTCACCTCTCCCAGTTGTTACCCTTGGCCTGGCATAGGATGACTGCCTCGCCATTCTGGGGGGGGGCATTTTTTTCTCCCGAAGAGCCAGGAGGGAAGTGTCAGGGCGCCCTCCCTCTCCTGCAGGTCAGGAGCCCAGTCCTGACTTTGAACAGTAGCAGGTCTGACTAGACCTGTGATGGGCCCTCTCCCCTTGTGAGTCCCCCACGAGGGACTGAAGGCTGTCCGGCCTTTAGGGAGGTACTGGTACCACTTTGTGGGCTTGTTACTTACCCATCAGTGTTGAATGGTGAAGATTGATTCAGTTAAGAGATGAAAATTACGTACTTACCATGATTTTTGGTCTTAATGTATATCTTCACCATTCATCACTGTTTCCCACCCACCATCCCCTCTTGGGCCTCAGCTTCTGGGCAGCGCCTTTTCCCTTCTTATCTTCCCCCTATTTGAGGCCAATAGAAACATAGAATTTGACGGCAGATAAGGACCGCTTGGCCCACCTAGTCTGCCCATTTTCCTACCTAACAGATAAGCTGCAGATCCTAGTTAACCAACAGCTTATTTCCTCCTACCCCCCATTAGGACTGCCTTATGCCTGTCCCATGCATTCTTGAAGTCCCCCACTGTTCTTGACTCCACGTCCTCCTCAGGGAGGCTGTTCCATGCATCCACAACCCTCTCTGTGAAAAATAACCTCACATTACCTCTGAGCCGCCCCCTCTGTCTTCAAATTGTGCCCCTTGTTCTTGCACATCTCTTTTCTGGAAGATGCTACCTCTTGGACTTTGTTAATTCCCTTGAGGTACTTGAAAGTTTCTATCATGTCCCCTCTCTCCCTTCTTTCCTCAGGGGTATACATATTAAGCTCCTTTAGTCTTTCTTCGTATGTCTTCTGGTGCAGACCCTGAACCATTTTGGTTGCCCTCCTCTGAACAGCCTCCACTCTGTCTATGTCTCTGCGGAGATGGGGTCTCCAGAACTGCACACAGTACTCCAGATGGAGTCTCACCAACTGTTTGTGGGTGAAATCCCACTGGTACCTCCAGGCTCCCTGCCACTTCTTTGAAGCACCATGGTCCCACTCTGGGGGGGGGGGGAGACAAGCAGGAGCTCTTGTCCTCTTTTTCCTTGGCTCCCCAGGCCTCTCTTCTTGGTAGGGAAGATCTTCAGGTCTGCTGTCTGAGTTCTGCCTTGGACTACCCTTGCAGGTCCCACCTTCGTCTGAACTTTCCTGCTGAGATTGGGGTACTGGGGACCCGCTCTGTTTTGCTTTTCTCCTTTCTCCAAATTGCAAGAGACCCTCTCCTGAGTCCCTTGTTCTCTCAAAGTCCCTTCAGACTTAAAGGTTCAGGAACTTCCCTGAGATCTTCTTTTCCTATTAACTTCACCTCCCCAGTGGTGCTAAGTGTAGGGTTTTACCCTCTTATGCCCTGGGACTTTCCCCTTGGATGCTGAGGTGAATTCCGATGTGAAGATGTATTCGCTCCCGTCTTCTGGCTTAAGAGAAGGGGAAGAAGGAGCATCTATCTCCAGATGTCTCTCCCCTAATGGACCTGGGGGTTAGCTTGACCTGTCAAGCATTTCTCCTGTCGGATCCCTCTTGCTGGTGGAGGTTTAGATTTCCCACTTCTCTTGGAAAAGTCCTGTTTTTTGGACTATCACCTTGTCTGTGGCGTTTAAAAAAAAAAAAAAAGGGAAATTTTTCCACCTTAACTAGAGGATGTAGACAGCGGAGTTTTAGTCTCCCTTGGTAACAGGGACTTCTGGAACGTGGGGGCATGCAGTCTCATCCTCCCACCTCTTCTCCTCCTCTTCTTTCTTCTTCTTTTTCTTCTTCTTCTCTTCTCCTTAGCCTGCCCAGAGGTTGGGACCCTCCTTCCAGGACAAACTAGGCTTCAACCTCTCTTTCTTATCTGGTCGCTTATTCCTTTTTCAGTTTTTATCCTTTCCTTTCGCTGTCCCTTGGGCTCTCTTGCACCACCTTCCACCCTTCTTTTTCTCTATACCTGTTTCCTCTCCAGCGAGGATTGGAGGGAAGGGATGACGACAGCTACTGGCCAACCCACGAGCATCACGCAATGCGTCGACCTTGAGGGAGTCCTCACCCCTCCTCCTCCTAGGAGAAAAGCTTTTTAAGCTAAAAAGCTTCCCGCCTGGCTCCTCAGCCTGCTCGCAAGCCCTGCCGGGGGTAGCTGTGTCCTGGTTGCAATTCAGCACTTGCCGAGCGTGGCTCCAGCCGCTGTCTGCTGCCTGTTCATTCTGGCGTCTTTGCCCGGGATCACGTCCCGGTTGCATCCCCCTGCTCACCACAGGCTGGACCACCACTATGCCTCTGCCTTGGAAGCCTCATCTTTGCAGTAGGTGTTACTATGCTTCTTCCATATTTCTGTCTGACATCTGCAGACCCAGGGACCCAGATCATTTCCTTCTCTGCAGCCTTGCCATTGTTACAGTTCTTCCTGTCTGATTTCCTGCCTCTTGATGGATTTCTCCCTCCTGCATATCGCCCATTCGCTCAGTCTGTCTCAGGTTCTCAGTCTGTCCTCTGGGTCTCTTTCTTTACATTGCTTAATCAAGCATGCCTCTCATTGGATTATATGCTACCTCAGCCTCACCTGTCAGTTCTACCTTGGTGCTTCGTCTCCTTTGGAGCACTCATTTGGTCATGCTTCGGGGTGCTCTCGTTCTGTTCCCTCTCCTCAGCTGCCATTGCCCACTGCTCTGGTCCTGCCTTCTGGCACCTTCGTGCTGTGGCCTCACCTTCTTTCGCTCCTTTGCTTTCTTTTGGGTCCTATGCTTCCTCATCAAATTGCTGCTTTCCTGCTGTTCTCACCTTCTGCCTCCCATGCTCTGCCATCCACGTCATTTGGCCGTCTCTGGCTGACTCCGTCTGGCCTGCAATTGATATTTCTTTTGGGCATACCTATCATGAATCATATGCCACCTCATCAACCCGCGGCCCTTCTGCCACTTGTTTCAGGTTCATGACTCTGGTCATCATTCCCTCATCCCTCCCTCATGATTAGTCTATTTACATTGCTTCCTCGAGCATTCCTATCATTGAATCCTATGCCATGCCTCCACTATAGGCTTCACTACATCACCATATCGCTCGACCCGAGCATGCCCTCTGGTTCCAGGCATGCCTTATCTCGTATCAGCCATCACGGATTCACTCCACTCATTGCTTCACTCCATCATTGTCCATCATCCATTTTGCTCACATCCCGTCACTCGACCCGAGCATACCCTCTGGTTCCAGGCTTGCCTTCTTGGCCTCAGAGTCTACTTAATCACATTGCTCAATCGAGCATACTTCTAATCGGGTCTTATGCTACCTCATTAAACTACTGCACTCCTGAGGCGCTCATCATCATCGGTCTTCATCATCCTCAGTCTTCTCATGAGCGCATCTGGATACCCCTCGCTCATCTGATCGACGCATGGATCTACTCCTTCCCATTGACTACTCGAGCATACCCCTCTCGGGTCCATGCTGCCTCCTGTTCCTTCGATCTGTGCTTTTCCCTCATCTGATCTGTGCTTTCTTTTGGCTCCCTTATCTGATCTGTGCTTTCTTTTGGGGTTTTTCCCTATCCTGCCCTATTCGTAGCCTTCTCATTAGCTGGCACCAACAACTGTCCTTAATCAAATGTCTTTCAGCCTGGAGGGAAGGTGACCTTGGCCTTGGATCCCCAGAGGTTTCCTCCTTAAAGGGTTTTTTCCCTCTCCTCCATGCTGATGGTCATAATATTAGATAGGGCTAGTGGTTTCATAGGTTCCGTAGTTAGGTTTCGCTGGTGGATGGAGTCGGATGGTGGTCCCAGCATTCCCTCTCTCCTTGGGAAGTCGCCCTTCGACATCTTGTCAGCTCTCCTTTCATTCCTCATCCTCGTCTTTTCTCATCTTCTACTGTAATTCCTATCTACTTCTGTTAATTTATTTCCAGTCTATATATTTGTTACTTCTCCCATCTTTGATGTGCGACACCCAATTGGGTATTCTTTTTGGGCTTCCTCCTAAGCGACCTTTAACCAATGGAATCATTTCCACGGCACCCATATGGGGGGGAACCCTCTTCTAGGATTCCTTGCGTTGTACCCCTACAGGGTGGTATATCCCACGGATAGAGAGGCGAATAGCCACAACATAATCAAGTTACACAAGCATCCTCTCATCCAGTTGCGTAAGCACAATTGAACTATGGCTGGCTATGTTTTTTTCACAAGATTCATATGGTTTTCTCCTGTTACTAAGCTCAGAGAGGTACTCCTTTTCTTGCAGTCCTCTCCTATAGCTGGTCCTTGACATTTTCGTGGACCATGCTTCCCGTTTTGGATTCAGCTAGCCTCAGAGGGCATCGGACATGTCTTTGTTAAGGCTGACAGCAAGCCAGCTCTTCTGACACTTTTGCTTTTTAACTAAGAATTTGGGGTACCCTCTGTCTTTCTCTGACTGTCTCTCTCTTTTCCTCATCTTCCTTCTCCTCTGTCTCTCTCTCTTTCTGCTGCCCAGTTGTCCTGGTCATCCATGGCCACTTTTAAGACCCTCCTCCCAGAATAATCTTCTTTGGACGGTTTTTATTCATTTGTTTCTTTTATATCCTGTATCCCTTTCTCTGTTCCTTGGGCTCCCTATCCCCAATCCTTCTGTTTTCTTACCCTTTTTTCCTCATCTAGATGAACAGAACTGAGGAGGCAAAGGGGCTGGTGTCAGTTACTAACCAGTCCATGATTGCCACTTCATACGTCAGTCTCATGGGTGGCAGAGTCTCTGATGTCAGCCCCCGTCCTTCAGTGCATGTGCTTCTGCAGGGTCCCGGTGCCTCCAGCACAGACCCACCAATGGTGAATGGTGAAGATATTCTGAAAGATCAATAATTATGGTGAGTATGTAATTTTCATTTATGTGCAGATTACATCTTGCTGACCCTGAGGTCTTCTGCACAAATCTTTCCAGTATTGATAGACACCTTAACAAATTTCTCTAATGTCTTGGAGCTTCGCAGTTACTGAAGTAAAACCAAAGTCATGCCCCATAACAAAAAATGTATGAAAGACTAGGTGGATCAAGAGAGGTTGAATACCTAGGCATCACAGTGTTTCTGAAGTGGAAAGACTGGGTACAAAGGGGGGCATGATTGAGACCTACAAGTACCTCACGGGGGTGAACAGGGTGCAGGAGGGGAGTCTCTTTTGAATAAGGAAGAGCATCAGGACCAGAGGGCATGTGATGAAGCTGGAAATGTGGGGAGTTTAAGAGGGATGTCAGGAAGTATTACTTCACTGAAAGAGTGGTAGATGCCTTGAATAAACCCCCAGCAGAAGTGGTGGAGGCAAAACCAGTAGGGGGCTTCATAAATGCATGGGTTAGACATGAGGGAATATTAGTAAATAGGCAGAGAGGAGAGAAGGTCATCGAAGACCATTTAGGGTCTATAGAGACAGACTAGGCAGGGACTACCTGGACAGACTGGGTGGACCAAGCAGTCCTTTTCTGCTGACAAATCCTGTGTTTCTCTATTTCTGGGCACACTGCTGAAAGAGGCTTACTCTGTGGAGGAAAGTCCAGATCCTCCAAATGATGGTGCACCCTAAAAATTCTCTGTCTCTTGAGAGTCATGCCCCTGAATGTCTTGGATATACTATGTGATCTAATTGCCAAAGTTATTAATAATTTCCTTTGGGAGGAGAAGAGGCCCTGGTTTTCAGTGAATAGGATGGTGTCTTCTGTAATAAAGATGGGTTCCACGTGCCGTGGAAAGGTTACTAGTATATCGACATAGGTCTTCTTCAGATTGTGATACATCTTCAGGCAGAGGTGCTCTGCACCCAAACCAGATTGGCCTCTGTTGGAAAAGGCAGTCCTGGGGAACTGCCCCTCAGAAGCCATCTTTCAAGCTGTCTTGGTGAATTGGGTTAGAAGCTGGTTAACAGGCGACAGAGGGTAGTGGTTAATGACAGTCACTGTAATGATGGGAGAGTGACCAGTGGGGTGCCGCAGGGCTCAGTACTGGAACTGGTCCTCTTCAATGTCTTTACAAGTGACTTTGCAGATGAACTGGAAGGAAGGTATGCTTTTTTGCAGATGATACCAAAACCTGTAATAGGGTGGTCAGTAAGAAAGGGGTGGAAAGAATGCTTAGAGAGGTCAAGAGCATGGCAGTTTGGGTTCAATGCTAAAAAGTGCAAAATCATGCATAGGAACCCAAGAACTAAGTAAAGGATTGGGGGAGGGGATACTGTCAGTCACTAAGCAGCAAAGGGACCTTGGGGTTATCATAACTGATGGTCTCAAAGTGGCAGGGCAGTGTGACAAAGCAGTCAGACGGGCCAGTAGGATGCTGGGATGCATAGGGAAAGGCATCTCCAGCAGGTGGATGGAGATGGTGTTGCCACTGTATCGCATGCTGGTGAGACCTCACCTAGAGTATCGTGTTCCATTCTGGAGGCCGCATCTCAGGTAGGACATAGACCAGCTGTGGCTGATGATTGTATTAATGGAGGCCGAGAGACCCTTCCTTCACAGGTGGAGAGCTATGGGAATACCAACCATAAAAGAATGATTTAATAACTTACTGTACATATACTGGCGTCATGTATACAACTAAACTGTATAGCCAGGGGTAAAGCGCTCTTATATGAGAAAATCTGGGAGGCTTTCCTACTCTTAGGGCAAAGTTTGGGGGAGAGGAATAAAGTGGTATGGAGAGATGTGGTGGGACCCTGATCTTGCCACATTGGTCACAACAATAGGGAACAAATTCTGGTCAGAGATGATACGGCTGTGGAGAGCTTTTGGGATGCTTTTACCTATTGTTTTAAATTACTTTGCACAATGCAAATCTGCTGTGAGGCAGTTTCAATGTAGTCTTCCTTTTACACATTTTTACAATGTGTTTTCCTGGAATATGCCTGCTGATTGCTGTATATTTAGCCTGGATAGTTCACAGAAGATATGGCATCTTATTTTCAGTGGGGCTCTACATCTGTACAATATTATGCTGTATTGTGTAAAATCAGAACACACTGAAAACAATATTTTACATCTGGACTAGGCTACCTTGAATAAATACATTATAAAAATGATGAAATCTTGACCCCACTGAAAACAATACATTGCATCTAATCTGGGACATCCTGCGTAAATACAGTGCAAAAATGTGTAAAATGAAGGTCCCTATGACGATGAGATGTAGCATCTCCCCTGCACTATCCAGGATACAAAATATAGGATAAGAAATATTTAAAGGAAATCTACTGTAAACTGAACTTCACTGTGTTCACTGACATAAATTAACATTTTCTTTATTGTTTTATAACATATTAGATTGCAGTATTTATTTTGAATGGTGTGGCTACAAGGATGGTGTGTGTGTGTGTGTTTGCTGTAGCTGTTTACATTTTTTTCCCCAAAAAGCATAGTAAAAATGCCTGCTATTTGCTATATATTTAGCCTGGATAGTTCACAGAAGATCTGGCATATGTCTGAGACAGTGCTTATCAGATAGTGTTTTAAGAGGTTAAAAAAACAGTGTACATCATTTTAGATTCATTGCTGGGAAAGGGTGACATTTATGAGGTTTGACTCTTTCTTGAAAGACAATACCTGCCCAACTGAAGCTAGCAGTAAGAAAATGTTTAAATGCTAAGTATTTAAATGTGCAATTTGTTGCATTTCGAAGGGGGCAAACATATCTCCAGTTTAATAGGCAACCAGTATTTAACAAGCTGTTTGTTTCCTAGTGGCCATCTGAGAAGCAGCGTGGAGTTCTGTCTCCATTATTCTAAACAGAAAGAAGGGAGTATTTTATTTCAAGTGGCACAGTAATTTGTAGATGTGGAAGGATACATTGAAAACTCCAAAAATGTGTTTCATGTATTCCATTTTTCCAGTTACAGACAGCAAGATGGCTCTAGGCTCCGCCCATAACCATAATAAGGAGGGTTATATAGCTTTCTTCTCCATTCTGTTATCCATATGGGCAGGTATTAGTTAATTTCTTCTGTCTGAGTTATGTTTGAGTATCTCACCAGCTGGACTGGGTTCTCACCAATCACCCTACCAGGATCTCTTGTATCTCCATTCTCCCAGACTCTCTCAGTGACCACTCCCCGGTTATATGTGAATGGTCTAATAAATTCTAAAGCCACCCCCTGTAATCATTACCAGCAGCGTCCTCCTCCGTGGTCAACTTACCCATCTCAAACAGTACCTGTCCTTGCAAGATTGGCTGCCCATCTACAAGGCGATGGATGTTAACCTAGCCCTCGTCTACTTCATAACCGCCTTCAACAAGGCCTGTGACCTCTTCGCTCCTTCAAAAAAACTGAAAACAAAAGCCCTCTGCAACCCTTGGTTAACTGCAGAGCTCCTTTGCCAGCTGAAATCTAGGGACCACCTGTGGGCAGTGTCTAAATCTGAACATAATGAATTTAAATTAAAACTATCTTTCTGTTTTAAACAGATTGTAAAATACCCCGTGAACAAGCTCTTAGGAGCGAAACGTAGAGGGCTGAAATTGTATTAAAGAAGTGGAATTTCAACACACTCGTTAAGTGTTTCACTGACGTAGAAGAACGCCTTGAACTCCCTGCATTAACATTTTGTGATTTAAATAGTACCACCACTGTTTTGCTTTAATTTACCAATGCAATGCATAGTTCCCTTGATAAAGGTCTTCTTACTGGGGCTGTCTTCATCGACCTCTCAAAGGCATTTGACACGGTCCATCATCAGCTGCTGTATGACCAACTACTCCTTGCTGGCCTCGCACCGGACTCAGCCTGTTGGTTCAGAAGCTACCTTGACAACTGCTCTCAAAGAGTAAAAATTGCCAATGCTATCTCGGATACCTTGCCTGTCCGCTCCGGAGTCCCTCAGGGGTCCAAACTGGGCCCTCTCCTTTTCAGCCTCTTTTTATACTCCTACCACAATCCTGCTCAGAACAAATCATCCTGTATGCAGATGATGCTGTTGTCTTTACTACGCACAAGGACCTGTTACCACTACAACACAGCCTCCAACTCGGATTCAGTGCCGTTGAAACATGGTTCTCCAATCATAAACTAGTCCTCAATCACAAGAAAACCAAGTCATTGCTATTCTGCAGTTCACATAACCGTTACAAACAACACCCCCTTGCCATCTCCACCAAGCAGGGGACTGTCCTTGAACAAGTTTACTCATTCAGATACCTACGGATTCTGCTTGACCCCAATCTCTCCTATACGGCTCACATTGACAGCGTGGCTAAAGCTGCCAACACACGCCTTGGATTACTCTACAAGCACAGACAGCACCTCACCCCAGAGACCCTGAAGATTGCTGTCCAGAGCTCTGTGGTGTCAATTATTGATTATGGCCTCATATCTATGGCTCCCCCACGACGTCAGCCCTCTGACATATAACAACTGCACTTAACAAAGCATGCCGACTCACAGCTGGTGCCCACCGCCTCACCCACGCCTGTTCCCTTTATGAACAATCCGGATGGCTTCAGCTCTCCAACCGTATAAAGTATCTCACATGTGCTTTGGCGGGAAAAATCAACCTTGGCCTCACACCCCCCTGGTGTTACTGCCTTGTTACATCAAAACCCCAACAGACAGAACACCAAGAGCGCGACAACCCAGATTCTACAAATTCCTCACTGTCGAACTACGCAGGGCCAACGCTCATTCGCCTATAGGGCTCCTCTATGGATGAATGGTTTCAGCCACACCATCTCCTCTGCCTCAACACTAGGTCTGTTCAAAACCAGGCTCCGGGCCCTTCTCATTGCCTCTAGCTTCTGTGACTGCCTCTCCTAGCTGTTGACCTACGCAGCTTTAATCCTAACTTATATACTGCTTAACCCCAGGCCCCCCAGTCCCCCTTCCCCCTGCTCCTGAGGCGCCATCAAATCTCAGGTCTTCATACCACCTCATTAGTCTTTCCTTGCCCCATTATATCACTTATCCCCGCCCTGCCCCTTCTTCTCTTCTATCACTCCTTCCCATTTATTTTTCGACAAATGCCTCTGGCTGCATCTTCATTCCTCCCCTCTCCTCTCATCCCTGTTTCTCTGCCACCCCTGGGTGCCTGACCCTACCCATTCCTTGTGGGCACATGTGTCCTAGCTGTGTTCACCATTTTACTATAGCTGCCTCTGTTAACTACCTACCTACACTTCTCCTCCTCCTCTACACCTTACTCTTCCTATAATTGACCCCTTTCAATAGCACTGTTGTACATGAATTGTTTACTGTTGCTCCCTTGTTGTTCATTATTTCTGACGTGGAACCTTTGTAAAAGAGCCTTGGCTCAAAGGTACTTGTAATCCTAGAATAAATAAATAAAAAATAAAATTATGAGATGTTTAGTTGTATGGTTTCTTCTGGCTCCTTAGTTTGAGTCTGCAGCATGAATTTGGAAATTCCACACTCTATGGCTGTGAACTTTAGCCTTGAATAAATTGGGAGCCCTGGAAGAGGGTAGTAGCATGTAGCTCCAAGGAGGTCCATGAATAACAGATCTGTAGCTAAGAATTCTCTTGTAATTGTCAAAAAAAATCAAAATGCAGTAAAGAATCAATTATAAAATAAAATAGCAATAACAACTGCTGTCAGATTATTACCTTTTCTGTCTTTCCCTACCCAGATGTTCTCAGAAAAAGTGCTGAAGATATTTTCTGCTGACTGCAAAAAGATGGCTGTGGAGATATTTGAGCAGACCATGCCAGTGGGAAAGCACTGGAGGGTGAATTATAAAACAGGTAAAACTGTTGATCTCTTGGCATATGTAAAATACCAAATATGTGTCTACTTGGTGTCATTAAGTGGTTGTTCAGCAGAGAGTTTTCTTTTATATAGGATTTTTCATGTACACTATGTCTAAAGCTGCTTTATACTGAGCTGCATACTGGTAGAAGGACAATACCTTACAATTGTCCTAAATTATGAGGGATACACCTACATTTTAAGAACATTTCTTGATGTTTTTACACCCTATGTCAATAGGAAAATGCCATGTTTGAAAAAGCTCCAATACGTAAAATGTAGCTAACGCTGTGTGGCGCCATCTCACGCTACAGTGTGGCTTTGCACTGCCCAAGTGCATGCATCCGTACAAGTGAGAGGTCTGGAGCTGCACTGTAGCCAGAGACGGCGCTGTGCAGCAGCATCATCCATGTTTATATAGCAGATCTTTTTCGAACATGACATTTTCCAACTCAGATGTACTTAAAAATTAGTTTTTCATCTGAAAAGCCTAATTGGGCTTTGGGGTGGGTTTTTTTTTTTTTTGGGATAATGACAGTTTTCTTTTAAAGATGCTGTATTCAGAGCCCCCAGCCACATATCTGAAAACCAGAGGCTATTGTAAAAGAGAGAGAGAGAGAGTAAGTTTATTTTGTGTAGTGCGTTTCCTATGAAGTTATTTTTTTCAAAAAGCTCAGTTTAACTACATTGAACATGTCATATGTAATCGAAGGAATTAGGTATTAGGTATGACTAATGCCATACATTAGGCAGTGTCAGTGGCTTAGTAGGTAGCAAGTTCTCCTCTAGGACTGGAAAGTCAGATGCTTGTGGGTTCTAGCCCCATGCCAGGTACTTGAGGTAATACCCAAAGCCTGCACAGTAGATTGTAAGTGGTTGTGCTGCACAACTGGGGTGCTGTCCTTCGGAATAGACATTAAATTGAGGTCCCTTTTGCCCATCTCTGGTTTCTGTCCAGGTGGAAGTAAAAGATCCCATGGCACTTACTGATGAAGAGTAATAGAGTTTCCCTTATGTCATGGCCAACATTTTCCCATCAATAAAACAGGTCCACATAACCCACCCCACCAGGATGCACCTGGAAACAGTCTATCGCAGCTTAGTGTCCCTTTCCTGGTCAAGAATTGCAAATAAATTAATAAATAAATCTTGCAGTCTAGCCTAAATATGTGCCAGCCTAAATTCCTTCATGGTAATCTGCATATATTACCCATGAAGACTTGAACTGGGGAAGTATTGAAATTGTGTGCTTCTTTAGCGAGCCTCTGACACACACAAGGAATGCTTTGCAGTGCACAGTATTTAGAGAGACTTCAACATACTATATAATTCAGATATTTCCTATATTTACCTCTCCCCATTCTTTATTACTGTGGAAATTTGTATGAAAACAGGATTCTCTGTCAGTTGCTTTTCAGTTGCTTTGTCTGCATGTGTACAAATGACATCATAATACTCTGTTTCTGAGATCATAATAATTTCTATGGCAATCATTTGTGATCTCAAAGAATGTTGATGTTACATCTAGATAAGCTGATAAAGAATGGAAGGCTGGACGGCTGGTTATTGGTTATATGTGAATTTATTCCATCCACCTCATGCAAGGAAATCAACATGTCATGGCCACACCGCTTCTTCAGGATTGGGGTGGTAACTGTGTACTGTCTAATATCAGATATGCTAAAAATATGTTTACCCGGTTCACATTTTGGACAAAATATCAGCTTTACTGAACCCTTCCAGGATCCAAAAAGCATATCTCAACTTCTCTACCACATATAGAGTGAAAAAAGTTAGTGCAACATCACAGCTGGGGACGCACATCTCCTGTGCTGTCAGGACCTAAATAAGCTGCCAGAGCAGATAAAGCTCAAGTGATGGAGATCCTGTTTTTTATGGAAATTTCATAAATAATAGAGGAAGGGAAGTGTATACAATATAAACTAGATTATGTCCATAATATCACATTACAAGGATGTATAAAGCTGTATCACCACACGCCCCAGTTATGTAGTGAGCCTTGAGGCCACTAAACAAGTACCTTACAACACATGGGGCATGCAGCGATTAGAATTAAATGGGACAGGAAAGTAGCTTTGGCTCTGATATGATTAACTGGGTTTGAATGCAGAATACAACTATTAACATACAAGTTATTGTGACTTGGTACCGTTTCAGTATGTTTTCAATACACTTTCTGGCTATTAACTGTGAAGCCGCCACTCAAGGTTCTTTTACTGCTTGTGCCTGCTGGTGAGATGTGCCTGCTGCAGATGACGATTCAGTTTGTGCATTCTACCTGCTCGAGGTTCTCCATTCAAAATCGGCACAGGAAAAAATGTTTTACATTTAAGTGCTGCTGACCCACTTCACACACACTGTATGATGTCCGTTGTGGCAGGTCCATACGCTTCACTTAGGTGGTGAGGGGTACGGGAGTGTTTTATCATTTGTGGCTCAGTCCTCACCGCAGTACCCACCCACCAGCTTGCCAGTTAGTTCACTATTTTACTTATTTTATTTTTTATTTTTATTTATTGAGTCTTGGAGTACAACAACTTTGAGCAATACAACTCATTTACAAAGGTTCCATGTCAGTAGTACAAAAACAAAACAAGGTAAACAATAGAAAAGTAAATAGCATTATCAATTTTCTTCCCTCTGCTTATAAATTTTCTTCCCTCTGCTGTCACCTGTCAGAAAGTCCAATATATAAGTTGATTTTTTTAACAAGCCCTCATCTACTGTATCTCTCAGTTTACATTCTCCCTGTGATGTAGGCAGGCTACTTTGCTTTGGAATCTGCAAGAGAGATCAGTTGGCTTGGATCTGAGTAGTTTGCTTAGCGGAGCGTTATTATGGTGATCGGACACTGGCATAGTTAGGTAGATTTTTTTTTAATGCTTTTTAACAAGCCCTCAGTTGTCACTCTCTCTGTTTAGTTATCATCTGGGATGCAGGCTAGTTTCATTCAGGGATTGCGTTTGTGATCGGACACAGCTTACGGGAGCTGCAGCAGGATATTTGTGACAAATGATGAGAGGCAGCTCAGTGAAAATATAGAATATTTATGAGGCACTAAGTTTAAAAATAAAAAATTAAAACTTACCAAAACAGAACAAGACAAGGTCAGTGGGACTGACTTGTTTCTTAAAACCTGTATTTTTGATCACAGCTCTGTGACTTGGCTCGGAGTTAAACTCGTAAATAAGGATCGGTTGAAGCATCTGCCGCTATTTGATTAGTTCAATGAAGAAAATTATATTTGTGTTAATGAAAATGGATTTCATAATGATTTTTAATTAGACCAATTGACTAGCCAGTTGACAAAACAAGAAGCCAAGCAGAAGGACCCAAGATTTTGTTTGGGGGGAGAAAAGTGCATAAATAAAATAAAAAATTAAAAATCCTTATCTCAAACAAAAGGTTGTATATTTAATAAAGCTAAACAAAGTGCAAAATTATATAAAATTATTTACTGACTTAAAATGATGTGTTTGTAGAAGTGTGTGTGACAGAGTAACTGCAGTATACATTTGGACGTTCTTGTAAGCCCCTTTGAAGTGTTAAATTCAGATTCATATGTTTGATACAAAAATGCAGATTGTGTGAATCTAAAAAAAATAAAAAATGCTTATGCTGAATGCGGTCACATTATTGATTGCTATGAGGGGGATTAGCAGGAAACATCAGTAATTCAGGACGCAGAAGACACCAGGAGAAAGGACTGCTGTGTGACTGGACTTCTCTGCTGGGACTAAAGAAGAACTTTTGTACTTGGACCTTTAATTTAGGGTAAAAAAAACTAACAAACAAAACAAAAAAAAATTGTGCGTTTGTCTGAGTTAACTGAACTAATGGTTATCTGAACAGTTATCTAGGTGTAAATCTCAGGTGATTGAAAGGACTTAATAGCTGTGAGGTTTAAATTACTTGTAGAAAGATCTAGTAAGTAGGGGGAGTGGCTTAGCTAGAAGGAAGCTACATTTAAAGTCTGCCTTAGAAAGATTCTGCTAATAGCGTGGCAGAAGACACCAGGAGAAAGGACTGCTGTGTGACTGGACTTCTCTGCTGGGACTAAAGAAGAACTTTTGTACTTGGACCTTTAATTTAGGGTAAAAAAAACTAACAAACAAAACAAAAAAAAAGTGTGTGTTTGTCTGAGTTAACTGAACTAATGGTTATCTGAACAGTTATCTAGGTGTAAATCTTAGGTGATTGAAAGGACTTAATAGCTATGAGGTTTAAATTATTTGTAGAAAGATCTAGTAAGTAGGGGGGAGTGGCTTAGCTAGAAGGAAGCTACATTTAAAGTGTGCCTTAGAAAGATTCTGCTAATAGCTTGGCAGAAGACACCAGGAGAAAGGACTGCTGTGTGACTAGACTTCTCTACTGGGACTGTATTGCCCTCCTCTCCTTCCCTCCCCCCCAAAGCTAGTTCTACTTTTATAGGCACAGGATTTGACTGACAACAGGAACTTCCTGTTTGGGAGTAGGAAGTGAGTGATCACAGAGCCACCAAAGACCCACCATCCTAGAAGGGCAAGAGTAGCTCTCCGGCCCCCCTCTAGCTGCTGGAGGTCTGCCTCTGAGCAAGTAAGGGGTCTACTGAGAAATGTAGGATATTCTTGTCTCAGAACAGTACAATCACGAGCTTAAAGGGCACACAGGCAGAAAGTAAGGAGAGAGAGAAAAAAAAACAGAGGAAAGAGTAAGGATTGCAAACAGTTAAGGGGCCAGAAATAAGACATGATGGGAGTGGTGCAGTGCAGTGACTGTGGGGCAGCAGTCTTCCGGAAGACGTTCTGGAGGATGCAGTGTTGTCCCATCTGCAGGCGTCTCTCTGGACTGAGGGAGGAGGTTGTTCATCTCCAGGCTGAGTTGGCCAGGATTTGTGGGACCTCCTCTTCCATCCAGGGACCACCAGCGCCACTGCCGTTGCCTCAGAGGTTGCCAAGAAAGAGGAGCGGTTGGACCACAGTGGGCTCAGGGAGGGTGAGGGTGGTGGAACAGAGGCGCATCCCTCCAGTTGTACCTCTCCACAATTCCTGTGCTATTCTGGCAAAGTGTGGTTCCTCATGGAGGCACCGCGGTGGAGACCAGGGAGGATGTGGGAACCTCCACAAGGAGACCCACAGGAGGGTGGCAGGGGACCCCGCAGGAAGGAAACAACTCCTGGTGGGGGACTCCATTGTTAGGAAGGTAGAAATGGGGGAGGAAGGGGAGAGGGAGGTAAGGTGCCTGCCTGGCGCCATGGCTTGGAGGGACAAGGAGCGAATCCTCAGGATTGCCGGAGCAGCTGCACAGGGGAGGGAGCTGGGTGTCCTTGTCCACCTAGGGACAAATGACCTGGCTAAGAAAGGGATTAGAGAAGTGCAGGAAGAGTTTTTTGAATTGGGGAGGGGCCTTAGACAAGTAGCACGCACGGTAACCTTCTCGGAGGTGCTGCCCATCTATGGCATAGGAGAGGCTAGGGTGTTCCGCACTATGGGATTCAATCAGTGGTTGAAAAACTGGTGTGGAGCTCAGGGATTTGGCTTCATTGGGGACTGGGGGTCCACCTGGAGTGATGCAAGCCTATACTGGCATGATGGGCTGCATCTGTCCAGAAGGGGAACCAGGATCCTAGGTGATAGGTTTAAATGCTTCATTGGCAAGCATTTTATCTAGCCAAGGGGGGAGGCGCTGGAAAGGAACAGGGAAATCCTAGCCCCCCCCCAAAAATCACGGTAGTAAGTGCGGCAAACACCAACATAGAGGTGTCGATAGGGAGAAGGGCAGGGGTAAATGGAGAAAGTGACAAAGGCAAGAAGGACAGGGATGGGGCAAAAAGGAGTAAGGCCATCAGGAAATGGAGGGTAATGAGTACCAATGCCCGTAGTCTGGGCAACAAGCTCCCTGAGCTGGTGGTCTTGATGGAAGAGGGATGCCTGGATATCATAGCAGTCACAGAAACATGGTACACAGAGAACCATGACTGGGATGTTAACATACCAGGGTACATAACCTACAGGAGAGACAGGCAGGGGAGAAGAGGGGGAGGAGTAGCTCTCTATGTAAAGGAAGGGATAAAAGCAACTGAACAAAAGAGTAAACAGGGAGGAGAGGAGGCACTGTGGGTCACCTTGGAGACTGGAAAGGGCACCACAATCTGCACAGGGGTTGTGTACAGACCCCCATGTCAGGGGGAGGGAAGGGATAATGATATGATAGAAGGCATTCTTAGAATGGCAGAGAAAGGGGAGATACTGTTGATGGGAGACCTGAATATGCTAGATGTTAACTGGAGCACATTTGCTGCAGCCACATCCAAGAGCAGGGCCATTCTTGATGCCCTACAGGTGGCAGGCCTCAGCCAGCTAGTTTCGGAACCCACTCATGAAGGAGCAATCTTAGACCTCGTACTCTCAAACGGGGGCAGTGAGAGGATCTCAGATCTAGAAGTGGGTTGCCATCTGGGAACAAGTGACCATCAAACAGTGTGGTTCACATTAAACTCAGCTACAGAGTCAAGCCATACAAAAGTGAGGGTACTGGACTTCAGGAGGGCTGCCTTGGCAAGATGGAGAGTGCCTCAGAAAAGCACTAGCAAACAGGCTAGAAGGAGGTGTGGAGCAACAATGGGGAATCATCAAAACTGCCATCACAGAGGCAACAGGCCTTTGTGTGAAGCAAATAAACAAATCAAAATGAAAGAAAAAGCCACTATGGTTCTCAAAAGAGGTGGCTGTGAAAGTCAGGCAGAAAAAGATAGCATACAGGAAGTATAAGGAAACACAGAAGGAGCAGGACAGAGAGCTGTACCAGTTAAGGCAGAAGGAAGCAGGGAGGAAAGTCAGAATAGCAAAGGCCCAAACTGAGGAAAAGATAGCCAACTCAGTTAAGAAGGGGGATAAAACCTTTAATAGGTACATCAGCGAGCATAGAAAGACAAAGGGAGGGATAGTGAGGCTGAATAGAATGAACGGTGGGTGGGCAGAGGGGGACAGTGAAAAAGCAGGGATACTGAACGAATATTTCTGCTCAGTATTCACAAAAGAGGAGGGGAAAGTGCCTAATCCAATTAAGAGAAGCACTCTTGATAGGGGGGTAGATCCCAGTCCTTTCACAGAAGAAAGGGTTCTGCAAGAACTCCTAAAACTGAAGGTGGACAAAGCAATGGATCCTGATGGAATTCACCCCAGAATTCTAAAAGAATTAAGGGAGGAACTAGTGAAACCACTGGCTACTCTTTTTAATAAATCATGGGAGGATGGTGTGGTACCCGAGGACTGGAGGAAGGTGGATGTGATTCCCCTTCACAAAAGTGGGACCAAGACAGAGGCTGGAAACTACAGACCTGTCAGTCTGACCTCTGTGATAGGGAAAGTGATGGAATCACTTCTGAAGGAAAGAATAGTTGAGTACCTAGAGGCCAGTGGGGCACAGGACCCAAGGCAGCATGGGTTCACAGCAGGAAGGTCATGTCAGACAAATCTAATAGATTTGTTTGACTGGGTGACCAAAGTAGTAGACCAGGGAGGGGCTGTGGACATGGCCTACCTAGACTTTAGCAAGGCATTTGACACAGTCCCACACAAAAGATTAATAGTCAAATTAACCAGCCTGGGAGTGGGTCCCAGGGTAGCCTGGGTAAACATTGGCTGCACAACAGGACACAGAAGGTAATTGTAAATGGAGTCCACTCTGAAGAAAGAGGGGTTACTAGTGGGGTACTGCAGGGTTCAGTATTGGGTCCAGTCCTTTTAATGTCTTCGTCAGTGACATTGCAGAGGGACTGGAAGGAAAGTATGCCTTTTGCAGATGACACAAAGATCTGCAACAGGGTTGATGCACAAGGAGGCGTGGAAAGGATGAAGGGACTTGGCAAGGTTGGAGGAATGGTCAGAAGTATGGCAGCTAGGATTCAATGCAAAGAAGTGCAAAATAATGCACCTGGGAAACAAAACCCAGGGAAGAATACACAATGGGGGAGTAGTAACAACAAAAAAGGAAAGGGACCTGGGGTAATCATATCAGATGACCTTAAAGTTAGCAAGCAATGTGAGAAGGCAGTAGGGAGGGCTGGGGTATACTGGGATGCATAGGGAGAGGCATCAGCAGCAGAAAACAGGAAGTTGTTATCCTCTGTACAGACAGTTGGTGAGACCCCATCTGGAGTACTGTGTCCAGTTCTGAGACCCCATCTCTGCAAGGACATAGACAGGATAGAGGCAGTCCAGAGGAGGGCAACTAAAATGGTGCAGGACTGCAAGAGAAGCCGATGAGGAGAGACTAAAGGAGCTTAATATGTATACCCTTGAGGAAAGAAGGAGAGGGGGAACATGATAGAAACTTTTAAGTACCTCAGTGGCATCAACAAAGTCCAAGAGGGTAGCATCTTTCAGAAAAAGAGACGTGCAAGAACAAGGGGACACAATTTAAAGATAGAAGGGGGGTGGTTCATGGGCAATGTGAGGAAGTATTATTTCACAGAGAGGGTAGTGGATGCATGGAGCAGCCTTCGTGACGAGGTTGTGGGGTCTAAAACTGTGGGAGAATTCAAGAATGCATGGGACAGACATAAGGCAATTCTTGTGGGGTGTAGGAAGAAATAGGCTGTTGGTTAACTAGGATCTGCAGCCTATCCTGTAGGTAGGGAAATGGGCAGACTAGATGGGCCAAGCGGTCCTTATCTGCCATCAAAGTCTGTGTTTCTATGTTAACAAGGTCTGTGACAGTATATTAATCACTGTAGCACTGGAACACAACCCACCACTTTTCGTGTTACCCATCCCCAGTTCCCAACCCATAAATGCCACTGACTTGCCAGGTAGGGTAGTACTTTACCCGAACTATCCTACCTGGCTAAGAAGGGGAGATACCCCCACCGCCCAATATAGATACCTTTCAGGTAGTCCATGCCTACCAGAAACACCGACTACTGTTTTCCCTGTTTCATTCACTTTCACTGTACCAGCTGGGAGGGTTCAGCCATGGAAGACAGGAGGGACTCTTCTGCACCACTGAAAGGAATTGATGCTCAACTCACGTAGTTCAGTGACAAATTCTGCTTAACTTTCACTCCCAGTCCCTGTTATGAGCACTGACCCTCACATTAAGCTTTCTAGGTACAGTGTTGTTTACTGTAGTGCTGTGTGGGGGTGGGTCAGCCATGAGAGATGCATGGGATTCTTCTGGTGCTACACAATTAGACAACAGCCATGCATTTTATCCAGTGACCTGCACATACTCTGTTTCAGGGCAGGCCGCTAAATGACAGTTTACAATCACCTGCGTATTGAAGCAGATGATACAGTATGTAGGCAGTTATAATCTGACATTTGGCTGCCAGGCAGGGAGGTGAGAGGAGGGTATGTACAGTTGCCGATGATGAACATGTAGTAAATCCGGGGTGGGGGGGGGGTGGAATGACTAATTATCATTTCAGATAACGAAGGACAATCAGATATTCTGCTGTGCAGTGTTGGGGGGGTTGAGATAAATCAGAATCAAGCAGAATGGGATGTGAGAGACAGGGGGTTGGGGATTTAGTTTTGTGACATTTAGACAGCAGTTTAGACAACACATTTCGTCAGTAAAAAGTTTCCTGTAGCTTAACAGCACAGTAAATGTGTTTACTTTTCAAAGTTGCTGACCCGCTTCCAAGTTTGCACACACTGTATAACTGACTACTGAGGAACGTGTTATGTGTATTGTATACATTTCTTAATTGCCATGTAGCTATTTCTGCTGTTTATTGTAAATGATTATGGTTATTTCATCCAGGACACCTCG
Source organism: Neoceratodus forsteri (assembly GCA_016271365.2). Taxonomy (NCBI): domain Eukaryota; kingdom Metazoa; phylum Chordata; order Ceratodontiformes; family Ceratodontidae; genus Neoceratodus; species Neoceratodus forsteri. The sequence continues at coordinate 445,270,840 of CM057452.1, forward strand.
TCTTCTCACTGAGCTGCCTCTCATCATTTGTCACAAATATCCTGCAGCAGCTCCCATAAGCTGGTGTTCGATCACCAATGCGATCCCTGAAAGAATCTAGCCTGCATCTCAGATAACTAAACAAAGAGAGAGAGAGAGAGAGAGAGAGACGATTGAGGGCTTGTTAAAAAGCATTAAAAAAATCTACTTAATCATGCCAGTGTCCGATCGCCATAACAACACTCTGCTAAGTAAACTACTCGGATCCAAGCCAACTGAGCTCACTTGCAGATTCCGATGCATAATAGCCTGCCTGCATCAAAGGGCGAATGTAAACTGAGATACAGTAGGTGAGGACTTTTTAACAAAAATGACTGTTGCATGGGACTTTCTGATGGGTGACAGCAGAGGGAAGAAAATTGAAAGTGTTAAGTAAAATAGTGTACTAACTGGTGAGCTGGCTGACGGGAACTGCAGTGGGTATTATTAATAATAATAATAATTTTATTTATATGGCACCTTTCCATTGCCAAGGCGTCTAACAATTTAAAAACAATTCATATAAAATCCAATAACAAGACAATACACCTGAGAATCATAAACAATCAGTAATAAATACTTCAATTATCCCAAAAAACCTTTTGCCACAGAAAGGTTTTTAAGCCCTTCTTAAATTCCTCCACAGCTGTGCACTCCTGTAACCGACGGGGTAGAGAATTCCAAAGGGTGGGAGCTGCATAGGCAAAGGCTCTTGAACCAGATGACTTCAAATTCACCCTTGGAATCTCTAACAACCCCTCGTTGGCCGAGCGGAGTGATCGACCAGAGCAGTAAGGAACCAGAAGCTCTCTCAGATAATCCGGGCCCTGTCCATGTAGGGCTTTAAAAGTCAGTAAACTGACTTTAAAGGTGATCTGCCACCATGTTGGCAGCCATTGCAGTTTGCGTAGCACTGGGGTAATATGGCAGGATCGAGTAGAACCCATCAAAAGCCGGGCTGCTGCGTTCTGCACCAGCTGCAGGCGACTGATTTCAACCCCAGAAAGCCCTAGATAAAGGGAGTTGCAGTAGTCCAAGTGCAAGGACACAAAGGCGTGGACCAGGGTAGGAAGGTCGTCAGATGGAACCAGATGCCTAACCCTGGCGATATTCCTAACATGATAAAAGGAAGTTTTGACGACAGCCGACACCTGAGAATGTAGGGTCAGTCCGTCATCAAAAACTATCCCCAGGTTATGCACCCGTTCAGAGGTCAGGAGAGAGACGCCGCCAAGAACAATTCTGGAGGGCACACAAACACCTGACTCCCCTATCTGGCAACCTACCACACTCAATAGTTCCCTTGGGTATGGGCACCTGACATGGCGAACCACGATCTGGATTCCATTTCGCCCCAGGGCATCTTCTGGATCCAACCACCCCAATTTGGTGACCCCCCCCTTGTTCGTCACCCCTGCCCTCCTCCCTCTCCTACGTGTAATGCCCAGCGCTCTACAGCGCTTTTAGGTCTCAAACTGGAGAGGGGGAGTATAGAGAGGAGGAAGGGCAGAGGATGAGTAACGCACAACTGTGGGGGCTGGCATCCAACACATTCTGTAGCTACAAAACAAATTAATAAATACATTAAACAAACCCAACCCTATTATCACCCAACCCCACCCAAAGCAATATTATCCCAAAATTCACGATAACAAAACAAATTTAAGTAAAGCAAAACAAACCCCATAATTACTCAGCCAACCCACCCTGTATGTAATAAAATGCAATTTAAAACACCACCCTATCCTCTATTAACTAATAGAGTCACTCCTGTACTTAAATCTTGAGCCACTACAATCCTCCCTCACACTTATATAGAATAAAAAATAATGAAATAATGAAACTTACCCCCCCCCGCCCCCCGCCAAACCCTCTCACAGCCGGGGAGGAGAGCAATTCAGGCACTCTCACTGCCCAGGCAAAAAAATCTCAGATAAACAAAACAACGTATGAATAATGAAGTTTACCCCCACCCCCAGTCCTCTCACGACTAGGTAGACTGGGTAATTCGCACTCTCACTGCCCAAGTAAAAGTCTCAGTCCACTGAAATAAAGTCATAAAACTTTAACATAAATAAATAAAGGAGAGATAAATATGTGGACGCCAAGGTCCTCCCACCACCAAGTAGTCCACCAAAAATAAAAATTAAAATCCAGAGACGGGTGTAGTTTGTTCCAGCAGTCTTCGCCTGTAAAGTACAGGAGTCGCAAAATCCAGAACAGGGAATAGGCGTTTATAAAATCAAAAGAAGAAACCAGAACCAAGCCGCTCGTAGCCAACTGAAATAGGGGGTAGAAACAAGGGAGAAATCCAATATATTACTCCACTGTAGAGACGAGGGAGAGCCCAATCCAAATCAAAACCAGCATGTGTCGAAGCCTGCCAGAGGATTCTGATCAGCAGCTTAAGGCCCATCAACTCCAATCTGTGTGTAACCCTGTGGGAAATAATGCAGCCCCACCAAGACACCCGAGTAAGGCCACACTGCAGCCAAACCCGCGAGTCAATGACACCCCCCCGTGAGGCGGCAAATCCCACCAAGAGACACACACTGGAGTCGGGCCCACTCCAGTCACTAACCACCATCCAAAGTACTTCCAGACCCAATGTTCGGCTTTCACTTTTCAGCCAAGGATCGGTTCACAGCCAGAGTCCAAATAGAAACCAGCCATAAATCCCTTGCTAGATCTCCTTATGTTTTTCCTCCCGACTAGCTTCAGAAAGTGTCCCGCTCCCTCTCTTGCATTCTCCACAACCCAACCAGTATCTCTTTACTACCCCTCATCCCATAAAGTCCTGTAAAATTCCTTCCTGCACAAAGAGTAAGAAATATTGACTATAGCGACAAGAGTTCTTTGGGCTCAACAGGTGCTCTACAGGCTCCCAAACAGCAGCAGCAGGACGATGAAATTATACACTTTACACCGTAGTTCACCGAAGTTCGCGTTACATACAGCAAGCTTATAGCAGACGCTCCAAAACCAAAAAGTACAGCGCAAAGTAAAACAAATAAAATAAAATACAAAATTAAGCCACAAATGATAAAACACTCTGGAGACAATCAGTACCCGTCAGCATCTATAAGTGCAGTGTATTACCCTACCGCAAAGGACAAGCTCTGTAGCCTTCAGTGTGTTGGTATGGAGTGGGGAAGGGGCAGTCAGTCATGAGAGAGTGCACAAGAGAGGGGTACTGCCTTAGCTGCAGATAATCTGTTAGTCTGTGACGAGGAGTTTTTGTTTTTTTATTCAAAGATGGAGCTTACACTGACTGAATATTGGCACTGCTGTATAGCTCAGGAACATCCACTGCTGCCTATCTCTGTTGTACAGTGCTGCTAACCATTACCGTATTACGACAAGGTTGGATCATTGAGACTGTTTGAAAGCACTGTAAGAATATGGAGTGCTTGGTGTGAGAGCAACAGGTGGTGCCAAAAGAAGAACAGGCACGTCATGACAAACCCGGCTCACTCACTTCTCCTGAGTGAATACCGGAAAGGTTAGGGAAGCGGCTCCAGTAATGGCCATTTTGTAACAATCTGTGAATTCTTTAATATAAAAATAACAAGTAACATTCCTTTCAGCTAATATTCAGCCCAACAACGAAAGTAATAATGCCGGGACACATTTCATAGGACATCATTTTTTTTATTTCCCGTCCTTTTTAATGCAAACCCTGGAGTGTGTTATTGCACTAATAAAATAGATAGCAAGGAAAACATGTAAAAAGAAAGCAAACCTGTAACTGTGTATTAAACAGTAGTTTAACATGGTCATGTGATGGGCCTCAGCCAATCACTACTCTTTATTTTAGCTACCCATTTTATAAGTGCACCGATTATATTTTCTCAGCATTGTTCTCCTGCTGTTGGAGGCTTGTTAAAACTTTAGTGCCTGTGCACCTTGTGCATCACCCTTGCTTTGCTGCTGTTGCATTGAGGTTCTTGTCTCATCTGGGCTTTCTGAACAACAAGCTTAGTGTACAGAAACAGAGCTGGGGGATGCAGGTACAAGACTAGACATGTACTGGTTTGGGCAGAACTAGGATTGGTTGAGAGATGAGGTGAAGAGAGTTTAGGTTTTGAAAGCAGTGGAGAAAAAGTGTAATTTAGGAAGAGCCACTCTGTTCAACCCAATAGAACAGTTGCTATTTTATTTGTTATCCAGGTAAATATACTGCACAAAAAAAGGCTAATTTCTCTGGAATTACACAGGCCAAAGGCATGAACATACAAAACTCCAGCAGAAACAGGCCTCACAGTCTATTGAGTCTGCTCGATTGTGCAGCTAGCCCCTCAAATTGCAGCTGCCCCTCCTACCCCTCCCCACCATTACCCCCCCCCACTGTCCCATCCCCTTTTTTTTTTCTTTCAACTTTCTTTCCTCCCATCGCGGCCCGTGGGACCTTCTCTCGGACATCCTATCCATGTCCTGCCTAGCCTGAAGCTCCTCTGATCTGTGCCTCCTCTCTCTCCCCCACTCCCTGCAGCTAGCACCCCCCCGGTATCACCTGCCAAGGGTGGGTCGCCCCTCCTCTTTGGGTGCTCTTACAAAGTTAGACTCTGGCTTCCAGGAGAGGGTCCGGGTGGAGGAACTGGAATGCCAGTCGGGGAGAGCCCAGCGGAGGACATGGCAGACAGATGCCGTCACCTGTCCCATGGAGCAGGTGTTTTCCTTGTTCTGTGCTTCACTCCCTCCATGCGTGGTGCACATTCCAACGCACAGGCACATGGCAACCCTGCCTGCATTGGCCACGCTATTACCGTGTTGCTCGGCTTGTCGCAGTGCCCCCTCCCGGTCTCCAACGGGGGCCGCTGGCATGCCAGGCCATCCCCCCCCACCTTTCCCGGGGAGGAAAGCACCACGAGGGCACTCAATCCTCAACCCTCCCCAGCCGACCTCCAGCACCCGAGTCCACTCCCGAACCCAGGTTGCCAGCGTGGCGCGAGGTGTGGCATCCAGCACCTCAACCCTCAGCGCCACCGGGCTGGCCCCCCGTCCCCTCTTGAAACCGTCTAAAGTGCCACAGGCTACCACCTCCTCCGGCACAGTATTCCACTTATCCACCACCCTGTCAGTGAAATAGTGTCTCCTGACATCCCTCCTGAATCTTCCCCACTCCAGTCTCATCTGGTGCCCCCTAGTGACCCTCCCTCTTCTAATCTGGAAAATCCCTTCATTACTAGTCTTGTTAATCCCCTTTAAGTATTTAAAGGTTTCGATCATGTCCCCCCATCCCTCCTCTCCTCCAGGGAATACATGTTCAGCTCGCTAGGCCTCTCCTCATAGGAGTATCCCTCTAATCCCTGGATGAAACAAATCAACAGCAAATAAGTTATAAACATTATTATTTATAGAAATAAGATTAAACACCTGCATAGAACAAGTTACCATAGAAATAGAGAAACACAGAATTTGTTGGCAAACAAAGACTGCTTAGCCTGCCTAGCCCACCCATTTTTTTCTGCCTACAGTATCTCCATTGACCCTACTTCATCTCTGGTACTTCCTTTCCACTAAGATTCCTGTATGCCTGTCCCACGCATTCTTGAACCCCACCACTGTTTTCGCCCCTGCCACATCAACTGGTAGTCTGTTCCATGAATCTGCTCCTCTTTTCCAGGGTGTACATATTGGGTTATTTTAGTCTCTCCTTAAAAGAGCTTTTTGATGCAGACCCTGCACCATTTTAGGTGCCCTCCTCTGGACCGCCTTCACTCTTTCTTTGTCCTTCCAGAGATGCGGCCTCCAGACCTCTACACAGTATTCTGTGGTCTTAACAGTGATCTGTATAGAGGCAGTATCACCTTTCTCTTTCTGCAGGTGATACCCCTTCCTGTATACCCCAGCATCCCACTAGCCCTCCCAGTTGCTTTTTCACACTACCTGGCCACCTTTAGGTTATCAAAGATTATTACTCACAGGTCTTTTTCCTGCTCGATGATCATCAGTAACAAACCCCCACCCATTCTGCCCCTCGATTTCTGTGACCCAAGTGCATTATTTTGCACTTTTTTCACATTGAAACCCAGCTGCCATACCCATGACTTCTCTCTGAGTTTTCTCAGGTCTCTGTCCATTCTTTCCACCCCCCCCCAGAGTATCTACACTATTGCAGATTTTGGTGTCAACCGCAAAGAGGCAGGCCTTCCCTGCCAGCTCATCTGCAACGTCACTTATAAAGACATTAAAGAGGACCAGTCCCAGCACTGATCCCTGAGGCACCCTGCAGGTCACTCTTCCCTCCTCATTGTGAACTCCGTTTACCACAAAACTCCGTTACCTAGCTGCTAAACAATTTCTTACTCAGTTTACCACCTTTGGATCCACTCCTAAGTTACCCAGCTTCATTAGTAGTTTCCTATGTGGAACGATGTTAAAAAACCTTACTGAAATCTAGGTAGGCTACATCAACCCGCTCCAACACTCTAAGTGTCATTAGTATGAATTTTCTATATTTTAACATTCACAATTTGCAAGATACAGTACAATACCTCTTGTAAGTGCATATAAAACACATTAAAGTCAGGTCCAGAACGAACTCCTGACCTGCCCTTGGTTAGGAATTTATTCTGTACCTGACATTTTTTTTTTTTTTTAACTTTGTATTTTCTGCACCTTACTTACCCCTTCTCTCCACTCAATCAGGCTTCCTCATACAGACACATCTCGACCTCGGAGTCTGCCCCTAGAGTACTCGGTTACACTGCCCTTGACCCTTGATGCCCGGTTAACCCACCAGTGTGGGGTGAGGAGGGGTTCCCCTTAGCCCTCCCCAACCGCTGTTTTCCCTGCAGTGTGTCCTGCACAGTGGAGTCTGCCCGATGAATCGTGGGTGCCTGCAATGAGAAGCCGTCACCTAGGAGCGACAGGGGGTTGTTTTTCCTGTGTTCAGCCCCAGACGTCTGCGTGCAATGAGGGCCTAGGAGTGAGGAGACTATCTCCGCCTACCGCACCTTCCACCCGAGCACCCCCAGGTGGCGGTATCGCAGTGGGATCTTGCAGGTGCCCCCGGAGAAGAGCAGCCATCAGGCTCCATCCTTCTCCTCCCGTCAACCCGGCAAACCGTGCGCATTCCCGAACACGGGTCGCCGGCATGGTATGAGGTAAGTCGTCCAGCGCCTCAGCCCTCAGCGCCACTGGGCCAGCTTCTGTACCTGACATGAATGTGTTTTATATGCATTTACAAGAAGTATCGTACTGTATCTTGCAAATTATGAATTTAAAAATATAGAAAATTCATACTACTGATAGTTATAGTGCTGGCTTCATTTATTTATTCTGCGTTTTATTTTGCTCAGCATCAAGTCTGATTGTGACCACTGCTTGTGTTGAAGACATACATCAACTGCTTCATCCTGATCTAATTCCTTGATCAACCAATCAAAGAAATATATCAGATTTATTTGTCATGACCTCCCGCCTGTGAATCCATGCTGTCTTGGGTCTTGTAACCCATTAATTTCAAGATATTCCACTATCCTTTCCCTCAGCTGTGATTCCATTAACTTCCCTACCACCAATGTCATGCTGACAGGTATATAATTGCTAGTCTCTTCCCTGCTACCACTTCTGTGAAGTGGGACTACATCTGCCGTCCTGCAGTCCTCTGGAACTACTCCTGTTTCCAGTGAGCTATTAAATAGGACTGTCAGAGGTACAGCTCATACCATCCCTTTGCTCCCTCAATACCCTTGGATGTACCCCGTCTGGTTCCATTGCTCTGTCCACTGTCAGATTAGTAAGTCCTTTTAGGACTCTCTCCTGAAAAAGGACTACTGCCCACCTCCCTTCCTTCAGAGTTCCTGTTACGTTTTTTATGGCTCCTCCCCTTCTCATTCCACAGTGAACACTGAACAAAAGTATTTGTTCAGGATGTCTGCCTATTCCTGGTTCCCCTCTGCACTGCCCCCCTCATCCCTTTTTAATCTTACGGTCCCTTACATGGTCTTTCTTTTTTCACTTACACACCTATAAAATGGCCTGTCCCCTTTCATTACTTCTTGGGCTAGTCTCTTCAGTTTGTGCGTTCGAGCTCCTTACTGTTTTAGCTGCTTCTCTCTGTTTCCCTGATACACCTCCCTGTCCTTCTCCTTCTGTGTCTCCTTTTATCTTCTGAATGCCACCCCTTTTAGCCTTTACCTTGTCAGCCTCCCCAAGAACAAACACATAGAACTGGCAAGTGCTAGGCTGGGTGTCTAGGAGGACAGAACACCAGTGCACAATAGGTCCCTGGATACTTCGCTTGGGCAGATTCGATGGAGCACAGGTCCCCTTCTGCCTTCATCTTCTATGTTTCAAGAATCATAGCAGTCTCTTTTTCCTCTTATTTTTACTCACATGTCTGACATAGAGGTTTGTTGCATTTACTGTGCCCCTTTTTAGCTTTGCCCACTGTTCCTCCACCTCGCCTGGTCATCTCCCCCTGCCAATCATCCCTCAGACATTCACCCATCTTTAAAAGATCTGCTTTCCTGAAGTCCTGGGCCTTCGCCTTGTGTGGGTCAATTCCACAGTCCTTATATTGAACCACACCTTATGGTGATCACTGGTCCCCAGGCAGCCTCCCATCTTGACATCTGCAGCACTGTCCCTCACTTTTGCTGGGTTGCTCTGCCTCCTCTCCATCACGTGACACTTCACCCATCAGACCTTATTCACATTGCTGCCACCTTTTGTCACAAAGAGGGGTTGGAACGCAAACAAATAAAGATGATAGCAGTGACTCCATAGGTATACAGCAACAAAGGCGACACATATTAAATCTCCCAACTTCTAAGCTTGATACAAAATTAGAAAATCTACTTATTTGGTATGTATGCTCATCTACTACATAGGCAAACCAATTTTCTATGATCAACTGGTGCTGTCACTTCATTTAAATGTTTTTTAGTTGCCTTGGAGATTATAAGGCACTAACTCCTTTCCCTTCTGCAGCATTGACAATGCCCTGGAAGTGAGGAGCAGTAGATCCTCAGTCCACGACCATGGTTGCCTGCTGACTTCTAACAATATAAACTGTGGTTGACTGTCTACCAGGCAACTAGAACACAACTAGTAAAACTTGGTCCTGTTTTTTTAAAGGTTCTAGCAGTTTCTGTAGGTGTAGCACAAGCGCCACTATTATTTAGCATGTTTATAAATGATTTGGCCAGTTGAGTAAGGGAATCTTCAATTCTGCGTTACGCTGATGACATTATAGAAACATAGAATTTGACACAGATAAAGACTGCTGCCCATCTAGTCTGCTCATTCCTCCCAACCTACACTATTATCGCAGTCCATACCTGATCTACAGCTCTTTCTCCCTCCCATACTTTCCACCATGATTCCCTTGTGCTATCCCATGCATTCTTGAACCCCACCACTGTTTTATCCCCACCATCTCTGCTGGAAGTGTTTTCCAGGAATCTAACACTCTTTCTGTGAAGAAGTACTTCCTTACATCTCTCCTGAATCTACCACCTCCAGATTCATAGAATGTCCCCTTAGTCCTGAGCACCTTTTCTTCTCAAAAAACACTTCCCTCCTGTACCTTATTTACCCTCATGAGATATTTAAAGGTCTCTTTCATATCCCCCTCTGTTCTCTCTGTTCCAGGCTGTACATATTAAGGTCCTTTAGTCTCTCCTATTAGGGTTTTGATGCAGATGCTGCAACATTTTAGTTGCCCTCCTTTGGACCGCCTCCACTCTGTCTATGTCCTTCCAGAGATGGGGTCTTATCAGTGATCTATACACAGGCAACACCACCTCCCGCTTTCTGCTGGAGAGACCCCTCCCTAATCACCCTAGCACCCCACTATCCCTTCTGACTGCCTGGCCACTTTTAGGTCTGATATGATTCCCCTTAGGTGTCTTTCCTGCTTAGTGGTCATTAGTATCACTCCACACATTTTGTACTCTACCCCTGGGTTTCTGTGCCCTATTTTTATTTATTTATTTGTTATCGGATTACAATACCTTTGAGCACAAAACAGCTCTTTTACAAAGGTTCCACATCAGTGGAAAGGGTGACAGACATACAAATGTAGGTATTACATAACATTTCAACAAGCAGTAAAATTAAGATGATTTAAGCAATGCAATAAAATATACTGTAACAGCTAGGTAAGACATGCCAATAAGCCTAATAAAAGGAAGCGGCCCAAGAGTGTTGTTATGTAGGTATAGATAGTTGAGGGTAAGCAAAGTAAAGGAAAGTGAAGATAGCGAGGAAGGTGGAGGGGGTTGGGTGGAAAGAAAGTGAGTGGAAAGGGGGCGGTACAGGTGACATTGGTCTATGAGGTGGAGGGAGTGAAGGTGGCAGCCCTAGGTAGGGTCAGTACTGCTACGGTTTTGCCTTGTCAGGAGGAATGGTCGCAGGAGCTGATTGTTGTAAGGTGCTGATGAAGAGTGCCTTTAAAAGGTCCCAATTTTGGTAAGGCAGTGATATCACTAGGTAATGCATTAAACCAGAGTGGTGCTCTATAAGCAAACGAGCGTTGCCCCTGGGTGATCCAGCATCTTGGGACAGAGAGAAGTTGTAAGTGCATTATTTTGCACTTTTTTGCATTGAAACGCAGCTACTGTACTCTTAACCACTCCTCTAGTTTCCTCAGGGCTGTGCTCATTCTTTCCACCACCCCTGGAGTGTCCACCCTATTGAAGATTTTGGTTGTCATCCACAAAGAGGCAGACCTTCCCATCTAGCTCCTCTGCAATGTCACTTATAAAGACATTAAATAGGACTGGTCCCAGCACTGATCCCTGAGGCACCCTATTGGTCACCTTCCCTTTCTCTGAGTGAACTTTGTTTACCACCACCCTCTGTTGCCTATCCCCTAACCAAGATATCCAGTTTACCACATTTGGACCTACTCCTAAGCTACACAGCTTGCTTAGTAGTCTCCTATGTGGAATATTTAAAGTCTTACTGAAATCTAGGTAGGCCACATCCACCGCTCCACCCTGATCTAAATCCATTGTCACCCAGGCAAAGAAATCTATCAGATTCATTAGACATGACATCCCCCCTGTGAAGCCATTTTGCCTCAGGTCTTGTACCCACTGGATTCAAGATATTCCACTATCCTTTCCTTCAGTAGTGATTCCATTAACTTACCCTCCACCGATGTCAGGCTGATTGACCTATAATTACCAGGCTCCTCCCTGCTGCCACTTTTGTGTAGTGGGACTACATCCGCCCTCCTCCAATCCTCTGGAATCACTCCTGTTTCCAGTGAGTTGTTTAAATAGAACTGTCAAAGGTGCAGCCAGTATTTCTCTGAGCTCCCTCAATACCCTTGGATGCACCCCATCTGGCCCCATTGCTTTGTCCACCTTCAGATTAGTGAATCCCTTCAGGACTCTCGCCTCCAAAAAAGGACTAGTGTCCACCTCCCTCCCTCCAAAGGTTCTGTTACTTTTTTGGTCCCTCCCTTTCACCTACCTCTGTGAACACTGAACAAAAGTATTTATTAAGGATGTCTGTCTTTTCCTGGTTTCCCTCTGCAAGTTACCCCCTTCCATTTTTAACCCTTCAGTCCCACCCCAGTTCATCTTCTTTTTAATTATATACCTAAAAAAATGTCTCGTCCCCTTTTGTTACCTCCTGGGCTATTCTCTCCTCAGTTTGCAACTCTGCAAAGGGGTAAGGGGCAACAGACTTCTTGGAAAACATAAACTGAACTTACAAGCTCAAATGGGCAGACTGGGTGGGCCATAGGCCCTTATCTGCCGACACTGTCTATGTATCTATGTATGTATCTATGCATTCCTTTCTGCTTTCCCTGCTTCCATTTGTTTCCCCGATGCACTTTCCTGTCCACCTCCATCTGCGTCTCCTTATATCTGCAGGATGCTACCCTTTTAGCATTTACCTTTTCAGCCATCTCTTTTGAGAACCATGGCAGTCCATTTTTCCTCTTGCTTTTGCTCACTTGTCTGATGCAGAGGTTTGTTGCCTTAGCTATGCTCCTTGTTAGCTACGCTCAGTGTTTCTCCCCCCCACCCAGTCATTCCTGAGGCATTCACCCATCTTTATAAAATCTGCCTTCCTGAAATCCAGGACCCCTCCCCTTGTGTGGTTTGATTCCACAGCCATCCTTATATTGAACCACACTGTATGGTGATCAGTGGTCACCAGATGGCCTCTCACCTTAACGTCTGCAGTACCATCCCAGTTATCGAGTACCAGGTCCAGTATTGTCCTATAACGAGTTGGTTCCCTAACTAGTTGCCTTAGGAACACCCACTGCAGAGAGTCCAAGATACATCTGCTTCAAGCTGAATCCTCTGCTGGGAGGCTTCAATCCACATCTGGCAGGTTAAAGTCCCCCAACAGCACCCCCCTTCTGCCATCTTGCCAGTGGCTTCCACCAGTACCTTATCTAATTCTTCCCCCTGTGTGAATAGTTGGTCCATTCCCCATCTTCAGGGTGACTCACAGTATCTCTGTCTCCTCTGCATTCCTTGTATCGCTCTGTCACTTTTATGCTTCCCTCACATAAAGCACCACACCCCTCCTTTCCTTCCCACCCAGTCCTTCCTGAACAGAGTATACCCTGGTATGGCCATGTCCCAGTCATGGTTTTCAGTGCACCATGACTCAGTAATGGTCACAATATCCAGGCTGACCTTTGCTATGGTGGCCTCGAGGTTCAGAATCTTATTTCCTAGATTTCTAATATTCATACTAATGGCCTTCCAGGTATTGTTTCCACTCTGTTTGTTGCCTCCCTTTTTTTTCCTTTTGCCCTCCCTCTTTCCCCACTCTCTTTTTAATGCTCCTGTTCCCTTCCCCCTTTATCTCTACCACCCTGCATTCTTTATTAATTTGCACCCAGGTAGATTCCTTTCCCCTCTGGTTCTCCTTACTCTCTAATTCAGCCTGTGTGTTGGGGAGGGGGGTCAGTTTCTGCCTCTCCAATTCCCTCTGCCAGCCCCCTCAGCTAGTTTAAATGTTCACTGAAGTAACATTTTAAACCATCCACTGAGGACTGCGGTTCCCATCCTGGATGAATGCAGCCATCACCCCGTAACCTCTCAGGTGGGTCCCCAGTCCTCAGTGTAGCCGGACCCTTCCTGTCTGCACCATTTCTTCAGCCATGAGTTGAAGCTCCTGGTGCAAAATTCCTTTCCTTTCCCCTGCCATAGACAGGCAGCACCTCAGCAAAACCCACAGAGTGAGCTACCTAAGGCCCCCTCCCCAGCTCCCTAAACTTCCCCTGCACTATCCCAGCCCTGTCCCTAGCCAGGTCATTAGTACCCAGGTGGACAGCGACATCCACCTTTCCCTCCTGTCCTGCTGACCTAGCGATCCTCAGGATCCACTTCCCATCCTTTCGGGCCATGATTCTGGGTAGGCACCTAACCTCCCTCTTCCCTCTTTCCTTTTCCAAAATCTGTCCCCTTCACAATGGAGTCCCCCACCATAAGTTGCTTCCTTCTCTTCTGGGGTCCTCTACCACTATCTTTGGGGTCTTCACTATGGAGGGCCCCCACATCCTCCCTGGTCACTACTGCCGGTGCCTCCTCCTAGCAGTCCCACCCCACCAAAGTGGCGTAGGAGTTAAGTAGTGGTACCGGTTGAGGAATGTACCTCTGTCCCACCAACTCCACCATTCCTGAGCCCACCATAGCCCAGCCGTGCCTCCTCCTTTGGCATTCTCTGAGGTAAAAGTGGCAGACTTGGTGGCCCTTGGGTTGGGTAAGAGGTCCTCCGAATCCTAGTCAACTTAGCCTGGAGTCTATTGACCTCCTCCCTCAACCCAGAAAAGTGTGCAGATGTAGCAGCAACACAGTCTCCAGAAGGTCTCTCTGAAAACTGCTGCCCCACAGCATCTGCACTGCTTCATTCCCAGTATTCTCAGCTTTTATTCTCTTACTTCCTCTGTCTGCCTAGTACCCTAAGACTAGAACCAAAATATAAGGAGTACTTCAAACAACATGAAGTCTTGCTGTATTCTGACAAGTGCAGTTAGCTCCAGCCTTTAAACTGCCCCGGAGAACAAAGGGTTAATCTTTCTATGCAGAACATAGAATGCTGAGCTTGAGCTCAGTTGATATCTCTGTCTGTTTCCCTTTGAAAGCTAACTGTCAGATTCTTTACTCCGCCTCACTGAACAGTCGCTCCGGAGATTTCTCCTGCAGCCTGGTTCGAAAGTCGGTTGAAGTGTTGTTTTTTCGTCGGTTTCTAACCGAAACTTTTCCCGCATAGTCGGTTCAGTCTCTTGTCTGTGGTACTGTGAGTACTAGATAGGTTTTGTACTGTGTTTTCTGTGTGGAACTTGTAAAAAGTGTGGATCGGTTCTGCTGAACCGATCATTTTTTCTTAATTCTTGTGTTAACTTTAGTGTGTGGTTACCGGTCCTTATCAGTTCTAAAAAAAAAACGTGTTTTGAAATGTTTTTTCCAAGACCCGTGACACGGTTAGGAACCAATAAGGGAGTCTTGCCTGGCGGTTGCCAAAAAAAGGGTAAGTTTGGTTAGGTTGGCCATGTCTGAGTAACCCAAGAAAAAAAACCGGCCCACTGGGTTTCAACACTGCAGTGAATGTGGGGAGGTCTTTGCTAAGACCGATCCCCACACCACCTGTGTTTATTGTCTGGGGTTTGAACACCTCGATTCAGACTGCCAAATTTGCAAACATTTTTCCAAATCTACCCTTGAAAAGAGATTAGGTAGACTGAGGGAAAAGGAGGCCGAGAAGTCCGCTGACCTGGATAGCCAGCCCGTTTCGGTTCCGACCGAACCAGAAGGAGTGCCCTCTGACCAGGGCGATACTTCTTCGGGCACAAGGAGAGCCGATCCTGAGGGGTCGGTTCCGACTAAAAGAAAGCGCAAAGAAAAATCGTTCTGTTCGGATCCAGAAGTCCATGTTCCAACGCAGAAGAAATAGCCAGAGCGATTCGGATTGTGGAATCGCTTCGCCTGGTTCCGACCGATCCGGCACCTTTTGGCAGGGGCTCGGTTCAGTCAGTTCCCCCGGTTCACGACTATACTTTGGAAGAATTTTATGAACCAGAGTTTGAGGAGGAAGGGGAGTTTGAAGATGATGATGATGATGGTGAAAGTCTAGACGTGCCTGTGGAACCGGACATCTCCCCAGACAGACCTTCAGGTGTATCTGCTCCTAGGCTTTCTGAGTCCCCTTCCCACTTTATGTTTTTCAGAAAGGTGGCTGAGACCCTCCAGCTTCCTATGGAAGAGGCAATGGAGGATCAGGAGGAGCCTGATTTTGTAGAAATGATGGATATCCCAGAGTCCAGGAGACTGTCTATTCCCCTCCACAAATCTTTTGGGAAACAGACACAAAAAATTCTGAAGTCTCCCAATTCTGTACCTCCTGTGGACAGAAGAATGGACAAGAGGTATACACTCTCAGGCTCAGAAACTGAGTTTTTATATCAGCAATGCAACCATGTTGGGGTTGTGCAGGCTGCTGCCTGTGATAAGGCAAGCATTCCCTTGGCTTCACACCCTCCAGACAAAGACTCTAGGAAAATTGATGCCATGGCAAAAAAGCTGTACATGGCATCTTCCTTGAGACTCAGACAGGTGAATTATATGGCCTATATAGCTAGGTACCAGAAGTCCAGGTGGGACACTGTACTGGCCCTGGCTAAACAGGCCTCCCCCCAGCTAGCCAAGGAGGCAGTGGTTGCAGATGGGATTGAGGCATCTAAAGTTCAATTTCATGCTGCTGTGGACTCTAATGATGTGTCATCAAGAGTCATGGCTACATCTGTGGCTCTTCGGAGAATGGCTTGGCTCAGATGTACTAGCCTCTCACAGGATACCCAGGCTAAGGCCATGGATTTTCCTGTAGTGGGTAATTCTCTGTTTGGGGAGCAGACAGAGAATTACATGAAGAAAATGGATGAGTACTGGACCACCTACAGGAGTGCTCGGGCCAAGGAGAGGCAGGCAACTCCTCAAAGGCACGCAGTCTAGGGGCAGGGGCAGGCCTTTTCAAAGGCCTTTTTACCAAGCACAGGCCTCTTCTTCCTTTTCTCAGAGGGGGTTCTTCAGAGGGAGAGGCAGAAGGGGGATGAGCAGGGCTGCATCCACTCCTCAGCCTAAGGCCCCTGCCAAGCAGACACCCTGATGGGCCTGCCCGGGTCGACTCTCCTATTCCAGTAGGGGGCAGGCTGGCTTACTTTGTCCAGGACTGGATGTCTGTTACATCAGACAAGTGGGTCCTGGAAGTAGTAAGCCAGGGACTGGTTCTCAGCTTCAGAAAATTTCCAAAGATGAGAGCCAGATCTTTTCCACCTGCAAATCTCTCGGAAACCCTTGCCCTAGAGGCAGACGTTTCATCTCTTCTAGCCTTAAGAGCTATAGAGAGAGTACCTACCCTACACTGGGGCAAAGGGATGTACACAGGTACTTCTTGACCCCAAAAAAGACAGGGGAGTGGCGACCCATCCTAGACCTAAGATATCTAAACAAACATCTTTTAAAACCAAAGTTTAAGATGGTAACTCTGGGCATAATCCTTCCCTCTCTAAGGCCAAGGGACTGGCTAGCCTCCCTGGACCTCAAAGATGCCTACTTTCACATTCCCATCAGGTGCTCCCACAGAAAGTACCTCAGGTTCGAGTTGCCCTCAGGCCACTATCAGTTCAGAGCAATGCCCTTTGGCCTAACCTCAGCCCCAAGGGTTTTCACAAAGAGTCTGGCAGTAGTAGTTGCCTTTCTAAGAAGGCAAAAGATCTCCATTTTTCCATATCTGGACGATTGGCTAATACTGGGCCAGTCTCCAGACCAAGTCAAGTCTCACCTGCAAGTAACCCAGCAAGTGCTTACTTCTCTAGGATTTCTTCTCAACCTTCCCAAGTCAGTTCTCGAACCAGTCCAGCTTCTTACCTTTATATGGGTAGAACTGGACACAGTCAGAGCAAGGACCTTTCTTCCCCTGGAAAGGGCAAGGGATGTTATAGAACTAGCCTCTTCCTTCAGCCTTTGGGTATCTCGACCAGCAAGGCATTTCCTCTAGCTCTTGGGCCACATGGCAGCTTCAACAGCAGTGGTCCAAGGGGCAAGATTCCAGATGAGGGATATTCAGTTCCATCTGAGAGTTTTTTGGTCTCAGAGGAAAGATTCCCTTACCAAACTGATCCCAATGACTCTGACCTTGATCCAAGCCCTTCAGTGGTAGCAGGATCAGGACAATTTAAGACAAGGGGTCCCTTTTTGCCACTCAGATTTATTCAGTGGTCCTTACCACGGACGCTTCTCTTCTGGGCTGGGGAGCCCATCTGGGGACCCTCATTGCCCAGGGAGTGTGGTCCCCCCAGGAATCCCTTCTCCCTATCAGTCTCTTAGAACTCAGGGCAGTTTTTCAGGCCCTGAAAGCTTTCTCTCAGTCAGTGCAGAACAAGGTGGTTCAGGTCAGAACGGACAACACCCCCACCATGTGGTACATCAACAAGCAGGGAGGCACTCGGTCCACTGCCTTGTGTATGGAAGCCATGAAATTGTGGTCCCTGGCTTATTCCCTAAAAACCTCTCTTAGCAGCAGTGCACCTTCCAGGGAAGGACAATGTGCTAGCAGATGCACTGATCAGGATCTCTCAGGGCCATCACGAATGGTCCCTGGACCCTCAGGTGTTGAAAGTGATTTTTTCAAGGTGGGGCACTCCAGAGATAGATCTCTTTGCAGCCCCAGACAATCACCAACTTCCTCTCTTTTGCTGCAGACCCCCAGTCTTGGGCTCAGTCCCCCTGGATGCTCTGATTCTGAATTGGGAAGGGAAAGTTCTGTATGCCTGTTCAAAGTTTTAGTCAAAATAAGGTCTCAAACTTGCAAAGTGATACTGATTGCTCCAGATTGGGCCAGATAGCCTTGGTACCCCCTATTGTCCCTAGCAGTCCATCTTCCCCTGTCTCTTCCCAGGAATTACAACCTGTTAACATCCTCTCAGGGAAGGATTTGGTACCCCAATCTTCGGTCTCTCAATCTCAAGGCATGGCTCTTGAAGAGTTAGTTTGCAGATCTGCATCTTTCTCAGGGGGTTCTGGATAGTCTCAAAGCTTCTCGAAAGCCCTCCACCAGAAAGACTTATAACTCCAAATGGAAGAGATTCAGTATTTGGTGTTCTAAAAAGCATATTTCCCCAGATACTTCTGAATTGCCTACGGTTCTGGATTATATGGTCTATCTTAATGGCCTAGGCCTCAGACCAGCTACTCTCAAGGTATACTTGTCAGCTGTTTCTGTCTGTGGGGAAGTCTTCCTCACTATCTTCTCATCCTGTGTTCTGTAAATTTTTTTAAAGGATTGCTTCACACCAATCCTCCGTTTAGAGACCCTGCCCCTGCCTGGGATTTGAATGTTTGCATTGCTCAACTTATGCAACCTCCTTTTGAGCCTATGTCCTCAGCAAAGCTTAAGTACTTGACTTGGAAAACTGTGTTCTTGGTAGCCATTACCTCTGCCAGGCGTATCAGTGAATTGCAAGCCCTGTCAGTGGAACCTGATTTTATCTCCTTTCACAGGGATGAAGTGGTCCTTAGAACCAATAGAAAGTTCTTGCCCAAAATGGTTTCAGACTTCCATTTAAACCAGTCTGTGTCTCTTCCTGTTTTCTTCACTGATTATTCTTCCTCAGGAGAGAGGAGGCTAACAGTTTAGATGTTAAAAGAGCCCTTAGTTACTACATAGAGCGTACCAAGGGTCACAGGTTTGACTCCCTCCAGTTGTTCCTCACTTATGGAGAAGTGGGAAAGGGCAAACCTGCCACCAAGAGAACTGTTGCCAGGTGGATTGTGTTGTGTATACAATTCTGCTATGAAAAACTGGGAAAGATTCCACCCTCAGGCCTGGGGGCTCACTCTACAAGAGGTACAGCTGCTTCCCTGGCTGCTGCCAGGGATATCACTCTCTTAGAAATTTGTCAAGCAGCCACCTGGAAAACAGTCCATACCTTTACCAAGCATTACTCTCTGGATATCCAGACTAGGAGTGATGCTCAGTTTGGCACAGCAGTACTTCAGAACCTATTCCCAAAGTAGGTTCTGTCCCTCCTCCATGGAGGTACTGCTTGGTAGTCTGCACTTGTCAGAATACAGCAAGTCTTCAAGTTGTTTGAAGAAAAAATTACCCACCTTAGAAATGATGTTTCTTCTATTGGAGTCTTGTTGTATTCTGACCTCCCTCCCTCCCCTCTCAGAACCTGGTTTTGGGAAGTGGGTGGGCAGGTGCAGTGTTGCACCTCAGGGGTGCCCCTTTTACACCCTCTTCTTTTGTTTGGGTGTTTATTTTATTATATTCCTGTTTGGTTTGAGTTTTGGGTTTCCTGACTTGAGTCTTCTTTTGGTAATCCAAATCTTTTTGTTGCCAGTTGGCTATTAAAAGTTTTTTACAATTTCCACATAGAATAGCTATTAGAGTGTTGTTCGTAAGAATCTGACGGTTAGCTTTCAAAGGGAAACAGACAGAGACATCAACCGAGCTTGAGCTCAGCATTCTATGCTCTGCATAGAAAGATTAACCCTTTGTTCTCCGGGGCAGTTTAAAGGCTGGGGCGAACTGCACTTGTCAGAATACAGCAAGACTCCAATAGAAGAAACATAATTACTAAGGTGAGTAATTTTTTCTTCATGCATATCCCTTACTCCATAAACCTTACATAAATATATTATACAAATATACATATATATATAAATATTTGTTTGTATCAGATCTGTTATCCAGATGTTTAAAGGTGACAGGAGACAGTTGTTATACCTCTAGATGCCCTCCAGTTCTTTCATTGTCTATGTCTACCCAGTATTGTGATATGTTTTTAAATTTTTTTGTTAAATGAATCATCTAATTTTGTTGCCTTTTTAACTACCTAGAATCCCTCTCTCTTCAGCAGTTGCTGCTCTCTCTTTTCATGCTGTCTGGACATTCTGTGACATCAGTAACATGATTCCATGCCATTCAGATGAACAGCATGGAATGGGAGTTATTGATGTAATAGAATATCTTAGAAATATGAAAAAGAAAGAGCAGTAGCTGGTAAGGACAGTGTAACTCTATGTACATCTGAGGGCACCCCAAAACTAGATTATTTTTTATCAAAAAATCAAAGCATATCAGAATACATAACTGGCGTGGAAAGGAAGATGGAAGGGCAGTTAACTATGTAAAAATCATTTCCTATCTCCTTAAAGCAAATATCTGTATTCTAGATCTGTGGGCTGCTACTTCAGATGTCCTATTAGAACCAGAAAACTATGCCAGGAAAGCTGTTTCTAAACTGTCAGATTCTGGCTAATCCGTGCCTTTGAAAAAACTTTACACAGCAGGAACACAGCAGCCCAGAAGGCCGACTGAACAAAGAAAATCACAGTCCCACATAATTAACAGGTCACCACAGCAACAAGCCAGCAAATCCTGGTCACAAAGACAACCCTACAAAAGCCACACACAAACTGCCAAAATACATAAATAAAATTAAATTTACCCTAGAAGTGATTTACTACAGAACAAATGTGGTTACTATTACTATTCTGATCCCAACTAATATCAAACACACAAGTCCCACACCTTCATGTAGGCAGCAATTCCCTCTTTCTCAATCCACCTACAGTAGACAAGAAAAAATAATATAAAATTAGGAAAAAGATGGACATTTTTCACTTAGCTGTGTGAGTGTCACACAGACACAGCCTATCTACTATTGACAGCATTCTAGAAACATTCTGCTTTCCAGAAGCATTGATTTTCAGGGTTTAAATACTAGATTACAGACATGTAACCCCTAGGTGGCGCTATCCCAACGGCTACTACCCCTGAGTTCTGAAATGGGTGTCTCCACCCAGAGGTCAGGGTTGGTAGTGGTCAAGTTAGCCTGGGCACAGCCCTCCGGGACACTGTAACTCCCCTCTTTCCTTACTAGTGGCCAGAATAATACACAATAATCACTTTCACAATACCCCTGATACACCACACAAGTACCCACACTGTTTGCTCTTACCACCAGGACTTTTCTCTGGCCTGGCCCTGAGGACCCCCTGTAAAACAAGGTTATACACTGCAAATAACAGCAGTACAGTACTGTTGCACAAACTGGAACCACAGTCCAGGTAAATGCAAAAAAGAGTTAGATCTGATTTATTTAAGGGTCTTGAACAAGGGAGGGGCGTAATTAAGTTAATTTGCTTAAAGGTTCTATCAATCAAACAGTTATGCATACACTTCAGGGTCCATAAACAGTCACACACTCTGGGTATCCAGATGGAGAATGGTGGGCTAGCCAGGAACGTTGCAGCTGGTTGGGGCCCTGTGATGGAAGAAAACAACATGCACAACGCACACTATTTGTAATCCGGAGCTGGAGGGCTCAGTTCACGAAAAGAAAACAACAAGACAATCAGATGACACACTTTTAGATTAGGCTGTTGTTGCAGGAGCTACCCTGATGATTACTCACGCTACCAAGACTGGACACAGGCTGGGCCGAAAATCGAGACAGCAGGTGGTTAATCTGGAGTGCCAGGAGAAGCAGGGCCCACACGATTCGCCGAGGCATCGTTCCTGTTAAGGCGTGGCGCTGGGGGCTGAACCCCAGGCAGGTCTCTCGTCGGCGGCTTTCTCTACGCATTTAGGTAGTCTGGCTGGGCCAGCATAGCATGGCCCAGGCCAAATGGAAATGAACGCGGATTCAGTTCAATTAGGATAGAGGGCTGTGGATGCGTGGAATGGCCTTCCGGAGGAGGTTGTGGAGTTAAAAACAGTGGTGGAATTCAAGCATGCATGGGACAGTCATAAAGCAATTCTAGGGGGTTGGGGTAGGAAGAAGTAGGCTGCTGGTTAACTAGGATCTGCAGCTTATCCAGTAGGTAGGGAAACGGGCAGACTGGGTGGGCCAAGCGGTCCTTATCTGCCGTCAAATTCTATGTTTCTGTGTTAAAGCCTTCCAGCAAGCAGAACACAGTTCACACAGTGGGGAACCAAATCACGACCCACCTTCAATACACAGCACATTTACATGTAAAGGATTATACGGTACCAGCAAGCAGAACACAGTTGACACAGAGGGGAACAAAATCACGACCCACTTTCAATACACAGCACATTTACATGTAAGGAAATTTTACTGTACCAGGCAAACCGCTCTCCAGGCACAATCGCAAAGTCTCTGCACAAACCAGGGATTCAAAAGCAGCTGGAAACCTGACAGTCCGATCGCATTCAGCAAATCTTCGGTCTTCTTCAGGTTAAAGCCTGGTCACAGTCCAGTGGCTTAAATAGTCCTCACAACTCTGATTCAGTCCGAATAAACTCTATTTTCCCTCTCAGGGACAGCAGGCAGACAGGCAGGCCAAAAGTCAGCTCTTTCACACTTCTCCCATGCAAAACTACACAGAACTGCTGCTCAAAATCACTTGTGCGGTTACTTCTTCACTTCGCAGCTCAAAAACTGAAACTAGCTGCAGCAGCCTGGGAAATTCCCCAAGATCCAAAAGATTCAGTTGGTTGATCCTCCTGTCAATCACAACAAAGGCTCCTCCTTCAGGTACAAAAAGGTGCAAAAAGCCCAAAACTACAATTCCTACAGATTTTGACTCCAGACAGCTCCTGTAGTCCGGCTCCATTTTAGGTCCCACCAGTACTGATTGGTCCAATTCGCAGTCCATGACCCAGATAGTGGAGATAAACAAAACAGTCCTTGCTGCAAAGAAGGCAGGTTAGAAAAACTACTTTATCATTATCACTCTAAATGATTTTCAACAAATAGTTACATCTTTCAACACAGCTCCCTCTCAGATTACTTATGACTGCAATCCAGGCAGCTCTTAAAGAGACAGTACACAGAAGCTATACAGGCACTTTCTGGCAGTCACATTTAAACTGCTAAAACGCAGGACACCAGCCTGGCAGTGAGCATTTAGGCAAGCTCGATGAAGACTTTTTGGGAACCCCCACTTATAGGGAGGGTTACAGACAGATTTTTCATCAGTCAAAAATAGGCTACTTAAGAATAAACGTGTTCTTAATGCCAACCCCACCCCCCAAAGCAAGAGGTATGCCCTTTAAGAGATTATCAAACGCAGTCAGTGGCCCCTGACGATTAGGACAATCTATTCCGAGGTCTTTGAATCTGTTGAGACATTCAAATATTTGGGCAATGTGTTTGATTGCTCTCTAACCTTTGCATCTCATATTGATTGCTTATTAAAGACTGCATATGCTAGACCAGGATTTCTCAAATGGTGAGGCCAGAGGCCCCAACCTATTCCAGGAGAGGCTCAAGCAAGTCTGAAAAAGTAATGTATTTAAATTTCGAGTGTTGCATATTTTGAGTGAAGGGATAAGGCAAACTGAAAGCAGATAATAGGTAAATTTAAATATTTATTTACAAATCGGTGACCAGGAAAGGCACACTGAGCCAAGGTTCATTTCAGGTGTACCCAGGGAAGGGCAGGGAGTAAATGCAGCTCAGTTAGCTCCAAAACAGTCAAGTAATACAAGATGAACAACAGTGCAAAAAAATAGCACCAATGAACAAATAGTGAGACATAACAATTGACCAATTAGATTGGTGGCAGAACAGCCCAAATACAAGGATTAAGCAGAGAGGTACTAGGAGCAAGATCAGGAGGGAGCAAAAGGATCCCTGAAAAGTTGCTTAAGAGCAGGGTGAGAGGGAGAGAGGCAGAGGTGGGTAGGATGGTTATTCCAGATAGAGGGGAAACGGACAGAAAACGCAGTATGACCCGTTAAGGTATTGCAGCAAGGGGTAATGGTGGTTTGAGAGTCACAATGGTAGAGCAAGTAGGCTTGCCTGGAGAAGGGGGGTTACAATAAGCCATAAGCTGAATAAAATGAGAGCAAACTACTCAAAGAGTTTCACTTTATTGCTGGTGTACTGTCCAAAGTATGCTGTTTTTCTGTGGGGAGGCTCAAGATCTTTTCCATGGCTTGGAGGAGGTTCACTATGACAAAACCTGAGAATTAATGTGCTAGTCTATGTTGTTCATGGTTAGGAATTGTTTATTAAAATATGAAAAATCACTGCTGAAAGCATGGTTCTTTCTCTCATGGATTATGGTCTACAATCGCTTGTGTAAAGGGACAGTGTCAACCTTTTTTGCATCATATTATTTCTAGTTAAAAACACATATTTTATGATTGCTTACCTTCTTTAAAATTCTTTGATGTTGCTAGTTGTTTTTTTCTGCCTCCTTGCTTAGTAGAACTGAAATGCATAATAATGTATTGTTATACCCAGCCTTGTTTCAATTCAAATCCTTCCTCTTATTGCATACTTCCTGAACATTAGAAAGACCCCCAAACATTGCAGGCACTCATGATACAATAATCTCCTCTACGCTCACTGCATGAGTGGCTAGACTTTCTTGGAGGTGTTCCCATGTCCAGGACAGGTGCAGTGAGAGTTGATTCAGGAATGTAAACAAACATGTTTTTGTATGGTAACATCAGTGTGGTGGGTAGTCAGTTTTTCACTTTTTTAAAAGAAAAAAGAATCAGAATCAGACAGACAGCTACATCAGCAGTTCCTACAGAATGTGAACAATCATAACATGTTTTTTGAACTGTGGACACTGAGGCCTAAGGGGGTCAGTGCCCCTTTAACTAGAGAGGCCAGTTTAAATTGAGTACATGTATTATTTAATGCCATTGTTTCATTTCTTTGCAATGTCGAGAGATGAATTCCCCACTGCGAGCTTTGTGCCTACTTGGGGTGGTTGTCTTTAGAGGCCCAAGCTCAGTTTTTGTCTTTCACTGTGCTTTGGAAAATCTTATTTAAATATGATGAGCCAGCTTTGAGGGAGCAGTTCCAAACTTTTCATGGTACTCATTATAACACTCCTTCTAGCTTCAAGTAGAAGTTGATACTTCCAAAACAATGTTCAACTTTAGGACAGAGGTTCTTTACTTTCCGTACTGTTAAGCTTTGGCATTCTTGTCCTTCTACAATTATTAGTAGTTGTAACTGTTTAAGTGCAATCTGAAATCCCACTTAATGTCTAATTGTATCTGTAAGTGCATCTCATTAATTACTAATTTATTTATTTTTGTTACTTTGTTGTGCGTTCTTACGTTAAGTGTGATGTTTGTATTTTTACCTGCCTGCTTCAGCAATGGGGAGACATAGCATTTTCTGTTTTTTCTCCCTCCTGTTCCTGGGGCCCAGAACACGGTTGTGCATGCCCGTGGAGGCAAGCACGCACCCTGTGGCTCCGGTGATGGCTCCTTTCCCCCACCTGGCCTAACGTCAAGTCTCCCACTGGGCTTGGTGCTACCACCAAGAATCCACCCAGTGGCAGCCAAGAGCCAGGGAAACTCCAGGTCCCTCCCCGGGCTCAGTCCAACTCTGCATCCTCCTCGCAGTGACCCACGGCAATTTGAGCCTGCTCCCAAACCCGTGTCACTGGCGTGGCACAAGATGTGGCATCCAGCACTATATTATTTGTACTTATATATGCACAAATTTTATGTTCATTGTATTTTTTATGTCTGCTCTGGGTCACCCATGCAAATTGGCACTTGTGCCCTTGGATTTTATCCAGTTATCAAATAAACAAGTTAGAGTGAGTCCCACAAACTCTTTCTGAGGAGCTGTCCGGGCTTGTAATGCTCACAGTGACTTAGGGAAACTTGTACTAACTGAGGACCTGCTGCTTCTCCTCACGTTAGGTGATCTGATAGTTTACTTGGTTTCCATATCTGAAGTTCTTATTTTACATGTTCCAGAGATGCCAAGTAGTCCTAGTGAGTATGCCACAGCAGCTGCGCAAACTGTAATTGGTCAGGTGTTGGAGGGAATTAAGCTGCTTTCTGAAGATGCGCAGATTCATCCACTGTCAGAGGCCATGACAGCTTTCACAGAAGCCTGGATGGACCATATTTTAAAGCAAAGGATAAAATTCAGGTACATTAGAAGCAATAGTTTTGGGTTAGATAACCTTTTTTTGTTTTGCCAAGTTCATTCTGTGGAGACTGATTTCCTATTTTTGCATTACAAATTTGTATGCCCACAGTTTATTTTAGAAATATTAAAAATTACCTGGCCTTATGCATTGGGGGCCCTTGCACTGCACTGTCATGTGGGAGAGGTAGGTTCTGGCTATGAGTCCAAGTTTATCCTTGAGCTGGAGGAGTCTGGGAGTGCTGTGGAAGCACTGCACACTGACTATGGGGAAGGTTTATTGAAAATGAAGGTGAACTGGGGGGAACTGTTTAGCGTGAGTAACTGTTCTAGAACACAGGGCATGAGTGGAAACTGATGGGAAGGAGGTTCAGGAGAGATACAAGAAAGTTTTATTTTACAGAAAGGGTGGTGGCACCATGGAGCAGTTTGCCAGCTGAGATGGTGATGCTAGAACTCATATGGTTTCATGTATGATTGGGACAGAGTGATGGGAAATATAGTGTATCTTCTTTTTTTTTTTTTATTTATGTTTCTTGCCATTAAACTGAGAAACAGTACACATCCTCATACAAAGCTACTAGGTAATAACAGCAAGTACATCAATTAGGCTATTAACCAGAAATGTTGATATACAAAAATCCGTGGCTTTGTAATCTCTTACAAAAGGAGTGGCGGGAACCCTATATTAACGTCTCTATAGAAGGCAGACGAAAATGCTAAAGGCTAGGCATCAGTCCTATCGGTAGACTGTCAAAGAAGAATATAAACACAAACAGCTGTTTGCTATTAACCTGGTATAAGAAACTGCAAGGAGGGAGTATTTCTTCTAAACATCATCACCTTCTTCAACTCCCAAATCACAACCATAAAAAACATTTTCAAACCGTATTCTTGAACAACAATACAGAACAGAAAGGAATAATATTTGTAAGGGCAATTGCCCCAGAAGCCATCATGAGACACTACAGCACTTTTTATAATGATTGCTCCATAAGATGTAGAAATGGCTACCGCCACTTGGAGACAGAACGACCTGCATCCAGTCTCCTTCCAGAAGAGTTCCCCAAAAGTGTCAATTAGGTGAGAGAGTAACGTTCCAAAAGTCTAAACTGACCAGTTTATATGGAGACTCCAACAAACCCTGATTTTAACAAACAGGTTCAGGGTTAGTAATGAGCAACAGACAAAAAGTCACTGTAGTCTCTCAGTTACTGATCACTGGCAAAAGCTTAATTCATTCCTCTTCAGCCGAATCTCCCTCGTTTGCTGGGTTAGTATTTCCCGTCGCTGCAGATTCCACCTCTGTCTTTTCCAGCGAATAACCCACATCCCAGGGATCAGAAAATTGCTGACTTTTACCCTCATAGGAGATAAGGAGCCATGCCAGAAGAAGAAACAAATGGATAATTCCCAGAGCTTTGAGGCTGTCTGATCCCATCAAATTTCTTTCGATGAGCCCTTGTCTGGAAAGACAAATCTGGAAGAACCTTGATGTCCAATGTATTAATGGTAAACAGATAAGTTGCAAGGAGTAATAGATCCCGAACATCAGATCCAGAGGTACGCACCATGACAGTATGGCGCTGTGAGACATTTTGAGGGCGGACTCTGGGATTAACCCAGTAGACTTTTTTTAGGGTATCCTACTGAAAGTCAGGTGAGACAGTAAAAGAGTGTTGCAGCCAGTTCTTAATATAGGCAAGTAGATTAGCCCCCTCCATGACGCCAACTAAGCGAAGATTGCCAGCCCGCATTTCATTTTCTAGTGCCTCGTGGCACCCACGGAGCTGGTTGTTTTCTTGTGTTACTGTGGCCACTGCTGCTTGTACCAATTCCGATTGCCTCTCCTGCTCTGCCACCAATTCTATCAAAGTCTTGATGGCCACATTGTGAGTTTCTGATTTTGATAGAGGGAGTTCTGTTTTTGGAGCTATTGCTTTTAAGGTCTCTACCATGGCTTGCCATGGAGGCTCCTTCACCCTGCCACTCTTTACCATCGTCCTGGGACTGTTTCTGCTGTCCCTGTTGATTTTTCAGATGTCCCATCCTCAAAAATGGTATCCCTCTACTCCACAGGGCTTCAGGAGGTAGCAAGTGATTGAAGAAGGTCTGATTTATAAACCAACTTTTATAACATGGTTGTTTTTGCAGAGACTGAAGGTTGACCCACATTCAAAAGCACCCATCCTGGAAGTCTGCTCTTTAACGGCCACTCCCTCCCAATATAGTGTGTCTTCATCAAGGATATGTGCTCATTGGGCCACATACTTGGAATTGTAAGATGTCGGTGTCTGGAGCACTCGGAAACTTTTGCTAGCCAGGGGCTGCCAACGAATGACATGCAACATGGGCAGCCTTATTGCTCCTCAGCTCTTTCTTCCATTGTCAACCGGTCATCAGACCTACAAACAATGCCATTGTTTTCTCTTACTTTATTATTTTTTACTTCCTTAACTTACTTTTTTTTAACTTTTTCTTTCTACTGAAACAAAATCAAGTATACATTAATATCATAATGATAGGCGTATCTTTTACATATTTTGCATCAGGTTAAGTAGGCAATCCATACATTACATAATCAACTTCATTTTTACAGTCATTTGTTTATCTTACTCAGTAAGTTATTGTATTTAACCTGACTGTTATCTAATTACCCTTGGTAGGGCCAACCCGCTTCCCCCCTTGCAGCCATTCACCCGGTACATTGATTATCTAATTACACTTTTATAGGTTTGCAGTCTTCCCTTCCCAGGGATCTGGGAGGGTGGGGTGGGGGTTAAAGCAGATATCCAAGTAGATCACTAGGGGACAAAGTCTGAGCCACTATTTGGAATGTGTAACACCCATCTCTGCCATTAATTGTTAAGCTGTTCCTGCCTGTCATGTATTATGGCTGTGAATTTTTCCACGTGGTAAATTTGATTAATTATTTTACAGCATGTACCCAGGCTCTGGCTTCATCCAGTTCCAAGTTATGGCCTTTCTAGCTGCCAAGAGATAAGTTGGAATAGGGGATCTAATTGTGAGACATATTCCCCTAGTCGGAACCGATAGAAGTGCTAACTCAGGAGTCAGATTTAGGGTGCGCTTAGAAATTCTTCCATTTGGAGTAGAACTTGTTCCCAATATGTAGCCAGCACCAGATGGGACCAGAATATATGTCCATGATCAGCCGGGTTAGTACCACAGTTTCTCCAACAACAGCCATAAATTGACAGTGTGTATTTAACTAGTACCACTGGGGTACGGAAGAATCTATATCTGCTTTTCCAAACAAATTTCATCCATTGCGTTGAGGCAATTTTAATGGCTGGAATGGCATATTTAATCAAGTGGTCATACTTAGTCTTAGTGTTAAGTTCTTTATTCCAGCTGTCCAGGACTGACTGAGTCATGTCATCAAGTAACTGCTGTAAACCTTTATAAAGATTCCTAATCAAGTGCACCCATAGAACACCTTTCTGCATGTCTAATATCATAGCCATTAATAATGGGTTCTGCTCCGAAAGTTTTGTGTAGGATTGTTGCTTGTGGAGCAAGTAAGTTTGGACTTGGAGATAGCGGTAATGTTCTCTACCTGTTAGATCAAATTGGTGTTGTAGTGTATTGAAAGAGATAACCCCATTGGAATCCATTAACTGATATATAGATCAGTCCAAGTTGTCTCCACCGGTGGAAGACAAGATCCATCTGAGATGGGAGAAAGTCCTCGTCAGCCTCCAGGACTCTGCAGAAATAGAAGATTTGACTAAATGAGTGTTTTTTAATAAAATACCACACCCTAAGTGTATTCCTAGATAGGGCCATAAAATGTACTAACAGAGGAGTGTTTAGCAAGTTAAGTAAATTAACTCCGCCAAGTGCTAATGGAAGTTGAAGCATCGAGAGATGTAATCTCGGGCGTTGAAC
Source organism: Neoceratodus forsteri (assembly GCA_016271365.2). NCBI lineage: Eukaryota > Metazoa > Chordata > Ceratodontiformes > Ceratodontidae > Neoceratodus > Neoceratodus forsteri. The sequence continues at coordinate 445,300,643 of CM057452.1, forward strand.
TGCCCAGACAAATTTTTATATTATTTTGTTACATGACCTGAAAGTAGAAAGATACGGGGAACAGAGGGAGGGTCTGAAATCGGTACAGGAGTCGACTGAGGCGGAATATTCATACAGATCATTTCTACGCCTACTAAGAAGGAAAGCGTTAGGAGTCCCCATTTATTTAAGTCATCCTGTATTACATTCATTGACGGTTCATAATTTATTAACTCTAAAGTTTCCAAATCTTTTGGCATATATATCTGCCAAGATATTTCAGCTTAGTGCTATGCCATTTCAATAATAGAGACCTTTTCTATTTTTTCTTTATTCAGTATTTCCCTTTTTTGCCCATCCCTAGACGCTCGTCCTTGGCGCCAGGCGATAGTGTGTTTCGCGTGCATGCCACGCACTAAGGGACTGCCCACCTACTAGCTGCCCCTTCCACCTGTGTACACCACCACTGGGCCTCCAGCTTGTGGTGACGGGACTATGGAAGGAATAGCGTCCTCCCTGGGAGAGGAGAGCTGCTGGTAGGTGGCTCAATCCTGTCTCCCCCCCCCCCCAAGCCGGCTCCCTGATGACCTGAGGTCGTACCTGAACCCAGGTCGCCAGCGTGATACCAGGTAGGGCTAGATGCCTCAACCCTCCGCGCCACCAGGCCGGCCTGGTATGGGTCTTTTCAATGCTGGAGAGGGAGAGTAATAGTTAAGAAGCATCTAAGTCTTTTGGAGGTTTAATTTAAACCCTGCCAGATGCCCACGTTTATTTATAAATTGCCGTACTGCTGGTATAGATCCTTCTAGTTCTAGAAGTGTAAGCAAGACATTGTCAGCACATAGCAGAATTTTATATTCCTGGTGTCCAAGCGGGATCCCCATGGTGTTGGCTTCCATTCATATCACCTGAGCCAAAGGTTCCATGTAGAGTGCAAATAATAATGGAGATAATGGGCAGCCCTGATGGGTGCCATGTTGCAGTGTAATTGGGGAGGATAGGACCTCGTTTATTCTCAGATATGCCTTGAGTGAGGCATACATGTTCTTCTGCCACTCTAGTATTTACTTTGACTTATTGAGGTTGTCCTTTTATGCCATTGTCGAAAGAACCTGCATTTAGTATTTGTACTTGTGGTTACAAGACCTACATGGACAACACTCACATGGGCTGTGTTTACTGTTTGGACCTGTCCTACAATGTCAGGGCCTGCAAGATCTGCCAGGGATTCAAACAGGCAACACGGAGATGCCGAAAGAAGGCTCTAGAAATATTCATTGCTATCAAGGCCATGGAAGCCTAAGCCAAGACATCAGGCTGCAGGCCATCTTCTCCCCTCTAGCTTGAACCCCGCCAGGAAGGGTAGATCACCACAAGTATCAGAATAAAACTCATGCTTCACTGGTGAGGTCGCGGTCTTCATTGAAGGAAGGCAGGCCCTCGTCATTGTCTGCTCTGTTGGCAACAACTACAGCCCCCCAACTGTTGAGGCACCAAGGTCGGAGCTGGCTCCGGCACTGCAGTTCCTACTACAGATGGTGTGCCACCCTTGTCATTGGGTTCCACTCCTTCGATGTTGGTAGTCCTAGGCCCTTTGCAGCATGCTGTCAAACTCCCAGGTTGTGCTGGCATCATTCTCTGAACTATCTAAATGCCTGTTACTGTCATTCCTGCCAGCAGTGATGGCTGTCATGTCAAGTGGGCTCCCCTCATCGGCACCGTCATTGATGGAATCCAGAAGCACACCTTTCATTCCTCTGTCGCAGCCACCACCTCTGTCGCTTGTTCCATCAATTGCTTTTGTCATTGTTCCAGAAGACAACATGGTGGGGATATATAATCCAGATCTCCTTAATATGGAGGAGGATTTGTAAAGTGATTCCTGTGAGGGGGGTTTACCTTCCAGTTCAACCCTCTCCTCATGCAGTGAGGACTCTGTGGTGAATACTCCCAGATCTCCTCCTGAAGAGCCCTCTTTTCAGGCTTTACTCAGACAAATCCAAACTGTTACAGGATTTTATTTTAATAAAAATGTTTATTAAGAAATTTTGTTTACATTGATTACAGACAGAAGAAGCAGTACAGTCACAGTTCAAGGAATACAGAAAAAATCAGAGCTGAAATAGTAGGTGTTACATTATGGATATAGGTAATCTCACTGGGATATATAATAAAGATAAAGGAATGGGGGGGGGGATGTCTAGAGTAAAGTGTCTAACTTCCCAGTACAAATACCAATGCAGTAACAATTACAGAAACCGTAAACCTTTAAAATGGGAAACATTGTCCAGACCACACCTTGTATACAGTATACAGTACATATAGACCAGTAGAGTAATAAGCAAGAGGCAACATACTATAATGTAATTATGACACAAAGGTGACATCTTTATCTAGCTTATATATAACCCAGCATTGACAAATTTCTTCAAAAACATGAGTTTTATCCATTAAGCTACAGGTTTTCCTCCCCATTCTGTAGATTGAATATATCATAACTTCCCAATCAACTAGGGCTCATCTGATTAAGTCAAAGGCGAGTAAGTACCTTTTTTGCGCCTGCAAGTAATAGGAGCAACAGCTTCAGCTGCCGACCTCTGATAACTATCTCTGTGTTAAGGAGTGATATGAGGTCCAGGGCAGGGGTGACCAAACCAGAGGTGTCATACATTGTGACTTTTGCCTGGCTCAGCTGTGTCCAGTAATCTGAGAGCAGAGGACAGCCCCAGAAGATAGGAAACTGGTCAGCCCGTTACTCCCAGCAGAGCTGCCAGCAACTCCCTTTGTCAAGGCCTAAGTACTGCATTTGAATTGCTGGAGTTCTGAAGTAGGGGGTACAACATGTCCATGCAAATTCACAGAGGTAGGGGGCCATAGTAATTCTAAACAATGGGAGCGCATATTAATTCAGTAGTCAAATGAGCAATCAGCTTCCAGCTCACACACTCCAACACGCCAGTACTGCAGCTGTGGAGTCCATGAAATATTCCTGGAGAGCTCTAAAATGTGCCCAACCAAGTGGCTACCTGATGCCCCTGTTTGAAAGTGCTTAAAAGTGCTGGGGGGTTATCAGGGAATTTATGTTTGCGTTACCCCAGTTTTCTGATGTACTGTAGCTGCATATTTGGAGAACATGGAAGTAGTCTGTCTGGGGTAATTCATTGGTGTCCTTGAGCATTCGAAATAAATATTCCTGTCTGGTCTATAAACTGATTAAGGGAGATCAGGCCCATCCTGGCCCACCTCTTTAGAAAGGAGTCCACTTTATTGTTTATTTTTTCCCTATATTTTATCTCCTCCCCAGCCTGCCACCTCTGATCCTTCAGAGGGACAGGTGGACATACCACTGCCCTGAACCCTACTCAAGCAGACCCCTAGGCCCCATGGAGCCACGGATTACCCCCCAGGTGGGAACTCAGACCCCATCACTTACATTTCGTCAGTCTGGGGTCTGCTGGGTGGGCACAGGCAAATTGTGGGCACAGCCTCAGTCCTCCCATCTTCCTGGCTGAGGCAGGCTTGTTTTCGTGTTTTCTCCCTCCCCGAGCAGCAAGTGACTTCCCCTGATGTCATGACGTGAGCGCCGATGTCCATGCTGCTCAATGGCCGCATCTCATCCCCAAGTGGAGCTTGCAGTTCTCTGAGCCTCCGCTCGGGGTCATGCAAGTGTCTGGCATCGGCCAGATCCCTCCCCGGAGAAGGCGAGCTGTGGTTGGACGCTCCAGCCTATCTCCCCCCGGCCGACCCACCGACGACTCGAGTCCGCTCCCAAACCTGGGTCGCCAGCGTGGTGCTAGGTGTGGCTTCCAGCGCCTCAACCCTCAGCGCCACCAGGCCGGTGAGTCCACTTTATTTAAGGGGAATGATGAATCTGTGCTAAAGGGCCTGAGCCAGCTAGTAACAGTTTGATATCTAGGTCCGCCCCATAATACTTGCCAGACCTTCAAGGTGTATGCCGTAACCTCATAAAATCATCTAAAAGGTAGATAACCTGGGGGATATGCATAAAGAATCTTGCTCACATTGTGTAGGTTGTTTAAAACAAGCGCTGTATTTTTTGAATGGGATATATATATATATATATATATATGTATATATGTATATATATATATATATATATAGACTATCACGATCCCATGGCAGCTTCAAAAAGGAGCTGCGCCTACATCTATCCCTTGCTGTTCTCTGCACTTGTTTTAATCCTCCTTAATCCACTCATCAGCCAGATGCTTCCTGGCCTAATTTTCACCTCCCTACTTCATAGCACTTCTTACACTTACTATCTCCTTGAGGGCTAATCTACCCCCACCCCGCACACCTGAGTCTTGTCTCGGAGGCCGTGATAATGCATCCTGCCCAGTCAGGAATTTGCCCTTGCCATGTTTCACTGCCTATTTGAACCTTCATTGGTGTGACTAATTTGACCAATATCTTTTTGCTGCTGTGTTCTGGTATCTCCTCCTTGACTGTGTGGGTTTTTATGCCCAAAAATTCTATGTAAATGTCATTAATTGTTATTGTCCTGGCTGCATGTATTCGGTACTACTGACTGTTTTGAACGATACTATTGTAATTTCATTGTACTCTTGCTGTGTACCTGTCTTTGATTGTTGTATTCTCCTGGGTCATGCCTGAAAATAGTCATTTCATGGCTAGTGCACCTACCCAGTTAACAAAAACTAAATAAATAATATATATATATATATATGTAACTGCACGTGGGCTGCTTGTTTTTAATCTTTAAGACACCGAAAATTAAGCTAACGATTGTCTTAAGGGAGTTGCAGTAAGGTTATCGCACCCTAGATCTTTCACCCCCACTCCCCCAGTAAAGCTGGCGTTTAACCTAGTCCAAGATTGGAAGTAAAATTCTTCGGGGAGGAGGGGAAGTGTTGGGGGGGGCGGGCACATTCTGCCAAATACTTTCCAACCTATGGTAAAATCCTAAATGTGGGTCTCCCATCTGTGGAGATCTTTTGTGATATTTAAACAATAATGCATGACAGGGTGTGTGTGGTTCTGGGATACTGTCAAGTCAGGGGTGGTTAAAGCATAAGGCCGCAGGCCATGTGCATTTAACACCCGAGAAGTGACGTTATCCACATGACACACACCCTCAAGTTCATTAATGCTATTATACAATAGCTTGTTTACATTGAGAGTAAGAAAGAATTGAATAAATACTGTTTGTGTGTGGTAATTTTTTAGTGTGGAAGCATATTTAGTGACAAGAGTTCCTTTTACTGTTTGTCCACTAGGTGGAGTTGTTCTGACTGAGTTGTGTGCTGATGCTGTGGCTCTCTCGTATCCCCACTCTCAGCCCTGTGTTTCAGTTCTGTTGCCAGACAGTCTTGCACCCCCACCCTCGGTTTTTCATTTTTTTCCCAACACTGTTTGCCAAAATGATTTGTACAGTGTACCGAGAGAAATTTGTGTCTCAGCAGCCACCTTTTGAAGTCGTCGTTCGGTACTCAAACGTATGGGTTGTGGGATGCCCATGACTGGATGAGCTGTTTGGAACTGCAGAGGCTGGTTTGAGTTTTGAAAATGTGTAAAATTTGCCTGTTTTTCAGTTTGGGTGCACCGCAAGGATAGGAGGCAGACTGATAAGGAGATCGGGGAATGAGTGCAAGAAGCAGGATGCATGGCTGTCTGAACTGTGCTTGAAAGAGAGAGAGAGAGAGTGTGAAGGCGCTGGCAGTGGCAAGTTTATTTTTTTTTTAAGTTAAGGTGTGGGTTGGTGTAGGTTTGTGGACTTCGTGGCTTTTTTTTGTTACTTTTTTTATTAATAAACTATTACATTGGGCAGGTGGGTGGACTGAAGGGATGGATAGAATGTGGGGGACAGGGTGGAGTGATTCATTTTCTTTTTGGTATGGCCACGTGTGCCTGACCTTGATACAGTGATGTTGTGCTGGGATAACATCCCTGTTCAAGGAGGCTAGTGACCAGTCAGAAGCCTCAAAACCCTTTCTGCTATTGTATAATTCCTGTTAAAGGTTTATAGTTAAGGAGCACTAGGTGGTTCAGATTTTTTGTAGTGGTTATGCCCAGGTAATTTTAGGGATGTCCTTGTCCATCAAATTTGGAGATTGTGACAGGGTGGAATAGGACCCCCTGTCACAGTTGTTATGGAGAGTTTGAATGCAGGGATCTGTTCTGTTCTTTCCTTTCCTGTCTCTTGTCTGTCTAGTTGTGCAACCAAGTTTTCCTGTGAGACCTAAGATTTGATCACCCTGACAGTCTCGCAATTATTTGTCTCTCAGTCTGCCCATGCTGTTTGTCTTTTCTTCCCTTGCACATCTGCTGATATAAAAAATATGTGCAAACCATTATGTGAAAATGTAACTGATATTGGGATCCCTCTGTATAGAAATAATACATTGTTAATTTTTGAAATGCATATAATTATAGTTTGAGATGATTGCAAAAAGCTGTTGGAAACTCAAGAGGTTACCTGAGTGCAATTTCTAAGCCTTTTGCAAGAGCTGTGGAAAAGAAGGCCTCTGTTCTGGGACACTGTGTTCTAGCAGCACCTGCCTGATACTTACAAGGACATTTTAGAAAAAAACAGGATGCTTGTTAAGAAGGAGGGGTTGTTGCAAGGACTTATAAAAAGACAGAGCTGCAGTGGCTTGCAGATGGACACACATAGATTGAAGGAAAACTCTGATGAATCTGCTGTTTATTCTTCCTTTATAAATAGTTATTTTGAACAAGTTTATTTTTTTTTATGTTACTGCTAGTGTAAATAAATATTTTTTACAAATTTTACAACTGCTCCTGGTTTTTCCTGTGTTTCCTGACCTGTGCCTCGATGACAGAGATACCACATGATTTCTGGACTTGAGGCATAATGGAAAGTAAGCACATATGTTTTAGATCGATTTAGGCAATAGCTGGAGACATGATCAAATTCTTCCAGGACATCCCACAGCTTGGCGAAAGATATATCTGGGGAGGTAAGGTTAAGCAGGACATCGTCTGCAAACTTTTTTTTTTTTTTTTTATAATTAGTGCCCCTCATCATAATTCTCTGGTTCTCTTGGGTGGCAGGGATGTTAGTATCCCGAGGCTCAGTGTAAAAGACAAATAAAAGAGGTGACAGGGGGAAGCCCTGCTGAGAGCCCTGCTGGAGAGTAATGGGAGAGGGGAGAGAGAGAGAGAGAGCTGTTTGTACATATATAAGCTTGTGGGGCCAAGCAAATGCTTTGCAGTATGTCTGGAAATACTGGAGAAAAGTCAAAATGCTTTAAGGTTGATCATAAGAAAGGCCAACACACTGTGTCAAAGGCCTTCTTCACGTTAAGACTGGCCAGGACCAGGGGGATTGAGCATTACCTGATATGTTCAAGAAGCAGAACTGGTGGTCAGACATTATGTGCTTCACTCTTCTAAACAAAGCCCGTCTGGTCCATGTCCAACAACAAAGTTTGCAGTCAGAATTCAAGGTAGATGTTGGCCGGTTTAACTGGGGGTTAAGGGAATCTTTATTTGGTTCCAGAATTGTTGAAAGGGTAGGATAGTTCAAAGATGGGGAGGGGTCTGCCTTCTGCAAGGCACTGAAGGTGCCATCAGGGATGGGAGGATTGCCTCCTATATAGCTTGGTGTTTATAGAATTTCAAGGGGAATCCATCGGGACCCGGGCATTTCCAAGTAGAGAAATTGGCTATCACTAATTGGATTTCATCCTGTGTGATTGGAGAAACCAGGCATTCAAACTGCCGGTTCTGGAGTTTGGGAAGAGGATACCTCAAAGATATGAGGTGATCTGCACTGGAGTAGCAGTGTGTTTAGTCTGATATAGGTCTGAATAGTATATATCATAAAAATCTCTTGTATTCTATGGGTATGGTGAAACTGTCATGGGATTTAAAGGCTGAGGAGGAGGACTCCAATATGAAAAATGTAATGGATTCTTGGAGGTTCCCACTGCATCCTCCATTGTAGTTTGTCCTGTATATCCTGTCTTAGAGGATGCTACCTTTGCTGCCTGGCATAGGCCTAATACCTTGCCTGCAGTGCCTAGGAAGGCTGACAAACAATTCCCTGCTACGTCTGTTAAGCCTTATTATGCTTCCCAGTGTGAAACTAATTCTGTTGTTATCATGGCTGCTCATGACCACTCTAGAGCCTCTAGACACATGAGGACTTTGCCTCCTGACAAAGAATCCAGGAGGCTGGATGTTACCGACAAAAGAACATCTCACTTCTAGGGGAAGCTCTTGCAGCAGGTAATGCCATTAGGACTAAGCTGCCAGGCGTTAGGACCCCACAGAAAAAATGTCTAGCTTGCAGTCTGTGGTGGGGGACTGCCCCCGATGTCTGCTCCGCCCCAACTTCAGATGTGGCATAAAGGGGGCAGTCCCACAGCAAGTTCTTTTCTCTCCATCAACCTGCGAACATCGGATCCACAGACGCCATCATTGCAGTCGACCGCCATTTTGCGCCTCACGCAGTTTATTTGTAATTTGTTCTTTTCCTCCGTTTTTGTCAAGAAAATGCATGTCTTCATCGACTTCTCAGCGGCGAAAGTCGAAGTGCGCACGTGTGAAGCATATCCCAGCGAGGGACTACCACTCTGCCTGTCTGATCTGCCTAGGCCCAGATCACCGGCCTGACGACTGCCCACACTGCCAGAAGTTTAATAGCAAAACTCGTATTTGCCACCTAAAGCCACTCAAGGCCTACCTGCTGGAGCAACAAGTGGCTGCCATGCAGAAGACCCCACTGGGACATAGTTCATCCTCCTCAGCCAGGGAGTCTTCCCCCAAGGAGAAAACATCGGGAGGGAAACACCATCACCGAGAGAAGGAGAGAGCCAGGTCAAAATCCCGCCCAAAGTCCCCTCACAGGATTTCTGCTACCTGCACCTCCGGCAGGAGGTTGGAGTTGGTTCCCCCAGGTACCACAGCAGTTTTGGGGGTTCACCAGAAGAAGACCACCGCCTCATTGCATTCAAAAGGTAGGGAGTGTTCATCCCAGGGACTTTCGTCCGACCAAGTTGCCTTGGCCCTCCAACCCCACAAATCATCACATGGTTCGACCCAAGAGGGACAGGCGTCTGCTTCAGGCAAACCCTCAGAACCTGTCACCTGTAAGCATGCTGGTTCGTCTGAGAGGCATAAAAAGTCAGACGATTCCACAGATGCCAGGAAGTCGTCAGGTACCAGACGCCTCCTCTGCCTGAAGAAAGGGTGACATCAGTCTCTGAGGGAAGCCAGACGACCGGCCACTCTGACTCTTCATCGGAGATGGATCAGGCACCACTGGCCAAAGAGCAGCCGTCGGCCCTGGAGGACCGGTCGTCGACCCCGGCGACCAAGGCCCCAAAAGACAAAGCTACAGGGGCACAGGGTGCCCAGCCGCCTCCTCCAAAGGAGCGGGACGCCAGACCACAAGGGGGTTCGGCTCCGCCAGACAAGGCTCCATCAGGCCTGACACCAGAGACACCGATAGAAAAGGTGCCCCAGGACCAGACGCCGGCACCCAAAGGTCCACAAGGTCCAAAGCCTGGCCCCTCCGGCATCCCAAACCAGATGCCTCCGCCCCCGTTTGCTCCATTAGCTGAGGTGAGAGCGCTCTTTAATGCCTTGTGGAACACCATAAAAGGGGATCTTCTCTCAGAACCCAGGGACCCATCCCCGGTCTGGCCACCACCCAGGGACCTGTCACCTCAGTGGCCTTCCCCCACTGACGGAGCATCCGCCGCCTGCTGAAGAAGATAGGCAGATGCCTGGGTCAGGCGCTAGAGAAAGGTACCCGTCTTCCATCTTATCCACAAGCGGACACCCGCCAATGACCTAAGGGGAGGACACCACAGACTCTTCATCTGAATACCCCTCTGAGGATGAATTGCCTATTCCATCGCCAGATCCAAGAAGGGACTCACCAAGGTCACCTCCCGATGACCCATCCTTCTTGGACATCATGAGGTACATTCAAGCTGTGTACCAGTGGGACACAGAAGAGTTAGACCCTGAAAGGCGCCATTTGGCAAAATTTCTGGGAGCTACTGACCCGAAACGCTTGATCATTCCCCCACTGGTAGAACCATTTCAAGATGTCACCAGACCATTTTGGAAACATCCGGCTACCACAACCACAGTACCTAGGACAGCAGACAGGATCTATAAAATGCCTAAAGGGGAGCCTTTCTTAGGCGAGCATCCAAAGACCGACTCAGTGGTTCTGACAGCTGCTTACGGCAGGGCACAGCAGCCGGGACACATGAGTGCCCAGCCACCAGACCCAGAATCCAAAAAGCTAGACCAGATGGGCCATAAGGTGTACTCATCGGCAACCTGCACAGTCAGGTCATTAAGCTTCCTTGCCCACATGGTCAGATATCAAAAGTCTCTGTGGGTGCCCTCGGGGGGGGGGGGGGCACTCTGGAGCCCGAACTGAGTGCAACAGCTCAGAACAGCTTCTCAAATTCTCTCAATATACTTTTAAATTTAAGTATTTTACAGTTCTCTCCAGGTGAAATTCCTTCCAGAATCGGAAAGAGCACCTCGAAGAACACCAGAATGGGAAATCCAAAGAAAGATAAAGGAGGAGGATCAGGTGGGAAAAATGCCAGGGCCTACTCAAACAATGAAGGCAGCCATTCCCGTACAGCCCTCAGTAACTGAAGAAACCGAGGAGACACTATCCTCTATTGGCACGAAGTTACAAAAACTGATATTCGTGGTCTCTGATCTTAATACTAAAATGGACTCTTATGGCACCAAACTGAACCTTGTAGAGACCTCCATCGATAATCTTAAGGTTGTATCCGAGGATGTAAAACGGCAAGTGGAATCGGCCTCTGCAGCTACTGTGAACTTTGTGAAAGGGGACACTCACTTTTGGGCAAGATTGGAGGCCTTGGAGAATCAGGCCCGGTCCTTGCACATAAGGATATTGGGCTTACCTGCAGGCATTGCGTGCGATCATCCCCTTATGTTTATTCAAGAATGGCTACAAGAAAAATTAGCCCCCAAGGAACCACTAATTCCCTTTGCCCTCCAAAAATCATACCGGATCACTCCTCGAGGCTGTCGTGAAGACCCAGCCAACCCATGAACCGTTTTGGTGGTGACTGACGGAGTGGAGACAAGGGATACCATTCTGAGGTTGGCTAGATGGGCAGGGACTATAACACAAGATGACTGCATGATCTACTTGTTCCCATATCTCAGCTATGCAACCCGCTTGAGGCGCAAAAAATTTGATGCAGTGCGGCAGAAGCTGCATGACTCTGGGAACTCACATGCCATGATCTATCCAGTGAGATTGTGCCTGGTTTTCCATGGGAAGGTATGGATTTTTTCGGGCCCAATTGAAGCTGGGAAGTGGGCCACTCAAATTCAGTCACGGCGGCAGAACTCTGGCACATTCAAGGAGGAAGGAAATCTGGCTTCAGAAGACGATACAGGGGACTGACATTTGGGAGTGAGACTTTTAATTCTCTAAATGTGGAGTATTTCATTCCATTCGTATAACTGTCTGCTGTGGTTTGTAGTAGCCCTTTAACATACTACTTATATTTGACGCTGAGGCTTAAACAGCTAATCCTCTTTTCCCCGTTTGGGATTAAATGTTTGTTTAATTGAGAGAGTTGCGGAGCTACATTAAGCTTCTGAATGTTTAAGATGTTAGACTGTATATTTGGCTGCAATTTCTAACTTGAATTAAATCTCTCTAGGTAATAATATGACACCATTAGCCTCTGGAAGGCGTGCACATGTTGGACTACAACGGACTTTAGAACAAATAATACAAAAGTCATACTGCTCCTGGGCTTAACTAGGCAGCAATAAATGTGGACATTTTTATCTTTGAGGTTGTTTGAATTCTGAATACCCTCCAATGTGGTATCACAATGTCAAAGATGCATCATACCTATGATTAAGGAGATGTTCCTCTCCAACTGTTGTTAAATGCTGTAATTTGGATGTCTTGACAGGCTGTCTTACTGCTATGTTTCATAGTATGAAAACCAATAAAAATAAAGTATTTAAAAAAAGTCTCTGTGGGTAAAAGCGATGGATCTGGCCAAGGCCCAGCCAGACTCAGAGGGTAAGGCAGAACTCCTCGCTGTCATCCAAGCCGGTACGGATGCGGACAAACATGTGTTAAGGAACTCTTACGACTCCATAGACAGCCGCAAGGGCAGCAGCCACTGGTATTTGCATGCGGAGGCATACCTGGCTCAGAGTTTCTGGCTTCTGCCAGGATTTACAAGATGTCATTTTGGACGCTCCTTTTCAGGGTCCAGTCCTATTTGGCCAAGAGACTGAGAAGCTTATAATGGACTACAAGATTCTGGTAAAACAGTATCTGAGGTCCATAGGATGTACAGATCAGAGCCACAGGCTACCCGACGCCATCCTTTTCGAAAGAACCAGGGACAGCAAGGATGACGCCAGACACAACACAAGGGAGGTTTTAAAATAAGTGGTCCCCCCGTCCCTTCAGGTGCCCAAGGCCCCAAAAACCCCAAGGCACCCAGACCTCCTCTGTCTACAACAGCATGACTCCCTACCACCCCCCCTCCCCCCGGAAAAAGTGCAGGGGAGGCAGTAGGAGGGAGAGTCTCCCTTTACCAATCCAGAAAAAGAGATGTACAAGAACAAAGGGGCACAATTTGAAGATAGAGGGGGGACAGCTCAGGGGCAATGTAAGGAAATACTTTTTTACAGAGAGGGTGGAGGATGCATGTAACCGCCTTCCTGAGGAGATTGTGGGGTCAAAAATACAGTGGGGGAATTCAAGAATGTATGAGACAGACGTAAGGCAATTTTAGTGAGGGGTAGGAGGAAGTAGGGTGTTGGGTAACTGGAATCTGCAGCTTATCCAATAGGTAGGAAATGGGCAAACTAGGTGGACCAAGCGGTCCTTATCTGCCGTCAAAGTCTAAGTTTCTGTGTCCAATATCACACCAGATCAAGGGGTCCTCCAGAGAGTAGAGAGAGGATACTCCTAGAGCTTACCCAGATCCTACCGGACAATCCACCAGTCCCCTCCCACTGCTCACCCTCCCACGCAGCTCTCCTGCGCGTGGAAATACAGGCCTTGCTAGACAAAAGAGCCTTCCAGGAGGTCCCCTATGCTCAAAGACGCAAGGGATTTTACTCCCACTTGTTCCTAGTCCCAAAGAAGATGGGTGACCCCCATCCCATTCTGGATCTGAGTCAGCTGAACACTTTCATCGAACACAAAAGGCTCAGAATGGTGATCTTAGCGAGCCTGTTGCCCATGCTCCATCAAGGAGACTGGCTCTGCTCCCTGGACATGCAGGATGCATATAACCATATAAAGATCCTGCGTTCCCACAGGAAGTACCTTCGCTTCACCTTCCAAGGAGGGCACTACCAGTTCAGGGCACTGCCATTTGGCCTGTCATCGGCACCAAGGGCTTTCACCAAGTGCCTGGCAGTAGTGGCGGTGGCCCTCAGGAGAGGGGGTCACTTTGTATATCCCTACCCGGACGATTGGCTTCTCACAGCTCCAACAAAAGGCCAATTGAACAGGACAATGGAGGAGAAGTTCAGTCTATTCCGGACTCTGGGCATTACCCTAAACCTGCCCAAGTCACACCCATGGCCTGCTCAAAGGCTACAGTACATAGGAGCAGTCCTGGGCACCATCCAAGGAAAAGCCTTTCTTCCCGCAGACTGGGCAACCAGGCCAAGAAAAATCGCTCACAGGGTGATGGACTTGGACTGGGTCCCAGTGAGGCTGATTCTGCAGCTTCTAGGTCATGTGGCCGCAGCCATAGCTACAGTTCCCCTCACACGCTTGAACATGAGGATCTTGCAGTGGCACCTCAGAGGACAGTGGGACCAAGGCACAGACGACCTAGAAGAGCCCATCCGGATCTCCAGCGCAGTCCGTCAGTCCTTGACCTTGTGGGTCACCCCAGTCCATTTGAGCATAGAAGTTCCCTTTCAGCAACCTAGCCCACAGCAGATCCTTACGATGGATGCCTTGGGACTGGGATGGGGAGCATATCTTGCTTCTCATCAGACAAGGGGTTCTTGGAATTTAACAGAACGGTCTCTCCACATAAACATTTTGGAGACGAGAGCCGAACTGTATATCCTTCAAGCCTTCCAAAGGCTGCTCCTGCCTGGGCCCCTTCTGATCCAGTTGGACAATACCCCAGTAGTCTTCCATCTCAACAAGCAAGGGGGCATGCATTCTTATCCCCTGTACAGAGAGGTGATGAGGGTATGGACTTGGGAAGTGGATCACAACCTGGATCTCACAGCAGTCCATGTTCCAGGGATTCACAACATTCTTACAGACAGCCTAAGTCACTCTTGATCTCAGAACCACGAATGGGAACTACAACAAGAAGTCAGACGACCCTTTCGAAAGGTGGGGTTGGCCAGAACTGGACCTCTCTGCGTCCCCACACAATGCCAAACTGCCTAATTTCTGCTCACTAGATCCAGAGCCTGGTGTTTTTTTGGCGAGACGCATTGTCCCTCTCTTGGATAGGGTGGTTTCTGTATGCCTTCCCTTCCTCCTTCCCTCTTCTTCAGAGGGTCCTACTCAAGTTGCAGGCAGAGGGTGCCCAGATGATACTGGTAGCTCCCTTTTGGCCTCAACAGATTTGGTTCCCGCTGTTGCAACAGCTGGCATTGGAACCGCCGGTTCCCTTGCCCCTCTCCACTTACTTGCTCTCCCAAGAGCAAGGGACGTTGGTCCATCCGGTCCCTGCATCTGCATGCATGGCTCCTGCAGACTCAGCTAGGGTTAGATTTGGAGCATCCATCAGAGTGGCAGAGGTGCTCATGGCAGCGAGAAAACCCATATCAGAATAACACATGCCATTGGGCTGGCAGTATAGCCTAGAGTTAGACTAACGTTCTGTGAACAAGCATGGTACATCCAGCAGACCAGACCTGGGTTTGATTCTCTCAACCTCCACTTGCATACTGTGTGACTCTGAGCAAGTCACTTAACCGTTCAGTGCTCCCAGGTCCTGAAAACAGGCACTTGTGCCTAGTGGGCCTTAACCGGTTACCAAAGACTAAAATAAAATAAATAAATGGAAGCGTTTCTGCTTGTGAGCGTTCCCCCATTCTCTAGATCCCCTCAATTGTCCAGTGGAATCTGTGCTGGAGAATCTTCCCTACCTATCGGACTTGGGCCTTAGCTACTCATCCATTAAGGTACACCTCTGTGCATTGTCAGCTTATCATGCACCACTGAATGAAAAGACTGTGGCACAGTGGGACATATGCAAGACCTTTCTGAGGGGCATCTTGCACATCAAACCTCCCAAGAGAGACCCCATACCACCTTGGGACCTCCTGTTTGTTTTGGAGAAACTCACCTTGCCTCCCCCCCTTTGAACCAGACGCAACTTGTGAGCTTCACTTTCTCTCTTGGAAGGTGTTATTTTTAGTTGCTATCAACCCGGGTGGAGGATTGCTGAGCAGCAAGCTCTGTTGTATAAAGAGCCTTATCTTA
Organism: Neoceratodus forsteri; assembly: GCA_016271365.2. Taxonomy (NCBI): domain Eukaryota; kingdom Metazoa; phylum Chordata; order Ceratodontiformes; family Ceratodontidae; genus Neoceratodus; species Neoceratodus forsteri. The sequence continues at coordinate 445,316,091 of CM057452.1, forward strand.
TTTTTCACAGGGACAGGGTAGCCCTGCGTACAAACTCTTAAGTTCTTTCCGAAGTAGTGTCTGAGTTCATGTTGAACCTGGACATTCAACTACCAGTTTATTACCCAGAGTTCTGTAATGGAGGGGAGGCCTTGTTACACACTCTGGATGTACATAGGATTCTGCATTACTGTTTGGCTCGGACCAGTTCCTCCAGAAAGACAGACCAGTTGTTTCTCTCGTTTGCCCACAGAAAGATTGGAGCACCCGTCATGAAGTAGACTTTGACTAAGTGGCTCATGCATTGCATCACATTCTGTTAGCAGCACAACATACCTTTACCAGGACCAGTTAAGGGTCATTCCACCAGAGGGATAGCGAAATCCTTTGCTTCCCTGAGGAATGTTTCTTCAGCGGACTTTGGTGCAGTCGCTACTTGGAGTTCAGTGCACACCTTCGTTAGGCACTACAGTCTGGATCTGGCTTCCAGAGGAAGAGCAGGTTTTGGCCTAGCGGTCCCCCAGGGACTCCTCTCCTATATGCCTATATTTTTTGCACTGTCATCCTCCTCCAATCTGACCTGAGTCTCTTCTTGGGTACTGCTTGTGACTCAGTCGGTATTACCTGCTGCAAGAGCTCCCCCTCGAAGTGAGATAGTACAGTTTCGTAAGAACTTATCATAACAGTAGATCTTCAAGAGGAGCTCTTGCAGCAGGTGGCTTTCCCACCCACCTGCTGCCAGGAACCAATATTTCTTTTTCTCTTTAGGAATAGGAGCTCCTCCTCCTCGGTTCTCCATCTGTTTTTCAGCCGGGTCTCCGGCGGGAGAACTGAGGTAGTGCCAGGGGACCGCCCTCTTTATACTACATCTGACGGGGCAGAGCCAATGTCGGGGGCGGTCCCCCGCCATAGACTGCTAGCTAGAAGTTTTTTCTGTGGGGTCCTAATGCCTGGCGGCTTAGTCCTAATGATATTACCTTGTGCAAGAGCTCCCCTCGAAGATCTACTGTTATGGTAAGTTCTTACGTAACTGTACTTTATGCCTCTGCATTCTTAGGTATAAGAATTGCTAACTACCAGGCATACATGATTAAGTATCAGAATAGCCTGTGGAAATCTGCTATGTCTACCATTCAGGCTCTGCATGATGGTCCTGTCACAACTGACTTGCTTAAAGCCACCTCAGCTGGTGTGGATACTGGAAGGCATCTGTTATGCTCAGCATATGATGCATCTGATGCTTCTGCCAGGGCTGATGCCTCTGGCATATACCTTCTGAGATATTCCTGGCTTTGGGTAGCTGGATTTGCTACTGATGTACAACAGGCTGTGCTGAATACCCCTTCTAGAGCTACAGGCTGTTTGGGAGTGATGTTGAAAATGCTTTGCATGAGCTTCAACCCTCCAGGATGACGTTATTGTCACTGAAATCTCTGACCCCTCAACCCACCTGGGGTGCGTGGTAGGGGTTCATTTCGCAGACCTGTGGCTCATGGTGGCCATGCCTCCCATCAGCAGCCCTGCACACAGAGCAGTTGTAGTGGTCCCCTCTCAGGTCCCCTCCTTCCCATTACCCATGCAAAGGCACCCAAAGGTATCGGTCAAGGCGGTGCCCTGGCTGCCCGGTACCTTCTGACTTCCCTCTTCTCTTACTCCACTGTTACCTCCAGGGGTAATGGTGGGGGGGGGGCAGGATCTCCCTTCATCTACTAAAGTGGGGGGAGTGCACAACAAGATGAGTGGGTCCTGGAAATAGGGAAAAGGGGCATGCTCTGGAGCTGCTGTCTACTCCCTCCTTTTATTCTCCTCCTCCTCCTCCTTCTTCTTATTCTCTGGATCACTTGTCCCTTCTAATGGAGGAGGTTCAGTTGCTTATTCACAAGCAAGCTATTGAACCTGTTCTTCCCCAGAAAAGAAACAACTGGGTTCTAATCCAGATGCTTCTTGGTTCCCAAGTGGACAGGAGATCTGCAGTCTTCTTTGAGGATATCTTTTTTCAGGCCACATCTATGGAACTTATAGCTGCCAGGCACCAGATCCACATGGAAACCTTTTACAAGCAGTCCGCTAGGGGCTGCCCATGATGATGTCCTACGTTAGCACTTTCCATATAAATTAGGGGCCCCTTCCCTCCTCAGTTCTTTTCCCACCATCAACCATACTCACTGGACCATACACAGAGATGCCACAGCTGTAATCAACCACTATTCAGTGTAGTCAGTGTATTTCTTTCCCTAGTTTGCTATCACTTTTCGGAAGTGATACTCTACTTCATCTGTGTCGTCTAAAGAACCCGCTAAGCTCTTTAGATACTGCGAATGTGGTGAAAGGATTTACTGGGGCGACTCACAGGATGTCTGCGTGTGCTGCCTTAGCATGGCCCATAATGCCAAGGCCTGTCAAATTTGCCTTACGTTTAACACTGCTACCCGGCAACGCAGAAAGAATTCCTTGGAGACTCGCCTTTTGAAACAACAGGTATCCAGGATGGAGAAAGAGCTCCAGGAAAAGAGCTCTACTGCATCGCCATCCCAGTCCTCGTGCTCTCATTTATCCAAGTCCTGGGAGAAAACTTCCATGCAACATAAGCACAAGCACCGGAAGAGGGAGAGGAGCAAAGAGAGAAAACCTCTCTGGTACGCTCTATGTTGCCCCTCTGTCCCAGCGTGACCATTTCTGCGCCATCGACTGCCCCAGTGGTGACGCCACCAGCCACCCAGAACATTGATTCTTCCAGGTCAGGACAGGCTGTGAGCACCACCAGACCTGTAATGACTGGTGAGGGGCCATCGACATCTGGGATGGTGCTTCTCCTCTCAACATTACAAAGTGTGCCTGCAGTTCAAGCAAGTGCCGACGTGCAAGCACTGCTTTCTTCTTTCGAGAACATGTTGCAATGCCTGCTACCTCCTGCGACAGGAGTGTTGTCGATGGAGCACCTCCAGCAAGCCCCAATGTCGATGTCTATAAGGTCAACATGCCAGTTGCCTTCCAGCATGCTGACAACCTCTTCTGTTCCCTCTTTGAGACCTATAGAAACCATTAACGAGGATCAGGAATATAACCCTGATCTTATTATACAAGAGGAGGAGGAGGAGGAGGAAGAAGTGTATGCAGAGAGCTCATATGAGAGGTCCAGCTCCACCATCTCCACAGGGAGTGAGGACTCCATAGTGTATACCCCCTAGGTCCCCTCCTAAAGACCCTTCATTCATCTCCATGATGCAGCAACCCCAGTCTGCCATGGGTTTGAATCTGAAGAACAGGACATCACCAAAAGAAACTTGGTGGAGTTCCTAGACCTGCCTGACTCTCCTCCAATTATTATTCCTCCACTGTTGCCTGCCCTGGAGGATGCCATCCTGGCTGTTTGGCACAAACTAAATATATAATCTGCCATACCTAGAAAGACAGTTAAAATGTACCAGGCCCCCTCAGGTAAGCCCTTTTTGTAGGCAACCCTAAGTCTGATTCGGTTGTAATAAATGCAGCCTATGACAGGTCTAAAGTGCCTAAACACCTTAGTTCTCTCCCTCCTGACAAGGAATCCAAGAGGCTAGATGTTCTGGGGAAGAGGACCTTTGCTATTGCGACCTTTGGCCTGAGGACTGCAAATTATCAGGCCCATATGGTAAAATACCAAAATATCCTCTGGAGGAAGGCCAAGGCAGTGGCCCAAGCTCTACCAGAGGGTACTCTTAAATAGGAGCTATTAAAAGCCCTTCAGGCAGGGGAAGATGTAGGTAAGCATCTTTTACGCTCTACCTATGACATCTCTGATGCTTCTGCCAGAGCAGTAGTTTCTGTTGTCTGTCTAAGAAGACGCTCTTGGTTGAGGGTGGCAGGATTTGCCAATGGTGTACAGCAGTCCATCCCAAATGCCCTATTTAGAGGATACAAGTTGTTTGGAGCAGACGTTCAGGATATCCTCTCAAACCTACAGGCCTCAAGCAGTACTCTAAAATCAGTACATTCCCTCTACCGCACACAACCAAGAAGTATGCAGAAGGAGCCCTTTTGTCTGGCCAGCAACAGACACCGTGTAGGAGCCAGACAAAGTAAAAGCAGAGGAGGATCGGCTTTGCCTGCCCCACAACGCATCCCAGGTGCCCACTCAAATGCACCTAGAGGTGGGGGTACGGCTGCAGCCATAGGATCTGCATCTGCATGACTCCTTCCTGACCCTCACCCACCAATAACTTCGGGATGGTTGTCAGGGGTCACCTTTCCCTCCACCTAGACTAGTGGGGAAAGGGTAAATCAGACGCTTGGGTCCTGCAGTTAATAGAACAGGCTCATGCTCTAGAGCTTCTGGAATTGCCTCCAGACCATCCAGCAGTGCCTTCTTCTTATCCTCCAGAACACATACTGGTGCTGCTAGAGGAAGTACATGCCCTGATCCAGAAAAGGACTATAGAACCAGTTCCTTGGAAACAAATTAACCTGGGGTTCTATTCTCGCTATGTTCTAGTCTCAAAATGTACAGGAGATCTGAGACCCATCCTATACCTAAGAGATCTGAACCTCTTTACATAAAAGTTCAGAAAGGTCACTCTACAAGGCCTACTACCACTACTGCAAGTTGGGGACTGGATCGCTTCCCTGGACATAAAGAAAGTTTACCTGCATATCAAGATCTGCCCCCCTCACAGGAAATACCTCAGGTTCATTTTCCAGGGGGAACACTATCAGTTCAGTGTATTGCCCTTTGGTTTATCATCTGCGCCACAGGTCTTTACCAAATGTTTAGCAGTAGTGGTAGCAACCCTCAGGAAAAAAGGACTATACATCTTCCCCTGCCTGGATGACAGGCTGCTCAAAGCACACTCCAAAGAGCAGCCTTATCAGACTCTGGCACACACCAGGCAGCTGTTCAGTGTCCTTGAGATCACAGTCAGTGTGCCAAAATCGGTCTTGACCCTCTGTCAGTGCCTGTAGTACATAGGGGCAGTCTTGGACACAGCCCAAGGCTTAGCCTTCCTGCTCCAGGACAGGACTAAATGCCTGACTGCACAGGCCCATGTGGTATGCAACAACAGGTATGTCACAGCCAGGACATTCCTGAGACTATGTGGCCTGATGACAGCAGCCATTGTTATGGTACCACTGGCCAGTCTGCATATGAGGATTTCCCCAGTGGACATTAAGAGTCCAATGGGACCAACGCACTGATGACCTAGAGGAAAAGATTTTGGTAACCTCTCCTGTCTGAAAGGTGCTTCAGTGGTGGATGGAACCCAACCATTTACTGAAGGGGGTCCCTTTCCTAATCCCTTCCCCTCATCAGATCCTCACTACTACAAATGCCTCAGGGTGGGCTGGGGGGACATCTGAGGCCTCATCAAGCACAAGGAACATGGCTGAAAGTGGAGAGCACCCTTCACATAAACATCCTAGAAGTGAGTGCTGTTCTGTACTGTCTACAAACCTTCCAGATCCATCTATGCTCAGTACATCTTCTGGTGCAAAAAGATAACATCAGCGTGGTGCACTGCATAAACAAGCGGGAAGGAACTCACTACTACCCCTTATGCAGGGAAGCGATGAGAGTTTGATATTGAGCTCTAGAACACTGTCTAGAACTGTCAGCAGTTCATGTTCCGGGTGACCAAAACATCTAGGCAGACAGGCTAAGCAAGTCGCAGTCCAGGATGCATGAGTGGGAACTGCTGACCTCGGTAGCCGAAGACCTGTTCGACAGGTAGGATTGTCCAGCGTTGGACCTTTTTGCGTCCCCACGCAATGCAAAACTGTCGCTTTTCTGCTTGCTCATTCCAGAGACTAGAGTTTTCTGGCGAGACATGTTGTCCCTGTCTTGGAAGTTGAGGTTCCTCTACACCTTTCCCTCTAATCCAGAGGGTGCTAATCAAGTTCCAAGTGGAAGGGGCAACTTTAATACTAATTGTTCCCCTTTGGCCTTGCCATATCTGGTTCCCCTTATTGCAGCAATTGGTAGTGGAACCACTAGTGCCTCTACCCCTGTGGAGTTGCCTACTGTCACAGGGACAGGGAACCCTCATCCATCCGGGCATCAAGTCACTCCATCTCCATGCCTGACTCCTGAAGACATAGCTATTGCTAGATTTGAGGTATCTCAAAAGGGGGCAGATGTTCAGGTGGCTGCTAGAAGACCTTCCACCAGAGCCACTTATTCCATGAAGTGGAGGTGGTTTGCTTTGTAGGCCACTTCTCATCAAATTAATGCTTTTACCTGTCCAGTAAATAAGATTCTGGAGTATTTGCTGTCCTTGTCAGATGCAGGATTGCAATACTCTTCTATAAAAGTGCACGTTGTGGCCATTTGAGCCTTTCATGTGCCTATTAATGGTTGTACAGTTGCTCAGTTGGAGGTAGGCCTTACGTTTTTGAGAGGCACTCTGCACTTGAAGCCTCCCATCTGCAATCCAGTACCAGCTTAGGACCTGAATTTTGTGTTAGAGCCAGCCGCAACTTGTGACCTGTGCTTCCTTTCTTGGAAAGCGTTATTTTTAGTTGCTATTACTTCTGCTTGAAGGATTTTGGAGCTTTAGGCCGTAATGTGTGAGCCTCCTTATTTGATTTTCCACAAAGACAGGGTGTGTTTACGTACCAGTCCTAAGTTTCTTCCCAAGGCAGTGTCTGAGTTTACTTTAAATCAAACTCTCCGCCTGCCAGTTTATTTTCCTGAGCATGCCAATCCAGGTGAACCTTTGCACCATGCTTCAGATGTACATAGAATACTCGAGTACTACATACACTGTACAGAGGACTGTAGGAAGGCCTCACAGCTTTTGTTTTCTTCGTCCCTGGGAAAGAGGGCGTACCTGTTTCTAAGCAGTGCCTGTCCCAATGTTTGTCTAACTGGATTACTTTTTGTTATAGGAAGTACGGTAAGGAACTTCTTGGTGTTGTTCATGGTCATTCCACCAGATGCATGGCCACTTCTGTTGCCTGTTTCAAGAATGTATCCGCTACAGAAATCTGTGCAGCTGCCACCTGAAGTACTGCCCACATGTTCACTAAGCACGACAGTCTGGACATTGCCTCTTGAAAAAGGGCAGGTTTTGGCCTAGCTGTACTTCAGGGCCTCCGTTCTTAGGCCTGTAGGCTCCAGCCACACAGACTGTTTTATTGTCAGTACTGCTTGGTACACATTCCATAGGTGTGGCCTGATGAAAGAGATATCCTCGAAGAAGATAGACCAGTTCTGTACTTACCATAACAGTAGATGTTAGAGAGAATCTCTTTCATTTATTTATTCATTACAAATCGGGTTTACAACCTTTGAGTCAGAGACTCATTTACAAAGGCACCTCGTCGCAGGGGGAGCAGACATCAAGACAGTTATTACAGTGCAGATTAAAACAGAGGATAGCATTACAGGTGCAGTAAAAGGAACATTTAACATAGATACACTTAGGTTACATAATGCAGTAGTTTGTATGTTACTTAGGTTGCATAGTGTTACAAAATTGTGAGTTACACTCATGGATATAGTAGGTCCTCGGAGAAGACAGTGGGTTACATCCCTGTTTGGACCTGGTAGGGAAGGAGTGGGCCTGGGGGAAGGAGAGGCTGTCCAGTGGACGTTGTCGAGCCAGGGGGTCCATGCCGTCCCACCCACCATCCTCTTAGGACATAAAGCTCTTTAACTCCTATCTCTTTCTGCAGGCTGGTCTGCATGCAGTTTCCAGCCTCGCCTGGTAGGCAGAACCATAAGCGCTCTCCTGATTCCCTAGAGGGAGATCCACTGAGCATGATCTCTGGTAGGTAACTGAGGAGGGAAGGGGCCACCCATGTTTATGTGGGAAGTGCTAACGTAGGACGTTGTCATGTGTGACCACTAGCAGACTGCTTGTAAAAAGTTTCAGTGTGGTCCTAGTGCCTGGCTGCTATAGTTCCATAGGTGTGGCCTGATGAAAGAGATTCTCTTGAAGATCTACTGTTACGATAAGTACATAACTGTTCTTTCTGTAGTGGATCTCAGAGACCTAACCCTGTTCATCGAACACAAAAAGTTTTGAATGGTGTCTCTTCAGGCTTTCATCCCTCTGCTTTGCAAGGGGGATTGACTCTGTGCCCTGGACATGAAGGATGCATACCTTCATACCTATTTAATAGTTCACTAGAGACAGACGTAGTACCGCAGGACTGGAGAACAGCACACATACTGCGCTCCACAAAAGTGGTCCCAAGGATGACCCAGGGAATTACAGACTAGTCATTCTGACCTCCATTGTAGGCAAGCTCATGGAGACCATACTAAAGGAAAGGTTGCTGGAATATCTAGAGAAGCATGGTCTCCAGGATGCGAGGCAGCATGGGTTCATTTGGGGGGGGGGGATGATCGTGTCAAACAAATCTGATTGACTTCTTTGACTGTGTCACTAAGACAGTAGACAGGGACCAAGTGGTAGACATCCTCTATCTTGATTTCAGCAAGCCTTTGACTCTGTGCCCCACAAAAGGTTGATCAGGAAGTTGGTGGATCTTGGGGTTGGGGAAAAGATGACCAGATGGGTGGAAAACTGGCTGAAGGACAGAACCCAGAGGGTGGTTGGGGGGGAGAGGTATCTGGCACAAGACAGGTAACTAGTGGGGTCCCACAGGGCTCAGTACTGGGGTCGGTGTTGTTCAATGTCTTCATCAGTGACATTGGAGAAGGCATTAAGGGCAAAATGTGCCTATTCATGGAGGACACCAAGCATTATGGGAGAGTGGACACAGCTAAAGGGATACAGGACCTACAGGAAGATCTGGAAAAGCTAGGGAGGCAGTCCAGGATCTGGCAGCTTGGCTTCAATGCCAAGAAATGCAGTTATGCATTTTGGAGCCAAGAATCCTAGGACAGAGTACTACCTGGTTGGAGTCCGAGTATCTACACCAGAGGAGGGGAAGGACCTGGGAGTGATGATCACTAGTGACCTGAAGCACTCCATGCAGTGCAAGAAAGTAGCAACAAAGGCAAACAAGATGCTGGGATGCATAACTAGGGGTATCAGTGGTACAAAAGAGGAGGTTATACTGCCCTTGTACAGGTCACTGGTAAGGCCGCATGTAGAGTATGGAGTTCAGTACTGGTGCCCACACCTCAAAAAGAACATTGGCCTGTTGGAGAATGTCCAGAGGAGGGCTACAAAGATGATAGCTGGTCAGCAGGGTAAGGCATATGAGGAGAGGTTGCGGGCACTGAACATGTACTCCCTGGAAGACAGAAGAGAGAGAGGGGACATGATTGGGACCTTCAGGTACTTGAAAGGGATAAATAAGGTTGATAAGGAGAGTCTCTTTAAGCTGAGTGGCAACCATAGCATGAGGCGGCACAGTCTTAAGCTGGAGGGTGGGAGGTTCAGGAGGGAGGCCAGGAAGTACTTCTTCACAGAGAGGGTGGTGGACACTTGGAATGCGCTGCCAGAAGAGGTAATTTCATTGAAGATAGTGGGCAGCTTTAAGAGAGGCTGGGACAGGTATAGGGGAAAGTAAGGGTCATGGGGAGGGAAGGCAGGGACAGTAGCTCAAGATCTTACTTCGAGAGGGCTCTTGCAGTAGGTAATTACATATAGGACTGAAGCTGGCAGGCGTCAGGACCTCACGGAAAAATTTCTAGCTAGCAGTCTCTGGTGGGGGACTACCCCCACGTCAGGTGACCAACGTCATGCGACGTCAGTATAAAGGGGCGGTCCTCCACGGCCACCTTTCAGTTGTTTCCTGTCGTTAGCTTGTGAAAGTGCCTCACGGTTAAGTTCCACTGCTTCATCAGTCGTTTGTCGGTAGTTTTACTGCCGTTTTCTCTGCGATTTCTTCGATTTTTTTTTTTGTCAGGTTTTGTGCAGTGTATGTCGTCCCAGACTCCCTTGAGCACAGAACAAATCGACTCATGCGGCCTAACTCCCATCAAGGATGGACACTCCCAGTGCCTCTTCTGTCTAGGCCCAGACCACCCCGTGAAGTGCCAGCATTGCCTGAAGTTCAACACGCCACCCGTGATCTGGGCAGCAGTCGCCAGGCCCATATCCTGAAAAGTGAGCCTCCATGGAGAAGGGCTCAAGAAGCTTCGTCAGGCCTCAACTTAGCCGAGGTCACCATAAAAGAAGGACAAGGAGAAGCACCAGGACCAGGACTCCTCTTCCACAGCCACCGCGACTTCGTCTGGAGTCGCCGTGCTTAAGGCTAGTCGTCCCCCCGGGGGACCGATCCACGACAGCCATCTTCGAGGTGTCCAAGTCGGTGTCCACCCTCCCGTCTGGCTTGGGCCCTTCGGGAGCCTCCGGGTTAAAGGAGGCCTCCACTCCCAGTAAGGCCGCCGCCGTGCAGCCTTCCGGTGCGAGTGGCTCCGGTAAGCCGGACGTCAGCTCCTCTGACGCCCACCTGGAGAAGATCGCTAAGTCGCTTGACCCTTTGGGGCAGCGCACAGTCTCCAAACCGCCCAACAAGGTCGTCCCCCCCCCTTCACGACCTTCCTCTGGCACCAGTTCTGCTAAGTCAGACGATGACTCCTCCGACGTCTGCCCGGAACCCGCTGGTAAGACGTCTGTCGGCCCCTCCGACGGTCGCCACGGCTGGAGCGGCGCCGGACCCTGTCATCCAGTTTGCCGCCGCCTCAAGCTCCTGCAGCATTGCGCTGCCTTCTGAGGCCCCAGCATCTCCCCTGTTGCACTCGGGATTTTAATCCTCCTTCCCGGTGATCACGGAGGATGCAGCGCAGCTCCCGTCAGGTCCCCTCCTGCTGGGCGGATGACCTGACCCCGGACCCTCGAGGAGCTGGCACCGGCGCCAGCCTTGCGGCGCCGGGCGACATTCTCTCCCGGATGCCGTCCCTATGCGGACCCGACACCCGCCGGGCCTCCTATTCACAGCCCGCCTGCGTGGCGTTTCAAGTGCCTTCCACCCGTCGGGCGCCTGGCGCTTGGTATACACCGTCTATCTGGCGCTGTCTTACCGGGTCTGCAGTACCAGCCTTCGTATCCGGCGCCCCGGTACCCCAACTCCGGGCTTCCCGCCATCGAGTGCGGATACTCGCCATACGGATATCCTCAATATCCGTATCCCCCTTCTCCACCGCCCCCCCCAGCCACCAGTGGACCTGAGGGAGACTCTGGCTTCCTGGTGGGCTGAGGCCAAGGCTCAGCTCACCAAGGAAGTAGAGAGCCACCTTCCGACGCTGGAACCCATTCTGAACCCCCGTCATCGAGGGCGAGAGACCCCCTCCCCCCTCCTGTTACCAGAGTTGACCCCTCCGGTTCCAAGACAGGGGGTGGCACATTACCCCGGGAGCTCCCCAAGGGGTCCATTCCCCCACCGAGCGGTGAGGGGTCTTCATCTTCTCCATCTTCCTCGGACTCCTCGGATGATTCTGACAGACGTTCCGACTTCGATGATGAGCCACGTACTCCAGACAAGCTCCGGCCTAGGACTCCTCCGAAGTCCCGTCCGGAGGATCCTTCCTTCACGGAGTTGCTACGAAAGGTCCAGTCGTTGCATCAGTGGAAATCTTTGGAGCCAGATCTACAGCGGCAGAAGCTAGCTGCACATCTGGATCTGCCTGAGGTCACTCTTACCTTGGTTACATCCTGGATCGAGCCTCACGCAGACCTTGTTTCCACCATCTGGAAACAACCGTCCACTATAGCCTCCCTTCCAAGTAAGGCGGACAGGCTGTACCAGGCTCCGGAGGGTGTTAAATTAATTACTTCACACCCCAAGGCTGACTTGGTCGTGATAAGCGCCGACCATGGCTGCACAGCCAACCCAAAGCATTTGAGCTCGCCTCCACCCAATAAGGAGTCCCGTCTTCTGGACCAGTATGGGAAGAAAGTTTTCGCTTCTTCCACTCTGGGCATTAGGGCCATGAACTACATTGCTCAGATGGGGGATTACCAGAAGGCCATCCTTAGTGAGGTGGAAACTAAATTGGACTCCCTTTCTGAGTCGCAGACCAAACAGGAAGCGGCAGACCTAGTCCGTTCTGCTCGTTCGGGCAGTAGGCACATGCTACGTGCTACTTACGATGCACTGGATGCTGCTGGAAAGAGCTCGGCATTCGCTGTCAGTTTGCGGCGTCATGCCTGGCTCAGAGTGTCAGGTTTGGTCCCGGAAGTGCAGTCTGCTATCCAGGATGCGCCCTTCAGGGGTTCGGTGGTGATGTCAAGGACATCATCACCAGCCTGCGGGAGAAGGGCACTGCTCTCAAAGAAGTTGACTCCATGTACAGAGCCCCTCAGCCTCAGCGCTGTCCCTTTCCGAACATGCGGGCCAAGCGAAGCCACAAGAGGCGGCCCAACAAGCGCTGGGCCCTCCTCGGCAAGCCCCGCCACCCAAACGGGCAGCAGGAGCTCCAGCTGTGGCGCTGCCTCACACCTCCTGACTCCTTTCCTCTCCCACAGCCTCTGGGCTTCCCACAGGAACCGGTAGGAGGGAGGGTCTCCCTTCATCTGCCGGGTTGGGAGAGGATCACTTCTGACATCTGGGTGCTCCAGCTGATAGCGGAAGGACACTCGGTAGAGTTTCTTCAGAACCCCCCCCCCCCAAGGTTGTCTTACTCCCCGGAACACCTTCTTCTGGTTCGGGAAGAAATCTCCGCCCTTTTTTTGAAGGCGGGAATAGAACATGTCCCTCCCCATCTCCAGGGGATGGGTTACTATTCCCATTTCTTCCTGGTTCCGAAGAAATCAGGTGATGTGAGGCCTATCCTAGACCTCAGCTCCCTGAACCTGTTCATGGAGTACAACAGGTTCAGAATGCTCTCTCTGCAGAGCCTTCTGCCCCTACTTCAGCCGGGACAGTGGCTGTGCACTCTGGAGATGCAGGATGCCTACCTGCATATCCCTATCCACCCGTCCCACTGCAAGTACCTTTGGTTTTCTTTTCAGGGGGACCGCTACCATTTCAAGGCCCTCCCATTAGGTCTCTCCTCGGCTCCCCGAGTATTTATCAAATGCCTTTCTGTGGTGGCGGCCCAACTGCGTACCCAGGGGGATCAGATTTTCCCGTACCTGGACAACTGGCTCCTGGCGGCCCCGTCCAGGGAGGACCTCCTGTGCTCCCTTTCCTTTACCCTGCAGGTTTTCACCAGCTTGGGTGTTACCATCAACTAGGCCAAGTCCCATTTGATCCTATCACAAAGACTCCAGTTTATTGGGGTGATCCTGGATACGACCTCCGATATGGCCTTCCTGCCTTTGGACAGGGTGGCCACCCTTCAGACTCAGGCCAGCCTGTTGTCCACCCACAGACGGGTCTGTGCCAGGTCAGTCCTTTGCCTCCTCGGGCTCATGGCGGCTGCTATTCTGACGGTGCCTCACGCTCAGCTCCACATGAGAATTTCTCAGTGGACACTTTGGTCTCAGTGGGATCAATTGGTGGACCACCTAGATCAGGAGTTCCTGGTCTCCTCTCCAATGGTTCGGGACTTGCAATGGTGAATGGTTCAGGAGAACCTCTACCGGGGAGTTCCCTTCTGTCTTCCTCCCCCCTCAAACTCTGACAACAGATGCCTCGGGCGAAGGTTGGGGACCCCACTTGGGATCTCAAAGGACCCAGAGCTCTTGGTCCTGACTCGAGCAGTCTCTCCACATAAATGTGCTCGAGCTCAGGGCCGTCCTGTATGCCTTACAAGCTCTGCATCTCTGTCTGCTTCCTGGTCATCTCTCTGTTCAAATCAACAACATGTGCGTAGTGTGGTACAGCAACAAACAGGGAGGAACTCGTTCCTACTCTCTTTGCAGGGAAGCGATGCAGGTTTGGGATTGGGCAATACTTCACAACCTTCACCTCATGGCAGTTCTTGTTCTGGGGGTTGAGAACACGTTGGCAGACCACCTCAGCTGGTCGTCCACCCAAGCGCATGAATGGGAACTGGATCAGGGGGTAGTAGACGATGTATTCCTATGCTGTGGAACCCCTCAGGTATACCTGTTTGCCTCTCCTCTCAACGCAAAACTTCCCATCTTCTGCTCTCTCGCTCCATAGCGCAGAGTTTTTTTGAGAGATGTTATGTCTCTAAACTGGAAGGGCAGATTTGTCTATGCTTTCCCCCCGATCCCGTTGATTCTGAGGGTCTTACACAAACTCTGTTCAGAAGGAGCTCGCACGATCCTCATCGCTCCGTTCTGGCCCAGGCAAGTTTGGTTCTCTCTTCTGCAACAGTATTCAGAGGAACCTCATCTTCCTCTTCCTCTATCGCAGCTCTTGTTGACCCAGGATCAGGGGACCCTGGTCCATCCAGGACTCAAATCCCTTCAGCTGCATGCATGGCTCCTGCAGACGTAGTTCAAACCCAGTTTGGGGTTTCGCCGCAGGTCGCGGAGAGTCTAGTGGAGGCCAGAAAGCCTATCACTCGGTCCACTTACGCTATGAAATGGAAAAGGTTCTCTATTTGGGCCTCTACCAGAGCTTTCGAGCCATTCTCCTGCTCTGTCGGGAGGCTTTTGGATTACATGTGTTACCTCTTCGACCTGGGTCTCAGTCACTCTACCTTGAAGGTTCACATGACGGCCATTTCTACTTACCACGTTCCTTTTTGGGACAGGTCTTTTGTGGAACTGGAAGTCGCAAAGACCTGCCTTAAAGGGGTTCTCTACTTGAGGCCCCCCATTCGCGCACCGCCCCCCCCTTGGGACTTGAATTTCATACTCGAGAAGCTTACCCTGCCTCCTTTTGAGCCAGCAGCATCAGCAGACCTGAAGTTCCTTTCCTGGAAGACTCTCTTCCTGGTGGCCATTACCTCCGCTTAATGAATTTCCGCGTTTCAGGCCTTAATGTGCAAAATCCCGTGCTTGATTTTCCACAAGAAATGTGTGGCTCTGCGTACCAACCCTAAGTTTCTCCCTAAGGTGGTAGCGGAATCTACGCTGAACCAATCTGTGGAACTGCCTGCATTTTTTACACAACAGTGGGCAGCTTTAAGAGAGGCTGGGACAGGCATAGGGGGAGGGTAAGGATCATGGGTAGGGAGGATGGGAGGAGTGGGGAGGGAGGTCAGGGACATTAACTCAAGCTATGGACCCTGCAACATGAGCAGACTTGATAGACCAAATGGCCTTCTTCTGCTGGCTTCTTCGTATGTTTGTATATTAAGATTTGCAGGTGCCACAAGCAGTACCTCTGGTTCATGCTGGAGGACAGCCATTCTCATTTATGAGTCCTGACCTTTGGCTTATCCTCTGCATCCCAAGTTTTTACCAAATGCTCAGTGGTTGTAGTTTTTGACTCTGGAAATAGGTTTTTTTGGGGGGGGATTTTGACCCTGGAAACTGTTATTACTCTAACAAAATATATCAGGCACTGTGCTGCCACTTAAATTGTGTGCAGTGTAATTGCTTGTCTGTGGTCACTTTACATGCAATTTTGCACAATTCTCTACCATTTGTTTCATATCACTTTATGTTTCACTTATGTGTTGTAATTACCTACTGCCCCCAGTACCTTTTGCACCTGTTTTTATTTTTACCATGTTTGTGCCATCTTTTTGGCCCGAGTCGTGCCTGAAAACGGTCCCTGGGATCAGTGCACCAACCTGGTTAACAATTAATCAATCAGTAAATAAATAAAAATGTCTTCCCATCTCTGGATGATTGGCTCTGGAAGGCCCTGTCCAGGGAAGCAATTCTGTAACAGCTGTTCAGACTCCAGGAATCCCTCACTTATGCTTAACAACTGTAATCATTCCCCTGGAATGAGCTGCCCCGGAGTGTAGAATTTTATGCTGATTATTGAATCTTAGAATTAAATATAAAAAACTGCTGTACAGTCATGCTAACTTACGCACTCTAGCAGCAGATTTATTTCTCCACCTGAGAGAAGCAGTCGCCCCAAAGCTGCTCTTCACATCAGAGTCATCTGATGGTTTATTATTTTATTTATTTTTACTTAGTATTTACTTTAGTTCAGTTTCTGATATCTCTGAGTTAGCTCGGGTAATATTTTATTGTATTTGTGGTATATTTTGTACTTTTCTCCAGTTCCTTATCAGTTCCCAGGAACCAGAGAAAGGCCTGTAATAGCCGGGTTCCCGCTTCTGGGAACCGCATTTATTTTAATTTTAAAAAAAAGGGGGGGCAAAAGGTTTTACTTTTTAAAACTGCTTTTACAGTTCTTTATTCTTTTGGGTCCCATTCCCTTTTTTAGTGGAACTGAGATGATAATCCACTTACTTGTTCTTTAGATGACCGCTCTTATTGGCTTTTGGAACCAAACCGCAATTTAGTTTTTTTGCTATTGGGAACTGAAGCGCTTAAGGTTATCAGCGAATTGGCATATCTTGACAGACCCAAAAAGAAAACAGGACCTACAGGCTTTAAAAATTGTAAAAGTTGGTTCAGACTCCTGGCTAAGGCAGATTGCCACAAGTTGTGTTTTCATTGCCTAGGTCCTGATCATGATTTTACCAGGTGTGAACGTTGTATTAAGTCTTGCCCTAAGACACTGAAGAAAGGGGCTAAAAAACTTGGAAGACCTTTTGGCTTCTCAGTCTTCCTCCACATCACCTCACTGCTCAGTTGAGGGTCCAGCCTCTCAGAGGAAGCAGAAGGACAGGTCTACTAAAGATGCTCCAGAGGTCAGGGTGTCTGAATGGGGGAACCCTAAATCCAGCAAGAATAAAAGAGCCTCTGGGAAGTTTGTGTTAAGGAAAAAGGAAAAGCATGTTGCTTCTTCTCTCAAAGAAGGAATGGAGACGTCAGTCGACAAAAAAAGATGCCCTCGGTAAGGGACATGACTCAGGCAGGGCAGTTTCTTCAGGCCTTTTAGGCTATGGGGACCTTTACAGTACTCCCAGATCAGGCAAAGCATTTTCCTGTAGTGCACCCTAATTTTCCATGTATTTTCCCTGTAAAACTGGGATGAAATTCCTGCAGATTTTCCTGTATGCACAAATCAATGTAGGTACGCAATTGGTGCCAATATGCCAGTCAATAAAATCACTAGGACAAATGTTCAGGCTGTTTTATGTGTTCTTATTTATTTTAAATATAAAAAAATCACCTACAACGTATCACATAACTACTCTACAACTATAAGAACTTTATATGTAACAATATAATACCATCTTGAGGTTCTGGGGACATGTTGAAAAATATAAAGCTCAGTTCTCAAGGTTCACATGTCTCCAGAATCTCCTGAAGGTATTATAACCTTGTAATAATACAGTCCGTTATGCAGTATTCTATTTATAGTATGAAATGCCTTAAATTCAAATTTACCCCTTAATCACAGATGGATACATTTTGAGTCCTGCTCACAATGCATGACAGGGGCATAGGGATGCACAAAATGCACATACCCCACCCTTGCCCCTGCACCCCGCGGACAGGTGCGCCCATACCGGCATTCACAAATGCTGACCAGCTATCCATGACTGCTCCCCAACACACAGAACTCTGCAGGGTGGCCAGGGGAGGAGTCATTGTCCCAGGTAGGCATCCGATGGGATGCCCCCCGGGAACCATAGTGGATTCCACACATAGGGTGGCATGGGTCTGGGGCTGTGTATGCCTATAGCATGCACCCAGACCAGCGCGGCACCCTCCAGTCCCACTGCTGCCTCACATAAACTTTCTGGGTGCTTGCCCATCCAGCTGCCCCTGCCGCCTCCTGCTGCCCAGCACTCGGGAGCAGCACAGTGTGCCCTGTTATGGTCATCTGGTGACTAAATGCCTGTATTCATGGGGACATGCTGTGGGTTATGGCAGGGTCTCCCTGGTGTACCCTGCACCACCCTCTGCACCCATGCGGCCAGCACTACGCGGGTTAGTGAATACACATAGTGCTGGCACGCCCCTGGAACGTCCCCATCGTGGAGCTGTCTGCAGACATGGGAGATCGGGTGTGGTGGGTCTGCATGTGTCCCCTTCGTGCATGCTATGCGGGGGGCACAGAGGGTGTGGAGTAGCTACTCACGTCAGATACGCATGCATAGCCACTCCACACCAATCGTGCATTGGGCCTACAGCTCTGTGTACCTGTAGCGCTCCATTAATAAACATTGTTTCAGTGTATTGTTGTGTTTTTCATTGACATGCTTAAGCACCCCCCATACACACACACACACAGCTTTGTGCACCAAACTGTCAGAGGTAAAAACAAATATTCCCCTTTTTTTTTCATTTATTTTACTAACCTTAGGCCAGACCAGGGTCTATGGGTCCCTTCTGATCTCACATATATAATTCATGACTCCTGCTTATCTTGATGAAGACACCCCCATACCTTTCCCAGGCTCACAATTAAATAGAAACATTGTCTAATTTTTTTTCAAATAACCTCAACCTCTAGGCTGGTCAGAAGAAGTGCTGCCTTAGTGATCTTTTTAAAAACACAACTCTGCTCTATGCATCAAACAAGCCAAGTAGCACTTAAGCACTCTTTGTGTCCTCATCACCTTTCAAAGCCCACCATAGAGTCTCTTTTGCTTGGCTCGCTTTTGGCACTTCATATGTTTAAAATAGACAAATTTGCAAAACAGAAGGTTTGTTTGCCTTGGTGGTTCGGGGCGTTGCTTCCCTCAAGCAACACTTAAGCACTCTTTCTTGCACCCCCGCCCCCTCTCGAAAGCATACCACCATCAAGTGGTCAGTGTTTTGTCTGACTCATTTTTCACTTGAAATGAGATTAAAATAGACTAACCTGAGGCTGCCCACAAGAAGGCTTGTTTACCTTCAGTGGCTTAGGCTCTCTGCTAGTCCAGAACAGTGGTATTTGAGATGCAGCTCGGCTGACTCAACTGTGTTGCTGTTTTGAGTGGGGCCACATGGCAGGTGTTTGGATCATGCAGCAGCTCACTGGTTCCTGATCAGAAGATCTGAATTCATCCTCAAAAAGATGCACTGCCAGAATATTACGTTACTACCCCAGAGAAACACAGACTGCAAATGGACCAACAGAATTGCTTAGTGTAGCCATGTCAGCAAACTGAGCACCAATTGGAGGGCTCTGTCTGGATCTTGGCAGCCATGAGATTCATAGTGGGCATTTTCCCGTAGTGTTTGTCCATTTCCCCTGATATTTTAAAAATAAAAGATTTCCTTCCCGTATCCCGTTTTTGTAATAAAAATCCCTTAAAATACAGGAATTTCTGTAGATCTGGGAGCAATGACCTTTATGACTATGCCTGCCCTCCCCTGCTCCAGTACCTGTCCCAGTGCCTGTGGAGAAGGAGACTGAATCCCTCACATTATTCATTTTTGAGATGGATGGTAAAGACACTCAATATCTCATCCCAAGAGACTATAGAGAATGAGGATGAGGCCAAGTTCTTAGACATGATGGATCTAACCCCAACAAAGAGACTGCTTCTGCCCATCCATAAGTCCCTCAAGAAAGCCACTTACAGCTGCTAGCAGCACCCACTTCCACTGCTGGCGCAGACCAGAAAATAGAGAAAAAGTACCAGGTGGATAAGCAGGGTGCCAACTGCTTATACACCCACCCGGACCAAGAGGGAGTGATCCAGATGTCTGCGTGTGAGAAGGCCAAGGTGCCCCTTTCCTCACAGCCCCCAGAAAGGGACTTCAGCAATCTGAAAATTATGGGCAAAAAGAGTCTATGCCTCAGTTTCTTTGCTGTTGAGACAGGCTTCGTACATAACCCACGTAGCTCAGTACCAAAAGGCTCTATGGAGCTCTGTAATGGTAATGAGTGAGAAAGCTTCTGGTGACTTGGCACAGAATCTGGCAGACACAGCAAAGACTGCTTTGGATGTCACCAAGTACCAGTTCCCCATGGCAGTGGAAGCCAATGATACTGTTTCCAGGGTTATGGCACGTGCAATGTCCCTCAGAAGATTTGTATGGCTCAGAACTACAAACCTTGCTCAGGACACTCAAAGGATATGGATTTTCCTTGTGAGGGAAATCCCTTGTTTGGTGACAAAACAGTGACTTACACAAAAAAGGTGGACAAATGCAACACCACCTACAAGAGCAACACTGAGAAGGAAAAAGGCCTACACTTCCCATAGGCCTTATGGCAGAAGAGGTAGGGGCCGGGGATACTATCCCAGTGCTTGTGTTACTTATGATTACGCACCTCAGAGAGGCTTCTTTAGAGGTGAGGGAAAAATGGGTACCAGGCGTGCAGATGCAACACCAGTCCCTAAGGCCCAGGTGAACCAGAACCCCTGACACATCTGCCCAGGTCACCCAACCATTGCCAGTGTGGGGGAAGACTGACTAACTATTCCCAGGCATTGGAAGGATTACTAGAGACGGGTGGGTCCTGGAAATAGTGAGTCAGGGTCTCACCCTGCAGTTCAAGAGATTCCCAAAACTGCAGAACCACAAGGTCTTCACCACTCATACTCCAGCAGAAAAATTCCCGCTGGAGTTGGAGGTAAAGAAGCTCATTCAAGCAAATGCAGTGGAAAGAGTTTCCCCTCACCAGTACAGAACGGGGCTCTACTCAAGATACTTCTGACCCACAAGAAAAATGTGGAGTGGCGACCCATTTTAGATCTCAGATACCTGAGCAAACACTTAAAAAAGGAAAAGTTCAAGATGGTAACACTCTGAACAGTAATTCCATCCTTGCAACGAGGACACAGGTTGGGGTCACTGGATCTGAAAGATGCCTACTTTCACATGCCAGTAAGGCCCACTGACAGAAAGTAGGCAAGGCAAATTTTATTTTTATAGGACCCAATCCTGGGGGCTCAAGGCACCTAACAATAAAAACAGTACAGGTAGTATAAAACAAAGAACATTAATAAATATATATAACATTCTGAAATTCATAATCACAGTCAATCATAGGTCACTGATATTTACTCAAGCAGTCGGGCAGGAAAGGTTTACTCCAGATAGGCCAGGCTTAAGAGGTAGGCTTTTTTTCTGTACTTTATTTTTATTATTTTCACGTTATCACACAAATAACATTTCCATATCTAGGACAATCCACATAAATCAGTAAATACCATAGAGAGAAGATAAACCCTCTCATTAATCCTAGGATAGGTACATCACAAATATTATGATACCACATAGAAGAGTCAACTAGAATTAATACTAACAAATAGATTAAAGTAATTAGCTGTGTAGGCTAAAGTTTTTAGTTTCAAAGTCAAACATTACACACCCAGTATTGGGGCTAATGGCGTCATACTATTTACCTAAAAGTAAACTAGTTTCCCTATAGAGATCAGTTAAGGCAGCAGATTCCCACTCTGTGTAATCACCAGCAATACACCCTCATAATAAAAAACGTTTTAAACTAAGAAGTTACTAATTCATTATTTTTTGTTAAAATTAAGTTAACGGAACTATAAGAAGTTAGCTACTAATATTCAAAAAACGAACTTTAGAGCAAATTCACAATATAAATTTTAAAGCCAAGAGGAGCCTTTTTAAACCCCAACTAAGTCGAGGCAGTACTGATCTTTCCTTTCCAACTACAGAAAATATTAAAATTCAGTATTGTCCAAAAAGGTAAATCATAAAGTCATTTATGAGTGTCTGTAGTAAGGAACAAGTAAAAGTTTATGCAACAGTACTTAGAACATTTCAGCCACCCTCTTGTTCCTCAAGGTCGCTATCATCTGCCCCAGGATCTCAGCATTGGCTCCGGCTGCTGGTAATAAAGCAGGAGACCCACTTACTTGTCTCGGTGGGATCAGAAAAAAAAACCAAAAAACAGACTTTCCCATTATGGACGAGCCTCAATCTAGCAAGATAAACCACCGCATGCATGAGAGATGCTTCCCTCAGCCGCTTCCTCACACCATCAAATTTTTTGTGTAGCTGATATCAGGGAACAAATGTACGGCACGCTTATCCTGGGTAATAGGTCCTGCTTGTCTGGCCAGCCACAGGATCTTGTCCCGAATTTCCATTCCATCCGTAATGAACAGCAGAGTTTATGGGGTCTCTGAGTCCTCCCAGTAGCCTCGAGGAGAAGACTGAATCCTTCACATTATTCGTTTGTGAGACCCAGTAAGCTTTTTGTAATCCCAGGTGGATAGATTGACCCTCAGGCACTAATTTAACCTCCAGCCAGTCCTGCAGAAACATATGGGGATGGTCTCCCTCAATCCCTTCAGGCAGTCCAAGGATCTGGATATGAGATGAATGGGCCTGATTTTCCAGCGTCTCAAGTCGGGCCCTCAGATGATTATTTTCTTTAACAAGTAGCAA
The DNA here is from genome assembly GCA_016271365.2 of Neoceratodus forsteri. Classification (NCBI taxonomy): domain Eukaryota; kingdom Metazoa; phylum Chordata; order Ceratodontiformes; family Ceratodontidae; genus Neoceratodus; species Neoceratodus forsteri. The sequence continues at coordinate 445,338,170 of CM057452.1, forward strand.
AGTTGCAGCCGAGGCTGACTCTGCTTGCCTCTAAACATCACCAGCCTCTGTTTTTATCCCTTCTACTGTCTTCTCGACCACGGACACCTTTGTACCAAAAGAGTCCATTTTAGTGTTTAAATTGGGGGCCGATGAAATCAACCTTTGTAGTTTTAGGCCAATAGAAGACATGGTCTCTTCCGACTCTTGTTGAGACACAGCCTGCACCTCTAGGCTGGACCTTGAGAGTTGAGAAATCCTGGACGGTTTATTTCCTGAACTGCCACCTCGGTCTTTTCGAGGATTACCCATCTTAGGTTTTGAAGGCTCCTCTGTCCAGTGGTGACAAAATGTTTTGTGGATCGTTGCTCTAAAAGGGCAAATTTGTTTCTCAGGTGGAGAGCTGTTGAAAATTGCTGCCGCTTAGCTCGTGCTCCACAGCGCCCCCCCCCCCCAGAGGTGGGCTTTTAGCCTCTGCTTGAACACCTCAGTAGAAGGGGCCTCCCAGACTGCAGGTGATAGCAAGTTCCACAGGGTTGGCCCAGCGACACTGAAGGCACAGTTGCCCAATGTCTTGAGCTGAACCCTGGGGACATCCAGGAGGCCCCTAGATAAGTGGAGGGAGTGGACAGATTTTGCAGGTGTCAGGAGCTTAGTCAGGTAGCCGGACCCAGTCTGTATAGGGCCTTAAATGTGAGCAAGCCCACCTTGAAAAGAACCCTCCACCTGATAGGCAGCCAGGGCAGGGCACACAGGACTGGGATCTCATGACTGGACCTAGACAGGCCTGTCAGTAACCGAGCTGCTGCATTCTGCACCAGCTACAATCTGCGGAGGGTCCCTTCTGTGACCTGCGAAGTACCGAGAGTTACAGTAGTCGAGCCTAGAGGTAACAAAGCCATGCACTAGTGTTGGCAGGTCTTTGGGCAGAATGATGGGCTTGATCCTGGCAATGTTCCTCAAGTGGTAAAAAACACTTTTGACAACAGAAGACACCTTACCCTCAAGTGCCAATCTGCTGTCCAGTATCACACCAAGATCGTGCACCCTTGGGGAGGACACCAACGGAGCAGACCCAAAAAAAAGTACTGTGTCAGCTCCAGGTGCCCTCCCATCACGCCCTTGACCCGGGTCAATCACCTACATCTCCGTCTTGTCTGGGTTCAGTCGCAACCAGCTGGAGGACATCCAGTCATTGATTTTTGCCAGACAGGTGTTAAGCACGTCTACAGCATCAGATGTTCCAGGAGCAAATGACAAATTCAGCTGGGTATCATCTCCTTAGCAGTGAAACTCCACACTGAATTGCCGAATGATCTTGCCCAGGGGCAGCATATACACTGCAAATAACATCATTGACAAGATCGAGCCCTGAGGTACTCCACATGATGGGCATTGGTGAGGAGGAGAAATTCCTCATCACTACCAATCGCACCCTGTCAGAAAGATAGGACTCAAACCATTTGATGACAACACTGGTGAGTCCACGGTGCTCGCAAAGTCGATCAAGAAGCACAAAGTGATCCACAGTATCAAAAGCTGATGAGAGATCGAGGGAAAACCAGAACTGACTTGTCTCCTCTATTTCAAGCCCTGAGCAGATCATTGTGTACCCTAACTAATGCTGTTTCAATGCTGTGTCTGGCCCCAAAACCTGACTGGAATGGCTCATAGATAACAAAGGACACAAGGTGATCCTCGAGCTGTTGTGCCACAAGTTTCTCAATAACCTTGCTCAAAAATGGCAGATTGGAGATAGGATGGTAATTAGCCAGGACATCTGAGTCGAGAGATTGTTTCTTTAGGAGGGGTCTCACTAGGGCCTTTTTCAAGACCATTGGGAAGACACCCTCTGACATCGAGCACCGGGCGATCCTGGCAAACATCGGGCCAACAGTTCTGGCACATCTCATTAAGAAATGCATCGGGGCTGGGTCCAGCTCACAATATGTCTGCTTCAGCTCTAAGATCACCTCAGTGACATCAGCCACCTCCACTGGTTTAAACTCCTCCCAGATTGACGGAGTGACTCTGTTCCTCCCGGTCCAACCACTGTGAGGCAATGATTGCCTCACTGATGGAATCCTCAACAGAATAAAAGACACACTGTCAGAGAAAAACAGAGCAAACTCTTCACATAAAGTGGTTTAAAAAGTTTTTCTCGACTGTAGACAGGCTGGATGAAGTAGCCTATCCACAGTCCGAAAAAGCTGTGAAGGCTGTTTTTCCCTGCAGCAATTTCCCTGGACAGGAATTGTGCCTTCTTATGGGAAATTGCCTCCTGGTACTCACTGCACATAGGGCCAGTTTGTCCTCCATTGACCGGGTCTTCCTCCAGCAACACTCCATCTTCCGATCCCTGATCTTCATCTCCTTGAGATCCCCCGTCAAACCAGGATAATCTCAAGTGAGAGGATCTGGGTTGTTTATGTATTACATAGAACATAAAAACATAGACGTTGACGGCAGATAAGGACCGCTAGGCCCATCTAGTCTGCCCATTTCCCTACCTACAGGATAGGCCGCAGATCCTAGTTAACCAACAGCCTATTTCTTCCTACCCCCCCCACAAGAATTGCCTTATGCCTGTCCCATGCATTCTTGAATTCTCCCACAGTTTTAGACCCCACAACCTCCTCAGGAAGGCTGTTCCATGCATCCACTACCCTCTCTGTGAAATAATACTTCCTCACATTGCCCCTGCACCGCCCTCCTTCTATCTTTAAATTGTGTCCCCTTGTTCTTGCAAGTTCTTTTTCTGAAAGATGCTACCCTTTGGACTTTGTTGATTCCACTGAGATACTTAAAAGTTTCTATCATGTCCTCCCTCTCCCTTCTTTCCTCAAGGATATACATATTAAGCTCCTTTAGTCTCTCCTCATCTGCTTCTCTTCAGACCCTACACCATTTAGTTGCCCTCCTCTGGACTGCCTCCTATCCTGTCTATGTCCTTGCGGAGATGGGGTCTCCAGAACTGGACACAGTACTCAGATGGGGGTCTCACCAACTGTCTGTACAGAGGATAACAACTTCCTGTTTTCTGCTGATGATGCCTCTCCCTGTACATCCCAGTATACCCCAGCCCTCCCTACTGCCTTCTCACATTGCTTGCTAACCTTAAGGTCATCTGATATGATTACCACCAGGTCCCTTTCCTTTTTGTTGTTGTTACTACCTCCCCACCCATTGTGTATTCTTCCCTAGGTTCTTGTTTCCAGGTGCATTATTTTGCACTTCTTTGCACTGAATCTAGCATACTTCTGACCATTCCTCCAACCTTGCCAAGTCCCTTTTCATCCTTTCCACGCCTCCTTGTGCATCAACCCTGTTGCAGATCTTTGTGTCATCTGCAAAAGGCATACTTTCCTTCCAGTCCCTCTGCAATGTCACTGATGAAGACATTAAAAAGGACTGGACCCAATACTGAACCCTGCACGACCCCACTAGTAACCCCCTTTCTTCAGAGTGGACTCCATTTACAATTACCTTCTGTGTCCTATTGTCCAGCCAGTGTTTTACCCAGGCTACCACCCTGGGTCCCACTCCCAGGCTGGTTAATTTGACTATTAATCTTTGTGTGGACTGTGTCAAATGCCTTGCTAAAGTCTAGGTGAGGCCATGTCCACAGCCCTCCTGGTCTACTACTTTGGTCACCCAGTCAAAGAAATCTATTAGATTCGGCCTGACATGACCTTCCGCTGTGAACCCATGCTGCCTTGGGTCCTGTGCTCCACTGGCCTCTAGGTACTCAACTATTCTTTCCTTCAGAAGTGACTCCATCACTTTCCCTACCACAGAGGTCCAGACTGACAGGTCTGTAGTTTCCTGCCTCTGTCTTGGTCCCACTTTTGTGAAGGGAATCACATCCGCCTTCCTCCAGTCCTCGGGTACCACACCATCCTCCCATGATTTATTAAAAGAGTAGCCAGTGGTTTCACTAGTTCCTCCCTTAATTCTTTTAGAATTCTGGGTGAATTCCATCAGGACCCATTGCTTTGTCCACCTTCAGTTTTAGGAGTTCTTTCAGAACCCTTTCTTCTGTGAAAGGACTGGATCGACCCCTATCAAGAGTGCTTCTGTTAATTGGATTAGGCACTTCCCTCCTCTTTGGTGAACACTGAGCAGAAATATTCATTCAGTATTCCTGCTTTTTTCATTGTCCCTCTGCCCACCCACCTGCTCATTCTATTCAGCCTCACTATCCCTCCCTTTGTCTTTCTACGCTCGCGGATGTACCTATAAAAGGTTTTATCCCCCTTCTTAACTGAGTTGGCTATCTTTTCCTCAGTTTGGGCCTTTGCTATTCTGACTTCCCTCCCTGCTTCCTTCTGCCTTAACTGGTACAGCTCTCTGTCCTGCTCCCTCTGTGTTTCCTTATACTTCCGGAATGCTATCTTTTTCTTCCTGACTTTCACAGCCACCTCTTTTGAGAACCATAGTGGCTTTTTTTTTTGTTTTGATTTGTTTATTTGCTTCACACAAAGGCTTGTTGCCTCTGTGATGGCAGTTTTGATAATTCCCCATTGTTGCTCCACACCTCCTTCTAGCCTGTTTGCTAGTGCTTTCTGAGGCACTCTCCCTATCTACAAAGTCAGCCCTCCTAAAGTCCAGTACCCTCACTTTTGTATGGCTTGACTCTGTAGGCTGAGTTTAATGTGAACCACACTGTTTGATGGTCACTTGTCCCAGATGGCAACCCACTTCGAGATCTGAGATCCTCTCACTGCCCCATTTGAGAGACGAGTGTCTAAGATTGCTCCCTCACGAGTGGGTTCCAAACTAGCTGTCTAATGCCTGCCACCTGTAGGGCATCAAGAATGGCCCTGCTCTTGGATGTGGCTGCAGCAAATGTGCTCCAGTTAACATCTGGCATATTCAGGTCTCCCATCAACAGTATCTCCCATTTCTCTGCCATTCTAAGAATGCCTTCTATCATATCCTTGTCCATTCCTTCCCCTGACATGGGGGTCTGTACACAACCCCTGTGCGGATTGTGGTGCCCTTTCCAGTCTCCAAGGTGACCCACAGTGCCTCCTCTCCTCCCTGTTTACTCTTTTGTTCAGTTGCTTTTATCCCTTCCTTTACATAGAGAGCTACTCCTCCCCCTCTTCTCCCCTGCCTGTCTCTCCTGTAGGTTATGTACCCTGGTATGTTAACATCCCAGTCATGGTTCTCTGTGTACCATGTTTCTGTGACTGCTTCGATATCCAGGCATCCCTGTTCCATTAGGCACATCAGCTCAGGAGCTTGTTGCCCAGACTACGGTATTGGTACTCATTACCTCCATTTCCTGATGGCCTTACTCCCTTTGCCCATCCCTGTCCTTCTTGCCTTTGTCACTTTCTCCATTTACCCCTGCCTTCTCCTATTGACACCTCTATATTTGGTGTTTGCGCACTTACTACTGGTGATTATTTGGGGGCTAGGATTTTCCTGCTCCTTTCCAGTGCCTCCCCTTGGCTAGTTTAAAAGCTTGCCAATGAAGCATTTAAACCTATCACCTAGGATCCTGGTTCCCCTCCCGGACAGATGCAGCCCATCATGCCAGTATAGGCTTGCATCACTCCAGGTGGACCCCCAGTCCCCAATGAAGCCAAATCCCTGAGCTCCACACCAGTTTTTCAACCACTGATTGAATCCCATGGTGCGGAACACCCTAGCCTCTCCTATGCCATAGATGGGTAGCACCTCCGAGAAGGTTACCGTGCATGCTACTTGACTAAGGCCCCTCCCCAATTCTACAAACTCTTCCTGCACTTCTCTAATCCCTTTCTTAGCCAGGTCATTTGTCCCTAGGTGGACAATGACATCCAGCTCCCTTCCCTGTGCAGCTGCTCCTGCAATCCTGAGGATTCACTCCCTGTCCCTCCAAGCCATGGCGCCAGGCAGGCACCTTACCTCCTCTCCCCTTTCTCCCCCAGTTCTACCTTCCTAACAATGGAGTCTCCTACCAGGAGTTGTTTCCTTCCCCTGCAGGGTCCCCTGCCACCCTCCTGTGGGTCTCCTTTGAGGAGGTTCCCAGCATCCTCCTTGGTCTCCACTGTGGGTGCCTCCATAGAGGAACCACACTTTGCCAGAATGGCATAGGAATTGTGGAGAGGTACAACTGGAGGGATACGCCTCTGTTCCACTACCCTCACCCTCCCTGAGCCCACTGTGGTCCAACCGCTCCTCTTTCTTGGCAACCTCTGAGGCAGCGGCAGTGGCACTGATGGTCCCTGGATGGAAGAGGAGGTCCCACAAATCCTGGCCAACTCAGCCTGGAGATGAGCAACCTCCTCCCTCAGCAGAGGTGCCTGCAGATGGGACAACACCGCATCCCTCCAGAACATCTCCCGAAGACTGCTGCTCCACAGCCACTGCACTGCACCACCCAATCATGTCTTATTTCTGGCCCCTTAACTGTTTGCAATCCTTACTCTTTCCTCTGGTTTTTTCTCTCTCTCTCCTTACTTTCTGCCTGTGTGCCCTTTAAGCTCCTGATTGTCCTGTTCTGAGACAAGAATATCCTATATTTTCAGTAGACCACTTACTTGTTCAGAGGCAGACCTCCAGCAGCTAGAGGGGCTGGAGAGCTACTCTTGCCCTTCTAGGATGGTGGGTCCTTGGTGGTTCTGTGATCACTCACTTCCTGCCCCTAAACAGGAAGCTCCTGTTGTCAGTCAAATCCTGTGCCTATAAAAATAGAACTAGCTTTGGGTGGAGGGGAGGGAAGGAGGGCAATATAGTCCCAGCAGAGAAGTTCAGTCACACAGCAGTCCTTTCTCCTGACGTCCAGCGCTTCGGATACCACCCTGTTATAGGTGGCCACCACCTCGCTGGCACTAATAACACATGCAGCGTCCACCCTAGATAGGTCAGCTAATGCCAGCAGTCCCTCTGGGGTCAGTCCCCTTAAAGGACGGTAGCTGACCATCTTGACAGGGGAGGGACTTTCGGTGGGGGGGTCCTAAGCGTGAACATTGTGCAGTGAGCAGACCAAGTGACCAGATCAATCTTGAGGCTTCCCACCTCAAGACCCAGCTGGAACACTAGGTCGAGCATGTGACTGTGTTGGTGGGTCGCAGAAGTAATTACTTGTGCTAGGCCCAGTGATGACATCAACTGGAGGAGATCGTAACTAAAATGCGAGGATTCGTTGTCGACCCAGGCATTGAAGTCCCCCAGGATTAAACACCTGGGGGCTCCAGCACCTAGTTGACCACAAAATCTGCAACCTCCTGCAGGAATTCCCAACCCAGGGGGTCGGTAAATGAGGAGAATCCTGCATCTGGACCCCCATGCACAGCCACATACTCAAAAGATCTGGAAGTTCCAACTGGATGCACAGTGAAGCCCAGGCTGGATCTAAAAAAGATCGCCACTCCCCCACCCCTGCCATCTCTCCTCAGACAGTGCACTACGGAATACCCAGAGGGTACAGCTGCCTCTAGAACTGGGCCGGCATCGTCACCCAACCATGTTTCTATGATGCAAGCCAGGTTGACAGGAAATCAAGTCCGCAGTAATAGCAGTCTTGTTCCTTATCAGCTTGGCAATGCATAGCACCATCTGAAGCGGATTAGTGGGCCCTGCCAGCCCTCCGGCTGCCTGCCCACTCAGTCTGGTGGGACCCCAGGGTACGGAAACCAAACACATCTGGCCTCTCTGAAAGGTTCCGTTTAATTCCAAGGCATCACCTGCACCTGACAACCCCAATATCACTTACCTCCACTACCCCAGCTGCTTCCTGCCACCATTGGTCCAGCCACCCCCTAGTAATTCCAACCTCCCTGCAATGCCTAGCTGCAATGGAAGGGACTGGGAGGTCAGTAAAGGGGCGGAAGTCATGAAGCTGGGAGGCAGTATAGGTGACTTGTCCAGCGCCACAATCCCAACACATCCTCTCCTAGCTTTCCTGCTCCGACTAGAATGGGCGACCTACTAAGCCTTGCCCTTTAACTGGCAAGGAGAACTAATGCACACCAACCTAGACTGCTTCCTAACTCTAGAACTAAGATTCCTTCACTATAATTACCTAAAATACACCCCCACAATCACCTAGTACAGAAATTCCTAATCATACACCCACACACTCACACACCCCAACTAAAATCAACAAGTTTACTCTACCAGTACAATAATAACTCAACCACCCCCAAAATTAAAAGATTACCACCACCCCTTCCCACAGAGATAGTCCTATGTGTCAAAAGTCTTGTTAACAGGAGAGATATGAGTGAAATGTTTGAAAATGCTCCTAATCAGAGCACTGTCTTAAGTTCACAGTACAAACACATGCAAAAGTGTGTCCAACGTTTTCCAAGTTCAGCAACCTCTACAGACATACAGGCCCTGTCCAGACTTGGGCTTCGGTAACATTACAGGGGCTGTGTAACATTACCACAATGCCTTAAAACAGTGCACATCCACACCGGTAATGGTCTTCAAAACCAGTTTTAAGACCACAAAGGAGAAGGTCTTTAGCACGATTACCAAAACGTTAATTTATTTTTGCAGCTTTCTTGAACAGTGCGGACTGGTGAGCATTTCGTTCTCCCCCTTGTTTGTCCTCTGACGAGCCACAATGCACTGCTTCCCCTTCCCAGACTGCAGTGCGCTTTTTGTGTTCATGCGCGCTGCGCCTCAATCGCAGCACCGCGTCAACAGTGGTGTGCGTGCAAATTTAAATGCCCTCATGTTTTGATCTCTGCACTTTTGTATTGTCAGAACCTAAATATTGTCCCTTTATGTTCTGATCTCATACCGGGCCAAAAATAAAAATAGGCAATGAGTGATTGAAGCACAAGTTGGTCTGATGAGGCCACAAGACTCCTGATTGAGTTTTGGTCTCAGGAGTGCATGCAGGAGGAATTGAATAGTTTTAGACAAAATACCGTTGTGTACCAGAAAGTTTCAGAGTATTTATTTGAAAACGGCATTGAGCGCTCGGCAAAGCAGTGCCGTGATAAAGTAAAACAGCTTAAGATCTGTTACCATAAAGTTAAGGACAGCAACTACAGATCTGATGGCAGACATGTTGTATGCCCTTATTTCGACCAGCTTGATAGAATATTAGGCACCAAGCCAACATCTGACGCAGCGCATGTGCTGGAGAGCAGTGAGACTGAGAATGAGGTGGGCCAACCTGACACAGAACTTAATGTTGACGACTACCCTGTCACTGATCTCCCAGAATCAGGTGTGTTGACTGAATTTCCACCGTTTCAACACATCAACTCCACCCCAAAAGCATGCTGTGTTTAAACATGATGATGTTATTGCAGATATGGACTCAGCTGATGAGACGTCTCTCAGCGCAGATAGGTGGCAGATGTGGGCACATCGAGCCAAAGTGGCACATCTTGCGGCAGTACTGCATCATCCGATGGGCCTGGTTCATGGCACAAGAGAGCAGCCAACTCTGAGCCACTATGCAACCTCCAAAAAAAGGAAAAAGCCAGTAGTATGCAGGAGCTTGTCAAAGCAGTCTTCGAGCCAACTCAGAAAATGTTGATGGAGCAACACAAGGAGTTGCTGGCAATGGAAAGGGAGAGGGTGAGGGAGGAGAGGGATATGGAAGAAAGATTACGTAAAGAGGAGTCGGAGCAGAATGCAAAGTTTTTTAGAAACATGATAACACTACTTTCTTCACATTTTCAGCATCCCAGTGTGCCACAAGCCAACCCAAGCCCCTCTGCTAACACACAAGATATACCTGCAGCAATCCCTAATCATACTGCCTCCAACACGCAAGCTGTTATTGCTCCCACTCAGCATTATGGTGGCAATTCATTCTCCAATCCTTCCGCAACCACTGCATTAGCCCCCATGCCGCCTCCTGGCACCTCGTTCTTACACGCTCCGCCAGCACACCCATCAGTGACATGTGAGCATTCAGGTGGACAAAGCAACGCTTCCCACCTGGAATGCAGCTGGTGTTGCAACTTCAGAGGCTGGCCAATGCACAGTGTTCTCTGCTGCCATATCACAACCTGCTTCAGAAAGTGACATGGGCCACCACTCTTACAATACTTCCGATAGCAATTCAGACTATGCCTCTTATCAAGGCTCATTTTTTGCTGGTGGTTTCACACAGGCATTAATGAGTGATGGTGTCACTTGGACATCATTGTAGGTCTGGTTATCTGCATTGATGTTATGCTGGTATTGCCATGATACATGTGAGTCTATAGTTCTTGCTGTGGGCATACATGTCCGCCACAAGTTCCTTGTGCATGACCAACAGGTGTGAGTTTCTTGTGCTCAGTGTGCACCTTTTTGGTTACACAGTTCCATTGCACAAGGGCAAAGTACACTTATGACAGGAAAATGTTCATCAATACATATGTGTTAAGACACGGTTGAGTGTCAGCATAATCTTGCAATTGCTGCATTCAAATTTCAGTAAACAATGTTTCTTGTTAGCAATAACATTCTTTTAATTCATGAAATGTAGACCTTGCAGTTATAAAAACAAGTTCAGAACAATGCACTGCACTGAAAGTTATAAAAAATGTTAACACATTAAAAGTGTGTGCTGTGCACTTACAAGTTACAAGGGCACTTCTTCACAGTTTGTGAGTGTAAAACACTACTTTACCAGTCACTAGATCTGGGATGTCTCCACACTGCTCTCTCCACTGTCACAGCTCTCAAACTGATGGCCAGAAGCAAATTCAGCACACTGACAGCAGCAATGGTATATTGCTGCATCTGCAAAATAACGCTGTGCTTGCAAATGCAGTGCTGCCCGGTGACACTTTTGTTCCCTCAAAAGAAGCTGGCATTTCATAAACCACCGATACAGGCACAGCAACACAGCACTGTTTAAAGCAGGTGCCTCCATGTTTGTGCTTTGTTTACATGGAGATACCGCAAGGCATTATGGGAGCGTGTGTCGATGCACAGAATTCTGGGATAGGGGTGCGCACCAGTGGACGAAAATGGATTCAGAAAAGGTACAAGCAGCAGGGAGCAGAAAACAAATGTGGATGCACAGCAACGTTTTCAGAACTGGTTAAGATTTTCAGTGCGGACACACAGTAATGCTCACAATGGTAACGTTTTATAAAACGTTTTAGTGATGATTACCTAGTCTGGACAGGGCCACAGATTCAAAAGCATGTTCTCACTGAGCTACAAGTTCTGCAATGAGAGCAAGAAGCAAAATGACATGCTCCCAAAAGTCAAAAGGAAATTGCCAGCTGGATTTAACTTTTAATTTCATGGAGATTTTTTCAGGGGTCAAACTTTTGGGGGACAAAGCACCAGTGAACTCTCACTAAGCTGGGCCAGACACCCCAAAACACAGAAAAGATGACACAGAAACTAACTCACTGGGCAGAAGTAAAGGCCTTTACTAGGCGTTCCTCTCACAAACATCAAATTAGGTCCAAGTCCAGGTGTCTACTGAGGGAAAACCCACGTTCAGTTCAGCAAGGCAAATGGCTGGGAATAATTCCATATAGTGTCTGACAGTAGATCCAGTAAGACTGCCCGCGCACAGGGCTACTCAGCAAGTTCAGGTCCAAGGAAATCAAACACGGTTTAAGAGACAGGAAATATCCGTGCCACACACACACATTCCTAGCCGCAGAACACCACAAAATGAATCAGGCGGCCGACAGTTCTCCACAAGCGTGACACCAGGAGACAACTCAGAATGGATCTCCTCGAGAACAGAACCCCCCAGAGAAACCTCAGGCAGCTTCGGCAGCCAGCAATGGACCAGCAAGGAAGCACTCCCGGACACCGGTCAGGACAACAGCACCACTCACTTCTACTCCTTCCTTCTGCTGCTTCAACCCCCGAAAACTTCTTGCAGACTGTAGCAAGCACTCACACCCCTAACTAAAACACAAGAAAGCGAAAGCCCTATGCCTCGCCACTATCTAAAACCCCCCACTGAACTTCAGACTGCAGACAGAACACAGCCTCCGGAGTCTGAAAACAGACCAAGTGATCCTCTCCTGTTAAAAGCACCACTAAGAAGGTTTTGTACCACATTTTAGAGCTCTTAACAGAGCCCAGACAGACAGCAGTCCAGTGTGGCTGCCATCTTTTATCTCCCCTCTTCACATTCAGGTTGGGGAACTGCCATTACCAGTTCACAGCCCTTCCCTTCAGCCTTTCCTCAGCTCCCAGAGTTTTCACGATGTGCCTGGCTGTAGTGGCGAGTGGCGGCACATTTGAGGAAGCAGGGGGTGGTGGTTTTTCCCTTCCTGGATAACTGGTTGATCTCAGGAAGGTCACATCAAGAGGCGAAATCCTCCCTTCTGCTAACCCAGTTCACCCTGGAGGAATTAGGGTTTCCTGATTGATAAATGTACAGAAGTCCCAGGCAAACCCTGTTCAGGTGCTGGACTCTATAGAAGCAGAGCTGGACACCCACCAGGGAAAGGCATTCCTCCTTCAAGAGAGAGTGGCATACCTGATAAGACTTGCAATGTTTGTCAGGGCAGGACAGCCCAGACCTGCAGGAGACTTCCTACAGTTGCTTGGGCACATGGCCTCCTCCACAGTAGTGGTACCAGGTGCTGGATTCCAAATGAGGGATGTCCAGAACCACCTAGGGAACAACTGGTCCCAACGGTGGGATCCTGTATCAAAGCTAGAACCCATGTCAAAGTGCCTGTTAACGGCATTGGAGTGATGAAAGGAAGAGGAAAACCTCAGGGAAGGGGTCCTCTTCCTTCAGCAGTCACTCACACTGGTACTGACAACAGATGCTTCTCTCCTGGGCTGGGGCGCCCACCTGGAGGACCTGATTGTAAGCAGCGTGTGGACCCCACTAGAACCTCAGGAGCACATAAACCTCCTGGAACTCAGAGCAGTCTAACTGGCAATGCAAGCTTTTTCCTCCCACATCAGGAGTCAGTCAGTCCAGATCAGGACAAACACCACCACCATCATGTATTATGTCAACAAGCAGGGAAGAAGAAAATATTCTAAGCTGTGCACAGAAGCAATGAAGATCTGGAGTATGGCATATTCACTGCAGGTACAGCTATCTGCAGTTCACCTACCAGGGAGAGACAGTGTCCTAGCAGATTCCATGAGCAGAATCAGTCAGAATCTCCAGTACTCATCCATTAAGGTGCGCTTGGCTACTGTTTCATGCTTCCATGCCCTTATTGGTGGATGCACAACGGCTCAACTAGAGGTGTCCCGTACATTTTTGAAAGGTATTCTGCACATGCATCCCCCATTCATAAACTGGTTTCACCTTGGGACCTGAATTTCATACTTGAGAAATTTCCTCTGGCACCGAAGCCTGCTGCAACCTGTGAGATACATTTCTTTTCATGGAAAACGCTGTTTTTGGTCGCCATGACTTCTGCTGTTAGGATGTCCAAGCTTTGGGCTCTGAAGCATGAGTTTTCTTATTTGATTTTCCACATGAGCAAGGTATCTTTGTGGACTAGTCTTCGTTTTCTATCTAAGGTGGTGTCTGATTTTACATTAAATCGGACCATACACCTTCCTGTATATTATCCAGAGCATGCTAACAAGGTTGAGGCATTGCTCCATACACTTGATGTACATAGAACACTGCGTTTCTATCTGATTGCATGAAGGACTGCAAAAAATCGTCTCAGCTTTTTTGTTTTGTTCACCCCTGGGAAACAGGTCACCCCTGTGTCTGAACAGTACCTGACCAAATGGCTGGCTAGCTGTACTGAATTTTGTTATGGAAAGTATGGTAAAGAAGAAAAAATTACTCACCTTAGTAATGCTGTTTCTTCTAATGGAGTCTTGCTATATTATGACAGTAGCAGTTTGTCCCACCACTAGAACTGCTCCGGAGGTGAAATAGTTAATTCCATTCCAAAATGGAACTTTGAGCATGAGCTCTAAGAAGCAGCTCTGTCTGTGTAATTTCAAACCTGAACTGTCAGATCTTTACGAGCAAAACTCACTAAGGTCTGTGTGGAAGCTGTAACTCTACACTAGCCAAAAAGGCTACCTAAAATTAACAACCATTGCTGGTCCCAACACTCCAAGACTCAAGTCAGGGGACCAGAACTACTAATACAATTTTAACAACAAGAGAATAAAACAACAGGATAATAAAACACACCCCAAACCCCCAAAAGGGGAAGAAACGTTAAAAGGGCATAAAATAGTGCCCACACTAAGTTGCCCGCACCCCACCCAAGTAGAGGTTCTGAGAGGGGCAGGCTGGGAGGGTATAATAGCAAGACTCCATTAGAAGAAACAACATTACTAAGGTGAGTAATTTTTTCTTCAAACAACATGAAGTCTTGCTATATTATGACAGTAGCAGACTACACAGCAGTACCTCCATGGAGGAGGGGCAGAACCTACTTAGGGAATAGGCTCTGAAGAACAGCTGTGCCAAACCGAGCATCTCTCCTGGCCTGGACATCCAGGGAGTAATGCTTGGTGAAAGTGTGTACCGTTTTCCAAGTAGCAGCCTGGCATATCTCTAATAAAGGGATGTCTCTGGCAGCAGCTAGAGACGCGGCTGTACCCCTGGTAGAATGAGCCCTCAAGCCAGAGGGGGGATCTCTGCCCATTTTCTGATAACAAAATTGGATACAAGAGACAATCCACCTGGCAATTGATATCTTAGTGTCAGGTTTGCCTTTCCCAACTTCACCATAGGTGAGGAAAAGTTGGAGGGATTCGAACCTGTGACCTTTGGTACGCTCTATATAGTAACTAAGAGCCCTCTTAACATCCAGGCTGTGCAACCTCCTCTCACCAGAAGAGGAGTGATCAGTGAAAATACTGAAGGAGCTAGATTGGTTAAGATGGAAATCTGAAACCACCTTAGGTAAAAATTTCCTATTAGTCCTAAGGACTACCTTATCCCTGTGGAAAGAAGTAAAGTCAGTTTCTACTGACAAGGCTTGCAACTCACTTATGCGTCTAGCAGAAGTGATAGCTACCAGAAAAACAGTTTTCCAAGTTAGATACTTAAGCTCTGCAGAAAACAGAGGTTCAAAAGGGGTTGCATTAACTGGGCAATGCACACATTAAGGTCCCAGGCAGGGGCCGGTTCCCAAAGGGTGGATTAGTATGGAGTAATCCTTAAAAACTTGGAAAACACAGGGTGAGTGGAAAGAGGGATGACTTTCCTGCTGAAACAAAAGCAGAGACAGCTGCCAAATGAACTCTCAGGGTAGCTGGTCTGAGGCCCGAGAAATTAAGATGGACCATGTAATCTAATACAATGGGCAAATCAGCAGATTCTGGGAAATATTTTTCCAGCACACCAGATGGAAAACCGCTTCCATTTAGAACTATAAGTAGCTTTAGTGGAAGGCTTCCTGAAGCCTTTAGATTTCAAGAACACCCTGAGAGAGGTGTAAATCGGCAACTTCTAACTCCTCAAGAGCCAGGCCTTGAGGTTGAGGGATTTGAGGTCCGGATACCAAACTCTTCCCTGGGCACAAGTTAATAGATTGTGATTCCTGGGAAGACAAAGGGGAAGATGGATTGTCAGTGACAGAAGGGTGGGTACCAGGACTGCCTGGCCCAGTCCGGGGCAATCAGAATCACCTTGCAAGGCTGAGATCTGATTTTGACTAATACTTTGAATAGGAGAGGGAAGGGGGGGAAACATAAAGAAACTTCCCTTCCCAATCCAGGAGAAGGGCGTCCAGGGGGACTGAGCCCAACACTGGAGGCCTGCAACAGAACAGAGGAAGTTGGTGATTGTCTGGGGCTGCAAAAAGATCTATCTGAGGAGTGCCCCATCTGGCAAAGACTATCCCCAGTACTTGAGGATCCAGGGACCATTCGTGATGGCCCTGGGAAATCCTGCTGAGGGCATCCGCTAGGACATTGTCCTTCCCTGGAAGGTGAACTGCACATGAGGGAAGTGTTCAGGAATAGGCCAGAGACCACAACTTCATTGCCTCGGTGCACAAGGTCAAGACCGAGTGCCCCCCTGTTTGTTGATGTACCACATTGTTGTGGTGTTGTCTGTTCTGACTTGTACCACCTTGTTGTGGACAGATGCAGAAAACGCTTGAAGAGCTAAAAAGACAGCTCTGAGTTCCAGCAAGTTGATGTGGAGCAGAGATTCCTGGGGGACCACACTCCCTGAGTGGAGAGGTCGCCCATGTGGGCTCCCCAACCCAGAAGGGAAGCATCTGTAGTGAGAGTCAAATTGTGAGCAGGGGGAATGAAGGGGACCCCCAATCTTAAATTGCTCTGATCCTGCCACCACTGGAGGGCCTGGATCAAGGTTCGAGTCACTGGGACCAACTTGGAAAGGGGGTCTCTTCTCTGAGACCAATAGGTTCTCAAGTGAAACTGAATGTCTCTCATCTGAAATCTTGCTCCCTGCACAACAGCTGTGGATGCAGCCATGTGCCCCAGGAGCTGCAGAAAGTGTCTTGCTGGTCAAGAGACCTGCAGAGTGAAGGAGGAGGCCAGAGCCACTAAATTCCTTACCCTTTCTAAGGGAAGAAAAGCTCTGGCTAGCTTTGTGTCCAATTCTGCCCCTATAAAGGTGAGTACCTGGACTGGTTCCAGAACCGACTTTGGTAGATTTAGCAGAAAGCCCAGGGAGGTGAGAAGCTGCTGGGTGACTTGCAGGTGAGATTTACCTGTTCTGGGACTGGCCTACAATGAGCCAATCGTCTAGATAGGGAAAACAGCAATCCTTTGCCTCCTTAAGTGAGCCACTGCTACTGCCAGACACTTTGTGAATACCCTTGGGGCAGAGGTGAGGTCAAGGGCATTGCTCTGAACTGGTAATGACCTGAGGGTAGTTCTGAATCTGAGGTACTTTCATGGGAGCTTCTGATTAGGACATGAAAATAGTATCCTTGAGGTCCAGGGAAGCTAACCAGTCCCCTGGCCTTAGGGAGGGTAAAATCATTGCCAGAGTTACCATTTTGAACTTTGGTTTCAAAAGATGCTTGTTCAGATATCTGAGGTCTAATATGGGCCGCCATTCTCCTGTCTTTTTTGGGGTAAGGAAGTATCTGGAATACAGACGCCTGCCCTGGTGCAGGGAAGGAACCCTTTCTACTGCTCTGAGAGCCAACAGGGTTGAGACCTCTGCTTCTAGAGCAAGGGTCTCTGAAGAACTTGCAGGTAGAAAACACCTGGTTCTCATCTTGGGAAACTTTTGAAGCTGAGAACCAGACCCTGGCTTACTACTTCCAGAACCCACTTGTCTGAGGTTAGAGACGCCCAGTTCTGACTGAAGTAAGCCAACCTGCCCCCACCGGTAAAGGAGACCGGCCCTGGGCACCCCATCAGGGTGCCTGCTTAGCAGGTGCTTTAGGCTGAGGGGTGGGAGCAGGCCTGCCCACCCCCCGTCTGCCTCTGCCTCTGAAGAAGCCCCTCTGAGCATAAGCAGAGGAGGCCTGAGTCTGATAAAAAGGCCTGTGAAAAGGCCTACCCCTACCCCTGGGGGTATGCCTCTGGGGAGTGGCTTGGGCACTTTTGTAAGTAGTCCTATATTCATCCATCTTTTTCATGTAATTCTCTGTCTGCTCCCCAAACAGAGAATTTCCCACCACAGGAAAATCCATAGCCTTAGTCTGGGTATCCTGTGACAGGCTAGTACACCTGAGCCAGGCCAACCTACGAAAAGCTACAGATGTGGCCATGACCCTAGAGGAAACATCATTAACATCCACAGCAGCATGAAACTGCACCTTAGAAGCCTCAATGCCATCAGCAGCCACTTGTTCTAGTTCGCTAGCCAGCTGGCCATGGGCTTGTTTGGCTAATTCCATAACAGCTTCCCATCTAGATTTCTGATACCTAGCTACATAAGCCATATAATTTGCTTGCCTGAGTCCCAAGAAGGCTGCCATATACTGTTTTTTCGCCATGGCATCAATCTTCCTGGAATCCTTGTCAGGAGGATGTGAAGCCAGGGGAATATTAGCTTTATCACAGGCTGCAGCCTGTACTACCCCAACATGACTGCATTGCTGAGAAAGGAATTCTGTATCAGGACCTGACAATGTGTACCTTCTGTCCATCTTTTTATCTACAGGAAGCACAGAATTAGGAGTTTTTAAGATTTTTATTGTTTGTTTCCTAAATGACTTAGCAAAGGAATAGACAATCTCCTAGACTCTGGTATATCCATCATTTCTGCAAAATCAGGCTCCTCTTGCTCTTCCACAGCTTCCTCCAAGGGAAGCTGGAGGGTTTCAGCAACTTTTTTGTAAAACATAAAATGAGAGGGGGACTCAGCCTGAACCACTGGAACCGGACGAATTGACCTTTTGTCGATAGTGGCGGTTCGACGGAACCTGAGACAGTGACTGGACAATTTGGATGGCTTTTGCTATCTCTGCAGCAGTTGGAGAAGGGTTTTGACTCCAAACCTGCTGACTTTCTTGTTTCTTCACTGGAACTGGTTCCTCAGAACCAGCTTTTCTTTGCCGAAGGTCTCGCCCTGGTCAGAGGGCACTCCTCCCGGTTCGGTTGGCACGAACCCGGGCTGTCCATCGGGTCAGCAGACTTCTTGCCTCTCGTTCCCTGAGCCTACCCAATCTCTTTTCCAGGGTGGCTGCAGGGAAATTTACATATCTGGCAGTCTGACTGAGGTGGTCAAACCCTCAGACAATAAACACATGGTGTGTGGGTCAGCCTTGGCAAAGACTTCCCACAGACATCACAATGTTGAAACCCAGTGGGCCCAGTTTTCTTTTGGGTTTCTCAGACATAATGCCAGCCTAACAGAAAAACTTGCCCTTTGAGCGGCAGTGCCAGGCAAGACACCTTATCGATTCCTAACACGTGTCACGGGTATTGGAAACGTAATAAAATCCGTTTTTTTTAGAACCGATAAGAACCGGGAACCGCACTCTAAAATGATAAACTTTAAAGTTATGAAGTTTTAAATCCAGCTGATCGGTTCAAAACCGAACCGATAAACTTACAAGTTCCAATACAGAAAACACTTTAAATTACTTTCTATTTATACCACACATAGACAGAGCTTGAACTCAACGGTTTTATGTTGTAATAAAACTATTCTCGTTGAATCAGACCGAGAAAACACTGTTTAAAACCGAGAAATGAACCGAGCAGTAGGAGAAATCTCTGGAGCGACTGTTCACTGAGGCGGAGTAAAGAATCTGACAGTTCAGGTTTGAAATTACACAGACAGAGCTGCTTCTTAGAGCTCGTGCTCAAAGTTCCATTTTGGAATGGAATTAACTATTTCACCTCTGGAGCAGTTCTAGTGGTGGGACAAACTGCTACTGTCATAATATAGCAAGACTTCATGTTGTTTGAACTTCCTGGTGCTGTTTGTGGCCACTGTACATGTGGTATGGCCACTTCTGTTGCTTGCTTTCAGAAAGTTTCTGTAGCTGACATATATGCTGCTGCCACATGGAGCACTGTGCATATCTTCACTAAGCACTGTAGTCTAGACATCATCTCTTGCAGACATGCTGGCTTTGGTCTTACAGTGTTGCAAGGCCTTCTGTTCTGACTGTATATCAGAACTTGCCATCCTACCCGGGTACCTTGTGTACTGCTTGGGAATTGTTCCAACGGTGTGGCCCATGGAGGAGATATCCTCTTTGAAGATAGAACAGTTACTCACCGTAAAAGAAGATCTTCGACAGAATGTCTTCCATTTAGCCACAGTGTACCCACCCTCCTTCCCCCTTTCTCAGCTGCCAGGTCTGTCCACAGCCTTGTTTGGAGGGGTCCATAAGTGCCTTATGTTTCTGTTATTTCCAGTCCTTTGCCTCCTTTATGTGCCTGGTACTGGTTTGGTCTCCTGGTTCCTTATTTTAAGAGTTCCTTTGAGCTTATCTGTGGTGGGAACTGAAGAACAATGTGGCTGCCAATGATTATATATATAGGTATTAGTATTGCACATCATCGTGGCTGGCCCCCGCTAGCAAAAGATTCAGAGTGGTCCTGATGCCGATGGCTTACAGTTCCAAAGTTGTGGCCTAATTGATGAGATATTCTCAAAGATCTGCTGTTATGGTGAGCAACTGTTCTTTACTCAAGGTGATAGTAATAGGAAGGGGAATGGACAGTGAGGGCCAGTAGCCTGTATGGATAGTAGGTCCTGGAGTTTAATCTGGAAATGTGGGCAGACTTGATGGACCATTGGTTTTTCTGCTGTCATTGTCTATGTTTACTGATACCATGCAGCTCAAGTTCCTCTTATGCTGGGTGTGGCCCACTGCATTGAATTGTCCAACCTTTCCCTCTCATTGAATCCAGAGCAAAAGAACTAAAGAGCCCTATGAAAGTCAGCAGCACAATGGGCAAAGTCATTTTGTATGTTGGTGGGGAGCCTGAGGTATGGTAGTCACCATACAGAATAGTAACAGAAAAAAAATAACCAAAACAAATCAAAAATCTGCTAAACTGGCATGGTCGTAAACAGCAGGGTGCCAGATTTTCTATATACACTTCCGATGGAAGGTGCAAAAGCATCTACAAATCAGCACTTGTGAGTATCCTGTTTTTGCCCAATTGTCTTAGCATATTAGATACATGCTGACTTGAGCAAGTCTTAGATCATCCTTTGGATGGTCAAACATTTACTTCCCA
This sequence comes from Neoceratodus forsteri, assembly GCA_016271365.2. Lineage (NCBI taxonomy): Eukaryota > Metazoa > Chordata > Ceratodontiformes > Ceratodontidae > Neoceratodus > Neoceratodus forsteri. Next base: position 445,358,663 of record CM057452.1, read on the forward strand.
ATGCGGCAGCATGCGTCAGTTTCACCTGTATGCTGCCATTAAATAGGTCAGACTGTTGCAATCACTCCAACCTACTGGCGGCCTATTTAGGATGACAGGGCAAGCAGAGGATGGATGCAGCGGAGGTAGGGGGTGCTCTTCAGGGAGATGCTTTTCTAACCTGTGTTACAACAATTTCACCCAGGTTATCTATTAAAATCTCAAATTCATTTTTCATAACATAACCAGACACTGGTTCAACTTGAGTTGGTTGCTATGTAATAAACTAGTTCAAGCATGTACAGTAATTAGAACTAGAGATGGGACAAATAGTACATTTTAGTATTCAACCAAATAGTGAGTGATGACACAAGGCGAGTAGTCTTTATTATTTTCATTTTTATATCTTTTTCATTTTTTTTTTTTATTAAAGGCATGTTAAGTCATAATTTAAAATTGAACTTGGGTAGTGGCAGTGAGATAGTGACAGTCACTGTCCAAAACTGCATTTGTCATGTCATATTTCATAGCTTCGTCTTGTGGAAAATTAGCAGCTTTTTGAGGGTCAGGACATGTTATGGACCAGAAATGGGTGATGGGATGCTTGCTGCAAATGTAAAATGACTATTCAGTAGTCAGACTAGTTTAAATTGGGTATTCGACCAAATCCGAATAGTTGGGGTAAGCCACTGTTTGAGTACGAAGTGAATATTCGTCCCATCTCTAATTGGAAAAGGTTTATGTTTTTATCATTGTTTAACTTGAGCCTCTGTTCTGCAGTCTCCAGGGTGCCTTACAGTTGAAGCAGGACTTTGACATAATTCGGGATTTGATCCAGTCACAGGAGTATGGCTTATCATCTGAGATCAAGCAAACTCTCTTGTCCCTCCGAGTTTTCCATCAGATAGACAATGCCATCATCTGTCTTCTTCAGCAGCCCACCAACAAGGCTTACGTATCATCACACACCTGGGACCCATTCCGGAGCTGCTGTAAGTGTTCGCTAATGTACAGGGACTGAGTAGAAAACTAGATACAGTATTGGTACTTAGCATTGAAAAGAGGGTACTACTCTGCACCAAGCTTTGGGGCTCAACAGGGAAATCATTGGAAAAGTGCTATGGAAAACACTTAACTGGAATTTTTTTGTTTGTTTTACTTCCTGTTGATACCGTTTCTCTCAGCTGGCTTCTGGCCCCATCTACAGACTCCTGCATCTCCCCAACCCCGTCAGCACGCCTTCTCCTAGGGCTTACCTCTCCCACATTTCTCTCATAGCCTACCCCCACACACACACACCATGATGGGGCCTTTAGGCTGGGCCAGATCCCTCTACAACTTCAGGTAGCATCACCAGGGGAGAGCCCAGGTCAGCAGATGCAGGGTCTTTGGATAATGCAGGGCCATCGTCCTGCTGTACCAAGGGTTCTTTTTTTTTTTTTCGTCCCCCCAACAGAGATGCTTGCTGAGAGCGGGCATGAGTGTCAGTGCCCGCTCCAGCCTTTCAACATCTTCCCCAACCCTGCATGCTCTCACACCTGCACCACCACCTGTGGCCACCCATAGAAACAAAGAATTTCTTGGCAGAAAAGGACCGCTTGGCCTTCAGTCTGCCCAGATAGTCCCTGCCTAGCCTGTATCCAAAGACCCTAAGGGTATCTGGCAAGCCTCTTTCCTTCCTGCTTATTTAATAATATTCTATTGACCAATATTCCCATATGTCTGCTCAACACATGTGTAAAGCGCCTCACTGTTTTCGCCTCCACCACTTCTGTTGGCAGTCTGTTCCAGGTATCTACAGCTCTTTCGGTGAAGTAGTACTTCCCTCACATGCCTCTTAAACTTCTCCCCCTCCAGCTTCAACGCATGTCCTCTGCTCTTGGTGCTCATTCTCATTTGAGACTCCCCTCCTACACCCTGTTTACCCCCTGTGAGGTACCTGTAGGTCTCATAGAAATATAGACTTTAACGGCAGACAAGGACCGCTTGGTCCACCCAGTCTGCCCATTTCTCTACCTACTGCATAAGCTGCAGACCTAGTTTTACCAATAGCCTACTTCATCCTACCTCCCACTAGAATTGCCTTATGTTTGTCCCATGCATTATTAAATTCCCCCACTGTTATCAGGAAGGCCTTTCCATTTTGGTTGCCCTCCTCTGGACTGCCTCCATCCTGTCTATGTCCTTGCTGAGATGGGGTTTCCAGAACTGCACACAGTACTCCAGATGGAGTCTCACCAACTGTCTATACAGAGGGATAACAACTTCCTGTTTTCTACTGGTGATGCCTCTCCCTATGCATCCCAGTATCACCCAGGCCTCCTTACTGCCTTCTCACATTGCTTGCCTACCTTTAGGTCGTCTGATATGACTACCCCCAGGTCCCTTTCCATTTTTGTTGTTAATACCTCCCTCCCCATTATGTACTCTTCTCTTGGGTTTTTGTTTCCCAGGTGCATTACTTTGCACTTCTTTGCATTGAATCTAAGCTGCCATACTTTTGACCATTCCTCCAACCTTGCCAAGTCCCTTCTCGTCCTTTCCACCCCCGCCTTGTGCATCAACCCTATTGCAGATTTTTGTGTATTCTGCAAAGAGGCATACTATTCCTTCTAGTCCCTCGGCAGTGGCACCTATAAAGACATTAAAGAGGACCGATCCCAGTACTGAACCCTGTGGTATCTATCATGTCACCTTTCGCATTCCTCTTTTCCAGGCTGTACGTGTTGACATTTCTTAGTCTTTCCTCATAGGGCTATTGATGCAGCCTCTGTATCATTTTAGTTGCCCTCCTCTGGCCTGCTTCCACGCTGTCTATGTCCTTTCTCAGGTGTGGCCTCCTGAACTGGAGGCAATACTCCAGGTGGGGTCTCACTAATGTACAATATAGTGGCAACATAACCTCCCTCCTTCTGGAGATAGTGCTCCCTATGCATCCCACTGGTTCTACCCGCTGCCTTGTCATACTGCCCTGCCGCTTTGAGACAATTGGATCTGATAACTCCAAGGTCCCTTTCCTGCTTTGTGACTGTTAGTACCTCCCCCTTCCCATCATGTACTCAGCTCCTGGGTTCCTATGCCCCAGGTATATGATTCTGCACTTTTTGGCATTGATCCCCAACTGCCATGCCCTTGACCACTCCTCGAGTTTCGTAAGATCCCTACGCATTTTCTCCACACCTTCCTGAGTGTCCACCCTATTACAGATTTTGGTGTCATCTGCAAAAAAGCATACCTTCCCTTCAAGTTCTTCTGCAGTGTCACTTATGAAGATGACCGGTCCCTGTACTGAGCCCAGCAGCACTCTCTAGGACACTGTCCCATCATTACAGTGAGTGCCGTTAAACACCACCCTCTGTCTCCTATCTGTTAACCAGTGTGTAACCCAATTTACCACTTTGGATCCCACCCCCAGGCTGCTTAATTTCTTCATCAGTCTCCTGTGTGGCACAGTGTCGAAGGTGACCATCACGCGGTGGAAGCGATCTCCCTCCCTGGAGGAGGAGAGCATCCTGTGGAATGCTCAGTCCTCCTTCCCCCTTCAACCCAGGTTTGTTTCTGAACCTGGGCCACCAGCGTCACGAGCAGTAGTGCTGCCACTGCACCAAAAGGCTGGCTCTGCCGTTGACAGGAGTTTTAACTTTATAATTAGCCCAAAATAATCCTGCAGTAGTGGCCTCACCTCACAGGTTGGCATGGTTGGTAGTCTTTGCTAAAACAAATGAGGTTAAGGCCTGAATAGTGAATTGCATGTTCAAAGCCCACTGGGCCAAATACTGTGTGACCTTGCGTGAGTCACTTAATCTCTCCATGCTCCAGTCCACCCAACTGCAGAAACAGGTAGAAGCAGGTCCTGAAACCAATAACAAAGTTGAGCACAGGAAAATCAGGGTGAGGTGCAATAATGGAGCAGCTAACCCTATTCCTCAAACTCAGAAAGAAACAAAGTGGACTCTGCATGTGAGAAGCAGAATAAAAAGATATATATCAATACAAAATCCCATTCATATAGAATTAGCTAATAGCAAAGTGTCTGACATTTAAAGAGCTAGTGGATCCAAAACAGGCAGACAGGAAAATAATACAAATTTTAAGTAGCAGTCAGTTATAACTTCTTATAGCTAAAGTATTTTTCTTTTTCCTTTTGCACATCAGAAAGTTTTCTATGTGATAATAGTGTGCTAGATGTGTGGAACAGCTCTTAGCCTGGCAGCTGACATGTCTAATGCTACTGCCCCACACTACATCATCATCATTATGATCTCACTGACAGTGACATCACAGGTGAATGACCTGGCAGTCACTCATTTGCTGTTCGTAATTAGCAGTGATAGAGACATAGAAACATAGAATGTGATGGCAGATAAGGACCGCTTGGCCCACCTAGTCTGCCCATTTTCCTACGTAACAGATAAGCTGCAGATCCTAGTTAACCAACAGCTTACTTCCTCCTACCCCCCACTAGGACTGCCTTATGTCTGTCCCATGCATTCTTTAATTCCCCACTGTTCTTGACTCCACGACCTCCTCAGGAGGCTGTTCCATGCATCCACAACCTCTCTGAGAAAAATACTTCCTCACATTACCTCTGAGCGTCCCCCTCTATCTTCAAATTGTGCCCCCTTGTTCTTGCATCTCTCTTTTCTGAAAGATGTTACCCTCTTTGGACTTTGTTGATTCCCTTGGGGTACTTGAAAGTTTCTGTCATGTCCCTCTCTCCCTTCTTTCCTCAAGGGTATACATATTAAGCTCCTTTAGTCTTTCTTTCAGATGTCTTCGGTGCAGACCCTGCACCATTTTGCTGCCTCCTCTGGACAGCCTCCACTCTGTCTGTCTTTATGGAGATGGGGTCTCCAGAACTGCACACAGTACTCCAGATGGGGTCTCACCAACTGTCTGTACAGAGGGATAACAACTTCCTGTTTTCTACTATTGATGCCTCTCCCTATGCATCCCAGTATCCCCCCAGCCTTCCTTACTGCCTTCTCACATTGCTTGCCCACCTTTAGGTCATCTGATATAATTACCCCCAGGTCCCTTTCCATTTTTACTGTTGTCAGTATCTCACCCCCCCCCACTGTGTACTCTTCCCCTGGGTTTTTGTTTCCCAGGTGCATTACCTTGCACTTCTTTGCATTGAATCTGAGCTGCCATACATTTGACCATTCCTCCAACCTTGCCAAGTCCCTTCTCATCCTTTCCACTCCATCTTGTGTATCAACCCTGTTGCAGATCTTTGTGTCGTCTGCAAAGAGGCATACTTTTCCTTCCAGTTCCTCTGCAATGTCACTTATAAAGACATTAAAAAGGACTGGTCCTAATACTGAACCCTGCGGTACTCCGCTAGTAACCCTCCTTTCTTCACTGTGGACTCCATTTACTACTACCCTTTGCGTCCTGTTGTCTAGCCAATTTTTTATCCAGGCTACCACCTTGGGACCCACTCCAAGGCTGGCTAACTTGTGTATTAATCTTTTGTGTGGGACTGTATCAAATGCCTTGCTAAAATCAAGGTAGGCCATGTCCACAGCCCCTCCCTGGTCTACTACTTTGGTCACTCAGTCAAAGAAACCTATTAGATTCGTCTGACACGACCTTCCCATCGTGAATCCATGCTTCCTTGGGTCCTGTGCCCCACTGGCCTCTAGGTACTCAACAATTCTTTCCTTCAGAAGTGATTCCATCATTTTCCCTACCACTGAGGTCAAACTAACTGGTCTGTAGTTTCCTACCTCTATCCTGCTCCCACTTTTGTGAAGAGAATCACATCCGCCTCCTCCAGTCCTCAGGTACCACCCATCCTCCCATGATTTGTTAAATAGAGTAGTCATGTCACTAGTTCTTCCCTTAGTTCCTTTAGAATTCTTGGGTGAATCCCATCAGGCCCCATTGCTTTGTCCACCTTCAATTTTATTAGTTCTTTCAGAACCCTTTCTTTTGTAAATGGACTGGTATGACCCCGTCTTCAGAGTGTTCTCTTGTTTGGTTAGGTACCTCCCCATCCTCTTCCTTTGTGAATACTGAGCGAAGTATTCGCTCAGTATACCTGCTTTTTCACTGTCACCTCTACCCACATTCCCTCCCTTTATTAAGCCTCAGTATCCCTCCTTTGGTCTTTCTTCGCTCCCTAATGTACCTATAAAAGGTCTTATCCCCCTTCTTAACAGAGTTGGCTATCCTTTCCTCGGTTTGGGCCTTTGCTATTCTAACTGCCTTCCCAGCCTCTTTCTGCTTTAACTGCTTTAACTGATAAAGTTCTCTGTCCTGCTCCTTCTGTGTTTCCTTATATTTTCTGAATGCTGTCCTTTTCTCCTTAACCTTCCCTGCCACCTCTTTTGAGAACCATAGCGTTTTTTTTCTTCATTGTGTTTTGTTGATATGCTTTACACAAAGGCTTGTTGCCTCTGTGATGGCTGTTTTGATTACTCCCCATTGTTCCTCCACTCCTCTTTCTTACCTGTTTGCTAGTGCTTTTCTGAGGCACTCTCTAATTTTCCCAAAGTCAGCCCTCCTAAAGTCCAATGCTCTTGCTTTTGTATGGTTCGATTGTGTGGCTGTGTTTATAGTGAACCACACTGTTTGGTGGTCGCTTGTTCCCAGATGGCTACCCACTTCCAAATCTGAGATTCTTTCTCCATCCCCATTTGAGAGTACCAGGTCTAAGTTTGCTCCCTCCCGAGCGGGTTCCTATACTAGCTGTCTGAGGCAGTCAGTGAGGTCACAATGCTGATGATGTAGCGTGGGGCAATAGAGCAAGATATGTCAGCTGCCAGGCTAAGAGCTGTTCCACACATCACACCTACTAACATCAGGTAAACAATCATCTAATTAAACAAAGGGAAAAGAAAAAGTACCTCAGATATGAAAGGTAATGGTTGGCTACTTTTAAAATCTAACGTTAGTTTTGGGCAGTACACTAGCTCTTTAATATACGCTGGATCCAGGTAGTTGCATTACTTCAAGCATTCTGAACATTCTGTATTAAATTTTCTATGCAATTATTGCTATTTCATTACACAGATTTTTTTTTTTTTTTACTTGATATTTATACTCCCTCCTGCCACCAGCACACCAACCCATTGGGAGATGCCAAGGCATCCCCACTGCTGTTGTCCCCTCCTTACCTGGAGCCCAGTGACGGTGGTTGTACCCCATGAAGCCATGGCTATACCCCCCCCCCCAGGCTGAGACCAGGTGGATGAACTTGCCCTTGAAATTCTGGAGTTTCGTCGGGACGCCGGGACAGGCAGGGGAGATCTGGATCAGTGCCGGGTGCTACGTCTTCCCGGTGTGCTGGGGCCAGTTTTCTCTGGAGGCATGATGTGCACTGTGATGTTAGGCGCATACGCTGATATCTGTCATGTTCCCCAGTCATGGCTGGTGCTCGCTGTGCCGCTGGCTTCTGCCAGAGGCCGGTCTAGCCCCCAGCCCCCGAGAAGGTGAGGGTCCTCGATGCTGAAGCCTTCCCTGCAGCTGGGCCCTGGCTCCTTCCTGAACCCGGGTCGCTGGTGTCATGGGCGGTAACACTACTGCTGTGCTGGCGGGTCAGCCCCATAGTTAGATCATTGCACGAGGTTTTCTTAACTGATTTTCTTAACTCATAATAGTCTAGTCATAATTCATTAATAAAAAATTAAAAAGTTTATCCAGACAGAAGACACAGATTGTTGCATAAAGTTCAAAGCTTGTCTTCAATATTTTGTTCTGCTAGCATCTTCTTCTGAGGGGTCGGAGAGTCTTCATTATCTTCATTTGGAGATTCTTTTCCATGTGACGCCAGAGAAAATAATTTGTCTGGTCCATGTCAAACAAAATGTATTGTTGGTCATTGCAAGGGATTTATAACTTTGTCAGCGACAGTAGCCAGAATTCTGCTCCCCTCTCCAGGATTTCCTGACTATAAGTCAGGAAACAATGTCTGTGTTGTGCACTTTGAAAAATAATCTTCCCTTAAGTCTCAAAAACATCATTAATAAATCCATATCTGATTTGAATGCAAACCGGATAAGGATCATGGGTTTATCTGTGTTATCAGTAAGTGGTACAGTGGTCTCAAGTGCAATAGATATTGAGTGTTTGTTTTTGATACCAGGTAAGATACACTAGGCATACATATGCCTATTTTCAGGCGCAGCCTGGGAGGATTACACAGTAACAGCTGGAAAAATGCAGTAAATAGTATACATAAATTGAGAACGACGACATCCGGGGGTTATAATTAATAGATATCACAAATAAGCAGAAGTACAAACAAATACAGTAGTCTGTGTCAAAAGATGTGCTTGTTAAAAAAAGAAGAAACAGTATACGACATAGGGAAAAAAATCGGTGATATCAAATCTGCAGGTGCAGGTACAAGAATACAGAGTGCAGTAACATTTAGTGTGAAAGATATAAATTGAGCAGAACAGTCCTGAGGTTAGTAGCAGGGACAAGGGCTGGGAAGACACATCAAGTCCTTTAGAGACTTACAGAAAATCCTGTGGCTGGGAGAGAGAGAGAGGAATAATTCCAGGGAAAGGGAATTCCAGTAGATAGGAGCATACACTGTAAGTGTTACCAGATATAGCTTTCTTTTTCTTACTGAAACTAAAAGCTTTGGTAAGAAAAAGGTTATCGTCTGGGAGCTCATAAACAGACAAATGTATCTTTCACTGTGTCCCAGAGAGCTTGGTATACCATTTGGAAGACCTATGATTCAGAAGTTTTTGTACCAGAGTTGGTTTTCAAGCATCTCAACTTTTTGATTAATCACAAAGTTATTTCTGTTAAGGTTGGCAAAGCCGTAATGTAGTGGTTAAGTGGTACCATTAAAGTATATGGACCGTGGTACTGTAGAGAGGAAAAACATCTGCACCACAAACCTTTGGTAACCTGTGACCAAGTGATCCACCTGTTCTTCATGCTCCTTGTAATTCTACCTTGTCAAATAAATACTGTACTCAGTAATCTTAGTCTCCATAAGGATTGGATTAACTTGAGTTTAAAAGATTCAACAACTCTCCACTTCCACCACTTTCTTTTGGGAGTTTGTTCCATAGATTTACCTCTCTCTGGGTGAAAAATGCTTTCTCGCCTTACTTGTTGATTTAAAACTTTATATTTTCTTTTAAGAATGTATGTAAGACACCTTTCAGTTTTATTTGAAGTCCTAACATTGGGACAGTGGCCTCATTCTTTTCTTCCTTATTAGGTTACAAACTATGGTTAATATTTTGTTTTGCCTTTTCTTTCTAGTGTTTTTTTTTTTTTTTCTCCCTTCATGAGATTTCAACAACCAGAAAATGGAGTCCTCAGGATAGTTAGAGGGGACTAGCATGAACATTAGAATTAAACTATAACAGTCGGCCCAGTGGCTTGGAGGGCTGAGGCATCATGCCTTACCTCCTGCCATGCCGGTGACCTGTGTCTGCGGTGCGAGCGGGCCGGGGTAGGCTGGGGAAGGAGAGGACTGAGCATCCGAAAGACAGCTCTCCTTTCCTGGGGAGGGGGGGATGGAGTCCACTGCCTTCCTGACCTCTAGCAGTGGCTGGGGGCTGGCACAGGGGGGCCCCACACATAGGGGGCAGTTGCGGGGCAGACGCCTGGCATGCCGCATGCTGAAGCATGCACAGCTCGGCCATTGGCGTCATTGCACGCCGCCGTGCTGTGCTTTGAGAACAGGGAGAAAATGGAGGAAGAAAAACTGCTGGCCGGCAGGATGAAGACAGCCCCTTACAGGCTCCACACCCGGCTAGCTGGCACCACGCTAGCGTGAGAGGTGAGACCAGTGAACGTTTGGGGGCCAGATGGAAGGGGGCTGGGCATGCAGGAGCATAAAGAAAGTAGGGAAAAAAAAAAGAATTAAACTAAAACAAACTCTTATATCCCCAACAGCTCAGGGAGGCAGTTGACTGTCAGCAAGGAAACAAATAAAATTTACAAGATATGAAGGTGTAGTACTCCTTTAATGGTTACCATCATCAGATAGCCCTATAGGCTTCTGTTAGTATAGCAGTAATCTGATTTTCCAAGATCTTCCAAGAATCAGTCTTCACCATTGATTCATACTTATGGGTCTAAGGCTGGAGGCACTAGGACCCCGCGGGAGCTTTTTCTTTCAGGGGAGGAGCCAACATCGGCTACTGATGCCACCCAGACACCACACACGTACTGTATGTGGTGCCATGTGCTAGCCAGTAGCCATTGTTGGCTCCCTCATGCACCTCAGTTCTGTTCACCTGGAGAGAAGTAAGGGAGTACTAGATACTTTCTAGCGCAAAGGGATAGTGAAAGGATGTAGGAAATAAGATAAACAACCAATTAGAACCCAACTACCAACTTAGAGACTAAATGTTGGGCCTGCTAGGTGGCACAAGGGTAGTGGGTCTAAAAATGAACCAGAGCTTCTTGACACTAGCCAGACAGAGTGTGGATTACATAGAAACATAGACTTTGACGGCAGATAAGGACCACTTGGCCCACCCAGTCTGCCCATTTCCCTACCTACTGGATAAGCTGCAGATTTTAGTTAACCAACAGCCTACTTCCTGCTACCCCCCACTATACCTGCCTTATGTCTGTCCCATGCATGTTTGAATTCCTCCACTGTTTTAGACCACTGTTTGTGATAGGTAAAGAAAACGCAGCAACCCTGATAAAATGGCTCTGGTAGTAGTAGTGAAAAGATGAAGTCCACTTGGGACCCCTTACAAACGAGATGGCAAAAACACCAAAAATGGAAAAATCACATCTGAGCTGCGGAAAATAATAACTCCATGCTTCCTGATAGAATTTGAGTGAATTCGAAAGTAAATCCATAACCCTCTTTTCTGTATTACAGATGGAAGTAAAGTAGGGATGAAGAGCATAGGAGTTGAAGGACTAGCAGTCCTAGGGAGGCAACATGTAGTTGTTTCCTCTGGCATGCTCCAGGCAGAGTGGGCATAGCCCAAAGCTTGAAGAGAAGTGACAAGGGATACCAACCAAAACATTCTGTTCTAGTTTTTTGTGTTGGGGAGGACTACAAGTGACCCCCAACTCCCTTTTGTTTTTTTCTGTGAGGGTGGCACCCGAGTGACCAGTCCCGCCCCACCCCTTTTTTTTTTTTTGGAAAAACTGGGGGGGGAGATAATAGAAAGGTCTGCTGCTGGTGCCCACAGGGTGAGCTACCAGAGGCCCTGGCTCTCAGTTGAGTGGGTGTCTGATTCAATGGTGAAGATATTCTAGAAGATCAATAATTAAAGTAAGTTTCCCACCAGCCTGTGGGCAACCTCATTTGCATTGTACGCTGCCCTTGTCTGGTGCCTCACCAACTCCAGGCCCTTGGCATAAAGGCAGATGGCTTGCCCCACTAACTCTGCATAAGGCATGGCAGCTAGGAGCTGTCACACGTGCACCCACAGGTGCTTCTTGTAAGACGGTAAAAATAAGGAGTGAGTGCATACCTGTCTCCGTAAAGTGCCGCTGTGCAAGACAGCCGAGTAAACTGGAAAGGAACAGTGCACACAACACTGTCAGAAAAAAATATAAATACATTTATTGTTGCACAAAGGAACACAGAGAAACAACCCCTACTTATCGCCATCCAAGTGACTTACCCAGGATTGGCGATACGTAGGGGCTGTTTCTCTGTGTTCCTTTGTGCACCAGTAAATTTTTTTTTTCTGACCGTGTTGTGTGTGCTGTTCCTATCCAGTTTTCTTCTTTTAAGCTGCCTGATGTGCAGCAATGCATATCATAGTGCGAGCGCAGGAAAATACCTTGCTGCACAAAATATCTGCCTGAGCAGAATCAGCTTCAGGAGGTTGGTCATGCACCAGACAAAGAGGCAGCGTCAGGGTCTGTACAACCTGAATCCTCAAGATAGGGTGAGGCACTGCACCTGCATATCCCACAGGTGTGCAGTACCTTTGCAACACGTCACTTGGGGCCGCAGGGAGAGTGAAGGGATGCCTCCAAGCTGTCTTAGAACATTCCTCGAGAGCTCTGTCCAGGGAGGGATGACAGAGGGGGCATTGCTGAAAGCTCAATTGAGTTCCAGCTGTAAGGACAGGGTATTGCAGGAGGCATTTGTACCAAGGTCCAGCGTCTGCAGCATGTCTGTCAAGAATCTCTGGTAAGGAGCGTACTTGGAGGCCAAGGACATATGTAGGGAGGAGTCCGTGCCCTTTGAGGAGGACGTTGATGGAGAAAAGGTGCTGGACATGGAAGTGGATACTGCCAGGAAGCCAGGTTAGAACTGGACCTGATCAGCATGTCCATGATACTGGTACAGGATACCAGCAGAACTTCCATGCTGACTCCAGATGATTGGTCTCAGAGGACCCATGATCCCTGTAAGTTCAGGCCGAAGTGATATTGCCCTAAGAGGCAACCTGGAGCCAGAGGCTCTAGGGCCTATATCTAGATTGCAGGAATGCTCAGCGGACCTTGCCTGAGTGGAGGGTCTGGCAAAACCATCCGAACAAGGTAGACCTACTGAAGAGGAATGACGTAGTCGGTGCCTATATGGCGAGAACCCCAGACAAGGAGAGCACAGCTCTTCAGTCCCCTTCAGGGCAGTTCCGGTCCTCATGAATGGCGGACTCAGCCTGCGGGTCTGGACAGAACGCTATGCCTCGGCCGTCCTCCAACCCTGAGCTGGTGCTGCCTCCAGCACAGGGCCAGGGACTGGCCTAGACACTGGCTCCCCTCCAGCTCTGTGGCCAGTGCCATCCTTAGTGTCGACTTTGTGCCAGTTCTGACACTGTACCCTGGCCCGTCCCCACCCCGGACACTTTGAGCCATGTCAGGAGCCAGCCCAGTGCTGTGAAAGGCACCTGAAGGGGGGGGTGGACCTACGGGTGACACCGTCACCTGCATCACACCCTGTGTCAGGCCCAGAGCCACAAGGGCTGCTCAGGGGAGAGATCTCCACCTCCACTTCAGTGACCGAATGCCACACGTCCATGGTGCTAGTCCCTCTCCCAGTATCACAGTACCAGGAGGGAGCCCAGTGTCATGGCCAGCACCACCCTGCTCACTAACACCACAGACAGTGTCATGAGTTGGGGCAGCACCAGGCTGTGACACCGAGGTGTTAACCAGTGTAGACCGAGCATATAGCTTTGGCATCACCACTTGGGATAGCTGCTGCCTGGGGCAGACAGATTTGGTGGGGTGCTCAGCCAGCTGCCCAGAAGGAGGTAACTGTCCAACAGACCCATCCCCCCAAGACCTCCAATGCTTTGATGAGGTGAGGTCGAGGAGGATCGTGTGCTTCCACAGTACCAGAGGCACTGAGAAAGGGGCCCAGGGGAAGGGCTCAGAAACCTGGCATTGGCCTTATGTGTGCAGCACGTACCTCTGAAGTTGGGAAATAGGCAACCTAACTTCAGCACACAGACTTCATTGGTGTGACAGTCCATGGAAAAGCAGACATTGCACGAATCCATGTTGTGAGTCAGGCCAAGGCAGGCCCAGCAGACTTGATGTTGGTCCTTCACCACGACCGGTTTCCCACAGGTTGAATGTGACCCAAGTTACTTTTCTTGGAAAGGGATTTTCTTGGTGGCAGTCACCTCAGTCTGGAGTCTTAGTGAACTGCAAGTGTTCTGTATTCACCCCACTTACATGGTCTTCCACAAGGACAAGATTGTAGTGTGCACCAATCCAAAGTTTTTGCCGAAGTTTTTTTCCTGGTGTCACCTGAATCCATCCTTCGAGCTGCTTTCTTTTTTACCCCAGACTGCATGCTGGTCATGGTGAGGAGGTATTATATTGTCTGAACATACAAACATAGTATTTGACGGCAGATAAGGACCGCTTGGCCCACCTAGTCTGCCCATTTCCCTACCTGATGGATAAGCTGCAGATCCTAGCCAACCAACAGCTTACTTCCTCCTACCCCCCCCCCCACTAGAATTGCCTTTTGTCTGTCCCATGCATTCTTGAATTCTCCCACTGTTCTTGACTCCACAGCCTCCCTCGGAAGGCTGTTCCATGCATCCACAACCCTCTCCGTGAAAAAATACTTTCTAACATTACTTGAGCTGTCCCTCTATCTTCAAATTGTGCCCCTTGTTGTTGCATATCTCTTTTCTGAAAGATGCTACCTCTTGGATTTTGTTAATTCCTTGAGGTACTTGTAAGTTTCTATCATGTCCCCCCCCTCCTTTCCTCGAGGGTATACATATTAAGCTGCTTTAGTCTCTCTTCTTATGGCTTCTGGTGCAGACCCTGCACCATTTTGGTTGGCCTCCTCTGAACAGCCTCCACTCTGTCTGTCTTTGCAGAGATGGGGTCTCCAGAGCTGCACGCAGTACTCCAGATGGGGTCTCACCAACTGACTGTACAGAGGGATAACAACTTCCTGTTTTCTACTGTTGATGCCTCTCCCAATGCATTATAGTATCCCGCCAGCCCTCCTTACTGCCTTCTCACATTGCTTGCCCACCTTTAGGTCATCTGATATAATTACTTCCAGGTCCCTTTCGATTTTCTTGTTGTTAGTATCTCACCCCCCCATTATGTACTCTTCCCCCGGGGTTTTTGTTGCCCAGGTGCAAGGTCTGGATGTTCAAAGGGCCCTTCTGTTTTTCCTGCTGAGGGTATTGGGCCGGTTCTGGAGCTGTGGAGGAAAAAGTGCAGAGCCTGTTGTCCTGTGCAAGATCTTACAAACCAGGCATGCCATGGCCAGCAAGGGACTTCTTGCAGTTGCAAAGGCACATGTCAGCAGCAGCAGCAGCTTTGGTTCCATGAGCCCGCCTACAGGTGAGAGATGTTCAGTACCACTTAAGAAGGCTCTGGTATTGGCCAGCTGGACAGCGCAGTGGTAGAGTTACTGCTTGCCATCCGGATGACCCAGGTTGGCACCCTGAGCCCAGAATGTTTTGTGCCAGCCGGCGAGGCGGGGTTCAGGCATCCATTGGATGCCTCCTGCCTCGGGAAGGGAGGGCACCTCCTTCCGCTGCACGACCACCGCATGGTGACCCAGGGGAGGGGGTTGTCGTGCAGGAAGGAACAAGTTGTCCATTTGGGGTGGCCTTACATCAGCATGTACCCACTCATCTGGCAGTTGACGCAGAGGCATCACATGCCTAGTGTGGGGCCAGCAGGGGAGCACCGAAGGTGAGGCGAGGTTCACCCACCTTTCCGATGGCCCTGATGGGCATCTCGCCAAGGCCACCTCTCAGGCCCATGCCCTAGGGTGAGAGGAGGAAAAGTAGTAGTAGATTTTATTTATTTAGGGCGCCCTTCCCCAAAGTCTCAGGGGGCCCTTACAATAGGATTACACATAAGTCAATACATATTCTAACCCCAGGAAATCTTACTGTATTCTGACATATGCAGTATGGTCCCACCATAGTACTGCCCCGGAGCTGAAAAGGTTAATGGAACCTATGCAAATGATAGAATGCTAGGCTCGAGCTCAGTTTTCAAATCAGTGTCTCTGGTAAACAACCTATCAACTGTCAGATTCTTCACTCTGCTTGACTAGTCAGACGGCTCGGAGAATACTCTGCACCTTTACTCAAGATCATTTTATTTTCTCTGTTTTTACCATTTAAAAGTTATTTGTTTTTGAACTGCAGTCTCTGGTTTACAGGTAGACTAGTTTAGATTAGCAGGTATTTGGTAAGTTCTCGGTTCACCGGTTGGGAACCGAGATTTTTTCTTTTCTTCCTTTTGCTGAGGTAATTCTTACATATTTTCTATTTTTCTGTGGGAATGCTACCGAGCTAAACCTTGGTTCGTTCTTTGGCCATTAAACCGACCTACAAAAAAAAAGAAAAGAGTTTCGTCTAAAAGGGGTTCAGCAAATTTTTTGTTGGCTATGTCTCAGACTCCTAAGAAAAGAACTGGTCCAACAGGTTTTCAGCACTGTACTGAGTACAGGGAAACTTTTGCTAAGGCTAATCCCCATCTTGTGTGTGTGTTTGTGTGTGTGTGTTCTGTCTTGGGTTTGACCACTTAAAGACAGATTGTGAGATATGTCAAAATTTTCCTCAGTTGACACTGGATAGGCGCTTGAACCAACTGAAGGAAAAGATGTCCGAAAGAACCACTGACCTGGTTATGGACAAAACTCCTGCCTCAAAAGTTACTGATGAACCGGACGAAACACCCTCTTACCAGGGTACCGGTTCGCAGGTAAAAAAACGTACTGCTGAACCGGCAACCTCGAGCAAGAAAAAGAGGAAGGAGAAACATGGGCCAACAGAACCGCAACCGTTGAACCCAACGGTTCCAACCGCAGAGGAGATAGCTAATGCGATCTGGATTATTCAATCCCTTCAATCTCCTGCCGGTTCGGTTCTGCGGTCCTCGGTTCAGAATCCTGCAGTTCTGCCTCCAGGTTCTTCCTCGGTTCCCGGTCCCCATGATTTTGAAGCTGAGGGCTTTGGGGACGATGAGGACAAAGCTTATGATGATGATGAGGATGAGGACCTAGGGGAGTCTCTGGAATCAGATGTTTCCCCTGATCCCCAGTGTCCTGACTCCCCTGATGAGGGGTCAGAGGACTTCACCACCCTGTTTGCTTTTATGCAGCAGGTTGCTCAAACCTTGGACCTCTCCACTCAAGAAGTAACTGAGGAGGAGGAGGAGGCCGACTATTTAGAAATGATGGATGTGGCTCCAACTAAGAAGCTTTTATTCCCCATCCACAAATCCCTCAAAAAGCATGTGTTCAAAATTTTACAGGTACCAACTTCCATACCTCCAGTAGACAGGAAGCTGGATAAAAAGTATTGGGTGGCAAAAAACTGGTGCAGAATTCCTTTTTGGGCACCCTGGCCATGATGGGGTGGTACAGGCTGCTGCCTGTGATAAAGCTGGTATACCCTTGGCATCCCATCCTCCTGATAAAGATTCCGGGAAGATGGACTCAATGGCCAGAAAGATTTATCTGGGTTCTTCTCTGGCCATTAGACAGGCCACCTACATGGCTTATGTAGCCAGGTTTCAAAAGAGCTTGTGGAGCACAGTAGAAGAGATTTCTAAGTCCTGTCCCACACCAGTGGCATCTGACCTAGCAGAAGCTGCAAAAAGGGGCATTGAGGCATCCAAAGTCCAATTCACAATGGCTGTGGATGCCAATGATACTGCAGCCAGGTTCATGGCTATCTCTGTAACCCTGAGGAGATTTGCATGGCTTAGGGCTACCAGTCTCTCTCAGGACACCCAAACAAAATCTCTGGATTTCCCCTGTGACCCTTCATCCCTCTTTGGCCAGCAGACCGAGGCCTATATGAGGAAGATGGATGAATACAAGGTGGCTTATAGAAGTGCAGATGCCAAGGAAAAAACAGCTACCTCACAGAAACAGCAAAACAGAGGAGGGAGAGCAAGGCCTTACTACAGGCCTTTCTTCCAAACTCAAGCCCTTCCATCCTATCAACCCCAGAGGGGCTGTTTCAGGGGGCAGGGGTAGAAGGGGTATTGGTAGGGCTGGACCCAGTCCTCAACCGATCCCACAAGTGAAGCAGACTCCCTGAAGAGTCTGTCAGGGTTGCCTCCCCTCTCCCAGAAGGGGGCAGGCTCGACCACTACCTCCAGGTCTGACAGTCAATAACTACAGACAAGTGGGTTCTGGAGGTAGTGGGCCAAGGCCTTATCCTCAGCTTCAAATCTTTGCCCAAGGTGAGGACAAGAGCCTTCAGTCCTCCCTCTCCATCAGAAGCACAACTACTGGAGGAGGAGGTAAGAAAGCTGTTGCAGGACAAGGCAGTAGAACCTATACCCCTGCTTCAAAGGGGAAAGGGATTCTACTCAAGGCACTTCCTCACAGTAAAGAAAACAGGGGAGTGGCGACCCATTCTGGATATCAGACAACTAAACAAATACCTGACAGAACCAAAATTCAAGATGGTCACTCCTGTCAACCATCCTACCCACATTCAGACAAGGGGACTGGCTGGCCTCAATAGATCTGAAAGATGCCTATTCCTATCAGACCATCACACTGAAAATTCCTCAGGTTCAGGCTCACATCAGGCCACTACCAGATCAGAGCAATGGCTTTCGGCCTTTCCTCAGCACCAAGAGTATTTACAAAGTGCCTGGCGGTCGTAGTGGCACACCTCAGAAGGCAGGATGTTACAGTCTTCCCCTATCTGGATGACTGGCTGGTAGTAGGCCAGTCTCCTCAGCAGGTTTCAGACTCCCTAACCTTGGTTCAGAGGATCCTGCAGTCCCTGGGGTTCCTCCTAAACCACAAAAAGTCAGTGTTGACCCCTGTGCAGCTACTAGACTTCATAGGTGCAGAACTAGACAAGGTGTCAGGAAAGGCCTTTCAAAGAACATGAAGTCTTGCTGTATTCTGACTATATGCAGTTAGCCCCTGCATTTGAACTGCTCTGGAGATGAAAGAGTTAACTCTATGCACTAGCATAGAAAGTTGAGCTTGAGCTCGTTTTTTAAACCACTGTCCCTGGTTCATTCTATGCAACCGCCAGATGCTTTACTCCGCCTGCCTGTGAAGTCGCTTCAAAGATTTCTCCTCGCTTTTCATGGTTCATCATAGTTCTTCGACAGTTTTTTATCAAACTGGTCATAATTTTTCTGTTCTTTAAGCCTCTGTCGATCAGTACGGGTCAGACTTTTCCAGATTTACTTCAAATTGGTAAGTTTTCGGTTTCCCAATCAGTTTGCGTAACCGCAAGAGAACCGAAGGTAACATTTCGATTTTTTCTATTGTTTATTGTGTTAGTGTGTTGACTGGTACTTTCAATGTAAAGAAAATGAGACTTTTTCTCATTTTTTGTTTTTCAATCGGCCCTTGAACCGTCCGTTAACCGAAAGCAACAAAAATTCTAGTTACTCCGGCTTAACCGCCTCTTGAGGGTAACTTTTGACAGTGCTTACCATGTCTGAGAAGCCCAAGAAAAAGACCGGTCTCACTGGGTTTCAGCACTGCATGGAGTGTGGGGAGATGTTTGCTAAGGCTGACCCACATCTCATTTGTGTTTACTGTCTGGGGTTTGACCACCTGAAAACAGACTGTGAGATATGTAAAAACTTTCCTAAAGCCCCACTGGATAAGTGCCTTACTAGACTTAAGGAAAGGATGGCCAAAAAAATCCGCTAACCCAGATGTCCGGTTCGGTTCCTGAGGGAGTGGCAGAACCTGATGAAGTGCCCTCTGACCAGGGCGATACTTCTTCGACCAAGAGGAAAACAGTTACTGAAGAATCGGTTCCATCTAAGAAAAAGAGGAACTCTGTTGGTTCGGAGCCAATAACTCCGGTTCCGACTGTGGATGAAATTGCGAAAGCGATCTGAATTGTCTAGTCTCTTCAGTCCAGTTTGGGTGATCAGAGACCGGATCAAAAAACTCAGGCATCGGTCCAGTCACTCGTTTGTTACCCACTGGTTCATATGAGCCATATGCCTACAGTTAACTCGAGTGGGAAGGTAAGGAAGAAGAGCTAGAGGACAATGAAGAGGAATATTTTGGGGAACCCATAGAGCCTGAGGTGTCCCCTGATAGACCAGAGTCTAGTTCTCCTCCTAGACAGTCTGGTGATGCCTCTTCCCATTACTATTTCTATAAAACAGTTGCTGAAACCTTGTAGCTCCCTACTATTGAGGCAGCTCAGGAAGAGGAGGAACCAGACTTTGTCGAAATGATGGAGGTTCCTAAGGTTAAGAGACTTTCTATATCCTTACACAAGTCTCTTAAGAAACAGACAAGTAAAATCTTACAGACACCTACTTCTATCCCCCCAGTGGATAAAAGAGTGGATAGGAAGTACATGGTGTCTGGTAATGGCACAGAATTTCTGTACAGCCATTGTTCTCATACAGGAATTGTTCAGGCTGCTGCACGTGATAAGGCTAGTATTCCTCTGGCTTCTCACCCTTCTGAAAAGGATTCTCGTAGAATGGATGCCATGACCAAGAAGCAGTATTTGACTGCTTCTCTTGGAATAAGACAAGCTGCATACATGGCCTATGTGGCCAGGTATCAGAAGTCCAGGTGGGAGTCGGTGCTGGATTTAGCCAAGACTGCTCCACCCCAGTTGGCTCAGGACTTGGAACAGATAGTCAAAGAGGGTATTGAAGCCTCTAAGGTTCAGTTACAGTCAGCTGTCGATTCTAGTGATGTATCCTCCAGAGTCATGGCTACCTCAGTGTCAATGAGAAGGTTCACCTGGCTTAGTTGTACCACCTTTTCCTGGGATATACAGTCAAAAGCCATGGATTTCCCTGTTGTCCAGAACTCTCTGTTTGGGGAGCAAACAGAGGAGTACATGAAAAAAATGGGTGAGTACAGAGTCACTTATGGAGTGCAGCTGCCAAGGAGAAAGCTGCAACTCCATAGAAACAGCAGACTAGGTCTGGCAGAGGTAGGCCCTTTCAGAGACCTTTCTACCAGGCTCAGGCATTCCCTGCCTATCAGCAGCCTAGAAGGTACTTCATGGCGCAGGGACACTGGTTTACCGGGACTGAGAAAGGGCATATTCCATTTTGCACATTGCAAAAAACGGTATTGTCACTGGTGTCTGCTAAGCCAGAATCCGGTTTTACTGGTGTTTGGTTTTGTGTACTTTAACAATTTTTAACTCTGCTAACATGCATTTTAGCAATTTTGGCCTCCAGTATTACACATCCTTTCATCCTTGTACCAAGTGAAAGTTATTTTAGGCACAAGATGTGATGGCAGCAGCGGCACTACGGCCCCATCCCTCAGGTGCGATGCCAGCACTAAGGCCCCCATCCCTCTGGTGTGATGGCAGCAGCAACAGCACTACAACCTCCTTCCCTCAGGTGTGACAGAAGCAGCAGCACTGTGGCCCCCATCCCTTAGGTGTGATGGCAGCAGAACTACGTTCACCATTCCTCAGGTGTGATGGCAGTATCAGCACTATGGCCCCCATCCCTCAGGTGAGACAGCAGCAGTACTACATTCCCCATCCACCTGTGGTGATGGCAGAAGCACTACAGCCTCCACCCCTTCGTTGTGTGATGGCAGTAGCAACAATGCAGTCCACATCCCTCTGGGGTGATGGCAGTAGTGACAGCACTATGATCCTCTTTCTTCAACACCCACACCCCACATGCACAAGTTACAAATGACTTAGTCTCTTTGTTTGTTAGAACTCAGATGTGAATTAATCTGAACCATCACCGCTAAGGTGGATGACCTTTGTTTTTTCCTATCTATAATTTAGCTGCCTGAATTGGATTCTGCCTGTGACACCAGTGACCAGGATTAGGAACAGACTTGGGTGTTGAGGGACAGCTGGTGGGTGAAGGCTTGAGTATCCAATCACCACTCACCTTCTCCTGGGAGGGAGGTGGGTTCATGGCTCAGCATTTGCTGGCCCCTGGGAGGCCAGAGGCACGACAACATGTCAGCCCTCACTGCAGGAGGGAGCATGATGGACGTCGGCTTGTGCCTTGACATCATGTGGCCTGTCACACTCCCAAGAAAATGGGAAAACATCCGCTGACCAACCGGAAGCCCCAGACATGTGCCCGGTCTGACCTCTACCATGCCCAGGATACACAGGAAGCTCTTTGGGGTAATTTTCCTCCCCTGGTAGCCTCCCACAGGGGTAGGGGCCAACTCAGTGAAGGGTTACTTTGGGTTACCTGGTAGCACAGCAGTAAGGGGCTGTGGATGGTGGTCGGGATTCAGCAGCGGTGGTAGGGGGCCTTGGCAGGCCTGAAGGAGTGGATGACCAGGGGGTAGGAGAAGCAAAAAAAACTGCTTGAATTTGCTTCTTTGAAATAAAGTGTCTTTACCTAAAAAGTCCAAAAGTGATTAATGGAGAACTTTCAAATGGATTCATGTATCTCCCAGACATGTGGATGTTTTTTTTTTTTAATTGGTGTCCATGAAAAGGTTGTCTCCCAGTTTTCATGTCTTTTATTCAGATGTGAATTGAGCACCACTCTGCCCACCAGCATCGTATAGCTCCTGGGGTCTTACCTTCTGTATGTCATTGTCTGTGCTTTCAAAATCCACTGGGCAAACATAAGTACACTTAAATACTTAACATTTGCTTTTTGTTGAAGCAGTCTATCAGAAATGTTTTTGTTGTCACAGAAACTGAAACAGCAGGTGGGAGAAAAGGTGCAAATGATCCCATTCACCTAAATTGGGTGCTAACTGTGAAGTCTTTTCATAATTAGTAAGGCATTTTCTTCTTTGTGAACATACTTTCATTCAGACTAGTTTTCATTCAAACAGCTGAGGATTTTGGATGGCCCTACTGATTATAAACTTGAATAAGCTAGTTGGTAATAGTGATCCTGCGTTTAGCAATCTACAACCTAGATGCTTATATGCAAAGAATACAATAAAAACCTGACTAAAATCTAAAAACAAGCTTATAAAACACATAAAATGTATCTGAACATATATCTTTACCTATAAAAATCATTGCAGCCCAAATAAAACTCAGGTAAATTACATGGTACCCTGACTACTATTCTGTGATGTAGTAAACATATATTGGTATTTTTTCTATATTCTTTGTAAAGCAGGTAAGGCCCACTAGGCAGAACTGAGTTTTCAGGAGTGACCTAGAAGCACTGGGGAGGTTAAGTGACTTGCTTGGAGTCACACAGTATGCAAGTGGAGCTTGTGGGAATCAAACCAAGTCTGCTGGATGTACCCAATTCAATCACTGTTTGTTACTCTAACCACTAGGCATGGGTGGTTAAACTGAATTGCTGATTACAACAAAGCAGTGCGGGTGATTTCTTTACTGACTCTATATGCAGCAAAGCAGAAAG
This sequence comes from Neoceratodus forsteri, assembly GCA_016271365.2. Classification (NCBI taxonomy): domain Eukaryota; kingdom Metazoa; phylum Chordata; order Ceratodontiformes; family Ceratodontidae; genus Neoceratodus; species Neoceratodus forsteri. The sequence continues at coordinate 445,381,352 of CM057452.1, forward strand.
AATACAAAGCACAGCAGCATTCATTTTAAGATGCTGAAATCTGGGTCGGTCCGCTGGTTCTGTGGTAGCACTATTGTTTGCAATGCCAGTGACCCAGAGCCAGAAGCGAACTCGGGTTGCTGGAGGTCTGGCCAGGGGAGTAGGATCGAGCACCTGGGGGACTGCTCTTCTCCTCTGGAGAGGGCGGGCTGCAGGTCCTGCTGCTTTACCACCACCTGTGTGACCATGGGTGGTGGTGCAATGGTGCTGCAGAGTGATTAGGAGGGGAGGACGCTAGCCAGGATCTGGAGCAGTGGCATGTCTGTATGTGACCTATCTCCTTGGATCTCCTCTAGTGCCAGTGCCCTCAGGGACAGAGACCAGAAAACCAGGAACAATCACCCCACATCAGCCACTGGCACAAGGGACCCAGGTGCCCCAGGCTTCATGAGGAACCCACTAAGCTGCCCGACACACACTAAGGGAGTGTGGAGGGGTGACCTGGGGTCCCCTCCTTCCCACCTGGGGGGGTACAACCCAGACAGGATAGGGGCAGGCCCACAGGAGCTCCTGAGCATTACCTGGGGTGAAGCTAGAGGATATCCAGCCTAGGGATCTCTGAAAAGTGGAGACTGATGCTGTGAGAAGGGAACATAGAAAGAGAAAATAAAAAAAAAGTAAAAAGATGCTGAAATCTTAGAGATTCTGTGCAGTGACATACAATTTCCGTGAGGCACTGGTACAAGAATTCAAAATCCGCAAACCAAGCAGGATTCCGTGATTGTTACCAGTGTTACCGGTAAAAATGGAAAACCAGGGTTCTAGGGACATGGATATGTTGTTCATCCACACTGTCTGGCAGGTTCCTTGCCGCTTTAAATCTTGCCGGAAGGTCTTCAAGCTGGCTCCTCCCACCCACCCGGGTGGTAAAACTCTCGGCTCCGTCCCATGATGCCAGATCTTCCTTACCGCTTGGAAGCTCAGGTTCCCTCCTTAACGCTCTGCGTGATAGACTGGATCCTAACTCTTTGGTTCGTCCGAAACTCGTTTTAAAATTCTCAAGACTTAGGTCTTCCTTTTCACTCACGGCTGTGATGGACAAATCAACTCCCGGTTTTCGGCTGTGCCCTTGCAGGCAGAAGATGTCCAGGACGGATCCGCACTCCATGTGCGTCTACTGCCTCGGCCTAGAACACGACCCGCAGGCCTGCGAGTCTTGCTGTTCATTCTCGGCCAACGTCTTTGAGGACCGCGCTGCTCGGTTGAAGCTTGGGCACCCCGAGAATCGCTACCTGCCGGTAAAGTTGAAAGAGGCCCGTTGGGCGGTTACCACGGCGGCTGGCTCGGCTGAGCAGCTCGAGCAGATGATCGCCGTCGAGGAGAAGGCGGCCCAGACTGCATCTTCCTCCTCCTCGGTCACAGCGTTTATCCTGCTCTCTTTGGGTACCTTGTATTCTGCTTCGTTCAAGGAGCTTTGCCATTCCCTTTCCACGAAGGGAGAGGGGCCATCGGGACATTCCTCTCGGTCCAAAAAAGGATCCCAAGGGTAAGTCCCATCATCGGCGTTTGTGGGAGCGGGAGAGGTCCCCTTCCCCAGACAGCCGACCGTCGACTTCGGTCGAGGTTGAGGCTAAGGCTGCTGGCTTCACAGCGTCCCCGCAGGTCAGCCGGCCGAGACAGCCATCGACACGGTCGAGATTTTTCTAGACCCGTCGGACGGATTGTCGACTGATGAAGCCGACAACCCTTCTTCGCCGGTTCCCCTGGTAGAAACCGAGGATTTGCCTGTGCCATTGGTGCAGCAGTCCCTGGTTAAGGCATCCGAGCCGAGGGAAGAGCGGGTGTCCCCCACTCCCTCCCAGACCCGCCCTCGGACACACCGAGGATCTCGGTCTCAGTCTCGGACCTCTTCTCGGTCCAGCCGATCCCACCGACATTGGCGGTCTCGGTCTCAGCACTGAGGTAAGCGGCAACGCCGCTCATCCTCGTCTTCCTCCTCGGATGAGGAGAGGCTTCCGCGCAAATTGCGTCGACGCTACGAGGAGCTGATGTGGCAGCAGTTACTTTTGTCCGGGACCAAGTCGACACCGACACCTTCCCCAGCCATCAAGTGGCTGTCACCCGAACGGCCGAAACAGCCTCTCGCTGCAGTCGAGATGCCCAAGCCTGGGCCGGTGGTTCGACTGAAACCTGCTGCCCCACCGATTGTGGTGGAACCTCCGCCTCCACAACTGAAATCGGGGACACCGACCAAGGACTCTCGGTCAGGTCAAGACCTGCCCCACAGGTTGTCGGTCACCCTCACTCCCGACCGTCCTCTGCAGGTGGAGGGTTGCTCAGGCCCTAGGCAGCTCTTCGCGGACTCCTCGGAGTCCGACGACGAGTCCTCCCTGTTCTCCAGGCCAGTTGACCTGGAGTCCTCCGAGGGCCAGTCACTGGATGAAAGCCCATCGTCCTTCATGGGTCTGCTTCGGCTCATCTCAGAGTCCACCGGGATGCAGCTCGAACCCGTATCCAAACGGGCCAAGTATCTGACGGAGATACTGGACCGAGGGGATTCACCCACGGAGGCCTTTCCTGTGGCTAACGCCATTGTCGGCCCAGCCTTGGAGCTTTGGCAGCGGCCTGCTTCCTGTCCTGCGCCCTTGGCCAGGATGGCCAGGAAGTATGTGGTCCCTACCGGCTCTTTGCCCTGGTTTTCAGAGCACCCCTCTGCCGAGGGGTTGGTCACCGACAGCGTTTTCCGGCGTTCCAGGAACACTAGGGACGTGGACAAGCCCCCACAAGGAGTCCAAAAAGCTGAACTACGCCAGGCGCAAGGTGTACGCTGCATCCTCCCTTGGCCTCTGTCAGGCCAGCTCGGCCATGCTGATGGCACACTTCTTCCACGCCGTCATGGGCTCCCTGGATGAGGTGATCCCTCATCTCCCGGCCGACCTGCAGACCACGGTCAGGCAGGTCCGGGACCAGGGTAGGGCGGTGGCGAAGCAGCAGCTCCAAACAGCTCTGAACATAGGGGACTCCTGTGCCAGATCGGTTGTGGCCGCAGTGGCCATGCGCCGCAGAGCATGGCTGAGTGTATCCACCTTCACGGCGGATACCCAGCACAGGTTGGCGGATCTCCCCTTCTTGGGGACCGACCTCTTCGGCCCTGGAGTGGAAGGTCACCTCCAGCGGATTGAAAAGTCCAATGCCACCCTGGACTCGGTCACCCGCCCAGAAGGACAAAGGCCGCCGCCAGCAGCAGCACGTTTTCATCCTTCTGCGCCTGCGACACGTCCGCCCAACAGCACCAGCATCAGGGCAAGCAGGCTCGAGCTTGGCATCCCAAACCCAAGCCCACGGCTTTCTCCAACAGGAAGCAGGGAGAAAAAGGCCCAGGAGGTCCCTTGGCCGGTCCCTCTTCCAAGCCTGCCCAGTGACGGTTTGAGAGGTGTCGCCCCCAGCCTCGTCACCCCCCCCTGGGTTTCCCCCATGGGGGGACGGCTCTGCCACTTCCTTTCCGCCTGGTCCGCTATCACCATGGACCGCTGGGTGCTTGAGGTGGTAGGAAAGGGCCTGCCTCTGGAGTTCGAGCAGACCCCACCCTTTCAAGCCATCGCCCCTTGGGGGCCACGGGTTCCACAGCCTCGCTGTCAGTCCGACGAGCCGATATTACCCTGCTGCTCGAAAAAGAGTTGATCAGGAAGGTTGCGGATCCTCCTCCAGACCCGGGGTTTGTGTCCAGGTATTTCCTGGTCCCAAAATGGATGGGGGCTAGCGCCCCATTCTCAACCTGCACAACCTGAACAGGTTCCTAAGGTCTCGGACCTTCAGGATGTTCACTCTGGCTCAGATAATCCCATCCTTGGAACGAGGTGTGTGGTTCTGTTCCCTAGACCTCCAGGACGCGTTCTTTCACGTCCCACTCGTCTGCCTCATCAGAGATTCCTCCGCTCAGAGCGAGGGATCCCTTTATGAGTTCCGGGCCATGCCCTTCGGCTCTCCCTAGCTCCCAGGGTCTTCACCAAATGCATGGCAGTGGTGACAGCATTCCTACGATCAAGGGTCCGGGTACCCTACCTGGACGACTGGCTGATTGCAGCCCTCCAGAGCGGAGGTGGAGCGTCCAGAGATCTGGCCTCCAGGTTTGTTTCAGATTGGCCTCCCCATCAACGAGGCCAAGTCGGAACTCATGCCAAAGCAGGTGATACATTTCATCGGGCAGAGCTCGACTCTTTTCGAGCCAGAGCACGGCTCCCGGCGGACAGGGCCGAGGTTCTTCCTCCTTGTCCAATCATTTCTGGTTGGGCATCGCGCCCTGCCCGGGACTTCCTGCGCCTCCTGGGCCTCATGGCGCCTGCACCAGGCGTGGTCCATTGGGCCTGCTGGTACATGCGTCCCTTCAATAGGGACTGGCAGTCAGTGGTCACAGTGCTTCGATCCATTGGATCAGCTAGTGACAGTGACCCAGGGATGTGGAATGCTCTCCAGTGGTGGACCGCTCCGCACATCTGCAGGAGGGCATCCTGCTTGTCCGCCTCGAGCCGACGGTCTCTATCGACCGATGCCTCTGATGGGTTGGGGTGTCCATCTGGGGAGACAGAGCGCACGGCCCTGGTCCCCTCGGAGTCCCAATGCCACATCAACCTGCTGGAGCTCGAGCAGTTCGCCCAGCCTCACCGCCGGGCCTCCTCTTACGGGTCAAGTGGTTCAGGTCCAGACGGACAATACCACCACCATGTACTACCTAAACTGCCAGGACGGGACGCGCTCCATGCCTTTGTGCAGGGTAGCTTTCTGCATTTGGTCTCTCGTGCGTAGCCTGGAGGTGGATTTCCTTGCCATTCATGTGGCAGGAGCCTCCAACACCCTGGCCGATGCCATAAGCCGGATAGGGGCTGTGTCTCAAGAGTGGTCTCTCCTGCCGGAGGTAGTACAAGATCTCTTCTCCCACTGGGGCACGCCTCAGGCGGACCTGTTTGCCTCCAGGAGAATGCGGTTGAGACTGTTTCATGCCCGCCTTCAGCAGGGCTCGCTGCAGGATGCCGCCCGAGGCCGTGGACCCCGGGCCTTTTCTACGCCTTTCCCTCATTTCCCATGATCCACAAGGTGCTTCTCAAGGCAAGGAGGGACAAGGCGCAGGTGATTCTGGTAGCCCCAGACTGGCCCCGTCAGTTCTGGTATCCAGATCTCCTCAGTCTCAGCTCCAGGCTCCCGAGGCGGCTTCCAGCCCACCCGGATCTGATCTCAAGTCAATCAGGGGAAGGTATTCCATCCGGACCTTCAATCCCTGCACCTGATGGCCTGGTTCCTGAGTGGCTAGAGTTCCAGGCCTTTGGTCTTTCCGACGAGGTCCTCAGCGTCATTGAGGCGTCCCGTAAGGAATTGACCAGAAAATGCTATGCCTTCAAATGGAAGAGATTTTCCATTTGGTGTCAGGGCAAGGGCCTGGACCCTTCCTCCTGTTCCTTGGCAAGCATTCTGGACTACCTCTGGTCCCTTTCTCAGCAAGGGCTTCGGTTGACGACCCTTAAGGTGCACCTGGCAGCCATCTCTGCTTACCGGGCATGGGCCGAGAAGCTGTCGGTGGTGCAGGAAAAGGTGGTCGGGCACTTTTTCAAAGGCCTTGATCACATATCCCCTCCAGTGCGAGAACCTCCACCTCCATGGGATCTACTGCTGGTATTGCCTAAGCTCACGGGCAGGCCATTCGAACTGATGCACAGGTGTGACATTTCTCAACTGTCATGGAAGACCGCCTTCTTGGTGGCTATCATGTCAGCCAGAAGGATGGGAGAGCTCCAGGCGCTTTCCATAGAGTCTCCTTATCTGGTCTTCCACAGGGACAAGGTTGTCCTGTGCCCCCACCCAAAATTCCTTCCGAAGGTGGTGTCGGAGTTTCACCTTAACCAGGTGTTGACTCTGCCGGTGTTCTACCCCAATCACACTCGATGCAGAATATAGGCTCCATACTTTGACCCTAGAAGAGCTCGCTATTATAAGGAGCGGATGGCTGAAGTTCGGGAGAGGTTCGCCAGCTGTTTGTCACCTCACGCTGAAGCCGCACCTGGCAGACCTGCAGCCAAGCGGACGATAGGCAGGTGGGTCACCTCCTGCATAGATCTCTGCTATAGGTTGGCGGGCATGGAGCCTCCCAGAGGGATAAGAGCTCATTCTACCCACCATACCGCTGCATCAGTAACTGCTTCCAGGGACGTCCCTATCCAGGAAATCTGCAGGGCTGCTACCTGGAAGTCAGCACATACCTTCATCACCCACTACCACATCGACCTTGAGTCACGCCGGGATGCTGGTTTTGGAGCCTCGGTTCTCCAGTCTTTATTCCCTAAGTAGGGGTGTGCGCTTGCCTTCTCCTCCCGGAGAACTGCTAGGAGTCTGCCAGCAAGTGTGGATGAACAACATATCCATGTCCTAGAAATACAGGTTGCTCACCTGTAACAGGAGTTCTAGGAGTGGTATATGTTGTTCATCCACACGACCCACCGGACCTCCCTGGCTTCGACGCACAACCTGGCTTCCAGCGGGCTAGATCTGGCGTCATGGGGCGGAGCCGAGAGTTTTACCACCCGGGTGGGTGGGAGGAGCCAGCTTGAAGACCTTCCGGCAAGATTTAAAGTGGCAAGGAACCTGCCAGACAGTGTGGATGAACAACATATACCATTCTTAGAACTCACGTTACAGGTGAGTAACCTGTATTCCCTGTTCATGGGTAGAGGTAGGAGACGAGTAAGCAGGGCAGCTTCCACCTCCCAACCCAAGACTCCTGCTAAGCAGACACCTTGAAGTGTCAGTCAGGGCTGCCTCCCCATTGCCAGTAGGGGGTAGGCTGGCTCACTGTTTCCAGGCTTGGCAAGCCATTACCACAGACAAGTGGGCCCTGGAATTAGTGAGCCAGTACCTTGCTCTGAGTTTCAAGCACTTTCCAAAATCAAGAGCAAGGATATTGAGACCTGCCAAGAGATCAGAGTCAACCCTTCTGGAAGCAGAGGTTTCTACACTCCTGGAAATCAAGGCAGTGGAACCTGTTCTTTTTCTTTACCAAGGAAAAGGATTGTACTCAAGATATTTTCTGACCCTAAAGAAAAATGGGAAGTGGCAGCCCATACTAGATTTGATATTTCTCAACAAGCACCTGAAAAAAACCCAAGTTCATGATAGCAACTCTTGCCATGATTCTTCCTACCCTCAGGCAAGGAGACTGTCTGGCCTCCTTAGAGCTCAAGGACACCTATTTCCACATCCCAATCAGGTATCCTCATAGAAAATACCTAAGGTTCGAATTATCCTCAGGCCACTACCAGTTCAGAGCAATGCCTGTTGGCCTTTCCTCGGCTCCCAGAGCATTAACAAAATGCCTAGCAGTGGTTATAGCACACCTAAGGAGGCAGACAGTGGCTGTTTTTCCTTACCTGGATGACTGGCTAGTCATGGGACAGTCCCCTATGCAGGTAAAGGAGGACTTGGCATTGGTACAGAATACCCTGGTATCTCTAGGGTTCCTGCTAAACTTAAAAAAGTCAATGTTAGAACCTGTTCAGGTCCTGGAATTTATAGGGGCAGAACTGGACATGGTTCAGGCAAAAGCATTCTTGCCAGATGGAAGGGCAGACAGCCTAATACAACTGGCAGACTCATTTCACTTACATGTGTCTCGCCCTGCGAGACACTTTTTTCAGCTCCTGGGCCTCATGGCAGCATCCATAGCAGTAGTTCCAGGAGCAAGATTTCAGATGAGGGATATCCAGTTTCACCTCAGGTCTTACTGGTTCCAGAGAAGGGATCACTTGTCCAAGCTGGTCCCAGTGACAGCCACCTTGTTATAGGCGTTGCAATGGTGGAAGGACAGGGACAACCTTAGGGAGGGTGTCCCCTTTCCTCCTATAGTCTCCGACAGTAGTCCTAACAACAGATGCTTCCCTGCTGGGGTGGGGAGCCCATCTAGGAGACCACACTACACATGGATTATGAACTCAACAGGAGTCCCTTCTCCACATCAACTTACTGGAGCTCAGGGCACTCCAGTCATTTATGGCAGTGGTACAAGGGAAGGTAGCTCAGAGCAGGATAGACAACACCACCGCGTACTACATCAACAAGCAGGGAGGGACCAAGTCCTCTGCCCTTTGCACAGAAGCAATGAAAATTTGGAGTCTAGCTTACTCTCTCAAGACCTCCATTTCAGCTGTGCACCTACCAGGCAAGGACAATGTACTGGCAGATGCCCTCAGCAGAATAAACCATACTCATCACAAGTGGTGTCTGAACAAGGAAGTGCTGCGTGCAGTCTTCAGGAGATGGGGCACAACAGGGATAGACCTGTTTACAGCCCGAGACAATCATCAGCTACCCCAGTACTGTTGCAGACCCCCAGTTCGAGGTTCAGTGCCTCTGGATGCACTTATACTGGACTGGACAGGCAAGTTCCTATATGCCTTTCCTCCATTCCCCCCGATTCTCAGGGTTCTGATCAAACTCGGAAATCAGTCATCAGAGATGATCCTGATTGCTCCAGATTGGGCCAGGCAACCATGGTACCCCATGTTGATGACTCTGGCAGTGACCAGCCCGATTTGCCTCCCCAGGAGACACAATCTTTTGACCTCCTCGCAAGGGAGGATCCTATACCCCAACCTCAAATCCCTCAGGCTCAGGGCCTGTCACTTAAGGTCCTAGAGTATGCAGGCTTGCATCTCTCTGAAGGGGTCTTCAATATCTTGAAGGTTTCCAGGAAATGAGCCACCAGAAACACTTACACATCCAAATGGAAGATATTTACTATTTGGTGTGCACAGAAGGAGGTAGACCCAGAGTCAGCTGGGCTGGCAGGCCTGTTGGACTACTTAGCCCACCTTCATTCCTTAGGCCTTCGGCCTTCTACCCTGAAGGTGCATCTGGCAGCTGTCTCTGCCTATCTCTCGGCAGGGAAGGGCCCTTCCCTGGCTTCTCATGCCATCTTCAAAAGGTTCTTTAAAGGGTTGCTCCACCTATACCCTCCTCACATGGATCCAACCCCTTCTTGGGATTTGAATATCTGCATAGCACAGCTAATGCAGTCCCCATTTGAACCCATGTCCTCTGCTGAGCTTAAGTACTTGACAAGGAAAACCGTCTTGCTAGTAGCCATAACCTCTACATGGAGGATTAGTAAGCTGCAGGTCTTGTCAGTGGAGCCTAACTACATAGCACTCCATAGGGACAAGGTTGTCCTTAGGACAAACAGAAAATTTCTCCCAAACGTGGTCTCTGACTTTCACCTGAATCAATCCATGACATTACCTGTCTTCTTCACTGAACATTCCAATTCAGGGGAATGTAGACTACATAGCCTTGATGTTAAAAGGGCTATTAGCTATTATGTGGATAAGACAAAGACACATAGGAATGAGTGCACTTAGTTGTTCCTCACCTGTGGGGAAGGGCAAGCCAGCCACCAAGAGGACCATTGCTCGGTGGATTGTGTCTTGCATCCAGTTCTGCTATGGCAAACTGGGAAAAGAGCCACCAGTGGGCTTGAGGGCCCACTCCACCAGGGGGACAGCTGCTTCTATAGCGGCAGCCGGGGATATCCCCCTACTCGAAATTTGCAAAGCAGCTACCAGGAAAACTGTTCACACATTCACTAAGCACTACTGCCTGGACACCCAGGCCAGGAGTGATGCCAGGTTTGGCACAGCAGTTCTGCAGAGCCTATTTCCTAAGTAGGTTCTGTGCCCACCTCCATGGGGGCAGTGCTTGGTAGTCTGCATATAGTCAGAATACAGCAAAACTTCATGTTGTTTGAAGAAAAAATTGCTTACCACAGTAATCTTGTTTATTCTAATGGAGTCTTGCTGTATTCTGACCTGCCTCCCTGAACAGAACCTGAGGGGTTGACACTGCATCCCAGCTGTGCTCTTCTAAGTGCTACACCTCTGGGATGTTCTTTTTCTGTTGGGCATCTTCGACTTGTGTCTTCCTTTTTATGCCCACTTTTGGGTTATTAGTCATTGGACTATTATTGTTATTAATATTACTAATATAATATTTATTTTATTAGAGTAGTGTAGTTACCACTACTTTAGTGCTCGTAAGAATCTGGCTGGTGCATAGAATGAACCAGGGACAGTGGTTTGAAAACCGAGCTCGAGCTCAACATTCTGTGCTAGTGCACAGAGTTAACCTTCATATCTGGAGCAGTTTGAATGCAGGGGCTAACTGCATATAGTCAAACTACAGCAAGACTCCATTAGAAGAAGCAAGATTGCTGTGGTAAGTAATTTTTTCTTCTCCCCCATGGAAGGGTGGAAACATTAATTCAGCTGGCCATCTCTTTCCAGTTGTCCAGTCCCAGGCCAGCAAGGCACTCCCTCCAGCTGTTAGGCCACATGGTGGCCACAACAGCAACAGTTTCAGGAGCAGGGTTCCAAATGAGAGACATTCAGTTACACCTCAGGTCTTATTGGTCACAAAAAAGGGACCATTTGTCCAAACTGGTATCAGTCACCAAATCTCTCTTCTTAGTGCTTCAATGGTGGCAGGAAAGAGAAAACATAAGGCAAGGTGTACCTTTCCTGCAACAGCTTCCCTCATTGGTATTGACCACAGATGCTGCCCTCCTAGGGTGGGGAGCACACATAAGAGACCAGACAGCTCACGGGACTTGGACCAGGAAGGAGAGCCTCCTTCATATAAACCTGCTGGACTTCAGGGCAGTGCACCTGGGGATCCAGTCTTTTGCCTCAGTACTCAAAGGCAAGGTCATGCAAGTCAGGACAGACAACACAACCACTATGTACTATATAAACAAGCAGGGGGGCACAAGGTCCTCCCCCCCATGCACAGAAGCCATACTGATATGGAAGTTGGCTTATTCTCTGACTCTCTCTCTAACAGCTGTGTATCTGCCAGGGAAGAACAATGTCCTAGCAGATGCCTTGAGCAGAATCAGTCAGAACCACCACGAATGGACACTGAACAAACAGGTTCTCCAAACAGTGCTTAGAAGGTGGGGCACCCCAGAGGTGGACCTGTTTGCAGCCCCAGACAGTCACCAGCTACCACAGTTCTGTTGCAGGCCTCCTGCAGTGGGAACAGTGCCAAAGATGCACTACTGATGAACTGGACGGGGAAGTTCCTGTATGCATTTCCCCCCTTTCCTCTACTGCTCAGAGTTATAAATAAACTCAGGACACAGCCAGCAACCATGATCCTCATGGCCCTAGACTGGGCCAGACAGCCATGGTACTTCCTGCTTCTGCTTCTGTCAAGTGAGCAGACCAATATCCCTACCCAGCGGGCACAACCTCCTAACATACTCACAGGGTAGAATCCTTTACCCCAACCTGCAGACTCGAGGCCTGGCTCTTGAACACGTAGAATATGCTGACCGTAGGTTGTCAGAGAGGGCTTTTCAGGTGCTCAGAGGCTCCAGAAAACCTTCCACAAAACAGACCTACTCTTCAAAATGGAAGAGATTTTCACTCTGGTGCCAGCAGCAGGAGGTGGTCAGTACTCAAGCTGGCGTATCAGTAGTACTGGACTACCTGGTGCACCTTCATTCTCTTGGCCTCAAGCCCTCTTCCTTTAAGGTTCATCTAGCAGCAGTCTCAGCCTATCTCTCAGCTGGTAAGAAATCTTCCAGGGCTTCAAATCAGGTGTTCAAGAAATTTTTTAAGGGACTTTTGCATTTGCACCCTCCACACAGGGAGCCCACTCCTGCGTGGGATCTGAATATCTGTATTGGACAACTGATGCAGCCACCCTTTGAATCCATGTCTTCAGCAGAGCTGAAGTATGTCACATAGAAAACTGTGTTCTTAATAGCCATCACCTCGGCCAGCAGGATCAGTGATTGACAGAACTGAATTTCATCTCCTTTCACAGAGACAAAGTAGTCCTGAGGACAAACAACGAGTTTCTTCCGAAAGTGGTGTTTGATTTTCACCTAAATCAGTCTATCACCTTGCCAGTCATTTTCACTGACCATTCCAGTTAGGGGAACACAGGTTACACAGCTTGGATGTCAAGAGAGCTATCTGCTACTACCTTGAGCACACTAAAGGTCATAGACAGGAAAGGACTTGGTTGTTCTTACCCCGGAGTCCTTTAGCATCAGTAACTTTTGCAGTTATCTGGCTAGGTGCAACTGCGTCGGAGGTATGCCTTTAAGATAATTTTATTTAGATGAGCTTTGGGCAATAGCCAATCAAAAACAGGAGAGGGAGTGAGCTGAGTGAGAGCAGCCTGAAGGCTTCAGAATTTTTTCTCTGCTGGACTAAGCAACATTGCCCTGAGGTGCCTCTCAGCTTTCCTTGTTGACAGCCTCCTAGGTCTTATCTGGGTTAAGTTTTCCTTATAAAAATTATTTTTATTGTGTGCTGAGTGAACGTTTTAAGTTTTGGTTAGCGCCGCATTAATTTTATATTTTTACTGCAGTCGCACTATTGTGACTTTAATTTTACCATGACTGTTCAGTTCTTGTGCTATTTTTACCATGAGTGCTTAATTTCAAAGGTTGCTCCCGTTTTAAACTTAATTCTTGAAGGAACCGTCGATTTAGTGTCAGTTGCCTTGTTTTTTACCTCAGACCTCGTGGGCTTTACTGTGAGGCACCGGTTGGGAGTTCAGTCTTTGACAGTTGCCTGGGGGTTCTCTGAGGATTGACAATTACAGAGAAACCCATATACAATACAAAACTGGACCTAAGCTGTCTCTGTCACAGGACTGGCTGGTGGCATTTCAGCAGAAACCTGTGCACAGTTGACCAGTATTACTGGGCTTTCTATTAAGATTGGCACTGGTATAGATCCCAGTACTACAAAAAATAAAGCACTTTTAAATTAGACAGAGTTATTTAACTGGGGCAGGACTGGCCAGTGGCATTTCACTGAAACTTGCACTCGGTTCATGAGGTCCAGAACTTAGTTTGCTTTGTTCAAATTGACACATAGCAAAGAAACCTTGATTATTATGGCTGAGGATAAATCAAAGGCTTCCGATGAGGGGCCATCTGAAAGTACTAACAATAAACATGTAAGCAGAGGTGCTGAGGATCCCTCCAGATCCCAGCCAAAAAATAAAGCTTAAAAAGATGAAGTTCCTCACAAATTAAAAAATAATGAAAGTGATGAAAAAAGGAAGCTTGATCAAGCCGCTGATGAAGTGGCTAAAAATAAACAAAAACAAAGAGTTTCTAGCACACACAGCCTGGCATGTTTCGGATTTCATCATCCTTCTTCAAAGGCCTTTGAAGAAGGATGATGAAATCCAAAACATGTCAGGCTGTGGCCTGGTTTGGTTTTTGAATAAAATGCCATTTTAGAACTTATGGTGTGGCGTATCTTATGGGTAAGTGTGTGCTAGAAAGTCTTTATTTTTGTTTGCTGCAGAAGTTTCTTTAGCACTACATCCTTGTGCATACTCCTTAGTTGCGACTGGCTAAAAAGAAACTCTGTTGAGAAAAAAATGCTCCTGTTGCTCCTGGGAAAGCCAGTAGCGAGACAACAAGCAGTTTAAAGCATAAAGAAAACACAGAACACATACAACCAAAGTCTGCGCAGGATCTTCCATCTGTGCAAGACATGGCTAAAGCATGGCACTGTTTCAGACCCTACAAAGATGGGTCCTATATTTACTGGGGCTGGCAAGCACTCTTCCACTGTTCTCTCCTCCATAGATTGTGAGGGTGACGCAGATGACAGAGAACATTTTTATGATGCCCCTGACATGGATTTTGAGGGCCTTGAGCCCCATGAGTCCCAGGGCCCTCTATTCGGGGGACCCCACCCCCGGGTGACCAGGAGGACCCCTCCTCTATGTTTACATTTTTACAAAATGTGCCAGACACCTTGGACCTCCCTACGCAGGAGCCCAACTAGGATGTCAATGAAGACGAAGATTATAGGGAGATGAGAGGTTTTTCAACCCCCAAGACCCTGGTCATCCCTATCTGTAATGCATTCAGAAGAAATACCATGAAAGTGCTTCAAACCCCCACCTCGGTGTCAGGGGTTGACAAGCGGATTGAGAAAAAATATAGATTGTCTAGAACTGGTACCGAGTACCTGTCTGCATGCCCTAGCCACGAGAGTATAGTGCAACAGGCAGCTTGCAAGAAAGCTGGGGTCTCCTTGTCCTCCTTACCTCCGGGCAAGGACTCCAAGAAAATTGACTTTATAGCAAAGAAAATGTATGCCACCACCTCCCTGCTTCTCAGACTTTCTTCGTAAATGGTGTTTGCAGCCAAATATCAGAAAGCCGTATGGAAGTCTGTCCTGGCCATTGCCTGCAATGGGTCAGATTCTGTGATGCAGGAGCTGGTGGATACGACAAAAGCTGCCTTGGAAGCTACCAAATACCAATTCTACATGGCAGACAACAAGAGTGATGCCATCTCTCTGAGATGCTTCGCCTGGCTTAGAACTGCCAGTCTAACCACAGACACCCAGACCAAAGCCATGGATTTTCCCTGTGATCAAAACATGTTTGTTTACAGAACCACTGACTACATGTAAAAGGTTGACAAGTACAAGACCTCCTGGCAGAGTCATTCGTCTAAACCTAAGCCTACCACCCTTCCAAGATCCCATCCCAGGGGCGGTAGGGGCAGAAGTTTTTTTCCCAGGCCTTACAGTCCCTACCCCCAGTCTGACTTCAGTCAGTATAGGGGGTCTTTCAGAAGCAGGGGCAGAAGGGGCCAAAGAAGGGCCACCTCTAACCAGCCATCTGCCTCGCAGTCTAAGTCCTGATGTGAGTGTCCAGGTCGCCTCCGAGGCTGACTGTCCCACTATCTTCAGAACTGGTCCTTCATTCTGTCAGACAAGTGGGTGCTGGAGATAGTGGAGAAGGGTCTGCCACTACAATTCAAGCAGATGCCAGACCTCAAGCGTACTCAGGTGTCAAGACCTCTGTCCCCAACACAGGTTCCACTGTTGGAAATGGAGGTACAAAACCTTCTAGCTCTACGAGCAGTGGAGAGGGTCCCGGCCCACAAGAGGGGCAAGGGCCTCTATTCCAGGTACTTTGTGACACAAAAGAAAACTGGGGAGTGGCAACCTGTCTTAGATCTCAGATATTTAAACAAGCATCTGAAAAAAAAATAATTCAAAATGGTCGCTCTGTCACTGGTCATACAGTCCTTACAGCAAGGAGACTGGCTAGCCTTCCTGGACTTTAAGGACGCTTACTTCCACATACCCATAAGGAGGTCTCTCAGGAAGTTTCTCAGATTCAAACTTCCTTCGGGCAACTGTCTGTTTGCCACAATGCCCTTCGGCCTGTCCTCAGCCCCAAGAGTCTTTACCAAGTGCCTCGCAATAGTAGCAGCACATCTCAGGAGACTGGGTGTCACTCCCTGTCTGGACGACTGACTCATAGTAGCAAAGTCTCCTTGCCAGGTCAAGGAGTTCCTTTCCCTTACAGAACGCACTCTGGAGTCCCTGGGTTTCCTGGTAAATCTAATGAAATCTTGCCCGGAACCCACCCAGCTGCTCACCTTCATAGGGGCCCAGCTGAAAGAATTCAGAGTTTCCTTGCAGTGGCAGATTCTTTTGCCCAGGAGCAGCCAAGACTAGCCAGATATTTTCTAACACTTCTGTGACACATGGCTTCAATGACTGCAGTGGTCCTAGGAGTCAGGTACAGGGTGTGACTCCTGCAAGCCTACCTCAGAGCTCGATGGTCTCAGAGAAGCAACAATTTTTCAGAGTTGTTACCAGTGACGGAGCAGTTCCTCCAAAACCTGCAGTGGTGGAAGAACCCTGTAAATTTACAAGCAGGGGTACCATTCCAAGCTCTGCTACCCACAAGGGTGATCACCACAAATGCCTCTCTCTTGGGGTGGGGAGCACATCTGGACAGTGCCTCAGTAAGCGGCACCTGGACTCTCAAAGAGTCACAGTTACACATAAATCTCTTGGAATTCAGAGCAGTCTTTCTAGCTCTCACAGCTTTCGCTCCCAGCATAAAAGGGCAAACGGTTCAAATTTGAACAGACAACACCACTGCAATGTTTTACATAAACAAGCAGGGTGGTACCAGATCAGGAATACTCTGTTCAGAAGCTCTAAAGCTCTGGTCTCTAGCTTTCTCCCTGGGAGTCGGCCCCTCAGTTATTCACCTCCCAGGCAAACACAATACCCTGGCAGATGCTCTGACTCGCATCAGTCATGGCCAGAGCAAATAGACCTTGAACAAGCAAGTACTAGCCACAGTGTTCAGGTGGTGGGGCACACCAGAAGTGGATCTGTTTGCCTCGCCCCTCAATTTTCAGCTTCCTCAGTACTGTTGCAGGCCCCCAGTCCTGGGAACACTTCCTCTGGATGCCCTGATCCTGGACTGGTCAGGGAGGTTCCTCTACGCATTCCCTCCCTTTCCCCTGATACTCAGGGTTTTGCTGAAAATCAGACAACAGCCTGCATTGATGATCCTAGTGTTTCCGGACTGGCCCAGGCAAGCTTGGTGACCTCTTCTTCTCCTCTCAATGTCCTGCAGCAGGCCCATTTGCCTGCCTCCAACTCACTCCCTGCTGACCCTTCCTCAGCTGCCAAGAGAACCATTTCCCTCTGGTTGGTCTTTTGTATTAGTTTCTGCTATGAAAAAGCTGGTCACCAACCTCCAGTGGGGCTCGGGCCCCAGTGATGAAAGTGAGCCGGAACGCACAGGACAGTGCTCCCGGATTTTTTACTGTGACTGAACGCTGCTCCGGCTACTTCTTCACTAGAAAAGAATGTTTTTCTGCACTGGAGATCCACATAAAGCAGGAGTTATTAACAAAAACATTGTGTTTTTTTTTTTTTTTTTTTCACTCTTGGGGTCAGGAGTCAGATAGAGTCCGTCACTGATCAGAACAGATTGGTCAATTAGGATTTCACCAATCACGATTGTGTTGTGGACGTAGTTCTTATGTCACAGAAATATGTCCACAACACAGTCTGTGATTGGTGGAAACTACCTGACCAATGGCTCATCGGCAGAAGGCGGTTGACGACTGCCACATGGCAAACAGTTCATAATGCTAAGGACCGTGCAGTGCATCTCAGTCGGCTTCTGTGGAGTCTCTGGCAGGTCATGGTGCACCGGCCACCCCATGACTGTCGAGTGACCGACGGATTCGGTGGAGATAGATGTGGATCGTCCCCTGGCCCAACAGTGCCTGCTGCACTACTGAGAGCCTCCCGACGTCATATGTATCGGGTCTGGCGTAGGGACCATGACTGTGGAGAAACTCAATGGATCCCCTCACATGCAGTGCTGCACAATAACTCTAAGCCCAGCTAACATAAACAAACTGAGCAGCTACACAGTCTGTCTCTGAGGTAAGGGATACTACTAAACTTCAAGAAATAAATCTGAAAATTCAGTGTCTTCATTGGGGTAAAACTCAACTGACGTGACCAGCTGCAAGAACTGTATGGCACTGATGTTACAGTTTGAGTTAGTTCTTGATGTAGCCATGATTTTCTTCTTTGACTCACCTGCGAGCGTGTTTAGAGGATGAGTCTGAAAATAAAATTGAATGGGCCCTAACTTTGACTGAGTCAAACACCAGTCCCCCCCCCCAACCCCTCTGATCACCTCACAATCCCTTCCTGATGGCATTAGCTCTCTTCTGGTGTACCTAGGACCCCTCTTCCCTTGGCTGTGCTGCAGCTTGTCCCCTCTCCAGCTCACAGACTGCCCTATACAGTAATGCAGCATACCATTTTAAGCCAGCTCTGTCCCTGAGGACTACTCGTGGGACTGTCTGGCAGTACAGCCTACCAGATAAGCTGTAATGAGCTTGGTACATCCAGCAGACCTGGGTTTGAGTCCCACAAGCTACACTTGCATACTGTGCGACTCTGAGCAAGTCCCTTAACCAACCCAAAACTCCTGGGTCACCCCAGAAAACAAGCACTTTTGTCTACTGGGCCACCCAGTTAACAAAGAATAAAAAAAAAAAAGGGTGGCGGTGTGACCCCCCCGCAACACGCATGTAGCTATTTTCATCTGTTAAATGTTGGAGGGTCTGTTTACACCCCTCGTCAACGTTGTGAGATACAGCAACAAAATTTGAGCTGGTGCTTCGAGGATTAAGTTGGAGTGAGGAGGTACCCGAGTCTTGTCAGGTTTTCAATAGGTTGGTGCCCAAGGGAAATGCGCCACTTCTGTGGATAGTCCTGTCGGCTTCGGCTCACGTGCTTTTCCCACCACAAGTCACAGCCTCTCAACTGAGTAGTCGAACTTGCTCAGCTGTCAGAAGGCAATGCACTGTTGTGCGAAGCGCAATAATGATTACTGTAATATTTTTTTTGAGGGGTAGTAAATGTAAATCTGGGTTTGATTTAGGCTCTCAGCTTTTTGACCCAGGTTTTTTTTTTTTTTCTGAATAATAAAGGGTCATTTGAGTGAATGAGTGCTGTGTATCATACTATGAATGAGAAGATGGCTGCAGGACTGCTCTGCTCCCGGTTGCTTTTCGCTAAGCTCTGCTTCAGTTGAGTAAATTGTAATATGTAGGAGCGGATAGCATTGGGACCCTTTTTTAGGGAAAAAAGCTGCCAGAATTTCCCCTGGTCTTGCATGGTGGAACTATAATGAACTTGAATATCTGACTAAGGTGGCGGACCCTAGAATGGGAATTTAGTAACAGATATGTTTGATAAATTGTAAATGATTATCCAAGCTCCGTACCTAACAGTTTTCTTTTCCATCACAGCTGGACTTCCGACTGAGGAACGCTGGCCTTTGAATCAGTGGAATGTTTATTTCAGCTCTAGCTTACCAAAAATGCTGTACAGATTATAAAGCTGCCTATATTTAAATAAGTAGTCTCCTAATGCGGAATGATTAAGTGGTCATTTACTCTTCATTTATCTAATTACTTATTGTAAGCCCCTAACAAGACTGAATTTGTATTAATATATAACTGTATGACACACATAGCTGGACGTGCTAGTATTCTAAGCATTTAGGATGGTTTAATTAGGGACATAGTTATATTTGTGTTTTGTTTTTATTTTAGAATTCTAGACAAACTTAGTTTGATGTAATTTTGAAAACAATTAGAGCTCCTCTCTAAAGTGATGTTGGCTGAAGTAAGGTGCAGATATATTAAAGGATGTCCTGCAGGTGTGGGACTGTTGCTGCCACAGGGCACTTCATGGCATCCAGAGGGGGCCTTGAGAGGGGTGTGGAGTGGGGAATGGTAGACTGGTTCAATCAAGTGGTTGTTGGGAGGCAGTTCCAAGGATAAAATGACCTGCCTTGACCAGATCCACCTGGGATACAGAGAGCTATCAGGTGGCTTTTTTTCTTTTTTTTTTAGTATTGTATCTGGAACAAATATAAATATACGATAAGGTGTAGCCAAGACCTACATTTTAAATGTTGCAAGGTAAGGGCTAGGAAATTATCGTGAAGACAGATGGGGGGGTTTGTAACCGGGTTTTAATGGTCTTCAGAGAAACGCCAGCAGTGGAAACTCAGAATAGTATTTGATCCTCGGTTTTCCATAGCCAATTACCAATCCCTGAATAAATACAATATTTCCCGCAGTGTAGTGGTCCCTCCCCAATAACTGATCCCCGATAAAGTAAAATGTTTTCTGTAGTGTAGTGTGGTGTTCCCTCACTCCCACCTCCGATCACTGATCCACGAAGAAGCAACTGCTTCCATAGTGTGGTGGTCCCCCCTTCCCAGTCATGTTAAACATGTTAAGTTATTAACCTATATCAACTTTTTTGAGGAAGACAGATTACTAAAATATAACTTGAAAGTATTCAGTTTACAAAACAGATTGTGATCCAGAATTCTCTAAAATGCACCAAATCGACTCATTTTTTTTGAAAATTTTTCCAGGGGAGCATGCCCCCGGACCCCCCTAGCAAGGCTGGGTTTTCGGACTTGAATACAGTTTCTGTACTTCTTCTGAACCACTTTCATCACTGTCAGGCCCACTCCATCAGGGGCACTGCAGCCTTGCTTGCAGCGGAAAGGGACATTCCCCTAATGGATGTCTGCAAAGCAGCTACTTGGAAATCTGTGCACACCTTTGTGAAACACTTCAGTTTGGAGGTGCAGACCAGATCTGATGCCAAGTTTGGCAGGGCGGTTCTGCAGAGCTTCTTTCCTAAGTAGGTTCTCTGCCCACCTCCTTCTTGGTACTGCTCGGTAGTCTGTTAAAGTTACTGATGCTAAAGGACTGCTGGGGTAAGAAGTAAAAATTACTCACCACGGTAATCTTCTTTCTTCCAAGGGGTCCTTTAGCATCAGTAAGCTCCCACCCTTCCTCCCTGATTCACCTGTCTGAGAAGGGCTCTTTATCGCACCTTTTACCAAATTTGGAGTTTCTTATTGATGAGTTTTTAACTCGTGTTGTCGTTTCTATTTCCACTTTTTGTGGACATTTGCTTGCTTTTTGAATCCTGCTGATTCTTTTTCAAGGCATGTGCCCTCGTTTTTTCCTTTTAAAAATTTCTGAAGCCTTCAGCAGCTCTCACTCAGCTCATTCCCCTTCCTGTTTTTTGATTGGCTATGGCCCTAAGCTCATTTAAATACAAATTATCTTAAAGGCACACCCCTGGGGCAGTTGCACCTAGCCAGCTAACTGCTAAAGTTACTGATGCTAAAGGACCCCTTGGAAGAAAGAAGATTACTGCAGTGAGTAATTTTTCTTCTAGGAGTTGTATATGTTGTTCATCCACATGAACCCACCGGACCTCCCCGGCTTTGACGCACAACCCCTGCTTCCAGGGGGCAAGATCTGGCATCAAGGGGCGGAGCTGAGGCATCTACCACGAGGGTGGGTGGGAGGAGCCAGCTTAAAGACTTCCGGCAAGATTTAAAGGGAAAGGGATATGCCAACAAGTGTGAATGAACAACATGTACCACTCCTGGAACTACTGTTACAGGTGAGTAACCTGTATTTTTGTGAAAGAATGCAGATTTCATATCACAATAATCACTGCCTCTGTTAAAAGAATAAAACTGGCATTGGTTAGACCAAGAAATTCTTTCTTACCAAGAGTGGTAGCAAGACGTATTGAATAACCTTAAAATAGAAAAAGACAATTGCCAGCCTTAATAACAAGCTTAAGCTCTCAGACAAAAGGTGGGGTAAACTGTTTACTCCGTGCACATTACATCAGGAAGAAAGGTAATCCAACTCTGGCTAGATGCCTTAGAAGGTTCCACAACACAACAAAGTTGTTGACTTAGACCTATTTTACGATATATCGTTCTACCTATTAGCTACTGTTTGTATAAATTTCCTGTGCACAAGTTGGGGACACGTAATTGTCTGTTTCGGTTTGTTGCATATTTTCTCTTTGAAAATCAATAAAGTATACTAAATTTTAAAAACAGTTTGGGTTTTTCCCCCTCAGACTGAAGGCTATCTTTACATGGTCTTTTGATGAACATATTTACTTGCCACTTGGTAGACCTGGGGCCATGCTTCAAGCACCAGATCCCCAGTTGTGCTTGCAGGAGGCTCAGTGCAGTCCATTCAGACACACGTGGGTCTGAGAGGATGTGCAGTGTCTTGAACAACTGCCCCCTTGGGGGGGGCAGAACCTTGCACAAAAGGCTTCTACTCATAGGGGGGGTGCATACACAACCATGGGGTGCATGCTTCCACCACTCACACTGCATACCTGCTCGCCACAGTGTTGCCCCCAGTCAACAATCTAGTTTAAGCTGCAGCCCTGAGGGAACCTGTTGTAGTTGGTGCAGGAGGGTAGCCTTTGGCTGAAGAAACTGGATGTAGGCTGTGTTTGAAAGAGTTGCAAAGGATAAGGGGGAGACTAGCTAAGCAAAACTGGGGAAAATGCTTGGAGGACCAAAACAAATTGTCAACAGAATCCTTTTTTAAATGCATTTGTTTTCCACCTTTTTTTTTTCTTTATAATGCAGGCTCCTCTAGCAGCAGAACTGGAGATTTCAGCAGCAGCAGCTTGAACAGCCTAGATAGCCTGGACATCCAGGCAGCAAGGAACAGAGCAGTCCCACAGTCAGAAGCCTCTGCAACCGCTGATCTCCTCAGCAAGATGAGAACCAGTGGAAACCCTGAGTCCTACCTAGCAGTGAACCAGCAGGAATGGCTTGCTTTACGAGTGCACAGTGGGCGACGATGGAAAGTCCCAAACCTGCCTTGCATGGCCAAAGCTCCAGAACCTTGAAAATAGTTCACTTAAAGGGGAACAGTCATGCATAGCCAAGCAACAGACAGGGATTTAGAGGTCCAGATTAAGTTTTTCACATTGTACAATAATTTTATTACTTACTTTAGTAGAATTTATCTTTTTTTTTATCTGGTTGATCTTGCCAGCCTAAAGTCCCACTTCTGAACCTCTGATGATGTGCACAACAGGCTCAGCTGCAGGGACCATCTATGCACCTTCTCAGTGTTGTCAATCTATTAATGTAAAATAAAAGGGCATTTTTGTGCTGAGACAGCTGACACCGATGTCATCAGTTTTATCTATCTCTGCATGAAAATGCACTTTTAATTTATTATTTTGCAATAATAGTACAACTTGACAAACAGTTCATTTGTTCAGAAAAACAGTAGATTGGTGAATTAAGAGGATTATTACATCATTACAGTGTCTGTTGCTGGTGTCAACCAGAGGCACCCCCTTTCACCACTGCACTTTACTGGGGGAAGTTTACCAAAAAGGGGAGGGGGTAGCTGTGACAAACCAGACCAACAGAACACAACCAACCAAGCAGGGATATTTATAGTTTCCATAGTGCATATGCTGATTTGCTGTTACTGTCTTAGAGGTTCACATGTTTTCTTTATAGTATCACAGGTTTATTTAGTAGAGTCTTATGAGGGTAAGTTATGGGGGGATTTGCACCATAATTGTGATCTTCTTGATCCATGGAGGCCCTATGATGTTTATGCTACTGCTGCTAATTTCTCAAGCAGTGCATTCCCTCAGTCTCTTCCATTTCATTAATTTCATTTTTGTTTGTTAACTGGGTTTGGAACACTGGACTGCGGGCCCTTTTTCAGGCTCAATCCCAGCATAAAAATGCAATACAAATAAAAAATACAGATATAACATATTACAGTAATATAGTCAACAACAATCACAGATGCATTTAGTGAGCAGAAGTTTCAGAAAATTCTTTTTCAACTTGAAAGAACAGGATTGACGTAGTGAGTCAGGTTACACATTCCAAAAGCAGAGGGCAGCCATAGAGACTGCACGGGGCCAGACTTAGTTTTGTAATTTTTTTTTATCAAGAAAACCCCTTTGGCTGATCCTAAAAAGTTGCTATTGCTAGCCTGCCCTCCTTGTCTGAATATTGAGCAGCCAGCTGCCTTTTTGATTAAAATGTCCATCTGACCTTTTTTACTCTGCAGTTGCGAGAACGCCACCACTGTTCCCACCCATTGTCGCCTTATTTTGTTATGCTGGGCTGGTGTAAAGTGGGTTCCCTGTAATAGGATCATGTCACAATTTACCTCTTTCCATTCATGCAGGATCTTAGCCCTTTTGGTGATGGATCCCAGTCCCTTTACATTGTATGTAAAAATATTCAGTGTTCCCGCCATTTGAAACGTGCTTTTATTTTATTTTAGGAGAGTGATAACATTAAGCAGGTGCATTTTATTTTATTTTTTTAGTTTTTGTTAACCAGTTAAGTGCACTAGCCAAAACTGACTATTTTCAGGCATGACCCAGGGTAGACTGTCCCTGTAACTTAGCCTGTCATGCTCATCATCTGAGGCTGAGCTGCGGGACACTGTTGCTCTTTAGGGCGGCAGCAATGGTGGGTGGCAGTTGGCAGGATCAACCAGATAGATAAATTCTGCCAAAGCAAGTAAATTACTGTACAATGAGAAAAGCATAGTCTGGATATCTAGGTCTCTGTGTGCTGCTTGCCTGCAAATGACTGTTTTTTAATGTTGTCTGTCTGTTCAAGCCAACAGGCTCACTGGGCTCAACCAGTCTTCCTGATATCACTAGTCAAACAGGTGCTGTTGATGTAGTGATGTGCTGCACTACACAAATTATGGGCCAGCCTATGGAACTGGCAGTAGCAAGTTATGCTACCAGGTACAAGGCCTAGGTTCCTATCCCAGACCAAGGACTTCAGCAGCGAGCTGCCAAGGGTGGGCAAGACATCTGAGTGGACTGTTTCCTCCTTCTCCAGGTTGAGTAGGCAGATTGAGTTGCTGTGTCATTGCCCCCTGTTGGCTCAAGGGGGCAGAGCAACTGCACTATGTAGTCAGTGGTGGGTCTGACAAATTATTGCACTGTGCCCAGTGTGCCAGTGTCCTGAAGGAGGGGCTTACATGGGTCATGCCTCATCTTCTGAAGTCAAGGTTATCCATATTTATTTAAACTTAAGTGAAGTACAGTATCACATTGACCATGAAAAGCAAATCTAAAATTACTTTCAGGAGTCTTGGGTGCCAGTGATGCTGTTGAACTAAATGGTTACGCTCAGCACCCTATCAGCACAACTCTGTTAGCTGTGACCTAACTCTTCCTCTCTCTCAGATCTAGATATTTTGTTTCAAACATTAGCTGCTGAAACAGGGCCTCCTGGGCCCCTTCCAGGTGGCTTCTGAGAAGGTGATGTAAGCAATAACACATGACGGGGTGTGGGTTATGCTCTGATAAATGCACACCTAGGGGCATAGTGACCTTACTGCCCCTAGAAGTGCATTGATATGAGCATAACCCACACCATGAAGTGTGTTATTGTGCTTATAAAATGAGTATATTTTGAGACATATTGTAACTTTTGTAAAAAATTAAATACTAAGTTTTTTCTATTTTGAAGTAAAATGGTCCCTCTGCTGCATCGGGAGGAACTTTTGAAAGCCACAAGCAGGGTACAGAACATCAAAGGGGATTGCCAAAAATATTTTTCTTCCCTGATTTACGTTTTCCACTAATGAAAAACAGTGTAGTTTTAATGGGGGTAAGAAACCTGAAAGTCTATGAGAGAACTCAACATTAGTTTTACTACAATTTTTGCAGTTCAGCTCTGGGTACAGTGTAATGGACAAACTTTCTTGTACTCGGAGCTGAAAGATTAAAGTAAGCTGTTGGTCAAGGTGACAAACCAGTATTGCATGTGGTGGAAAAAAAGACAAATAGGAATCTAGTCCGTACAGATCGCTGGTAAGACCAAGATTTCCTTGTGGTCTTGCTGGCAGCATGCTTGCATCTGCAGCTGGGTCTCTCTTGAAAGTACCAACAGTCTCACTGTCTGCTCGTAGGAAGCAAGCGATCTCCGGCAAGTGAGGACCATGGGGTGGGGTGACAGATGTTTTCTCTGAGGTAAGCTATCCTTTTTTAAAATACAGTTCTTTTTGTTGTTTCAGTGACTGTGAGGCACTGAGGAGAAAGCAGGGTGCCGCTCGCTACAAAACAAAGACAGCTAC
This sequence comes from Neoceratodus forsteri, assembly GCA_016271365.2. NCBI lineage: Eukaryota > Metazoa > Chordata > Ceratodontiformes > Ceratodontidae > Neoceratodus > Neoceratodus forsteri. The sequence continues at coordinate 445,406,706 of CM057452.1, forward strand.
ATTTCCTGGTACCGAGAGAAATTAAGATGGCCACTTTCCGAGGCTTGAATGGTGGGCAACTCACTGATATGTTTTTTTGCAGTTCTTGCCATTTTGGGGGCCTCTTTTTTTGTTTGTGTGTGTTTATAGCAGATAAAAGTATGGCTGGGAAGGGGTTCCAGCCAGTCAGATTCCTCAATTGTCCATACCCATGTTATAATAAGAAACTAACGAATAGGCCTGGCCATTTAGGGCGGATAGGGCCCCTTGACACCAGTGAGCTTACCCGGTCAACAAAATGAAATAAATAATTTAGGGTAGGTAGGGTTAGGCCAAACTGGATGGGCCTTGTGGTCCTTTTCTGCTGACAAAATCTGTGTTTGAAATGGACAGATGTATAGCCTTTTAATAGCATGATATGTTATTAAAAGGATATACTTTGTTCATTTCAAACTGGCTAGGCAAATTTCTTTGTTTCTTGATCACATTCCCAGAAGCCACCTGTAAGGGTTATCACCTGGGAGAACCCAGGAATTTAAAATATCTGGATCATGGAAACAGGGAAAGTTAGGTCTCTGCAGATTTAGTTGCCTTGAAGGAGTGCTGAGCTTAATAATACAATTGAATGTGAATTCACGGGACCAAATACTTCTGAAATGACTGAGGTTTGCATGTAAACTTACTGTAAGTTTTGCTTTCTAATGGTTCAGTGTCTATAATCTTGTTTTAAAAAGCAGTGTAGTGAAACTGTTTTTTAGACAATCGTGTCAGCAGTTATTACAGATGCATGCCTGTTTTTATTCCCATTGTACTTCATTCTTGAAGTGAGGTGGTTTAAGTTTTTTAAGGGGAACAGTAAACACTAAGAGCCCCATACCCATATGTTGGGTTGGTCCTGCACTTAGTGCGCAAAAACTTTTTTTTTTTGTTATACTGCAGTAAACAGTATAGCAGATAATAGATTATACCAGACTTACTCTGCTGACTTGCAAGCTGACATTTTCTGTAATTACAAATTCCAAAATCCCCAGCAGCTGACATCAGAGGAGAGCTACAGCAGTGGGTGATTCAGTAATCTGCAGTGCATGTTAGAGTTTTTATAAGTGCTGATGATCTTCCTGGACATAAAGTCTCCACTACTCATTCACACTAATGGGATCTACGCCGGAGGCGCTAGGACCCAGCGGGAGCAAACTTTTTTGCAGGAGGGCCAGCACCAGAGATGGAGCCGCGAGGAGCAGCGCTGCAAGTCTCTGCTCGTACGGTAATGACTATCTCGGCGTTGACACTCCAACCGCCTCAGTTCCTTTTTTCCCGCCATCAAGTGCACTTCAGTAAGACATCGCTCACCCACTGGGAGTCAAATTTCAAACTTGCAGCATAGTTTTCAGTTTATTATTTTGTAGTATTTTTGAATAAAGTACCACTTATGATAATTTATTCTTATCAAAGAAAGAAGTCTCAGCCTACCTAGTCGACCATGAGCAGGTCAGGTGACGGTAGGGAGACTTCGTATGAAAGCTGTTCAGTCAGCCGGGTTGGGTCGGTCCGCGCCTTCTCCGGAAGGGTGTCTGACAATGGCAAAAGACCATTGCCGAGGATGGGCGTTCCCCAGAAGCATAAAGTAAGCGGTCCATTCTCGGCACTGTTCGGCCTCGGGCTCTTCTTTGACCCATAGGTCAAAACAGAGAAGGCATCACTCGAGGTCGCCCTCTGATATGGCTGCGCATCGACGATCGGTCATTGGGGTCAGTTGCTGGTCTCCTCAATCGGAGTCGCCGGTTTCTGGTTCTGGTCTCCAACCTCTTCGACCTCGGAGCCCTTCCCCGCCTTCTGGTAGGGCTTCCGATGAGCAGTTTCATCAGTGGGCCGCTCTTATGGAGGAATGGGCTCGGAGGCTGGTCCAGCTACCTGGCCCGGTCACTCAGGGGCCCTCGGGCTCTTCGGGGGGTCGGGCAGGGTGATTGGGCTTTCTTGTTGTGCAGTGCCCTCTTCGGTGCCGTCGACTCCGCGCTCAGGTGTTTTCCCCTCTCACATGGCTGCGGCACAGGGGGCCACACCGATGCCTGTGTCTCCTGGCATTCTTATTTCTTTTCCCTTAAATTCTAATTTTCTGGGCCCTGGGTTGGTTTCGGTGCCGTCGGCGTCAGTGGGTCGATCTGCGCCTTTTCGGGCGCCTCCCGGTGCCATCCTCAGCGCCGTCTTTGGCACCATGCAGCTTTTCGGTGCCGTTGAGTTTCTCAGCACCGTGCAGCCTTTCAGCACCATATTCGGCACTGTGCATCTTTTCGTCACCGTGTTCTTCTTCGGTGCCATCTGCTTTGTTGGCATCGTGCGGCTTTTCGGCTCCGTGCTCTTCTTTGGCACTGAGGCCGGGCTTTTCTTCTACCAATCTTCAGGGTGTCCCCTCTCCGATTTCTTTTCCTTCCTCTTTTTCTGCTGATTTTCAATCCTTTCCTATCCATACAGTCCCTCCTGGACTGTCAGGAGATGATATTGAGCCTGACCCAGATCTTAGACTGGGGGATGATGTGGAAGGAGCAGGATCTAATCCTGTTACAGAGCCTGTGGTCGAGGACCTGTCATTTAAATCTCTGCTGAAAAATTTGAATTCCACTCTTTCTCTCCGGACTATGGACATCGTCGAGCCTGGAACGCTTTTAAGACTCCAATACCTTCATGTTCCGGACATCCCTATGGATTTAACTCCCTGGTACAACCCTCCTTTGAGACGCTTTCTCAAATGGTATGGAATAATCCTGCTCTTATTCCTTCTGTGGCTAAGTCCATAGATAGGAAGTATGCTGCTCCCAAGGATCGACCCATTTTGGCCTCCCAAGCCTTTGCGGAGTCTATTGTAGTCTTGGCAGAGAATGATAAGGTCGTCCTTCCTCAGACTACTACAGCTCGACCTATAAACAAAGAATCTCATCAGATAGATACTTTAGGTAAGAGAGTCTTTGCTGCATCCACCCTGGGCAAGCGTATCGCCAGCTACCAGGGCTATTTCTCTCAATATGAGTATATTCTTTGGCATTCGCTCAAACAAATGGTTGAAGCTCTGCTGGAGTCGGACACTAATTCAGAGCTTCTTCAAACCATAACCAGGGGTATCGAGGCCAACAACCAACAGGTTAAAGCAGCTATGGACGCATTCGATACTGCCTCCCGAGCGGCGGCGGCAGTGGGCATTTGTACCTGCCGCCATTTCTGGCTATGCACTTCAGGTTTCACAAATGATGCTCAGCAACAGGTCATGGCGTTGCCCTTTGATGGTGTGTATCACTTCAGCCCTCAAGTAGAACAGGCTCTAGAGGCCACACAAAAGACTAGGTCAGTCATTAAATTGTCTCAACCTCCTCCCGCCCCCTCTCGAGGGGGTGTTAACAAACACCAGTTTCATAACCGTCAGTCCTTTCGAGGCAAAGGTAGAGGAGGTTTTAATAAAAATCAAGCCCCTCAGTCTCAAAAGAAAATGCAACAGAAGGCGCAAGGACCCAAAGCGCCCAGTGCCGTCTTCTGAGTTTCTGGCCCAAGTCCCACCTCAGCTGCCCGAAGGGGACTTTTTTAGTGGTGGGAGGTCGTCTGACTCAATTCTACAACCAGTGGAAGTCCATAACTTCAGACAAATGGGTCCTTCGGATAATTCGCGAGGGGTATTCCCTCAATTTTTCAGAGAACCCTCCGAATTGTCTCCCCAAGCGGCAGCCAAACCTGTCAATTCTTCAGTCAGAGCTTCTTGCCTCTGAAATACAAGGCCTTCTGAGCAACAGGGCAGTGGAAGTAGTTCAGCTGGATCAACAGAACACAGGGTTCTACTCCTGTTACTTTCTAGTTCCAAAGAAAACCGGGGGCATGCACCCCATTTTGGACCTCAGAAAATTAAATAAGTTTCTTCCCAAAGAGAAATTCAAGATGATGTCGCTAGGGACCCTGTTACCTTTGCTTCATCAACATGACTGGTTAGCCTCTCTGGACGTGCAGGATGCTTATCAACATATTCCTATTCATCCAAAGTATTGCAAATACCTAAGGTTTGTGGCTTTGGGACAGCATTATCAGTTCAGAGTCCTGCCCTTTGGGCTATCCTCGGCGCCGCAAGTTTTTACAAAGTGTTGTGCAATTCTCGCAGTGCATCTCAGAAAAGTCAGAATACAAGTGTTCCCATATTTGGATGACTGGCTTCTAGCGAGCCCTTCCGGGCAAGGAACTCTCGACGCCGTTGCCACGGCCTCAGACTTTCTCACGTCCATGGGAGTCCTGCTAAACCTCAAGAAATCGCAGCTGCAGCCCTCCCAGAGGCTCCTTTTCATAGGAACTCTTCTGGACACCTCCTGTGCGAAAGCATTTCTACCAGAAGACAGAAGGAGTGATATTCTACAGATGGCCTGATACATCAGACAGAACAGCTCGTTCGAGCTATCTCGATGGAATGGATGCTAGGTCTCATGGTATCCTCGGTGTTCACTGTACCCCTAGCATGCCTTCACATGAGAACCTCTCAATGGATGCTCAGTAGTCAGTGGTCCCCAACCAATCACCCTCATTCCTTTCTCATCAAGGTGAGAGAACCTCTGAAGAAGTCACTCACCTGGTGGTCGCAAGAGGACAATCTTCTGGAAGGGTATCCCTTTGCTGCTCTGGATCATCAGATTTCCATTACCACCGACGCGTCCCTGAGAGGGTGGGGACCTCACTTTCAGACTCTCCACGCTCAAGGTACGTGGACTCAGGACGAGTCCCAGCTTCACATAAATGTCTTAGAAATGAGAGCCGTCCTTTATGCAGTCCGGGCTTTGAAGGACATTCTCGGTCACAAGAACATTCTCCTTCAAACGGACAACAAAGCAGCAATGTATTACATCAACAAGCAAGGCCGGGCTCACTCTTACCCCTTATGCAGGGAAGCGATGAGAGTGTGGGTATGGTGCTTGGAGCACAAGACTCTAATTCAAGCGGCCTACCTGCCGGGAGTGCAGAACAAACTGGCAGACCATCTCAGCAGAACGGAGACAGATCCTCACGAATGGTCTCTCGACTCAACCACAGTTCAGTCACTATTCGCAGAGTGGGGAACTCCAGACCTGGACCTTTTTGCATCCCCACCCAACACGAAACTGCCTCTCTTCTGCTCCAGAAATCCAGGGCCTGGCATTTTCTGTCAGGATGCATTCAGGCTGCAGTGGACAAAATGCTTTCTATACGCCTTTCTGCCTCTTCCTCTAATTCAGAGGGTACTTCTCAATTTTGAGTCCCAGGGGAGCAAAATGATTCTCACTGCTCACTTCTGGCCTCGGCAGATTTGGTTTCCGTTACTCAACAGTATGTCGGAAACCCCTCCGAAACCGTTTCTCCTTCAGACGATCCTTCTGACTCAGGGGCCTGTGGTCCATCCCGATCTGAGATCGCTTCACCTTCACGCTTGGCTCCTGAAGAGATAGAAGTGAACAGATTCAATGTCTCCCACAGAGTTTCAGATATTCTTCTGGCTGTGCGCAAGCCAGCCACTAGGAAAACTTACACAGCTAAATGGAAGTGTTTTTCTCTCTGGTGTGCAAAATCCTTTTTGAATCATTTTTCCTGCCCACCAAATAAAGTTCTAGAGTACCTTTTGGACCTCTTAAATTCAGGTCTGCAATATTGTACAGTCAAGGTTCACCTTTGTGCCATTTGAGCTTATCATGAGCCAGTACTTTCTTTGTCACTGGCTCAGTTACCCGTGGTTAAGAGGTTCCTTAAGGGAATTCTGCATACCAGACCTCCTATCAGACGTCCGGTCTCAGCCTGGGACATTAACTTGTGCTAGACATGCTCACCCGAAAACCTTTCGAGCCTGTAGCTACCTGTGAGTTGAAATTCCTCACTCAGAAAACGACCTTCCTGGTGGCCATTACCTTGGCCCGCAGGGTCTCTGAGATACGTGCCTTGGTCACAGACCCTCCGTATACTGTGTTTCATGAAGACAAAGTAGTTCTTAGGACCCATCCTAAGTTTCTCCCTAAGGTTGTTTCAGAATTCCATCTAAACCAACCTTTGATCCTTCCTACTTACTTTGCAAACTTCCAAAATGAAGGGGGAGCGTTCTCTTCATTCATTGGACGTCAAAAGAGCTTTGCGTTTCCATTTAGATAGGACAAAAGATTTTCGCAAAGCCCAACCACTGTTTGTTTCCTTCAGCGAGACCCGGCTGGGTCAACCTGTCGCTATCAGATGCATTTCAGCATGGCTGGTGGCATACCTTCGCCACTGTTACTCCATGGCACAGGTTAAGCTGGAAGGCAGAGTGTACACTCACTCTACTAGATACTTGCAATGCGGCCACCTGGAGCTCAGTGCATACTTTTGTCAAACACTATGCCCTGGATGTCCATGCCAGACAACATGTTTCGTTTGGCAGAACCGTCCTTAATGGACTTCTGTCCTAAATCTGTGAGCTCTTGGTCTCTCCTGCCGCCCTCTCGGGGGATTATTAGCTCGGTACTCTCCCATTAGTGTGAATGAGTGGTGGAGACTTTATGTCCAGGAAGATATGGAAAATTACATACCTACCGTAAGTCTTGATCTTCTTGGACAAAGTCTTCACCACTCATTCACACGCCCACCCACCATCCCCCGAGCTCACCTCTGTTGTTGGTCTTCACTCCCTCAATCTTTAGGCTGTGAAGACTTCTTTCTTAACGCTTCTTATACGGGTCTTACGGACTATCTTATGTCCAGTTTTTGGTTAGGCTATCGTTCTAGGTTAGTTACGCTACACCTCCTCGGAGAAAAAGGTACTGAGGCGGTTGGAGAGTCGACGCCGAGATAGTCATTACCGCACAAGCAGAGGCTTGCGGCTCCATCTCTGGTGCCGGCCCTCCTGCAAAAAAATTTGCTCCCGCTGGGTCCTAGCGCCTCTGGTGTAGATCCCATTACTGTGAATGAGTGGTGGAGACTTCGTCCAAGAAGATCAAGAATTACGGTAGGTACGTAATTTCCATTTTTGTTTGATGGTCCTGCTGTCTTCCCTGGGCTGATTACAGACCCAGAGAACTGTACGTAGCCCAGGGAGAACAGCGGGATCTGCAAACATCTGATCAGAGCTTATAAAAGCTCTAACATACACTGCAGACTATTTAATTGCCAACTGCTGAAGCCCTCCAGAGATGTCAGCTGCATGGGATTCTGAGATTTGTAGTTAGAAGCATAGGCAATGACTGTGGGGGAAAAAAGCAGCAGTCCATCTAGTTTGCCTGAGTTCCCTTTTAAGCCCTGCAACCTATTATCCTTCCAGGGTCCTAGCCCACACCCATTCTCCTCCCTTATTCTGACACCCGGAGTAACTACTATACCCTACATTCTGTCACAGCTGTGCCTAAAAACACTAATGTTTTTCCCACCCACCATCTCAGATGGTAGACAGCTCCTCAGCTCCACCTTCTTTTCTGTGAAATAGTACTTCCTCACGTCCCTCCTGAACCTCCCTCCTGTTAATTTTCAGTCTTGTCCACATGACTGCGAGTTAGTATAGAAGCTAAATAGTTCCCTGCAGTTCACTTTGTTAATGCCTGTTAGAATCTTGAAGGTATCTGTCATATTTTCCTCCCTTCCGGTCTCCGGCAAGTACATGTTCAGTGCCTTGAGGCACTCCTCATTGGACTTGCCCTGCTGTCGCTGAATCATTTTTCTTACCCAGCGTTGCACCGTCTCCAGTCTATCCCTGTCCTTCCTGAGGTAAGGACTGCAGAACTGAGCGCAGTACTCCAGGTGTGGCCTCGCCAAGAATCTATAAATGGGAAGTATTACCTCTCCCTTTCAGCTCTCAGTTCCCCTCCCGATGCATCTCATCATCCTGCTTGCCTTGCTAAAAGCCTTGTTGCATGACTCGATTGCCTTAGGGAGTAGCTGATGATAACTCTTAAGGTCTTGTTCCTTAGCCATAGTTTGAAGTCTTACCCTGTCCATCCAGTACTCCATCCTGGGGTTCTTGTTCCCTAGGTGCATTACCTTGTAGTTTTGGCATTGAATTTCAACTTCCAAACACTTGACCACCCTTCTGGCTTTTATAAGTCTCTCTGCATTTTCTTTATTCCCTTGTCACTATCCACCTTCCCACAGACCTTAGTGTCATTTGCGAAGAGACACAGTCTGCCCTGGATTCCCTCACCAATGTCACTGATGAACATATTTGAAAAGAACTGGACCCAGGGATAGGTCCCTGTGGAACCCCACTTGTGACCCCCCTCTCTTCTGATTTAACCTTATTGACCACAACCCTCTACTGCCTCCCCTTAAGCCAGTTACCTACCTAGTTTACTAGGACTTTAGCTGCACTGAGATCCTCCATCTTTTTCAGCAAGTGTCTGTGAGGCACAGAGTCAAAAACCTTCCTGAAGTTGAAATAGAGCAAATCCACAGCGTGGCCCCTATCTAATTCCCTTGTCACCCAGTCAAAGAAAACTATCAGGTTAATCTGACAAGACCTCCGTGCCATGACTCCATGTTGTTTACTATCCTGGAGCCCATTTCTTTCCAAGTAGTCCATGAGGTCCTGTTTGACCTGTGACTCCATCAGCTTCCCTACAATAGAGGTAAGACTTACAGGTCTGTAGTTCCCTGCTTGGTCCTTGTCCCACCCCCCTACCCCACTCCCCATAGAGTGGAACTATGTCCGCCATCCTCCAGTCCGTCAGAACCACCCCTATCCCTAGTGAGCTGTTTGATAGACCTACCAAGGGTTCAGCCAATTCCACTGCCAATTTCCTGCGTATCCTCAGATGAAATCCATCTGGTCCTGGGGCCTTATCTATCTTTAGGCCTTCTGTCCCTTTCAGGACCCTTTCTGTAGTAAATATGCTTTCTTATCCCTGCGACCACCTTAGTGGCCACTTTGATGCCACCCTCTGTGAAGGGCCTACTGTCCTCAATGAAAACAGAGCAGAAGTACTCATAAGGGATGGCAGCCTTTTGTCTGTTCTCTATCACCTTACCCCCCTTTTTCCCTAATACATCTGAAGATCTATTTCTCCACCCTTGTCCCCCTCCACAGTATGCAGCTGTGTGTCTGCTTTTGCCTCCCTAGCTGCCCTTTTTACATCCCTATTTTTCAGTAAATATTTTTCCTCCCCCAGCATTTCTTTATATTTGTAGAAGGCCTCTTTATTGGCTCTTACTGCTTCCCTGACCCTTGCAGAGAACTGTAACAGTCGCTTCAACATGTTCCTTTTGCTTACCATTCTCATGCATACTTTAGATGCCTCAAGAATGGATCCCTTAATAGCCCCCATCTCTCTCTTCCACCCCACCTATGTTATCCACCTCTACTAACATATCCCTGACCAGCTCCCTCAGCCTGTTGAAGTCCACCCTTCTAAAATCAAGGACTTCGGCTCTTGATTGCAGCTTACTGGACCTGAAGGCCAGTTCAAACCAAAAGGGGTTATGGTCACTGTTACCCAGTGGCTCCCCTACTCCCACAGCTCCTACCACCTCCAAGTTGGAACCACTTATTGCTTGGGTTCCCATTAACTTAGCAGGTTAGTTACACACTGTACATGGGATACCCACATATGGACCCTGGAGCTTGCCAGAAAACTAGTTGCTGGACTCCATGGACCATAAACAGTTCTAAGTTGTACATTACTGCAGTCGCACAATCTGTGGGCCAGTTGTAACTTGCTGCACATATACTAGCTTCACATTTCTTTCACTTAATGTCTTTAAGGCAGTCTTCATTTGGTCCAGGGAATGATCCTTGGCACAACAAAAGCTCATGGGACTTGTCATTTCCTAGGAGATTGACAATTGCAAGGTCTACCCCTGCTACAGGCCAGCAAAGCGCCCAGGAAAAGGATCCACAAGCAGAGTGACTTAACTTCTGTTACGAGCTGCAGAAATGTCAATCTTGCATCCCAAGTTGTGATGCTCTCCAGCCCGTCTTATTTTCTTGCTGTGGTGAAGACCCTGCCTCATTCCCTTAACCAGAACACTACGTCATAGTTCCTCCTGTAACACATAACAGGAGTTCACCCAAATGTCATAAAAGACTTCATAGTTTTTGATTGAATTATTACAAAGGCAATCAACTTCAACTCTGCCTTTTTATAGATTATAACTCTGTATACAATTCTGCTGTGTATGTTTTACAAAAATGATACTAAAGACCATGTCAATGTACTGTAAGCAAGCAAAATGCACTTTACCATGTTTTTATTAAATTGTAGGAAAATGCGAACATTAGTAAAACAGGATTTTTTTAAAGAACTGTTTTGCAAATAATTCCTTTTATAATTTTTTCATTACTTGTTTAGAACTGTTTTGCAAACTACTTCCTTTAATAATTTTTTCATACTTGTATTTATACATTCATATTTTTGTACATTTATACTGTGCAGTAATATATAATTCAGAATAAATACTTTTAAACCCAATTTGAGTTGTTTTGTTTTTATATACTGCAGCTCTGTAGTCCAGTGCTACTGTGTAGGGGACCCAGGTTTGCATCAGAAGCCTAGCACTCTCTACAGGCAGGTGTAGTCCTGCTGAGGCAGCACTCCGTTCTGGGAGGTGCTTTAACTTCTACAGTGTCTCCCATGGAAGGTAGGTGATAAACACAGCTCAGATAAAGAGCATAGGGTGTCTGATGCTAAGGATGGCAAAAAGGAAAAGCTACAGATACTCTGGTACCATCAGCACAAGCCAAGAAAAAACCAAAAGAAAAGCATCTGACTGCACTTCCCTTGAACGGGACCAGGAGCCAGCAGTAGAACAGATAGCTATGCCCTCGGCAGAGGGCCCTACAGAAATGTGGCAATTCTTCCAGGCCTTTCAGGACATGGGAAACCTTGCTACTAACCCCCCCCCCCCAACTTATACTGGAGGAGGAGGATGAAGGGGAATCAACTGAATCTGAAATAACCTCTGAACAGGATTTTGGTTCCCCACCAAGAGTGAATGAGGACTTTTCCTCATATTCCATTTTTGTGAGGCTTTTGGGTTGACATTCTGGATATCCCTTCTGCAAAGACAGAGGAGGATATAGAAGAGGCAGAATTTATGAGTATGCTGATCCTGACCTCATCTAAAAGGCTCATAATATCCTTTTACAGATTCCTCAAAAAAGTCACTAGCAAAATTTTGGAACACCCAAATTCAGCTTCTGGCATTGACAAAAGTGTGGAAAAGGAAGTATGAAGCAGTGAAGCAGGGGGTAGATTTTTTTATTCCCACCCTGATTATGAAGGAGTTGTGCAAGCAGCCTAAGAGCTCCTGCAGCAGGCTACATCTTAAGGACTATGCCACCAGGCACTAGAACTCCATGGAAAACTTCTAGCCAGCAGTGCCCAACTGGGTCCCGCCCCTTACGTCAGTCCACCCACCGATGTCACCCTCTGTATAAAGGGTGCAGTCCCCAGACCCACCTCAGTTCTTTTCTCGACGTTGACCCGTGCACTTCGGCTCCTCGGACACCTCGTTGCATCTGTCGACCGCGATTTTGTGCTTCTTGTTAGCATACCCGTTTTTTTCTCTAAAAACTCCCGTTTATTCGATATAGTTTATGTCATCTCCGTCTTCTTTCTCTACCAAGCAGCGGAAATCCAAATGTCTGTGCAGGAGGCAGATTCCAGTGAAAGACAACCACACTCAGTGCCTCTTCTGCTTGGGGTCTGACCACAATGTTAATGCCTGCCCGGACTGCGCTGAATTTAACCAATGGACCAGGACCCATCACTGCAAGACACTCCAGGCCTACCTCATGGAGCGGCAACTCGATGTCCTCCAACAACCGTCGAAGGCCTGCTCCTCAGCCTCCTGGTTGCCAACTTCCCATAAGGAGAAACATGCAGGAGGGAAGCACCGTCACCAGGAAAAAGAGCACAGTAGGTTGGAGTCCCGCTCCAGATCTCCTCATCAGAAGGAGAAACCTTCTGGTTCACACTCGCAAGAGAGCAAACTCTTCCCCCCCCGCCAGGCCTTGTTTCCTCTAGCCTGCCATTGATGAAGGCTGCCACCCTTAACCTTTCGGTTGGTGGGAGTTCTTCAGGGCAAGGATCTTCAGGTCCCTCCCTGAGCCTTAGGCCCTTCCAGCATTCCTCAGGGTCTAAGGCCAGGGCATATGTCAACAAGGCTCACGCGTCTTCTGCCTCTAGTTCATCATTAGCTTCTGACGACCAACGCAGACACCGGGAACATTTCCGCTCCAGGGAATGCTTCCCTTGAGGGAAGTCATCAGGCACTAAGCTGAAATCCCTGATGCACACCTCTGATGACAGGCCTTCCGATAGGCGGAAGGATCAAGGGCAGGTGACACAAGATAAGGCATCCAGTGACCAGACGTCAGGGTCAGCTACCCTATCTCAGACACCTACAGGTCTACTGACTCAGAAGCCAGCGTCAGGACTGTCATCTCCAACAGATCAGCAGCCTGATGCCAGGACACCTGTTGATCAGACGCCGTACCAAACACCCAGTGCTCCGGTACCTGATGACCAGACGTCAGGGGACAAGACGACAGGTAACCAGACAGGTCTTGCAAACCTACCTAACCCTGACATGCCCAGATGTGACGCCAAGACCGAGTAATCCTTCGGATGCTGCCACAGGACCCACTGCCTCAGGTACCAGTGGTTCCCCTGGTGGACATCGGAAAACTTTTTGCATCGTGGTGGAACACGGTGAAAGGGGACTTACTTAAAAAAGATGACCCCCTCAACTCCCTCTCTGCCACAGCTTCTCACCCCGGTCCTGGACAAGGCTCTGATACCGGACACTCAGCCTGCACCTCCGCCCACCCCAGGAGCCCCACTCCTAAGGGTTCAGATTCAGAGTGTTCCAGACGTAGGGGCAGGCATCGCCACTCTTCCTACAGGTCATCTTCCTCCAATAACAGGAGCAGATGCTGGCACAGGCGCAAATGTTCGAGGTCAGCTTCCTCTTTCTCCTCCAGATGTGTCTCTTTTTTCTTCAGCAAGGGGTTACTCCCCAGAACTAGAAGGTCACCACAGTTCTCCCAGGTCCCCATCAGATGACCTGACCTTCATGGTCGTGATGCACCATATCCAATACCTAAACCAGTGAGATACAGAGGAACTGAACCTGGAGAGAAGAAGGCTAAATACCTTCTTGGGTATGAGTGACCCTAAACCCTTGGTCATTCCCCCCTCTGGTCCCTTCTTTCTAGGGCCTAACCAGACTGGCATGGGAGCACCGTTCTTCTTTTTCAGCTGTTCCCAAAAAGGCAGACAGGCTATACAGGCCTCCTAAAGCAGAGCCCTTCTTGGGAGAGAATCCAAGGGCAGATTCCATGGTCCTGACCGCAGCACCTGGCAGGACCAAGCAGCCCAAGAACATGAGCTCGCAGCCTCCCGACAAGGAATCTAAGAAGCTAGACCAGTTTGAGAGAAGAGTTTATGTCTCTTCCACTTGTTCCTTGCAATCCTTACATTTTCTGGCACACATTGGTGCTGTATCAAAAATCTCTGTGGAAGAAAGCCCTCAAGTTGGCCCAAAAACAACCAGACAATCCATCTCATATGGAACCTCTGGGTGTCCTTCAGTCCAGCCTGGACATAGGAAAGCATGTATTGAGGGCATCCTACAATTTAGCGGACACAGCTGCTAGAGCCGCGGCCACTGGGATCTGCCTCCACCACCAGTCTTGGTTGCAGGTATCCGGGTTTAGACAGGACCTCCATGATTCCATTCTGGATGCTCCCTTTCACAGACCCATCCTCTTCGGGGAGGAAGTACAGAAAATCATAACGGATCTGCAAGAGTCAGAAAAGGCAGTGCAGTCTGTTCATCATATGTCCCAGTCGGACCCCCAGCAGCCCAAGCGTAAGCCCTGTTTGATGCCTGGGTGCCCAAAAACAGAGAGGCCAAAAACCCTGAGGTCCTTTCAAGAGAAAGGCTCCTTCCCAACGGTCTGGGAACAGCGGGCCTAGGAGTGCCAAAGCCTCCCAGTCCTCGCTGCCCACCTCAGCCACCCATGCATGACTCCCTGCCTGCCTCCCCTTGTCCAGTGGATTCGATAGGGGAAGGAGTAGGGTGTCGGTTCTCCCACTACTTAGAAGGATGGACTAACATTACCACAGATGTATGGATTTGGGATATTATCGAAAAGAGTTATACGCAGGGGTTTGTTGACTTTCCCCCGGACAGTCCTCCAGCACCCTCTTGATATTCTCTGGCTTACACAGCCCTCATCAGGGGGAAAAAAAATCCAGGCCTTGCTCTTAAAACAAGTCATCGAGCCCATTCCTCTTCCTCAACAGGGAACTGGGTATTACTCCCACTTCTTCTTGGTTCCCAAGAAGATGGGGGACTTAAGACCCATACTGGACCTGAGTCAACTGAACCAATTCATCCAGTACAAAAGGTTCAGAATGGTGACCTTACCCAGCCTGATCCCCATGTTACGTCAGAGGGATTGGCTATGCTCCCTGGACACGCAAGACGCTTACTTGCACATCCCGGTGTTTCCAGCTCATCGGAAATACCTTCACTTCACCTTCCAGGGGAACCACTATCAATTCTGGGCTTTGCCTTTCGGCCTCTCCTCAGCACTGAGGGTGTTTACTAAATGTCTCACAGTAGTTGCAGCAACTCTCAGGAGACAGGGCCACTTTATCTAGCCCTACCTAGATGACTGGCTCCTAAATGCTCACTCCAGATTGCAGTTAATTCACATCCTCTCAGACACATTCCAGATGTTCCAGCAGCTGGGGATACAATTAACCTCCCAAAGTCCTGTCCTTGGCCCTGCCAATGTCTGCAGTACATAGGGGCCATTCTGGACACAAAGCAGGGGAAGGGCTTTCCTCCCACCCGACAGGACCACTCGGCTGAGAGATCTGGCATCCAGAATAGCTTCAGTCAACCTAGTCACAGCCTATGTTGTAACTTCTGAGACATATGGTGGCTGCCATACCTGCGATCCCGCTGGCACGCTTGCATATGAGAGTTCCCCAATGGACCCTAAGGGCTCAGTGGGACCAGAGGTCGGACGACCTCGAACATGCCATATGTACACTACCGGTCAAAAGTTTTGGAACACCCCCATTTTTCCAGTTTTTATTGAAATTTACGCAGGTTAATGTCTCAATGTACTCTGAAATTAAAGCATAGAACAAATAAACAATTGGAGATAAAAAAGAAATCATAGAATCATTTTGTTTAACAAAATTTAATCTAAATTTTTTGACTCATCAAAGTAGCCACCTTTTGCAGATATACTGTAACTGCCGAACACACTCGTGGCATTCTTCCTACAATGGACATCAAATATTGTTCGGGAAGTTCTTCCCAACACTGTTGCAGAAGTTCCCACAAATGTGTTGCACTTGTAGGTTGCTTTGCTTTCACCGTTCTGTCCAGTTCATCCCAAACCAGCTCGATGGGGTTTAAGTCTGGAGACTGTGCTGGCCATTCCATGATTTGAAGCCTACCGTCTTGTTCTTTTCCTCGAAGGTAGTTCTGACATAGCCTGGAGGTATGTTTGGGGTCATTATCTTGCTGTAGGATGAACCCCTGACCAACTAGGCATAGACCAGAGGGTATTGCATGGCGCTGCAAAATGCTGTGGTAGCTCTTTTGGTTCAGGGTGCCAGTCACTCTGTGCTATTGTCCTGTGAGCCGCCTATCATGCAAGCTGTTGACTCTCAGAAACTTGTCTTCTGATTCTGTTGTGGCTTTGGGTCTGCTAGACCTCTTCCTGTCAGAGTTTCCTCCAGTTTCCAAGTGCTTTTTGATGGTGTAGGAAACTGTACTCACCGACACCTTGGCTTTCTTTGCAGTTTCTTACAGCAGTTTTTGCTAACCTAAACTTTTTTTTTAACCTCTAGCAGTTTACTGCTTACCTTTGTACCATTTCAGGTTATTCACTGGACTTGAATTGCTTAAATTTCAATAAAAACTGGAAAAATTGGGGTGTTCTAAAACTTTTGACCAGTAGTGTATATCAAGGGCTGTTCAGCAAACTTTGTCATGGCGGCTAGCTTCTCCTAATTTGGAATCGGGAGTACCTTTCCAGTCCAGTTCACTGAACCAGATACTGACCACAGATGCAACAAGTTTAGGATGGGGCACTCACTGTCAGAATCACCGTACTCAGGGCACATGGTCAGACCTAGAAGTGCCCCTGCACATCAACATTTTACAGATGAGGGTGATTCTGTATGCCATGCAGGCCTTTTAGATGCACCTTTCCCAGGGTCCCCTGCTTGTTCAGACCAACAACATGTCGATGGTCTTTTATATCAACAAGTGGGGGGGGCGCATTTCTACCCTCTGTGCAGAAAAGCCATGAGAGTGTGGTACTGGATCCTAGAACATGGACTAATGCTGATAGCAGTTCATGTTCCAGGTGTCCAAAATGTCCTGGCAGATGAACTCAGCCGCTCTTGATCCAGGAACCATGAGTGGGAGCTGCTTCAAGAAGTGGTGGACAGCCTCTTTGAAAGATGGGGCCATCCAGAGCTGGACCTCTTTGCATCCCCATACAACGCCAAGCTGCCCAATGTTTACACGCTAGATCCCGGGCCTGCCTTTTTCTGGTGAGACTCGTCCCTCTGCTGGACAGGAAGGTTTCTTTCTAGGGACATGGATATGTTGTTCAATCCACACTGTCTGGCAGGTACCTTGCTGCTTTAAGATGTGCTGGAAAGTCTTCAGGCTGGCTCCTCCCACCCAACCCGATGGTAAAACCCTCGGCTCCACCCCATTACGCCAGATCTTCCTTACGGCTTAGAAGCTTAGGTTCCATCCTTAGCGCTTTTGCGTCTCTAGGCCTGGATCCTAAACCTTCGGTTTTACCAAAAATCATGCTTAAATTCACGAGACTTAAGTCTTCTCCTTCCCTCGTGACTGCGATGGATTCTAAATCTACTCCTGGCTTCCATTGGTACCCTTGCGGGCAGAAGATGTCTTGGACCGACCCACACACTACGTGCATCTACTGCCTTGGGCTTGGCCATGATTCGCAGGCTTGCGATCTTTGCAAGTCCTTCTCAGCTTCAGTTCTTGAAGTCTGCACTGCCCGACTCCAACTGGGGTGCCCCAAAAAATGGTTTCCACCGGTGAAGTTGAAGGAGGCTCATTGGGCAGTGTCCACTGCTGCAGGCTACGCAGAGCAGCTGGAGCAGTTAATCACCCTCGAGGAGGAGGTGGCCCAGGCCGCATCTTCTTCTTCCTCGGCGTCAGTGTTTATCACACTGTCCTTGGGCTCCTCCTATATTGCTTCCTTTCTGGAGCTTTGTCAGTCCCTCTTCACCAAGGGAGAGGGGCGCTCAGGGACTCACTTCAGTCAGTCAAAGAAGAAGGAACTGAAAGGTAAGTCCCACTGTCGACATTTGTGGAGCTGAGAGATCTCGCCCACGGAGCATCCCTTATCGACCTTGGTCGAGGTTGCGGCTAAGGCCGCTGGCTTTTCGGTGTCTCTGTCAGGTCAGCCGGCCAAGACACCCGTCGATATGGTCGAGATTTTTCGTGACCTGTTGGATAGGCTGTCGACTGGAGAGGCCGACAACCCCCTTTCACCGGTACCCCCGATGGTTACCGAGGACTTGCCTTGGCCTTCCGAGCCGAAGTCCCCGGTCAAGAACCCTGAGCCAGGGGATGAGCGGGTTTCCCCCGGCCCCTCTTAGACCCAACGTTGGCGATCCCGACGGTCTCGGTCCTCCTCCATGTTCCCGACTTGATGAAAAGCGGCGCAGCCGCTTTTCCTCATCATCCTCTTCGGAGGATAGGCTCCCACGCAAGTTGCATCAGCGCTATGAGGATATGATGTGGCAGCAGCTTTTATTGGCCGACAAAAAGCTGACTCCGTCGCCTTCCCCGGCAGTTAAGTGGCTGTCACCCGAACAGCTCTCGCCCTCAGCTCCTTGATCGAGGAGCTGACTCCGGCACCAATTGCTCGTCCGAAACCGGCTGCTCCACCCATTGTGATGGAACCACCACCCCCGCAACCAAAGACTGGGACCCCGACCAAGGATTCTTGGTCGGTTCAGGGCTTTCCCCACAGGTTGTCGGTAACTCTCAACCCCGATCAGCCTCGGTGAGTGGAAAGTGGCTCAGGTGCTCGGCAGCTGTTCGAGGACTCCTTGGAGTCTGACGACTCCTGCCTATATCCCAGGCCCTTCGACCTGAAATCCTCCGGGGGTCTGTCAGTGGACGAGAGCCCATCCTCATTCCTTGGTATTCTTCGGCTCATCTCAGAGTCTCCTGGGATGCAGTTCGAACCTGTGCAAAAATGGGCCAGATATCCCCTCACGGAGATTTTGGACCGAGGGGATTCCCCTACAGAGGCCTTCCCTGTGGCCGAGGCCATTGTTGGTCCGGCCTTGGAGTTGTGGCAGCAACCTGCCTCCTGTTCTGCGCCTTCAGCCAGGATGGCCCACAAGTATGCAGTCCCGACTGGTTCCCTCTCCCTGGATTTTCGGAGCACCCCTCAGCTGAAGGGCTGGTAACTGATAGCGTTTTCTGGTGCTCCGGAAATGCCAGGGACATAGAGAAGCCCCTGGACAAGGAGTCCAAAAAGCTGGACACCTCTGGGTGCAAAGTTTATGCTGCCTCCTCCCTAAGCCTTTGACAGGCTAGCTCGCCTCTACTGATGGTGCACTTTTCACATGCCCTTTTGGGCTCCCTGGATGAGGTGCTTCCTCATCGCCTGGCTGACCTTCAAACGACGATCAAGCAGGTGCGGGATGCCTTGGACATTGGAGACTCTTGTGCCCGGTCTGTAGCGGCCGCAGTAGCCATGAGCTGCAGAGCTTGGCTGCGGATCTCTACCTTCAGGACAGATACCCAGCACAAGCTGGCAGACGTCCCCTTATTGGGCACTGACTCGTTTGGGCCCGGGGTGGAGGGCCATCTCCAGAGGATCGAGAAGTCCAGTGCCACCTTGGACTCGGTCACGTCTGCCCAGAAGGACAAAAGGCCACCAGCAACAGTGTAAGCCCTTCCGCGCCTGCGACACGTCCGGTCCAGCAGCACCAGCAGCAGGGCCATCAAGCTCACGCTTGTCACCCCAAGGCCAAGCCTACCGCTTCCTCCAACAGGAAGCCTGGAGGGAAAGGTCCAGGCGGCTCCTCGGCCGGCCCTTCCTCCAAGCCTGCCCAGTGAAGGGTTGTGGGGTGCTGCCCCCAACCTCATCACTCCTCCCCTGGGTCTCCCTATGGGGGGACAGTTCAGCCACTTCCTTTCCACCTGGTCCACTATCATTATGGACCATTGGGTGATGGAAGTGGTTGGCAGGGGTCTGCTTCTGGAATTCGAGCGGACCCCTGCCTTTCAAGCCGTCGCCCCTCAGGGGGCTACCGGTTCTGCAGCCTTTCTGTCGGCTTGTCAAACCGACATAGCTCTGCTCCTCCAAAAGGAGGTGATCAGCAAGGTGGTGGATCCTCTTCCAAGCCCAGGGTTTGTGTCCAGGTACTTTCTGGTTCCAAAATGGACAGGGGACTGACGCCCCATTCTCGATCTGCATGACCTGAACAAGTTCCTAAGGCTGCGCACCTTCAGGATGGTCACTCTGGCTCAGATCATACCATCCTTGGAACTAGGCATGTGGTTTTGTTCTCTGGATCTCCAGGACGCGTTCTTTCACATCCCAATCCGTCCGTCACATCGGCAATTCCTCAGCTTTAGAGCAGAGGGATCCCTCTACAAGTTCTGGGCCATGCCCTTCAGCCTTTCTCCAGCACCCAGGGTCTTCACCAAATGCATGGCAGTGGTGACAGCATTCCTGTGGGGCCAAGGGGTCCAGGTGTACCCTTACCTGGACGACTGGCTGATAGCAGCCTCCTCCAGGTTAAAGGTGGAGCGGTCCAGAGATACGGCTCTCCAGGTCTGCTCTCAAATTGGTCTCCTGATCAACGAGACCAAATCGGAACTCGTGCCATCACAGGTGATTCAGTTCATCGGGGAAGAGGAGCCCGGCTTCCGGCAGACAGGGCCGAGGTCCTTTCCTCGTTTGCCCATTCATTTCAGGTTGGGTAATTGAGCCCTGCCTGGGACATTCTGCGCCTTCTGGGTCTTGTGGTGGCTTGCACGAGTGTGGTCCGTTGGGCCCGCTGGCATATGCTTCCCCTGCAATGGGGGCTGGCCCGCCAGTGGTCTCAGTGCTCCAGTCCTTTGGACCAGCCAGTAACCGTGACCCAAAAGATGTGGGATGGCCTGCAGTGGTGGCTCATCTCAGCTCATCTGCAGGAGGGTATTCCATTTGTCTGCCCGAGCCAACGGTCATCCTTACGACTGACGCCTCCTTGATGGGTTGGGGTACCCATCTGGGGGAGCTCTGGGCCCACGACCTCTGGTACCCTCAGGAGTCCCGATGCCACATCAACCTTCTGGAGCTTCGAGCAGTACAGCTAGCCCTCACTGCCTTTGCTCCATTTGTATGGGGTCAAGTGGTTCAGGTCCAGACGGACAACACCACAACCATGTACTATCTCATCCTTCAGGGCGGGATGCACTCCTTGCCTCTGTGCAAGGACGCTTTCAGCATTTGGTCTGTCATGATCAACCTGGAGGTGGATCTCCTAGCCGTCCATGTGGCAGGAGCCACAAACAGTCTAGCCTATGCACTCAGCCAAATATCTGGTCTTCCACAGGGACAAGGTTGTCCTTCGCCCCACCCAAAATTCCTTCCGAAGGTGGTGTCAGAATTTCACCTGAATCAGGTGTTGACTCTGCAGGTGTTCTACCCCAGTCACACCTCGGAGGCTGAATATAGGCTCCATACTCTGGACCCTAGAAGAGCGCTCGCTTATTACAAGGAATGGATGTCTGAAGTTCGGAGAGAGGTTCGCCAGCTGTTTGCCACCTACGCTGAAGCCTCGCCTGGCAGACCTGCAGCCAAGTGGACGATAAGCAGGTGGGTCACCTTCTGCATAGATCTCTGCTATAGGTTGGTGGGCATGGAGCCACCCAAAGAGATACGAGCTCATTCAACCCGCCATACCGCTGCTTCGGTGGCTGCTTCTAGGAACGTCCCTATCCAGGAAATCTGCAGGGCTGCTACCTGGAAGTCAGCACACACCTTTATTTCCCATTACCACATTGACCTAGAGTCACACCGGATGCTGGTTTTGGGATCTCAGTTCTCCAGTCCTTATTCCCCAAGTAAGTATCGGGCATTTGTGCCTTGCCTCCCTCATCCCGAACTGCTAGGAGTCTGCCAGACAGTGTGGATTGAACAACATATCCACGTCCCTAGAAATACAGGTTCTAGGAGCATGGATATGTTGTTCATCCACACTCTCTGGCATGTCCCTTTCCCCTTTAAATCTCACCGGAAAGTCTTCAAGCTGGCTCCATCCACCCACCCAGGTGGTATATACCTCAGCTCTGCCCCATGATGCCAGATCTTCCTTTCCGCTGGAAGATTCAGGTTCCCTCGTGCTACTTCAGCAGTTCGTAGGCCCTGGATTCTCAACGACGGTTTTCACCGCAAATGCTTTCTCTAAAACTCTCATTAGAGTTTACGATTCCAATCCGAGTGCATCAGACATGGAGGACAAATCGTCCCCCGGATTCCGCCGGTGTCTCTGCGGACAGAAAATGTTGCGCACCGATCCCCACCTCTTGTGTGTCTACTGCTTGGGTGTCATACATGACACCACCTCTTGCACCATCTGTCTGGCTTTCCATCCCAACGTCCTGGACACCGCAAGGCATGCCTAAAATTGGGGAGACCAGAGCTTCGCAATCCACTGGTGAAATCGAAGGAGGCAAGGTGGGCGGTTTCTGCTGCTGTGGGTCCGTCGAGCAGCTCGATCAGATGGCTTTCGAAGAGGAAGCTGCTCAAGCTTCGGCCAGCCGAAGTATTTTCGTGCCTCTTAACCTTGGCTCTTCACTTAGTCCTTTCGAGAGCTGTGCCAGTCTCTCCCCACCAGGGGTGAGGCGCCCTCGGGCTCACACTCCTCCCGCCCTAGGAAAAGGGACAAGGATCCCAAGTCTTCTTCATCCTGAAGGAGCCATTCCTGGGACCGAGAGAGAGGTCCAACTCTCAGGAACTTGCAGTCTCGACCTCGGTCGAGATTGCTTCTTCGGCCACTGGCTTCCTCATACCTTCCTTCAGGCCAAGGCACCGAGACGAGAAAACGTCTGAACCAGCCATGATTTCTGTCAACCAGATCGAGCCTTTGTCGCCGACTCCGGTCGCCGACTCCCTGGAAAGGACACCTATCCTTTCCTTCCCCGATGAGCAGACCCAGCCCTCGGGTGTCCCGATCGAGAGAAAGATGCCGGAACCTCAGTTCTCACCGACTCCGGCTTCTCCCGATCGAACAAGCTGACCCCGTCAGTCTCGATCGAGGACCAGGACCCCTTCAGTCGAAAAACTGAAGAAGGGTCACAAGCACTCCAGGAAGAGGCGTCACCACCGATCCTCATCCTCCTCAGATGAGGAGAGACTTCGGACGGAAGCTCCGTCGATGTTATGAGGATCTCATGTGGCAACAGCTGATTCTGACCGGTCAAAAGCTGGCTCCATTGGCAACACCAGCCATTACTTGGCCCCAGCCTCTCAGGCCGACACCGACCCCTCCAGAACCGAAGACCTCGGTTCCCCCACTCGTAGGGCCAGCACGCATTCCAGCTCGGCCTATCTCAGTCCCCCCACCGATATTGGTGGAACCACCGCCTAAGTAGCCTCAGGGAGGGGCTCCCTCGAAAGAGGACCAGACAGACACCGGCCTCCCCCATCATTTGTCCATTACTGTTGTCCCCGATCGCCCTCGGCGTATCTAGGGAGACATAGGCTGGAGACCTTTATATCCCGACTCTTCGGACTCGGATGCCACTGGTCTGCACTTGCATCCATGGGATGACAAGTCATCAGTGGCAGGCTTGGAGGAAGGTCCTTCCTCTTTTCAGGGCATCCTCTGCCTGATTTCCAAATTGACCGGAATGCCCTTGGAGCCTATCCGAAAGAAGGCGGAATACCCCCTCACGGATATCCTCAAGAGGGAGGATACCCAGACGGAGGCCTTTCCAGTGGCCAAAGCCATTGTTGGCCTGGCCCTTGAGCTATGGCAGTGCCCTACCTCCTGCCCTGCTCCATCTGACCGCATAGCCCGCAAGTATACAGTACCCATGGGGTCCTTGGTGGGTTTCACAGAGCATCCCTTGGCCGAGACCCTTGTGACTGCTTCTGTGTTTAGACGCATGGGTATCTCAGCTAACACTGACCGCCCTCCGGACAAGGAGTCCAAGAACATGAACCATTCTGCCTGGAAGGTTTATGCAGCCTCATCCTTCGGCCTTCGTCAGGCCAGCTCAGCTGTGATCATGGCACACTTCTCTTATGCCCTCTTGGGGTCACAAGATGAAGTCCTCCCTCATCTCCCAGTGGACATGCAGATCACGGTGAACCAGGTCTGTGACCAGGGCCGTGCTGTTGTGAAACAGCAGCTCCAGACGGCCCTGGACATTGGAGATTCCTGTGCCCGCTCCTTAGCAGCCACAGTGGCTACTCGCCGCAGGGCCTGGCTGAGGTTATCCTCCTTTCCAGCAGATACTCAGCACAAGTTAGCTGACATGCCCTTCCTTGGCACCGATCTCTTCGGTCCGGGAGTGGCAGGTCACCTCCAGCAAATAGAGCAGTCCAATGCCACCTTGGATGCTACCTCTGCAAAGGGTTCTTCTTGCAAGACCCAGCAGAAGCACAAGACGAAGCCCTTTCAGCACTGTTCCCCTGCAGTTAGGCAGCCCTCCTATCAAGGAGGCCAGCAGCAACAGCGGGCTCAAGCTTGGTGCCCCAGGCCCAAGCAGGGTCCTCAACAGCCCCATAAAGGAGACTGAGGCGCAGGTCCAGGAGCCTCCTCCTCCTCTAAGCCTGCTCAGTGATGGGTTGGGGGTTGCCACCAATACACCCATCATGCCAGCTCTGGGTTCTCCAATGGGGGGCCGGCTCCACCACTTCCATTCCGCCTGGTCCGATATCACTTCGGACAGGTGGGTTCTGGAAGTGGTCAGCCAGGGACTGCCTCTAGAATTCGAGCAGTACCCTCCCAGCCAAGCCAAGCCCCTTGGGAGGAAAGGATCTCAGCTCGCACTCAGTCGGCTCTTCGGGATGACATTGCTGAGCTCCTCTGCAAGGAGGCGGTAGCTCCAGTGCCGGATCCTCCTACAGACCCAGGCTTCATATCCAGGTACTTCCTGGTTCCGGATGGTAACTCTGAATCAGATCATACCATCTCTGGAGCGAAACATGTGGTTCTGTTCACTGGATCTGCAGGACGCGTTCTTTCACGTCCCAATCCATCCGTCCCACCAGCGGTTCCTCTGCTTCAGGGTCAAAGGGACCCTGTACGAGTTCCGAGCGATGCTGTTCGGCCTGTCATTGGCCCCTTGTGTCTTCACCAAGTGCATTGCAGTGGTGGCAGCCCATCTTCGGCGTCGAGGAGTTTAGATATACTCCTATCTTGACGACTGGCTCCTGGCGGGTCCCTCCCTTCAGGAGGTGGAGAGGTCCAGGGATCTGGCCCTCCGAACCTGCTCTCAACTTGGCCTCCTTATCAACGAGGCCAAGTCGGAACTTGTGCCCTCTCAGGTGATGGGCTTTATCGGGGCAGAGCTCGACTCTCATCAAGCCAGAGCTCGGCTCCTAGCAGACAGGGCGGAGGTTCTCTCCTCCTTTGCCCAATCATTTCTGGTTGGGCACTTGTGCCCTGCCCGGGACTTTCTGCGCCTTCTGGGCTACATGGCAGCGTGCACCTCGGTGGTCCGTTGGGCCAGGTGGCACATGCGCTCCCTCCAATGGGAGCTGGCCACCCAGTGGACTCAGCGATATGGTCACTTCAACCAGCTGATCACTGTAACCCAGAAGATGTGGGACACTCTCCAGTGGTGGACCGTCCCAGACCGATTTCAGGAAGGATTCCCATTTGTCCACCCTGAGCCGACGGTCGTCCTGATGACCAATGCCTCTCTCATGGGCTGGGGAGCCCACATGGGGGACAACAGGGCCCACAGGTTCTGGACCTCTGAGGAGTCCCGATGCCACATCAATCTGTTGGAGCTCAGAGCAGTCAGACTGGCCTTGTCAGTTTTCGCTCCTCAGCTCCAGGGTCAAGTGGTTCAAGTCTAGACGGACAATACCATGACCATGTACTACCTCAACAAACAGGGCGGCACACACTCCTGTCTGCTATGCAAGGAGGCGCTCTGAATCTGGACTCTCGCCAGCCGGTTGGAGGCAGATCTCCTTGCCATCCATGTGGCAGGAGTCTTGAACCAACTGGCGGATGCTCTCAGCTGCTTAGGCCAGTCATCCCACGAGTGGTCTTTCCATCCAGAGGTAGCTTACAATCTGTTCTCCCATTGGGGCAAACCGTTGGTGGACCTGTTTACCTCCAGGGAGAACACCAAGCTGAGACTGTACCATGCCCACCCCCTCAGCAGGGCTCACAGCAGGAGGATGCCTTCTTGAGGCCGTGGACTTCAGGCCTCCTCTACGCCTTCCCTCCATTGCTACTCAAGGTGAGGAGGGACAAGGTGAAGGTGGTTCTGGTAGCCCCAGACTGGCCCCGCCAGTTCTGGTATCCAGATCTCCTCAGCTTCAGCTACAGGGCCCCAGAGCGGCTTTGTACACACCCGGACCTGATATCATTGAACCAGGGGAAGGTATTCCATCCAGACCTTCAATCCCTGCACCTCACAGCCTGGTGCCTGAGCGTCTAGAGTTCCAGGCTCTGGGTCTTTCCGAGGATGTCTACACTGTGATGGAGGCACCTTGTAAGGAATCGACCAGGAAATGTTATGCCTTCAAATGGAAAAGGTTTTCCATTTGGTGTCAGGGTAGGAGTCTGGACCCCTTATCCTGCTCTGTGGCTAACATTTTAGACTACCTTTGGTCTCTTCAAAGGGGTTCTATGGTCATTGACCCTTCAGGTGCACCTGGCAGCCATCTCTGCTTACCGGGCGCAGGCCGGTCAGCTGACATTGGCACAGGAGGCAGTGGTCGAGCGCTTTTTCAAAGGCCTGGATCACATATCCCCTCCAGTGCATGAACCTCCACCTCCATGGGATCTCTTGCTGGTTTTGGCAAAGCTCATGGGCAAGCCATTCGAACCCATGCACAAGTGTGAGCTCTCACACTTTTCATGGAAGACAGCCTTCCTGGTGGCTATCACGTCAGGCAGAAGGACAGGGGAACTCCAGGCACTTTCGGTGGACTCCCCTTATCTGGTCTTTCACAGGGACAAAGTTGCCCTGCGCCCCCACCCGAAATTCCTTCTGAAGGTGGTGTCAGAGTTTCACCTTAACCAGGTGTTAACTCGATCGGTATACTACCCTAACTACACCTCAGATGCCGAGTACAGGCTCCATACTGTGGACCTCAGATGTGCTCTCTCCTATTATAAGGAGAGGACGGCAGAAATTCAGGGAGAGGTTCGACAGCAGTTTGTCACCTACGCTGAAGCCGCTTCTGGCAGACCTGCTGCGAAGCGGACCATTGCTAGATGGATTACATCATGCATAGGTCTGTGCTATGAACTGGCAGGCAAGGAGCCTCCCAGAGGGCTAAGAGCTCATTCTACCCGCCATACGGCTGCATCGGTGGCTGCTTCCAGGGACATCCGTATCCAGGAGATCTGTCGGGCTGCTACCAGGAAGTCAGCAAACACCTTCATTACCCACTACCACATCGACTTTGAGTCACGCCGGGATGCTGGTTTTGGGGCCTCGGTTCTCCAATCTCTTTTTCCTAAATAGGGGGTGTGCATCTTGTCTCCCTTCTCCCAGAGAACTGCTTGGAGTCTGCCAGAGAGTGTGGATGAACAACATATCCACACTCCTAGAAGAACAGGTTACTCACCTGTAACAGTAGTTCTAGGAGTGGTATATGTTGTTCATCCACACAACCCATCCAACCTCCCCGGCTTTGATGTACAAGCTGGCCTCCAGCGGGCTAGATCTGGCATCATGGGGCAGAGCCGAGGGTTTTACCACCCGGGTGGGTGGGAGGAGCCAGCTTGAAGATTTTCCAGCTCATCTTAAAGCGGCAAGGTACCTACCAGACAGTGTGGATGAACAACATATACCACTCCTAGAACTCCTGTTACAGGTGAGTAACCTGTATTTACGCATTCCCTTCCTTTCCTCTTCTGCAGAGGGTGTTGCTCAAGCTGCAGGCCGAAGGGGCGGCAATGATTCTGATAGCCCCTTTCTGGCCTTGCCAGATATGGTTCCCCCTCTTGCAGAGATTGGCAGTGGAACCTCCTTTCCCACTACCTCTGTCATACAGCTTGCTGTCCCAAGACCAGGGAACACTAGTCCACCCAGATCTTCTGTCCCTACGCCTTCATGCATGGCTTCTGCAGACCTAGCTGTCTTCCATCATAGAGTTTCGCAGAGTGTGGTTGAAATCCTAGTAGAGGCAAGAAAACCATCTACACAGGCTACGTATGCCATGAAGTAGAAACGCTTTTGCATCTGGGCAGCTGCACATTTCCTGGACCCCTTTTCTTGCTCGATGAACTCAGTCTTGGAGTATTTTCTCTCACTCTCGGACACAGGGCTGCACTACTCATCCATTAAGGTGTACCTCTGTGCCATCTCGGCTTATCATGCACCTGTGGAGGGTAGAAACATTGCTCAGTTGAATCTCCTCTGTACCTTTCTTATTTATTTATTGAAATTGTTTCACCAGGAAAAGCACACTGAGCAACAACTGCTCGTCTCCCAGTGCGACCATGGGTTGAGGGGTACAGTGGGGAGGATAACATGAAGGTTATCATGCATCTTACATATTTTACATATATTTGACAGAATACAGAAGCAAGGATAACATTTTACATACATTTGACAGAATACTGAGCATGGATAACATTAGTTCACTAACAGACATGGTAATAATAACAATGTGGATAAACAGTTCAGGCTAGCTGCTGGGATATGTAACACTGAATGAATAAGTGCAGAGCTGGCTAGCAGTTGGACTGTTCACCAGAACAAGAGATCAAGTACAGTAGTTGGGCATTGAGTCAGCTAGTGTAATGCACTTGGTGCTACTGGAATTTGGGGGGGATGCACGGGTGAACGGGGGTGTTAGGTGCAGGGGCAGTTTACCGAGTAGAAGTTGGCAAGGGCAGTAGATAGTGATCAGACAGAGGAGGAGGTGGTGGTTGTGAGGAGAGTGAGTTCAGAGAGTTGAGGGAAGTGGCGGGGAGAAGGCGGTACGACAGGTTCTCCCATTTAGAAATTCAAAAGGAGCCGGGAGTCTAGGGACCTCAGGGCATGGGTGGATGCCGGGGGGGAGGCAATTGTGTGGAGGCCAGGTAGGCCGGGAGGGCACCTAGCCAACACTTTGAGATAAACTAGGCACAGTGTATTAAGCGGCGGTTTTCGAGGGAGGGGAACGCAAGGGAGCGGTAGAGCTCACAATGATGGGTGTGAGGTGGAGCGTCGAGAGCAAACCGGCAGAAAGCATTAAAAAGGGTATCTAACTTGGATAAGACAGTCTTGTGGGCAGCACTGTAGACAATATCACAGTAGTTGAAAGAGGGAAGTATCATCTTCTGGATGAGATCACGTTGAACAGTAAAGGGGAGACTATTTCGGTTCCGATATAGAGCCCTGAGCTTGGGGCAAAGTTTTTTCAAGATGGAGTCTGTGTGGACGGAGAAGGTTAGGTGGTGGTCAAGCCAAACTCCAGGATACCGGAAGGAGGTGACATCTTCCAGCACGGTCCCATCGAGGGTGTGGAAAAGAGGAGGGAGGGAAGGGAGCCTGGCTAGACGCTGAGTTGTGTGAAAGTCATAGTGACTGTTTTTCTCACGTTTAGAGAGAGCTGGTGAGAGTTGAACCAGTGCCGGACTTTGTTGAAGTCAGCCTGGAGGTTAGAGGCAACCAAGTCCGGATAGGAGCTGGAGGAGAATAGGACAGTATCGTCTGCATACACGTGGATCGAAGAGGGGGAACAGGTTTGAGGCAGGTTGTTTAAGAAAATGGAGAATAGAATGGGGCCAAGCACCGAACCTTGGGAGACACCAGTGGTCATTGGAAGGGGGTTGGGATGTGGCATCAGCAATCCTTACAGATTGAGTTTGGTCTGTAAGATAGGCACTGAACCAACCGGTAGAAGATGTGGACAGGCATAATAGTAGCAGGGGGTGAGAGACCGTATCGAAGGATTTAGCCAGATCGATGAAGATGGCAGAGGTGATAAGACCTCTACCCATTCCAGATTGGATGGTGTCAGTGAACCTTAGTAAGGAGGAGGCTGTGGAGTGATCCTTCCTGAAGCCGGACTGGAAGGGTTTGAAGAAATTTTAGTTAGAAAGATAGGAAGTTAGCTGGGCAAGCACAAGGTGTTCTTGCAGTTTTGCAAGAGCAGGGAGGAGGGAAATTGGTCAGTAGTTTGAGGTGGAAGTGGTGACTCCTCCTTTAGGGAGGGATATAACAATGGCATGCTTCCAAGACAGAGAGACAGATGCAGTGACGAAGGATTGATTTAGGAGGTAGACAGTTGGGGTAGCTGTGGCTGTGGCCGGAAGAAAGAAAAGTTTGGGGTCCAGCCCATCAGGGGAATTCCCTTCAGAAGGGTTTAAAGTTAGCAGGGCCTCAAGAGCTTCAGTCGGTGAGATTTCCTTGAAGGAGAAGGTACTGGCTCCATGAGGTTGCTTGGGCCCTGATTGTGGTGAGGGAGGTGATGGGGAGGGCAGGGAAGAAAGGAGGGAAGAGGCACAAGTGGAGAAATATAAGTTGAGCTCCGAAGCGACTGCACTAGGATCTGAGAGGATGGAGTTGTTTACGCTAAGGAGAGGAGTGGGATTAGCTGCAGGGGGTGAAAAGAAGGAGTAGATGATCTTCCAGAATTTGGAGGGGCTATTCAGGTTAGACTGGAGTGAGGATCTGAAATACTCTGCTTTAGCTAGACAAGTTGCTCTGGTGCACTTGTTCCACAGAAAACGGTAGTGGGAGAGGTCACAAGGTAGGACTGAGGATTTGTAATTTCGCCATGCTTTATCTTGGGCATTCATACAAGCTAGGAGTTCTTGAGTGATCCAAGGCAGTTGGTTGTCGCGTACCGTGGTATGGCATAGTGTATCCCATACCTTAAGGAACATGTTTTTGAAGTGCAGGAGGGTATCATCTGTGGAGCTGGAGGGGGGAGAGGGGAGCCAGTTTGCTAGTCCAAGGTCGTTGAGTAGGGGTGCGAGATTGAGGGATTTGAAGGACCGTTGGACCAAGAACTTGGGGGGAGATTTAGGGAGGTGGATTTTGTGAACTAGGTAAATGATATGGTGGTCACTCATGGAGTCAGGGAGTAGTCCTGCTTGGATGACTCTGTGAGGGTGGGTGGTCAGATCCCAGTCTATAAGGGAGTGGTTGCCTGATCTGAGGTTCAAGCGGGTGGGATCAGTAATGATTTGGGATAGATTTAGGGCAGACATTTCTATCCAGGTTTTGTTGAGAGCTGGTGCTAGCCAATTGTGGTTAAAATCACCCATTGTGTACAATTCCCCTGTGGGGTTAGGGACCCGATTTGTGTAAGGAGGTCGGTGACAGTTGTAGCCAGGGTGCCAGGTCGGCAGTAAATTCTGGCAATGTATACTGGCAGCGAGAAAGGGAGGGTGAGTTGCAGCAGTAAGAGTTCATAAGCTTTATGTTCAGCTTTAGCTAAGATTACTGAATAGCGTAGGTCTGAGCTTATGTAGATGGCCACGCCACCACCTCTGGTTGCCCTGTCCTGGCAGGCCATTGTGTATCCAAGGATTGTGACTGAGAAGTCAGAAATGTTTTTATTTAGCCACATTTCAGAGAGGATGAGGACATCAGGGGCGTAGTGGGCTGTGAGTACTTGGAGTTGGTCGAGTTTGAGGGCTAGGCTGCATATGTTTAGGTGAAGGAGGCAGAGGCCTCTGGGGAGGGGAACTCCTAGTGGTTGGGTGGATGCGGGTAACAAGGGGGAGGGGCCAGCAGAGGTGGATGGGGTGGTCGGGGGTCCAGGGTTAGGGTGTATGTCCCCTGCTGTGAGGAGTAGGAGGGCAAGAGATAGGTGGTGTGCTAACAGATGGAGGCATCTGAAAGTGAACAAGTGCTGCTGCCTGAGGAGGCGGGCATAGGCATTTGTGTGAGCATCAGAGGTGGGGCGGAAAGCAAGTAGGTGCAGAATAGTCCAGGAAAGCGAGGGCCTGATTAGGAAGGGGGAGGGACATACAGTAGAGTGAGACCAAGTAGGAGTGAGCAAGAGAGTAGACGCAAGGTTGGTGGGGCAGGGAGGAATTGTGATGCATGGCAGAAAAGGGGAGGGGGGCATGGGGTTGATAAGAGGCATGGTGGAGAGGAGGGGTGGGAGACAGGAGAATAGGCAAATGAGTAGAGGCAAGTAGCCAGTCGGGTAGGCAGCGGCACCGAGACTAAAGAGCAGCATCCCGAGTTGTGTAGGCTTTTTGGAGGAGATAGTGAACGAAGGATTGGTTGGGTTGTAAGAGAGTGGTTGGGAATCTAAGGAAGCCGGAGGTCGCCAATAGGCTTATTAGGAGGGGACAGAGAGACAGGGATTGAATGGATCGTAAGAGAGTGGTAGGGAGGCAGTGGCAAAGCAGCAGGTGGCCAATAGGAGGGGTACCGTGGAGAATGGGTGGGCAGATGGTGTATTTAATAAGTGGAGGGGCGGGGTTTATGGAGGGAGACAAAATGTTACAGACAGAGTGAGATGGGGTGGGGGGTAGGGAAATTAGCAATACAATAGCCTTGAGAATTTGGGCGCCAAAAGAGCTGGCTCAGTAGAGGGGTGGCGTGGGAGTATACAGAAA
Organism: Neoceratodus forsteri; assembly: GCA_016271365.2. Classification (NCBI taxonomy): domain Eukaryota; kingdom Metazoa; phylum Chordata; order Ceratodontiformes; family Ceratodontidae; genus Neoceratodus; species Neoceratodus forsteri. Next base: position 445,438,427 of record CM057452.1, read on the forward strand.
CAGAAAGAAGCTGTAGCACTTAACACACTAGTTCTATACAATTTTTAGCAGTTCAGGAACAGGTTTTTGCAACTAAAATACTTTTCACATTTAAAATGAAAAAATCTTTTCGGTCAGAGCCCAGGCGGCAGGGAGAGAAAAGGAGAGCCAATCAGCTGAGACTACCAGGTGGGGCATACTTCATTTAAAACCTCCCATCAGGGATCCTGTTCCCCTGTGGGATCTTTTATTTATTCTAGAGAAATTAACCTTGCCTCCCTTTGAACCGGCTGTGGATTGCAACCTTCATTTCTGTCATGGAAAGCGTTATTTTTAGTTGCCATTACTTTGGCTCGAAGAATTTCAGAGCTTCAAGCACTCATGTGCAAAGAACCTTATTTAATTTTTCTCAGAGACCAGATGTCTCTTCGTATCAATCCTAAGTTTCTACCCAAGGTAATATCTGAGCTGACACTGAACCAGGAAATCTGCCTTCCGGTTTAGTAACCTGAGTATTCAAATAGGGGAGAGGCCCTCCTTCACACTCTAGACATCCACAGGATCCTTCATTACAACTTAGACCGTACTAAATCGGTCTGCAAGTTGGATCAGTTGTTTGTTTCGTTTGCCCCCAGGGCTCTGGGGAAGCCAGTTGCAAAACAAACCCTGTAAAAATGGTTAGCCAATTGCATTGTGTTCATCTATAAAAAGTATGACAAACCCTTGCAGGGGCCAGTCAAGAGACATTCTACAAGGGGGTGGCTGCATCCTTCGCAGCTACGAAGAATGTTTCTATGGCAGACATCCACACTGCTGCAACCTGGAACTCGTTACATACTTACGTCAGGCACTACACTCTCGACATTGCCTCCAGAAAAAGAGCAGGATTTGGCCTAGCTGTGCTTCAAGGCCTCCTATCATAAGAATTCCATGGGTTTTTCCTACCACCCTGTTTTTTTTTCTCTCCTTCTGGGACACTGCTTGGGACTCAGTCCTTAAGATGTAGCCTGCTGCAGGCGCTCATACTTGGAAGTAAGACAGTACAGCTACATAAGAACTTACCGTAACAGTAGCTCTTCAAGAAGAGCTCCTGCAGCAGGTGCTATTTTCTGTCCCACTATAATGTTTTCTCCTTCTGGGAATTTTTCGGCACCTACCTCAGATTCCTTCTGCTGAACAACCTCCAGGTCTCTGGCGGGTGAACGGAGGTGGGGCTGGGGACCATTCCCTTTATAAAGAGGGTGACGTCAGTGGTCAGACCGATGTAAGGGGTGGGCCCCAGTTGGGTACTGCTGGTTAGAAGTTTTCCGTGGAGCCCTAGTGCCTGGCAGCATAGTCCTTAAGGTGTAGCCTGCTGCAGGAACTCTTCTGGAAGATCTACTGTTATGGTAAGTTCTTACGTAACTCTACATTGTCATTGCCAAACATTTGCATGTATGGTGTGTGGCAGGCATGTGTAATGAGAGGAGTAATTTGTGGTGGATCCTGACTTCCTATTAACTAGAGGTCTGTATCTGCGCTGTTATTTAGAACTGTCAGACTAACCTACTTGTCCAGACGCAGTGAATGGACCCAAAAGGCCTTGACACGCACATCAATCCCTTGTGAGGGAAAGCTCCCTGGCCCACCACAAGATGTCATGTGTGCGCCAGAACACTACTGTGTCCTTCCCCAGGCTGGAACCAATGATGTACACTGCAGTGCCTTTTCCACAGCCTCGGCCCATTCAGTCGGCTCACTAAGCTTGTATCCAAACTCAGGTCACTGGCACAGGAAGGCAGCGTGATCCCCACTGGACCAATGGCCTTGCCTGCAAACAATGTTACCTTTTAAAAAAATTTTGTAACAATTTTGACCCCAAAATTTAAACATAGTCTTTTTATGACCCCCCCACACACACTTCTGCACGTGACTGGTGTCATAAAATACTGACTGAAACATCATTTTGTGCCACAAGTGCAAAATCACATTTTGGCCAGGATTCAAAAAATGGCAGCTGATGGGTTCATTAGGTGGTGTGAAAAAATGACCGTTGAAAAATTGGGATCAAAATATTGAAAATTATCAAAGTTATGAGCACGCCTTGACAAATGTCAATGTATCTTCATAACTTTGTTGTTTTTTAATTTTTTGACCACAAATTTTCAACAGTTTTCTTATGACCTCATCTCATGAACCCAGTAGGTAAAAATTTTCAGTTCTTGGGGAATGGATATGGTTCACTTATCACACTCTGGCAATTCCACTGGAATGCAATGATTGTCCAGACATCTTTAAGCTTTTCTCCTCCCACCACCCGGGCGGCTATATCACCCGACTCCACCTCATTGTGGCAGGGTTGAACAAGACCCTGTCCCATTTGTTATTCAGAAACAGTTTAAACACAAGGATCTGTTCTGTCCTCTGCTCTTCTGTCTCTTGTCTGTCTGGTTGGCCAACCAAATGTTCTTGTGAGACCTAGGAACTGATCACTCCGACGGTGTCGCGATTCTCTGCCTCTCACTATCTCTCTGCCTTCACTTGCTGTTTCTGTCTTTTCTTTCCCCATGCGTGTTTGCATTTATAAAAATATATGTGAATTTTTGTGTGAAACTGTAAGTAATACTGGGATCCCTTAGTTTGAAACTGTATGTAGATATACCGTTGAAATGATTGGATAAAGCTATTTGGAATTTAGGGGGCTAACCTTGGCATGCAGCACAAACTTTTTTGCAGAGTTGTCAATAAGAGGCCAGTTCTGGGATATCATGTTCTGTTTTGTTGTACCTGCAAGGAAAGAAACTTACAAAGTTCTGGTCTCTTCATGAGCTCAGGGGGCAGAAATAAGAGCAGCAATCCTTTTGCTAGAGTGAGAGAGAGACTGAGAAACTGAAACTTGGAATTAGAGAATCCCTCAGACAAAGGACTTTGTTTTCCCTTTTTGTACTGCTTTGTAAAGAGTTGTATTGAATAATTTTTATTTTTATTTTACTGTTATTGGAAAAGAATAAAATGCTACTTGCGAATTCTACCTGCTCCTGGTCTTCCTATGCTTCCTGACCTATGCCTTGATGACAGATGGTGTCAGCCGAAGTGGGATTTACGCCATGCATACTCTTAAAGCAGGAATTTTGTGCATGGGTACTGGAATTGGTACCAGGGAAGCATAGCAGAAAGGCATGGATTCTGCAGCAGCAAGACCAGGAGTCATTACCAGAAAGATGGCAGCCAAACTAGCAGAGATAGAAGTCCAAGCTGAGACTGTACAGCCAGCACCAGCGATTTAAAAAATAAACAGGCAGGGACAGAACCTGAAAGCCTGACTGCGTTTTTCAAATGGTGGGCTATACAACAAAAAGTGATGGAGAAACAGAAAAGGGAAGAAATGCAGCAACTTGAGAAGCAGAGAAAAGAAGAAATGCAGCAACTCGAGAAGCAAAGAAAAGAAGAGATGCAGCGACAGGAGCAGCAAACAAGAGAATGGATGCAGTGACGGATGGATGCCTTGCAAGTTATCAAAGCTGGAGAATCTGGCACTGGTCCAGCAGAGCAACAAGACACAAACAACTTAAAAGACATTAAACTTGCAAAGCTGTATCCCTCAGATGACATTGATGCATACTTGACAACTTTTGAAAGGGTTACCTGAGCCTGCCAGTGGCCAAAGCAGCAATGGGCAATCAGACTGGTACCTTACCTGACAGGTAAAACCTAAGTTACCTACAGCAGTATGGATACTACACAGTCAGAAAACTATGACCTTGTGAAAAGAAAAATCCTGAAAAGATACATCTCAAGAGAGACCTACAGGCAAAGATTCCGGTCCCTGAAGTACAACTCATTCGACAATCCGTATTTATTTATTTATTTATTTATTTTTTATTTATTTAAGAATCAGTTTACAACCTTTGAGCCAGAGGCTCGTTTACAAAGGTACTTCGTCACATAAAGACATACATTGCGTTTCAGTTACATAGCAAAGATTTGCCAAAAATCAGTAGGCATTCACCAGAGGTGCCACGTCACATTGTGGTCAGACAGATACAATTGGGTACAGGGTACATGTAATCGATAGCAGGTATTAAACAAGTTGGTATCAAGTGAGCAATTCTGGTAGATAAACATTGAAACAGCTGGCACTGGCCAGGTTAAACCTAGGCATGGTGGACATGGAAGTGGTGTAGGGGATGGTTGGGTGGAGAGCTGCCCGAGGGGCATTGTCAGGAGAGAAATAAAGAGGTGGAGGCTATGTTCAGAGACAGGAGCAGTTACGAGTGCTGAAGATGCGTTCCAGTGCGGTTTTGAATGTGGAGATGGTGATGGCATTGGTGATGGTGGCAGGAGAGAGTTAAACCAGGTTGGGGCTCTATAGCTGAAGGACCTCTGGCCACGGCTGGTTCTTGTTCTGGGGACCTTTAGAGTGGTCTTGTAGGAAGACCGTGTTGCAATGGTGGGAGGCTCTGGTGGATGGATGCTGTTACCCCAGGGGAGAGCCAGTAGGGTTTTTGGTGAGGAGACAGGTCTGGTATCGGAGCCGTTCATCCAGGGTAAGCAGGTTAGCATCGACATATAGCTGACAGGTGTGTGTGAGTCTGGGGGCACCAGTAATTAATCTGCACGCTTTATTCAGGGTTAGGTGAATTTTGTTTAGTGCAGTGGTGTCGGCAGCACCGTATACTGGTAGACCATAGTCTACAAGGGACAGAACGGACGACGTAACCACGGAAGTCTTCACCCAACTCTGAGAACTCCTTATTAAATGGCTCCAACCAGAGGGCAAAACACTCCCACAGATAAATGACACATTTACAATAGAGCAATTCATCAACATCCTGGCCTGGATATTCAAAGCAGATCTTCCTGGACATAAAGTCTCCACCACTCATTCATACTAATGGGACTACGCCGGAGGCGGTAGGACCCAGCGGGAGCAAACTTTTTTCAAGAGGGTCGGTGCCAGAGATGGAGCTGCAAAGAAGTAGCACTGTGAGCACCAGCTCGTGAAGTAAAGACTATCTTGGCATCAACCCTCCAACTGCCTCAGTTCCTTTTTTCCCACCGTCAAGTGTGCTTCAGTGACAACGTCACTCACCCACCGGGAGTCAAACTTCAAACTAGCAGCATAGTTTTCAGTTTATTGTTTTGTAATTTATCTTCGACAGTACCAAGTACATTTAATTTTATTAATTAATAAAAGAAGTCTTCAGCCCCCCCATTGATGAAGTCGACCACGAGTGGGTCAGGTGACAGTAGGGAGACTTCGTATGAAAGCTGTTCAGTCAGTCGGGCTGGGTCCGGTCCGCCGCCCTCCTTGGGGGGTGGGTCTGACAACGGATGGTCCGATGTTCAGGGAGATGGGTGGTCCCCTGAAAGCATAAAAGGAAACAGTCCCATTCATGGCACCATTCGGCCTGGAGTTCTGCGCACAAGTCGAGAAAGAGAAGGCATCACTTTTGAGGATCAGATGCAGGGCGCCGGTGCACAGGCACAACCAGTGCTGAGCTGCCATCATCATGCTCACCGCCACATGGGCCAGCGGCCGGGAAGATGCACACACGGGCAGCGTGTGACAGGACACACAGATGCCACAACTGTGGCATGCACACACACACCGCCCAGGTGCACACAGGGCGGTGACAGTGGACAGAGTGGTGCGCACATCAGGTCCACCGCATGGAAACACGGCCACCACAGACACGGGGTGGCTGCACCACGACCGCTTGGCAGCCACAGGCTACGCAATGACCACAGAGGGGTCTGCGACTGCCCCCCCCAGGGGTCGAACTGCTGAAATGTAATCGGTCCGCCAGGGGTCTGCAGGCACCCAAACAGGCCCGCTCCAGGCGTGCCTGGGATGCCTACAGCGGAGCCTGGCATAAACACTGAGGGGGTCACCCGGGGCCGTGGGGTGGACATTGCACTCTGCGGTGTCTGTGGCAGGCGGCCACGGCCTGTGGCAGCTAGTGATGCTAGGCCGACCATGATCGCATTGACTATGCGGTTCAGGGATGCGGTCATGACCTCCCACAGATGCTGTATGGCCTCCAGGACCTGCGTGGTGCCCCTCTTGCGCTGCTCAGCTGCCTGGTGCACCTCTGCGTGGAGTGCACGCACCCCAGCTATGAGCAGCACCTGTTGCTCCATGGAGGCCTGCAGCAATCGGGTGTGCTCAGTCAAGGGGTCAGCGCCCAGGGGTGCATGGGCATGGCGCCGACCCATTGGTGACATACAATTGAGCTGCACTGCACCCCGCTGAGGTGGGCACTACACAGTGGGGTCCCCACAGGGCTGGTCAATGTCAGGCACACCGGCGGCGGATGCTGCACCAGCCGCCCAAAGTCCCCAGCCATCTGCTGCTGCCACCTGTCTGGCCCCTGTGCACTGGCCAGCACCTGGGCAGTTGCACCACCAGCACAGCTGTGCCTGTGCACACAGCAGAACCAGGGGCAGCAGTGGGCTCCTGTTCCACCACCAACAGGCCACTGGTCAGGCTGCCAGTGATGGTGGATGTTATGGGTGTCTCCCCCGCTGTCCAGGATTATGGTCACATCGTCATCGGTGTTGGACCCTGCCCTGAGATGTGCCTCCACACAGAGCATGCCATGGCTGGTGTCCTGCTGGAACACAGCCAGGGCCTCATCGGCCACCATGTCTAGGATATCCGGCTGGACGACGGTGGTGTGCTGCAGCTAATTGGGCCCCCAGATGCCCGTGGAGGTGGATGGCTGGTCCTCCAGGGCTGGGACTGCCCCCACGGCAGCCGCAGGTGCCCCGTCACTGCATGCTGGTGAGCCGGTGCTGTAAGGGAACACAGATGTATTAGTGCCACTGTACCATCCACCCCTCCACCCCACCATACCTACCATGCAATGATGAGCTCCCTTCAGTCTGGAAGCCAATGCCCGGCACACCCTCAACTGTGCTGCACCGCATGGTGGCCACCACCAGCTCCTTCTGTGCTGTGAGCTAGGGCACGGCAGCTTAGTCCCCACTGGTGGCTGACCTGGCAGCCTGTATGGCCGCCACCTTCTCCTTAATCCGACATTTGTCGGTGTCCACCTTCTTCTTGCACTCCTGTGCAGACCGCTGGTGGCTGCCTGCTGGTTCACAGCTGCTGCCACCTCCACCCAGGCCGTAGCCATGGCCTGGGGTGTGCCAGTGACACCACTTAGCAATGGCTACCTATTGAGGTACACCTCGAATAGGGCATCGTCCTCTGCCTTTGTAAAGTTGGGCCTGTGCTCGTGGGCAGGCCCACACTCCTCACCCTCCTCATGCTCAGACATGTTGCTACCTGTGGACAAGAACATGTGGTTACTGGCTGCAGTGGCCCACCTCAGCCATCCATCCTGCTATGCTGGCCGTCCCTTCAGCAGGAGCAACTTACCTCTGATAGTTGCAATGCCGGTCCATGGCCTGTGCTGTTGTGCGGTGCCTTTATAGCGCATCACATGCAGATGGGCTGTTGTGCAATGGTAAGGACATGCAAATATCCCCATTGTGCCACAGATAGGCTGATGAGCTCATTTGCATGTAACGACTGAATATCTTGCTCTTGTGCATTGTGCAATGGACTTGCTCCAGTGCATGTTGTGGCACAATGCCGTGACATGTGCAGTGTGCCCTCGGCAACACGCATGCACCGCGACATGTGCTACCGCCTACTGTGCATCATGCACTAGTAGCATTATTGGGGCCATGGTTCCTTATGCACCATGGACCCTATGATGCCTGAGTGCTATTGGGCCTATGGCACCCGAGCACTGTTGGGCCTATGGCGCCCATGCGCTATTGGGCCTTTGGTGCTCGGGCACTATTGGGCCTATGGCACTTGGGTGCTATTGGACCTATGGTGCCTGGGCGCTATTGGGCCTATGGCGCTCAGGCGCTATTGGGTGCATGGGGTATGGTGCTGTATGGGCTCTATTGTGCACTATGCATCATGGACCCTGTAGTGCACACACACACTGTGCATGCTGACCCCCACTCTGTCTTATGACCCCTTGGGACTCCTACACACCACACATGTCGGTGTGGCCACACCCATGCCACACATCTACAGGGATGTGCAATTGCCGGAGGCCACGTAACTGTCCATGAGGTGAGCAGAAGGGGTCAAGCAAGTAATAGTGACAGGGAATGCTTGCCCTATTAGACAAAAGACATAGAGATTGCCAGAGTGGTTAAGGAAATATAAAAAATGAAAGAATTGGGTATCATAGAAGAGCAGAGAAGTGCTTGGTCATCACCAGTGGTCACTGTAAATAAAAAAAAGGGGGGGATATAAGAATCTGCCTTGCTTGTAGGAAATGTAATAAAGTGTCCAAATTTGACAGATATCCTATGCCCTGGATAGATTATTTGGTGGACAGATTGGGATGTGCCAAGTACTTCAGTACCCTCGATCTCACCAAGGGTTACTGGCATATTCCCCTAGCTAAAGAATCCAGAGACAAAAGTGCCTTTGCCATCCCTGTTGGATTCTGTCAGTTCACCATCTGCCATTTGATTTACATGGTGCACCCACTACATTCCAGGCATACATGGATGTAATTTTATCCCCTCACAGTGGCAATTGTGCTGCGTACCTGGATGATGTGGTGTACAGTCCAGACTAGAAAAGCCACCTGGAACACCTACGAGCAGTTATCCAAACTATCACAAATGCAGGTCTGACCATGAATCCTATCAAATGTGCATTGGGCATGCAGAAAACCAGATCTGTGGGATGTGTTTTGGGAAATGGAGAAGTAAAGCCAGAGATTTCTAAGACAGAAGCTGTAGTTAACAGTCCTATCCCTAGGACAAAGAAACATGACAGGTTATTTTTAGAGCTGGTGGGTTACTGTCAGATATTTGTTACCAGCTTCAGCCAGTTAGCTACTCCCGTCATTGAACTCACAAACAGTTCCCGAATAATGTGAAATGGTCCCCAGAGTGTGATGAAGCTTTTTGGGCCATCAAGGCTGCATCATGTTCAGCTCCTGTTTTACAAAGCCCAGACTTTGAAAAACAATTTTTCTTACAGACAGATCATCAGAGATTGGCCTAGGTGCAGTCTTGAGTCAGCACATAGATGGGACAGAACATCTCATTCTATATATCAGTAGGAAATTGCACGACAGAGAGAAGAAAAAGTACTCCATTGAAAAGGAATGCCTTGTGGCAAAGTGGGCCATGGAGTCCCTTAAGTTTTATTTGCCAGGAGCTGACTTTGTACTTCTAACCAATCATAATCCTCTCTGTTGGCTTAACCAAATGAAGGATAAAAATTCCAGAATCACATGGTGGTAGCTGGCAGTACAGCCATTTAAATTCAAGGTGCTACACAAATCTGGAAAAGACAATGTCAGTGCTGATTTTCCATCAAGACATGGATCAGGAATTGAGAATTCAGAAAGTTGTAAAAAAAGTGTGAGTTTAAACTTCACTGTTTGCTATACTGCACATGCACTGAACTGTAAAGGTTATAAGCTAATCTTAGAAGAATGTTAATAGAAAGTACAAAACTCTAAAGAGTGTGCACCAGGATTGGGGTGCTAAAGAGACTACACAGTGCATCGAAAACAAGGAGTCTCAGCACACCCAAATCCATAAATGGGATGCTACACAAGTAAAGTTTAAACACACTTACATTTTATTCAGAAGCGACTCAATGATGGACATAGTCTCGCCTGACATTTTAAACGTGAAGTTCTTTATCAAAGGCTAAAGACTTGACAAGAAACCACCCATATATTGGTTAAGAAAAATATCATGTGAAACTGTGGCAACCAATAGACCTCGATAACACTTACATAATATATAAAATAGAAAAAACCTTTAATATCTAAATTAAAACCCTGAAGTGCTCTTTATTAAAGTGACTATAGTGCATACATATTTAAAAATTACTGAGCTAATTCCTTAATATCCATATTCGACCATACTACCCATATCATGTATTTTGTTACTATATTATTAATCCTTTCTTTATATAGAACAATTTTCAGATAAAATCAAAATATCTGAGAGAGAGGGACTCTGGGGGAGGCACAGAAAAGGAAAGGGGAGGGAGAAGGAAGAAGAAATCAGACAGTAACATAAGGTACCTCAGGGAAAAAAGTACCACCATAAATATATTTCTAGATAAAATTCCAGCTTAAGGGCATACCTAAATAAAGTCCATATCTACTTTCTATTTTGTTTTGGTGTTTTCTTTTCTTTAGATATGGAAGTATGTCCAACTTACTATTTAGACCTGCTTCTAAAAATTATATGCTAATGCTAGAAGATAATTAATAGAAAGTTTTGGGAAACCTGTTTTTAAAACAGGTTCCCTGTTAGAGAGGGGGGTATATGACAGGGTTGAATAAGACCCTATCCCATTTTTTATTCAGAAAGAGTTTAAACCCAAGTATTTGTTCTGTCCTCTCCTCTTCTTTCTCTTGTCTATCTGGTTGGCCAACCAGATGTTCTTGTGAGACCTAGGAACTGATCACTCCGATGGTCTCGTGATTCTTTGCCTCTCGCTGTCTCTCTGCCTTCACTTGCTGTTTCTGGCTTTTCTTTCCTCTTACGTATTTACGTTTATAAAAATATATGTAAATTTTTCTGTGAAATTATAAGTGATACTGGGATCCCTTAGTTTGAAACTGTATGTAGTTATACTGTTGAAATGATTGCAAAAAGCTATCTAAAATTTAGGGGGTTAATCTTGGCATGCAGTACAAACTTTTTTTGCAGAGCTGTCAAGAAGAGGCCAGTTCTGGGATATCATGTTCTATTTTGTTGTACCTGCAAGGAAAGAAATTTACAAAGTTCTGGTCTCTTAACGAACTCAAGAGGCAGAAATAAGAGCAGCAATGTTTTTGTTAGACAGAGAGAGAGAGAGAGACTAAGAAACTGAAACTTGGAATTTCAGATTCCCTCAGACAAAAGTCTTTGTTTTCTCTGTACTGTCTTTGTAAATAGTTATATCAAATACTTTTAATATTTATATTACTGTTATTGGAAAAAAATAAAACACAAATTTTATACCTGCTCCTGGTCTTCCTATGCTTCCTGACCTATGCCTCAATAACACCCGTGACATCATATCTTTCTTTCCGCTGGAAGAACAGGTCACCTCCTTTGCCTTCTGCCTAGGATTTTCCTCAGCGCCATAGGCAAACCTTTGTTTTTGAAGCTATTTTAGTGTTCTTTCATGGTTCTTTCGACTCTGTCTCTTGACTTAACAATGGATTGCAAGAAACCTGGATTTAAATTCTACATTCACTGCTGGCAGAAGATGGTGGTCACCAATCCATACAATACGTGCTTTTACTGTCTGCATGGGCAACACAATGTAGCTGGGTGCAGCCTTTACCTTGCCATGCTTCCTAAGTCCCTCTAGGACAGGAAGCTCTAGCTCGTACTAGGTCTGTCTTTGTAGCAGGATCAGAAGGATCACCCTAAGGTAGATAAAAGGTGTCAGCAGCTGCCAGGTCAGCAGCACAGCTTGCAGCCCTTGAGGAAGAAGCAGCTGCAGCCAGCACCTCCTCAGCCTCTGCACTGCCCCCTCCGGGGTCAGCATCGGAGGGACTTTCAAGGACCAGTTCTATGAAATCTGCAGATCTCTCTTCAAGGAGACTCTTGCATCAGGTTACACCATTAGGACTGAAGCCGGCAGGTGCTAGGACCTCCCAGAAAACTTCTAGCTAGTCATATACAGCAGGGGACTTTCCCCTGACATCAGCCCACCCCCGATGTCCATCTGTGGTATAAAAGGGGTGGTCTCCCAGCACCACCCCAGTTCTTTTCCTGCCATCGACCCATGCAAGTCGGACCGTCACGGATGCCTTCTGCTGTAGTCAACCGCCATTTTCTTAACATTACCCGCGCTTTATTATTTTCTAATTTTTCTTCATTTTTCTTCTTTTTTGCAGCAATATGTGCATGTCTTCTTCTCCTTCCTCATCTGTAGAGTGGCAGCAAATGAAGTGTGCTTGTGGAAAACAACCTCCCCACAAGGACAGCCATCCATCATGCCAGCTTTGTCTAGGCCCAAAACAAGACACTAATGCCTGCCAGCACTGCCAGGGTTTTAATCAGTGCACCCAGCTTCGCCACCAGATGACACTGGAAGCCTTCCTACTGCAGCAAAAACATTTGGTGATGGAGAAGGAGCTTCACCAGAGTACCTCCTCTTTCCCAGCCTCTGGAGCCTCCACTTCTTCATCAGCCTTGGAACAGAAGTCTTTGGGAAAGAACCAACACCAGGAGAAGCATAGGGAGAAATCCCAGTCAGCTTCCCACTCCAGTTCCCTGTGCAAGTTGGGCACAGATCATGGGTTTTCCTTCCACAGGAGTCCAGCCCCTTCCACTCTGTCAGCCCTCTCTCCCTCTGGGCTGCCAGTGGTTAAACCACCTGCTCTCCTGACTGTCTCAAGTAGTGGTTCTTTGGGGCTCGGGACTTCATCCCCAGTCTCTCAGCCCCTGAAGCTTAGGCCCATTCAACAGGCGGGTCCTCAACCAGGTGGCTCAGCCAGTCCTCTTTGGACAACAGGTCTTTGCTTGTCACCCTCCTAGTCAAGGCGTCTGTGAAGTCGGTTTTGCCATAAGGGACCGACACCACATCATGATGCTGGGGCATGTGGTCACCTCCCCGCATATATGACACCTCTGCCCTGCTCAGAAGTCAGATTCCCTAGGCAGGCTTCTCCCTTCCGGCCGGTGCTGACTGCTTTACTAGACCGGCATCAGCCTGTGCCTGTCCTGTTGATACCGGCGCCAACCCCGATGACACCTTAGCCATTGTCTCCAAATCCTCCACAGTTGCCAGCTGGACCCGACATCACACAGCCAACATCTGGGGGACTGAGCCCAATTCTCTCGACTCCTGTTAGACTGATGCTGGATGGTGCCTTACCTCAAGGACTGACACTGGTTTACCTGACACCAGGGTTACCACAGCCAGACCAACTGACACCGTGGCCCTCCCAGCCTACCCCACAGATGCCGGTACCCCCAGCCATGCCTCAGAACCCACCCACAGACCTTAATGCCCTTTTTGCGGCCTGGATGGCATTCTTTAAGGATAAGGAGGCCCCGAAGGAGCCCTCTACCCTGACTTTGAGGGACCCTCCTCCCAGTCCAACTAAGGAGCAGGTTCCTCCTCGGAAGACCCTGATATCACCTCCCAGGGAGCCTATTCCACAACCAAAAGGGGCTGGCACCAGTCGTTCAAGGACTCACTGACATAGGCCTCGCCAATCACCCTCTCCCTCTTTGGATTCTGGTGAATCAGGGGGATACTCCTCCTCTTCTTCCTACCCTGAGTCCAAGGACTCTGACCTGCACTCAGAACCAGAAAGGCCCAAGGACACTCCACGGTCTCCTCCAGATGATCCAACTTTCATGGATGTGATGAGGCACATCCAGGCCCTTATGGGTTGGGACACTGAGGAAGTGGATCCCAAGCGACGTCAGCTAGCCATTTTCCTCTGTAAGAAGTCCTTACCCCCTAGTCATTCCTCCACTAATCGACTCCTTCAAGGATGTCAACAGGGTTGCTTGGAAGCACCCATCTACAACTCTGGTGACGTCTAAGAAGGTGGTGTATAACACCCCAAGGAGTGAACCCTTTTATGAAGAGCAACCAGAGGGTGACTCAGTCGTCGTTAATGCGACCCATGATCGCTCAAAATGACCCCGCAACCTTAGCCCTCAGGTTTCTGATAAGGATCCAAGGCAGATAGACTACTTCAGCAAGAAAGTCTATTCTTCAGCCACATGTGCTATCCGTTCCCTAAACTTCCTTGCCCACATGGTTCAATATCAGAACATCCTGTGGGAGAAGGCCTTTGAGATGGCAAAAGCTCTGGAAAGGCTGAGCTACTGCACCTCCTAAAGTCAGGCTCTGGTGTGGGGACTCACGTTCTCCGAGCCTTGTATGATTCTGCGGACTTCACAGGTAGGACCGTGGCTACGGGAGTGTGCCTTTGACACTGCTCCTGGCTTAGGGTCTTTAGGTTTGCCCCGGACATCCAATCTAAGATTCTGAATGCCACCTTCAGAGGGCCCGTTTTGTTCGGTGAGGATTCTCAAAATATAATCACTCACCTCCAAGGCTCAGGTAAGGCTATATGTTTGGTTCATATGCTGTATCGATCTCAGCCTAAATTCTCCCATTGGCAGACTTTTCATCGCTCCTCCAAGCAGCAGCCCAGAAGTGCCTTTAAAAGACAGACCACTTCCCCGGCCACAGCAGGTTCAGCCTCCAGAGCTCCCAGTACCTCCCAGGCTGCATTGCTGGTCTCTGGATCCTCAGTTGGACTCCTTACCTGACCCCCTGACCCCAGTCGAATCCCTGAGGGAGGCAGTGGGGGGTCATTTCTCTCTCTCTCTCTCTATGGAGAGGGTTGGCACAGAAGAACCTCGGATCAGTAGGTTCTACAGTTAGTGGAACAGGGGCACAATCTAGAATTCTTGGAGATTCCTCCGGAAAATCCTCCAGTCCCCTCCCATTACCCTCAGGCCCACATCTCCCTCATTCAAGACGAGTTCCAAGTGCTCCTGCGAAAACAGACCATAGAACCCGTTCCACCAGCAGAGCAAGGGATGGGATTCTACTCACATTTCTTTCTAGTTCCAAAGAAAACAGGAGACCTACGTCCCATCCTGGACCTCAGCCACCTGAACCAGTTCATAGAATACAAACAGTTCAGAATGGTCACTCTCCCCGGCCTTCTCCCCTTGCTTCATCAAGGGGATTGGCTCTGGACATGCAGGACGCTTACCTTCACATACTGGTATTTCCACCCCACAGAAGGTTCCTTCACTTCTGCTTCCAAGGAAACTAATACCAGTTTCAAGCCCTGCCGTTTGGCTTGTCCTCGGCCCCATGAGTCTTTACAAAGTGCCTCACAGTAGTGGCAGTGGTCTTAAGGAGGGAAAGCCATTATGTCTTCCCTTACCTAGACTAGTGTCTGACAGCTCCCACCAAGGAGCAGTTCCTCAGAACCATGGAGGCCACTTTCTCACTGTTTCAGGATGTGGGGATAACTCTCAGTCTCACCAAATCCTCCCCTTGGCCAAGTCAAAAACTCCAATACATACAGGCAGTCTTGGACACCGCACAAGGCAAAGCCTTTCTTCCTTCAGACAGGGCATAATTCTTTTGAACTCAGGCTCAGCTGGTCTTATTGTCTCGCCAAGTTCCAGCCAAAACAGTTCTGCAGTTGCTGAGACATATGGCAGCGGCCATTGTAACGGTGCCCTTAGAACATCTGCATATGAGTCTGGGAAATAAGATGGGGGACCTGGAGGCAGTGGTGGGGATTGACAGCCTAGATCTGATAGTGGTAACTGAAACATGGTGGACTGATAACCACAGTTGGGAAGTAGAATTAATGGGGTATAGTGTCTATAGGAGGGACAGGAAAGGAAAAAGAGGGGTAGGGGTAGCCTTATACGTAAGGGACAGGATAAGAGCAAAGGTGAATGGGGAAAGTCAGGGCTCAGCAGAGATTCTTTGGGTCACAATAAGCAAGAGGTCAGGGGAGGCAGTAAGGATAGGGGTGTTGTACAGACCACCAAATCAGGAGGAGGAGGTAGACAGGGAGATGACTAGGGAAACACAAGGAATGGCCGGCAAAGGAGAAATTCTGGTGGTAGGGGATCTAAACATTCCCTATGTGGGCTGGAGGATCCCAACAGTAACATCAGAAAGGAGTAGGGAGCTGTTGAAGTCTATACAGGAGGCACTTATTCATCAACTGGTCAGGGAACCAACTAGGGGAAGGGCCATACTGAACCTGGATATGACAAATGGGAACAGTGTGGAGGATGTGGAGGTCAGGGAAATTTTAGGAGATAGTGACCACAGGATAGCAGGATTTAGCCTTTGGACTGGGTCGGATAGCAGCAGGTCCACCACTAGCGTACTGGACTTCAGGAAAGCGGATTTTCAGAAAATGAAGGAAATTTTCCAAAAAGAACTAGATGGGAATGAGAACCTAGAGAGCATAGAGGAGTTATGGGGGGCAATCAAAAGGGGAATTCTGCTGGTGACAGAACAATGCATCAGAAGAGTGAGCAAACACAAGATGGAGGAAACCACTTTGGTTTACAACAGAGGGAAGGAAAGCAGTCAGAGAGAAAAGGAAGGCATTCAGGGCCTACAAAGCTTTACAAGGGATGGCGGGGAAAAAAGTCTATAAGGAGAAGCTAAAGGAAACTGGGAAAACAGTCAGGAGGGCTAAAGCGGATACTGAGGAGAAAATGGTGAGGGAGGCCAAACGGGGAGACAAGAAGTTTTTCAGGCATGTACAGTAAGTGAAAGAAGGAAAGGCAAACATGGGATTATGAGGCTCAAAAGGGAGGGGGGAGCTCTGATAGAGGGGGATGAGTAAAAAGCATATCTGTTGTATGAATACTTCACCTTAGTCTTCACGGTTGAGGAAGAGTGGAGGGGGCCAGAGCTGAGAAACAGGGGAAAGGTGGGCAGGGTGAAGGACACAAGCCCCTTTACAGAGGGTAGGGTATTAGAGGAGTTAGGAAAGCTATGGACAGACAAGGCAATGGGCCCTAATGGAATCCACCCCAGGGTGCTCAGGGAATTAAGGGAGGAACTAGCGGCACCACTCACAAGGTTATTTAACCTGCCTCTAGACAAGGGGAGAGTCCTAGGGGATTGGAGAAGGGCTGATGTGGTGCCATTGCACAAGAGGGGAGGAAAGGATGAGCAGGGCAACTATCATCTGGTCAGCCTTACCTCCATGGTGGGAAAACTGATGGAGGTACTTATAAAGGAAAAGCTGGTACAATATCTAGAGGAGGAAGACCTCATAGATGACAATCAGCATGGGTTCACAGGTGGGAGGTCGTGTCAGACCAACCTAATTAAATTCTTTGAGAGAGTAACAGAGATATGTGATCAGGGGGGTGGACATGGCCTATCTGGACTTCAGGAAGGCCTTCGACACTGTCCCTCACGGGAGACTAATAAGCAAGTTAGGGAGCTTAGGGGTCAGGAGCAAACTAACAAACTGGTAGAATATTGGCTGTGGGGAGAACTCAGAGGGTGGTGGTTAATGGGGTGCACTCAAAGGAAGGAGGGGGTAATGAGTGGGGTTCCCCCGGGGTCTGTGTTGGGTCCCATACTGTTTAACATACACACTGGGGACATTTCAGAGGGACTGAATGGAAAGGCGTGTCTGTTCTCAGATGACATGAAGATCTGTAACAGGGTGGACACACTGGGAGGGGTGGAAAGGATGAGGGAGGATCTGGCCAGGTGGAGGAGTGCTCCGGGAAGTGGCAGTTGCAATTCAATGCAAAAAAATGTAAAATTGTGCACACAGGGTGTAAAAACCCAAAGAAAAAATACTGGCTCGGGGGGGGGGTGGAGGTTACAGAGTAGGAAAGGGACCTAAGGATCACCATTTTTGGATAACCTGAAGGTTAGGAACCAGTGCAGTGGGGAAGGCAACCTGAATGCTGGCATGCATAAGGAGAGGATTTACAAATAGGAAAAAGGAGGTGATCATGCCACTATACAAAACTATGATCAGATCAGTTCTGGAATACTTGGTCCATTTCTGGAGGCCACACTTACAGGGTGATAGGAGCAGGTGGGAGAGGGTCCAGAGAAGAGCAACCAAGATGGTTCAAGGGCTACACAGGAGGGCATATGAGGAATGGCTGGAGGAACTAAGCTTATACACACTGTAGATGAGGCGGGAAAGTGAGGATATGGTAAAAACCTTCAAATATCTGAAGGGAATAGACAGAGTGAGAGGAGGTAGCATATTCAGGATGAGTGAAAACAAGTCAACTAGGGGACACGCAAACTAGCAGGAGTGGGTAGATTTAGAGGTGATATAAGGGGTTAGTTCTTCACTGAGAGGGTGGTGGGTCCATGGAATAGGCTGCCAGAATGGGGGTAGACTCGGTAAGCAAATTCAAGAGGGCTTGGGACAACTACATGGGACTAAATAAAAATAGAAGGGCATGGAATGGAGGAAGTATGATGAACTAGATGGGGGGGGTATTTGGGTGGACTAGATGGGCCACAGGGGTCCTTTCTGCTGGCAAATTTCTATGTTTCTATCTGAGGGTAGCCCAATGGAACCTTTGGGTCCAATGGAATCTGTGCACAGATGATTTGGAACAACCGGTGTCTGTCTTCAACTCAGTACGTCAGACTATGACGTGGTGGCTGAACCCCACCAACCTCTCCAAGGGGGTTAATTTCTGGTCAGAGTCTCTTCGTCAGATCCTGACCACAGATGCGATGGGCCAGGGCTGGGTTGCCCATCTGGCAAACTATCAGAGTCGGGGGACTTGGTCCCCACTAGAAGCATCTCCACATCAATGTTTTGGAGATGCAAGCAAATCTGTATGCTCTTCAGGTCTTCCAGATGAACCTTCTCCTGTGTCCTCTCTTGATCCAGATGGACAAAATGTCTGTGATCTTTTACATAAACAAGCAGGGGGGAATACATTCTCACCCCCTCTGCAGAGAGGCAATGAGAGTCTGGTATTGGGCCATAGAGCATCACCTGGACCTGACTGCTGTGCATGTTCCAGGTGTCCAAAACACCTTGATCAACAGTCTAAACCATTCCTAGTCCAAGGCTCACAAATGGGAACTTCTTCCTTCCATGGTTGAAGATCTCTTCGATAGGTGGGGCCATCCCGAACTGGACCTCTTTGCATCCCCATCCAATTCGCTCCAATGTACCCATAAGTATAGAGACATAGCACATGCGAAGAGACATTCCAGGTAACCCTTGTGCTGCAAAAGTTGCAATATCTCAGGAACCATAGGAACTTTGGAAAAAATTCCTTCACAGTTGTATTCATGGCTGACCACCTCCATGCGTGCTTAGTGTATTAAGCTGTGCTTAGCAAAAAATCCATATCTCAAACCGTTTTCGAGATATGGCCGTCGAAAGGTGCCACAACTGCCACTGTGTTATTCTATGGGAAAATTTGCAACTTCGGAGTGCTGTAACTATAGAACCAGTTCCATTTCTTCACTGAACCAGAAAAAGGCACATCTGTGAGGCAAGGGCTTGCCACCCTGCAAATTTCAGCCCAAAAGTCTGAACCATTTTCTTGCTATGAAGTGGCAAACTGATTTTTGGGGTCTGTTTATCTGTTCTCACTTTCAGAACATATATTTTTCCCCATAGGCTTAAATGGGAAAATTTAAAGTTTAATAACTTCTGAACAGATTAATATTTTTTTCACAAAATCTTCAGAAGGCACATCTGTGAAGCAAAGGCTTTCTACTCTGAAATTTTCAGACCACAACCTAAAGCCATTTTTGAGATCCAGGTGGACAAAGAAATGTCAAAAAACTAATTTTTTTCCTATTTTTCAACACTCTATATCTCAGAAACCATACAACAGATTCCTATAAAATTTGGCAGATCAAGAGACCTACACCTAGACATTATGAACGCCAAATCTCATGCAAATTCATAGAATGGTTCCAAAGTTATTAACATGCTAAGATGCGGGTTTAACATAGCAGTTCCCTTTCACCCTAACTATGCTGGCACTACCTGTGCCAGTAAAACAGATATATATATATATATATATATATATATATACACTGTGTATATATATATATATATATATAGAGTTATATTAATGCATCGGTTAAGGTGTTTTACTAAAAGCAACAAAAGTAGGGAAATTTCATGTTAGGGTTTCCAACCCCTGATGCCCAACCTCCCAGTTGCACACACCACAGGCATCTGTCTGCTCTTTGGGTTGTCAACCTAACGCCTACCCATTCCAGGTAAATAAGCTGGGATAGGTACAGTATAGGAGAATGGAGTGAGCGTTAGGTGACAACCCCAAGGCAGACCCCTGATACGTGTGTGTGTGTGTGTGTAGGTGGGGAGTTGGGTGTCAGGGATGCAAACCCTACTATGAAATTTCCCTACTTTTGTTGCTTTAGTAAACACCCTAATTGATGCATTAATAAAGTTTTTTGCAATGAATTGCCTTACTTTTTGAGACAGTATAATAGTATTGTTATGTTACATTGTACTCCTATCCCTCCACTGAGACAGTATAACAGTATCCTTATGTTACAGCAGGAGTGCAGTGTCCTTCGGACCCTGTACTCCCATGCCTCCATTGAGACAGTATAACAGTAATGGCATGCATAAGCTCTAGGGAAAGGCCTCTTGATGTACCACATTTTGTGTGAATCCACTGTGTGGTTTCTGAGATACAGAGAATTGAGAAAACAGAAAAAATCCATGGTTTTACTTTTGCCATTTATTTGTCCACCTAGATCTTAGAAATGTCTTTAGGTTGTTGTCTGAAAATTTCAGGGTAGAAAGCCTTTGCCTCAGAGATATGCCTTTTAAAGGTTTGGTAAAAAAGTATTAATCTGTTCAAATGTTATTACATTTTTAATTTTCCCATTATTTCCTATGGAAAAATTTATATTTCAGGCGCAAAAGTTAGTAATTTTCAAAAAATACTCATTTTCCAAAAATCCTGATAGTGTTTTTTACAAATGTAAATTTTTGAAAAATACTAATGCATTTTGCGCAAGAACCCTGAATGGTTGAACCTCAATAACTCTGGAACCGTTCAACAGATTTGCGTGCAATTTGGAAGGCCTAATAGTCAGGGCTATGTCTGTTGACATGTCAGATTTTATGCAGATATGTTGAAGAGTTGCAAAGTTATTAAAGTGCAAATTATGCATAACTGGAAAAATGTGAAATAAAAAAAAAAATAGGTACAATTAAGGATGGTTGAGACACAGGGCCCAATTCTCAAAGCCCTGTGTCTGATGCAGGTGCTTGCACTGAACAGATATGGTGCAAGGTGCACCTTGCATCCAGGGCTGCCTCCACGCAATTCAGAAAGGTGGCCTGTGTTGACCACAGGCTGCCTGCCCCAAACAGGGCTTGCACCATCCCTGCGCCCAGAGCTGGACTACGCCAAGGTGCAAGAGGCACTGTGGCAGATGCAAGCTGCCACAGCCCGGGCACAGGATTCACAAACTGTGCACTGGCGTCAGAATTCTAAGTACCCTTAGACCAACCAGGGCTGGTCTAAGGGGACTTAGAAAATGCTCTGCAGGGCACAACCCCTGTATGCAGCACTATGCCGCAGTCCCCCAGTGGTACCAGGGCTCATGGCATGCCCATGGTGTTGTACACCCCCCATCCCCTATGCAGTCCATGGTACATGTAATAGTACCGTGCCCTCCCCAACCCATACCCTGATGCTGCCCCAGTACATATACAGTGAGAGCCACCCACATGGTGGAATAGTGCCCCCCCACCCCAACTGGCAGTGCTCACCCCATCCCCAGATAGGGCAGGGGATCAGCATAGCCCTCCACACACCTTGTGGAGGTCCCTGACTGCCCAGAATGTGCAGTGAACTGTACAGTGTACATGCTACTATTAGTATGTACACTGTACAGTCCACTGCACATTCCAGGAAGTCGGAGACCTCCGCAGAGGTGTGTAGAGGGCTATGCTGGTCACCTGCCCTATCCGTGGATGGGGTGGGCACTGTCTGTTTGGGTGGAGGGCTGTACCACCACCAGGAGGGTCATTGGCCTGTGTTGGGGCCATTGGGATAGGGGGTACCAGCAGGGCATTGCCACAAGGGGCTTGTGGCATACCCCATCCATGCGCCTTGCTTTAGATGCATGGGGGGTGCTGCCACACATAATGGGACTTAGGCTCTGGGACATGTCCCATACCGGAATTGGGTGCAGGGTCACTGGCTCAGGGGGCTTTGGCA
The DNA here is from genome assembly GCA_016271365.2 of Neoceratodus forsteri. Taxonomy (NCBI): domain Eukaryota; kingdom Metazoa; phylum Chordata; order Ceratodontiformes; family Ceratodontidae; genus Neoceratodus; species Neoceratodus forsteri. The sequence goes on from CM057452.1 coordinate 445,460,141, forward strand.
CAAGCTGCAGTTTGCCGCAGCTTGTGCCGAAAGCAGCCTCCTTTGAGAATTGGGCCTACAGTGTCAGAAACTGCAACACAGATTTGCATGATACTAGGCACATAATGAGAGCTGCACCCAGAAATGATGAAAACCACATTTTGTATACATTTGTTGAAAGGTGCCAAAGTTATTAAGGTTTAAACATGCGAAAAAAACTGAAAGACTGCGAAAATTAGAAAAAAACATGTACATTTCAAGATGTTTGAGACACAGTATCTCGGGAATCACACAAGCTGTTCAGATGCAATTCACCACATTGACAGATCTGCACCACAAGACTGTGCATGCACAATTCTATGCTGATATATTAAAGGGTTGCAAAGTTATTAAGGTCCAAAGTATGCAAAACTGGAAGACTGTGAAATAAAAAAAAAGTACATTAAAGGACATTTGAGACACAGTATCTCAGAAACCACAAAATAGATTTGCATGACATTTGGTTCATCAAGAGAAATGCCCACAGAGATTATGCATTTGTTGAAAGATTCCAAAGTTATTAAGGATCAAACGTGAAAAAACTGGAAGACTGCAAAAATTAGAAAAAAACAGGTACATTTAAAGATGTCTGAGAGAAAGTATCTTGGAACCACACAAGCTATTCAGATAAAATTCATCACATTAACAGACCTCCACCACAAGTCTATGCAAGCACAATTTCATGCAGATATGTTGAATGGTTGCAATAAGGTGCAAAGTATGCAAACTGGAAGACTGCGAAATTAAAAAAAAAATGTACCTTGAAGGACGTTTGAGACACAGTATCTCAGAAACCACACAATATATTCCCATGAAGTTTGGTACATCTACAGACCTGCCCAAAGAGCTTATGGATGACAAATTTTGTGTACATCTGTTGAATGGTGCCAAAGGTATTAAGGTTCAAAAATGCAAAAATACTGACTAATTCTTTGAAAAAAGCAGACTGAAATGTGTGCAAATTACCATTTGTGTGCACAAATCAATTCTGACTGCCTGACATATAAATTTTCCCATAGGAAATAATGGGAAAATTAAACATTTAATAGCATTTAAACAGATTAATATTTTTTCACCAAACTTTTAAAAGGCACATCTCTGAGGCAAAGGCTTTCTACCCTGAAAGTTTCAGACAACAACCTAAAGCCGTTTCTGAGATCCAGGTGGACAAAGAAATGGAAAACTACATGGATTTTTCTATGTTTGCAACACTCTGTATCTCAGAACCACACAACGGATTCAAATGACATTTGGCAGTTCAAGAGACCTACCCCTAGGAATTATGCATGCCAAATGTCATGCAAATCCATTGAATGGTTCCAAAGTTATTAAGGTTCACAAGTTTGAGTTTAACATAGACGTTGCTTTTCACCCTAACTATACTGGCACTACTGTGGCAGTATATATATATGTATTTTTTTTTCATTGCAAAAAACTTTGTTATTGCATCAGTTAGGGTTGAAGCAACAAAAGTAGGGAAATGAGATGTTAGGGTTGAGACCCTAACTCTACCACCGCACCCCCACTGTCCACAGACCAACAGGGCATGGGGTGTGCCTTGGGGTCATGAGGCCTAACTCTCACCCCATTCCATGTGCAGAAAGCTGATATGGTAGAGTACAGGAGAATGGGGTGAGAGTTAGGCTCAACAACCGCAGGGCACACCGATGCCCTGTTGGTCTGCAGAGGGTGGAGGTGGTGTGGGTGGTAGGGTGGGGGTTAGTTTCAATCCTAGTGACTCATTTCCCTACTTTTGTTGCTTCAACCCTAACTGATGCATTAACAAAGTTTTTTGCAATGAATTTCCTTACTTTTTGGAAAAGTGTAATCTTACCCTTATATAGTTTTGGGAGCGCAGGGCCCTCCGGGTCCTGCTCTCCCATGGTATCAGTGTTTAGGAGCACAGGGCCCATACTAGCCAAAAGTGCACAGACATTGTAATGAGCTGTCATCTCTGTGTGGAAGCACTCCCAGTATTGCATAAGAGATGGCCCAGCAGTCCCATTACTGCATAATGTTATCCATATGTGGGAGTGCAGGGCCCTGTGCTCCTACCTACCTATAATTATACAGATGTAGCACAGGCCTAGACACATTCCAAGTAACCCCTGTGCTACAAATGGCACAATATCTCAGTATCCATAGCAAACTTGCAAAAAATCCCACTGCGTTGTAATCATAGAGTGGCAACCTGCACACATGCTTAATATGGTGTACTAAGCTGCGTTTAGTGAAAAGCCCGTATCTCAAAGTGTTTTCGAGATATAGGCACTGAAAGGCGTCGTGTTTGCAGCAGTGTTATCCTATGGGAACTTTCGCAGCTTTGGAATGACATAACTATGGAACCAATACACATTTTTACACCAACCCAGCATAACTCACATCTGTGGGATACACCCTTTGTACCCTGGAAATTTTAAACCAAAAGTCCTAACCGTTTCTTAGCAGTAAACTTGCAAAGTTTTTAAAATCCTTGTGCATGAGCTATCAAAATCCCTGTTCACGAGCCAAATCCCCATTTGTAAGGTGTCCATATCCTTTTTCATGACCAATCTCTGTTCATAAGCTAGCGCCATCTGTTCTTCATCTCACAAACAGGGATTTTGACAGCTCACAAATGAGGATTTTGACAGCTCATGAATGGGGATTTTGACAGCTCATGAGCAAGGATTTTTTTTTTTATAATCCTTGTTGGAGCTGCTAAATCCCTTTTCATGAGCCGTAATCCCCATTTGTGAGGTGTCAAAACTCTCACTGTGAGACATCTTGTTCGCTAGATTTGACCATCTGTTGTCATCTCATGAGCAAGGATTTTGGACCTGCTCACAAACAAGGATTTTCACGAATAAGGATTTGACATCTCACAAATAGGGATTTTGACAGCTCATTTAATGGGGATTATTGGTGAACAGGATTTGACACCTCATTTAATGGGGATCGGAAGCGAGTCGCGAACAGGGATTTTCAAAATTAAAATGGCTGTTTTTTGAGTAAACTAAATGGAACCAAAGCCATTGGTTTGTAGAGGGTGTCACCCTGAACAAAGCCCATACTTGGCCTCTACAGAAGACATCCCTGTGGCAAGTTACAACATTTTGTTCTTGAAGAAAATTGAAAATAGGATGGTGGCTCACGAACAGAGATTTTTTCATATGAACAGGGATCCCCATTCATGAGCTGTCAAAATCCCCATTCATGAGGCCAAATCCTTGTTTGCAACTGTGCAGCTATCCAAAAGATTGAACTGAGCATGCTCAGAACCCAAAATTTCAAAATTGAATAACTTTGGAACGGATTTTTTTATTTTCATCAAACCAATGCTGGCTTGTTCTTTAGGCAAGGTCTTTCTACCCTGATAATTTCAAGCCAAAATTCCAAATGGTGTGCCCCCATGGTGATCAGGAAAAATGGGTGAAAAAAAGTGAAAAACACACTTTTTTCACTATGCGCTGCACAAAATTCATACATCCAATCAAAATAATGCTTGGCACTTCAAGAGAGCTACCCCATGGGACAGTGCATACCAAATTTTGTGTGAATCCATTGCCGGTTCAAAAGTTATTAAAGAGCTAGTGTACTGCCTGGAAACTGTCTGCAATTAATTGTAACTTTCAGATGTAGTCAGCTTTCACTTCATATATCTCAAGTATTTTTTCTTTTCTGTTTGCTAATTAGAAGATTTTCCACCTGGCAGTACTGAGGTGATGTGTGGAGCAGCATGCTGTCTGGAGGAAAAAAAAAGTCAATTCTGTTCCTCCCACTACATCAACACTGACAGCACACTGACTATGATATCATTAGTAACCAATGAAAACCATTTCTCACTGCCAGGTTTCACTTTCACATGAAGCAGCAGGGACTGGCTCTCCCTGGTTACTAGCGATGTCACAATTTCCTGCATTTTGATTGGTAGCTTGTGAAAGTCACTGCTCAGGCTGCAAGTATTGTGGTGCCTCAAGGTGTTTTGTCTCATTTCTGATGATGTAGTGGGAGGAACAGAACTGACTTTTTTTTTCCTCCAGACAACGTGATGCTCCACACATCACCCTAGTACTGCCAGGTGGAAAATATTTTAATTAGCAAACAGAAAATAAAAAAATACTTCAGATATGGGAAGTGATAGCTGACTGCATCTGAAAATTACTATTAATTCCAAGCAGTACACTAGCTCTTTAACATGTAGAAATCCCTAAATTTACCACCTTTTTGCCTTTTTTTATGTCATGTGTATCTCAGAAACAGCTGCAGATATTTGAGTGATTTTTTTTTGTTTGAAAGCCTTTGACCCACAGATGTGCCTGTTGCTGGTTTGGTGATACAATTTACATTGGTTCCATAGTTATAACATTCCAAAATTTGGAAATTTCCCATAGGATAACATTGTGGCAATTGCAGTACCTTCCAGTAGCTATGTCTCGAAAATGGTTTGAGATATGGATTTTTTGCTAAACCCAGCTAAGTACACCTTTAGGTGTACTAAGCAAATGTGCAGGTTGCCAGGCCATGATTACAACTGCGGTGGAATTTTTTCACTGTTCCTATGGTTACTGTGATGTGCCATTTGCAGCACAAGGGTTACTTGGAATACCTCTAGGTCTGCGCTCTGTCTCTACACTTATGGTTACCATTATGCAGTAATGGGAGTGCAGGGCCCTCCATTATGCAGTAATGGAAATGCAGGGCCCAGAGGGCCCTGCGCTTCCACAGGGAGATGAGGGTTAATTACAATGTCCTGGAGGGCCCTGCACTCTCACATGAAAATCAGGGATAATTACAATATGCATGCATATGAGCACAAGGCATGGAGGGCCCTGTGCTCCCACTACACACTATGGACTGATGCTTCCACAGCCAAATAAGGGTAAGATTACACTGTCTCAAAAAGTAAGTAAATTTATTACAAAAAACCTTGCTAATGCATCAGTTAGGGTGAGTACTATAGTGACAAAAGGAGGGAAATGAGGCATTAGGGTTTCTAACCCTAACACCCCAACTCTAATGCCCCACCTCCACCCCACCCTGCAGAGACTGACAGATGTGGGGTGTGTGCCTTGGGGTCATCAGCCATAATGCTCATGCCATTCCACCACCATCACCCTGCAGACACTGACAGACATCGGGGTGAACCTTGGGGTCATTGGCCCTAACACTCACCCCATTCCCCTATAGTATACCCATCTCTCCTTATTTACTTATGGAATGGGGTGAGCATTAGGAACAACAACCCCAAGGCACACCCTGGTGCCTAACACCTCAATTCCCTCCTCTTGTCACTATAGTAATCACACTAACTGATGCAGTAACAACTTTTTTTGCAAAGAATATCTATATATTCATTGAAAAGAACTTCGTTAATGCATCAATTAGGGCTGAAACAACAAAAGTAGGGAAATGAGGCATTAGGGTTTTGAACTCTAACACTTTCCCCACCACACCCCACCCTCCACACCAACAGGTATTAAGTGTCCTTTAACTCATTGGACCCTAACTCTCACCCCATTCCATGTGTAAGAAAGCTGAGATGGTACAGTATAGGAGAATGGGGTGAGAGGTCCGATGACCCCCAGGCACACCCTGACGCCTGTTGGCATGTGAAGGGTGGTGTGGGATGGTAGGGGTGGGGGGTATTAGGGTTCAAAACCCTAACACCTCATTTCTCTACTTTTGTTGCTTCAACCCTATCTGATGCATTAATGAAGTTTTTTTGCAATGAATTGCCTTACTTTTTCAGAAAGTGTAATCTTATCAGGCTATAGTGTCTTGTGGTTGTACAGGGTCCTCCATCAGGTGAAAGCACAGGGTCCTCTGGGCCCTGCACTACTATGTAACCATAAGTGTATAGACATTGTAATCAACCCTCATTTCCCTGTAGGAGCACAGGGCCCTCTGGGCCCTGTGCTTTGATCACACTCCCATCACTCCATAATGGTATCCATTTGTGGGAGCCCTCTGGGCCCTGCATTCCCTTTCTACCTATAATTGTAGAGATGCAGCGCAGGCCGAGATACATTCCAAGTAACTCCTGTGCTGCAAATAGAAACATAGAAACATAGAATTTGATGGCAGATAAGGACCGCTTGGCCCACCCAGTCTGCCCATTTTCCTACCTAATGGATAAGCTGCAGATCCTAGTTAACCAGCAGCCTGCTTCTTCCTACTCCCACCCCCTAGAATTGCCTTATGACTGTCCCATGAATGCTTGAATTCCACCACTGTTTTTGACTCCACAACCTCCTCCAGAAGGTTGTTCCATGCATCCACAACCCTCTCTGTGAAAAAATACTTCCTTACATTACCTCTGAGCTGCCCCCCCATCTTCAAATTGTGCCCCCTTGTTCTTGCACACCTCTTTTTTTGAAAGATGCTACCCTCTTGGACTTTGTTGATTCCCTTGAGGTACTTGAAAGTTTCTATCATGTCCCCCTCTCCCTCCTTTCCTCGAGGCTATACATATTAAGCTCCTTTAGTTTCTCTTCATATGTCTTCCAGTGCAGACCCTGCACCATTTTAGTTGCCCTCTCTGACAGCTTCCATCCTGTCTATGTCTTTATGGAGATTGGGTCTCCAGAACTGCACACAGTACTCCAGATGGGGTCTCACCAGCTGTCTGTACAGAGGGATAATAACTTCCTGTTTTCTACTGTTGATGCCTCTCCCTATGCATCCCAGTATCCCTCCAGCCCTCCTTGCTGCCTTCTCACATTGCTTGTCCACCTTTAGGTCATCTGATATGACTACCCCCAGGTCCCTTTCCATTTTTGTTGTTGTTAGTATCTCAAATGACACAATAGCTCAGTAATCATAGGAACATTGGAAAAAAGTCCACCGCAATTGTAATCCTGGACTGGCAACCTACATCATTGCTTAGCTGCATTTAGCAAAAAATCCGTATCTCGAACCATTTTCAAGATATTGGCACCAAAAGGTACTGCGTCTGCCACAGTGTTATCCTATGGAAAATTTCTAAACTTTGAAATGTTATAAGTATGGAAGTGATATACATTTCATCACCAAATGAGCAAAAGTCACATCTCTGGGATAAGCCCTTTGTACCCTGAAAATTTTAGCCTGAAAGTCCTAACAATTTATTTGCAATGAAGTGGCAAAAAAACAGTAAACTTTAAAAATCCTTTTTCGCGAGGTGTCAAAATCCATTTTTGCTATGCGGATTGGGATTTTGACACCTCATGAAAAGGGAGTTAGCTTGCAAAAAGGGATGGGAGTTGTCAGACCAGATGGTCCTTTTCGTGAAATGAAATTCCCTTTTTGTGAGGTGTCATATCCCTTTTTCGCATCGTGAAAAGGGATCGGAAGTGAGTCGTGAAAAGGGATTTTTAAAATTAAAAATAAGCATTCTGAAGCCACAGTAAAGTAAACCAAAGGCAGAGAACTGCACAGGATGTCTCCATGAACAAAATCCATACGTGGATGTCTGCAGAAGACAGCCCTGGGTAAAGTTATAATGTTGTGTTTGGGCAGGAAAAATGAAAATAAGATGGCGGCTCATGAAAAGGTAATTTTTGTCTCACAATAAGGGATTTAATTAATCCCTTTTCACAAGCTGTCAGAATCCCTTTTTGTGAGCCCTAAATCCTTTTTTTGCACTGTGCAGCTATCCAGAAGACTGAACTGAGCATGCTCAGAACCCAAAATGTCAAAATTGAATAACTTTGGAACAGATTGATAGTTTTTCACCAAACCCATGCTACTTTATTCTTAGGGGCAAGCTTTTTTCTACCCTGAAAATTTCAGACCAAAATTCCAAATGGTATGGCCACAACACAATGAGGAAAAATGGTCAAAATAGGCGAAAAAAGGCAACTTTTACTATTTTTTCACTATTCGCAGCACAAAATCCACAAAGCCGATCAAAATGAATCTCGGTACTTCAAGAGATCTACCTCATGGGACAGCGCATTCCAAATTTTGTGCATGTCCGTTGAATGATTGCAAAGTTATTAAAGTGCAAAATTTGATGTTTAACATTAAACTGCCTATTCAACCCTAACTATAGAGGCGCTACCATGCCACTGTAATGTGTGTGTGTGTGTGTGTGTGTGTGTGTGTGTGTGTGTGTGTGTGTGTATATATATATATATATATACACACACACACATATGTATATACTGTATATATGTGCGCGCACACACACATACACACACACACACACATATATATATATATATATATTCATGGCAAACAACTCTGTTTAATAGAAACATAGAAGTTGATGGCAGATAAGGACCGCAAGGCCCATCCAGTCTGCCCATTTCTTTTTCTACCTTATAAGTGTGCCATCGGCCTTTGCTCTGTCAGTGACCTATCTATTCATAGTCATTTGTATTGCTCCCTTATGCCTATCCCATGCCTGTTTGAAGCCCTGCACTGTATTCATAGCTACCACTTCTTGTGGTAGCCATTCCATGCATCTACCACTCCTTTCTGTGAAAAAGAATTTCCTCATTCCCCTTAATCGGCCTCCCTCTAACTTTCATGCTGTGTCCTCTTGTCCTGCTATTTTTCTTATATTTAAACATGTTAGACTCTTTCACCTTGTTTATGCCCTTAAGGTGTTTAAATGTCTCGATCATATCACCTCTCTCCTTCCTTTGCTCAAGGGTATACATATTGAGCTCCGTTAATCTGTCCTCATATGTCTTCTGATGCAGTCCCTGCACCATTTTGGTTGCCCTTCTCTGACTGCCTCAATTTGTTAATGTCCTTGTGAAGCTGTGGCCTCCAATACTGCACACAGTACTCCAGATGGGGCCTAACCAATGTCTTGTACAGAGGATTTATTACCTCCTCTTACGACTTGTGATACCCCTACTAATACACCCTAACACCCCTAGCCTTACCTACTGCTTTAGAGGTCTGCTTGGATGATTTTAGGTCATCAGTGATGATGATGCCCAAGTCTCTTTCTTCCTTTGTGACTGCTAGCAACCCTCCCAGCCTATAAGTGGCTTCAGGGTTTCTCTTCCCTATGTGCATGATTTTGCACTTCTTTGCATTAAATCCCAGTTGCCACTCTTCTGACCATTCTGCTAGTTTATCCAGATCTCTTCTCATTCTGCCCACCCCATCTGGATCATCTACTCTGTTGCAGATCTTGGTGTCATCTGCAAACAGACAAGCCTTACCCTCTAGTCCATCTGGAGGTCACTAATGAAGATGTTGAATAGGACTGGCCCCAGGACTGATCCCTGAGGTACCCCACTTGTGACTTGCATCTCTTCTGACTGTATACCATTTACTACCACTCTCTGTTTTCTGTCAGTCAACCAGTTTTCCACCCAGTTGACCAACTTCTGACCCACCCCAAGCCTACCTAGCTTATTTATCAATCTTCTATGTGGAACAGTGTCAAAAGCTTTGCTGAAGTCAAGGTAGGCGACATCAACTGCTCCCCCTTGGTGCATCAGTTAGGGTGTTCCACAGTGACAAAAGCAAGGAAATTTGGTGTTAGGTTGACAGCCCCTTGCACTTCTGCTCGGCCTCTTTCAATCAACAGGGTGCATTGTCATTGGTCTCTAACCTCACCCCATCACATGTGTAAACAAGCTGGAGGAATAGGAGAATGGGGTGAGAGTTAGACTGATGAGCCCAAGGCACACCCCGATGCTGGTTGGGGGGTGGCTGAGGCAAGGGTCTTTCAACCCAACACCAAATTTCCTTGCTTTTGTAGCTGTGGAACAACCCTAACTGATGCATTAAACAGAGTTTTTGCCATGAATTTCCCTTCTTTTTGAGAATGAGGACTATAAATAGTGAATAGAATGCGGTGGTGGCTCCCACCACGTGATGTGTAGTGACATAGCAATGGTAACTGCAATGCAAACGCAAGCGCTAACGGTTACGCACATGGTGACGCAAACATAAAAGGTAATGAAAATGTTAATAGAAACGTAAGTGCAAAGTGACGGCAAAGCAAACAGTGACACAAATGGAGACGCAAGCATGTACATAAATGCATCTGGTAATGCGCACGATCATGGTACCGCTATTGTAAATGAAAATGTTAAGTGTTACAGCAACAGTAACACCAAAGAGAACAGAAATGGAAAGGCGAACACAGGCACGTATGGAAACGCAAAGCCTAACATGCATGGTCATGGTACCGCAATTGCAAATGCAAATGGTAATGGTAACAGCAAAAATAACGCCAAAGGAAACAGAAAGGCAAATGCAAGCACGTACGGAAACACAAACCGTAATGCGCACGGTCATGGTACTGCAGTTGGTAATGGTAACAGCAACAATATTGGCAAAGGAAACAGATAAGCAAACGCAAGTGCGTACGGAAATGCAAACCGTAACGCACACCGTGACGGTACCGCAATTGTAAATGCTAATGGTAACTGGAACAGTAACAATAACTCCAAAGAAAACAGAAACGCAAACACAATCACAAGCGCTTAAGGAAATGAAAACCGTGATGCGCTTGGTGATGGTACGGCAATTGGAAATGCAAATGGTAATGTTAACAGCAGAAATAACGGCAAAATAAACAGAAACAGAACCGTGAATGGAAATGAGTATGCAAATGAGAACGCAAAGGGTAATGCACATGGTGGCGTACACGGTAACGGTAACGCAAACGGGTATGGAAACAGAAGTGGGAACAGTGTAACAGTAATGGAAGCACACACCCTGTATTTGCCCAACAGCTGCATAGAGAAACCGTGTATAGAAAGAAAGTATGCATAATAATGGGCCTCAGAGCAGAAAATGAACTGTTAGAATGCTAAATTGCTGATATCTCAAGAACGTATGACATAAAAAAAATGTTTAATGTCACATGATTCATGAATTTCCGGACTAGGTTTTGCATTGTCGTGATGAAAATTCCATATCTTGCACAGTTTTCGAGATATGAGCCCTGAAAGGTGCAGCGTACGTCACCATGTTAGTCTATGGAGAAAAATGTCAACTTCGGAGCATCAGAACTTGGCATCCGTGTAATATTTTTTCACCAAAGCAGCAAAAGACACATCTGTGAGATGTTGGCTGCCGTCCCTCCAAATTTCAGCCCAAAAGACCAAACCGTTCTTTTGCAGCAGGGTGGCAAAGAACTCCTGTCATTTTGGTCATAGTCTGTAACAGCAGTGTCGCAATTTGCAACACCTTGCGCAAAAATTTGCGAAAGTGTCGCAGGTGCGACACTACTGTTTCCAGAAATTTGGAAAACATATTTTTGGGGTGTTTAACCCCAAAATAAAGACATGGCATTAGCATCCTCAGGGTCCGACTAGGTGAACACAGAAAAAATTGTGTCCCTAGAGGGTCCCAATTTTAAACGCCAAGCATTTTTCTGATCAGTAACTGAAAACAAAATGATGGATTTGCGGCACTACTAGGGCCATTTATGACACTAAAAGTGCATTTGCGACACTTTCAAACTTTTTGTTAACTTCTCCCATTGACTTATAATGGGAACTTGTTTTTTGAATAACTTTTGAACTGTTTATTATTTTTTCATGATATCTTCAAAAAAAATCAGGGACCCCGGCCGCATATTCCCTGAAGTTTTCGGACCAGTCACACAAACCGTGCGACCTGTAGATGTGAACAAAGAATTTGCAAAAACACATAATTGCGCATTCGGATGTTGCTTAATAACTCCGCAGCCATATATCCAACTGGTATAAAAGTTGGCAGATCTCAAGATCTACCATGCCCAACCATGCCTGACAAATTTCAGGCAAATCTGTTGAATGGTGGCAAAGTTATTAAGGTGCAAAGTTTCACCCATTAACCTTAAAAGTGCTACTCAACCCTAACTATGGTAGCACTACCGTGCTACCATTACATATGCGCATTCGGATGTTGCTTAATAACTCCGCAGCCATATATCCAACTATGATAACCCACTCTAAGGTGTGTGGTTGTACTCTGATATATGTACAGCTTGGTGTGTGTCAACAAACCAAGGTGTGCATATATCAGAGTGTGACTGCACACCCTACAGTGGGCTATCTATCTTATAAAATGGCAACATTTTTTTGGAGGGGGGGTGAAAGTGCAGGTGTGCGGTCATGCTCTGATATATGCACGGTCATGTGATGTGTTTCAACCAATTCGCAGACATGATTTTTCCTACCCATTTTATAAATAAATAAATAAATAAATATATATATATATATATATATATATATATAGTTGTTTTCCATTGTTTTATAGCAATTCTGGTAGTCACAGGCAGTCAGTCACACAATGTTGGAATTTTGGGGTAGAGAACACACAACACTCTGCTCTGCACTATAACAGGGTCTTACTCAATAACCCCCTCTACTAGCTTGGCTCTGCTCAGTAGCAGCCGAGCTTTCAAGTCTGGAACCTGGAAGTGAGTGCAATTAGCACTCTCGCTCTACCAGACTGTCAAACAATGTAGAAACAAAGAAACATAGAAACATAGAATTTGATGGCAGATAAGGACCGCTTGGCCCACCTAGTCTGCCCATTTCCCTACCAAACGGATAAGCTGCAGATCCTAGTTAACCAACAGCCTACTTCCTCCTACCCCCCACTAGAATTGCCTTATGTCTGTCCCATGCATTCTTGAATTCCCCCACTGTTTTTGACTCTACGACCTCCTCAGGAAGGCTGTTCCATGTGTCCACAACCCTCTCTGTAAAGAAATACTTCCTCACATTACCTCTGAGCTGTCCCCCCTCTATCTTCAAATTGTGCCCCCTTGTTTTTGCACATCTCTTTTTCTGAAAGATGCTACCCTCTTGGACTTTGTTGATTCCCCTGAGGTATTTGAAAGTTTCTTTCAAGTCTCACCTCTCCATCCTTTCTTCGAGGCTATACATCTTTAGTTCCTTTAGTCTTTCTTCATATGTCTTCTGATGCAGACCCTGCATCATTTTGGTTGCCCTCCTCTGGACAGCCTCCACCCTGTCTATGTCTTTGCAGAGATGGGGTCTCCAGAACTGTACACAGTACTCCAGATGTGGTCTTACCAACTGTCTGTACAGAGGGCCAACAACTTCTTGCTTTCTGCTGGTGATGCCTCTCCCTATGCATCCCAGTATCCCCCCAGCCCTCCTTACTGCCTTCTCACATTGCTGGCCCACCTTTAGGTCATCTGATATGACCACTCCAGGTCCCTTTCCATTGTTGTTGTTGACAGTATCTCACCCCCCATTGTGTACTCTTCCCCTGGGTTTTTGTTTCCCAGGTGCATTTGCACTTTTTTGCATTGAATCTAAGCTGCCATACATTTGATCATTCCTCCAACCTTGCCAAGTCCCTTTTCATCCTTTCCACCCCACCTTGTGTATCAACTCTGTTGCAGATCTTTGTGTCATCTGCAAAGAGACACACTTTCCCTTCCAGTCCCTCTGCAATGTCACTTATAAAGACATTAAAAATACATTTTATAAAATTGTGACTGCCAGTCTTACAGACAGCAGTACTGACATCCAGTTATAAAAACCCACACTACTGATGCCTAAAACTCACCAAGATTACTTGCTTGTAGTTTGGAGCACTCTCTGGCTGAACTACGGTGCCCAGCAGTCCTTGGTCCCATTTCCCTGGGCAACAGACTACTACTGCCTACAGCACTGTCAGAACACCTTATTATACTGGCCCAGTAGGGTCACTATAGTTAGGATTTGTAGGAGTGTTTAAAGGGCAGTTTTTCCTGGTTAATAACTTTAAATTAGTTTCACAGATTTTCCTGAAATTTGGCAAGCATCATCTGCTGTGGTAGGTCTGTTGATGTACCAAATTTGGTTTGAATCCCTTTTGAGACTGTTAAGATATAAAGTGTTGATAATACAGAGATTTCCCTGGTTTTTTGCTGTTTTTTCGGCCACCTGCATCTCAGAAATGGCTTTAGGTGCTGGGCTGAAATTTTCAGGGTAGAAAGCCTTAGTCTCACATATGTGCCTTTTGAAGTTTTGGTAAAACAATAGTAATCCATTCCAAAGTTATTACATTATGAATTTGCCATTATTTCCTGTGGGAGAAAGTAGATGTAAAAGTGAAAGTGGTTTTTGCACTGTGTCATCCAGTTTTGCATACTTTGCACCTGAATAACTTTACAACACTCCAACAAATTTACAGGAAATTTCACAAGCATCAGCCTAGGGTACAGGTCTCTTAACTTGATAGATTTGGTTTGAATCCCTTGTTTGGTTTCTGAGATACATAGTGTTGAAAAAAAAAAAACAGATTTTTGAGGGTTTTGCTGTTTGTTTATTAATGTTAAAGGGCAATTTTTGGATCTTAATAACGTCATAATGGTTAAAATGATTTCTACAAAATTTGGCATGCATAATTACCCTGGGGAGGTATTTGTAAGTTGTAAATGTTATTGTAATAGCTTTAGCCATTTCTGAGATACAGAGTGTTAAAAATAAAGGTTTGGGGGGGGGGTTGACACTTTTCTGTCCATCTGTATCTCGGAAACGGCTTTAGCTTCTGGGCTGACATTTTCAGGGTAGAAAGCCTTTGCCTCACAGATGTGCCTTTTGAAGATTTGGTGGGAAAATATAAATGTGTTCCAAAGCTGTGACATATTGAATTTCCCACTATTTTCTATGGGGGAAAATAGATGTCCCACACAACACAAGATTCTGCTTTGAACTCGGATTCTGCTTTGACCAATGATTCTACTTTGTATGAGCCCTATAGAAAGGGATTCTGCACTGAGCAAAGATGCTGTTTTGCAGTATTAAATCCTTTTTGGCAGACAGAACCAACACAGTGGGGGAACAAAAACCAACAGTCAATCAATCCTTCCTATTCTACAGCCCCCAGGGCCCCACCCCAGGCTACATAAACCCCCTAGAGTTGTTTTTTTTTAAACATAATCTGCACTCTGGGGTGATCTGCCAGGCTTTGTTTTCTGCAGCACTGTGAACTGAGATTTAAACTTACTATAGGACTGAATGAAGTGCTGACCTGTTTGCTGGTTTTCCAGCTCAGTGCTTTTCAACTGAGTTTAACACCCTGGTAAGTGCACCTCATGCTTGAAGGCTAAATGTTTTGTGCCATTGAGCTACTGTCTTTTGTACTTTTTGCTATTTCAATATCTTATTCCCCCCACCACCACCACCAGCACAGTAGGACACTGCTGAGCCCACTCCCAGTGTCCCAGATAATGCACCCCTCCCCTCACTGTGGGACACTGGGGAACCCACTCCCAGTGTTCTGAAATATGTATGTAATGGTTTTGCCAACAGCAGGGTGCCCAATCCCCATGTCAGCACTACATTTATCCCAACCAGCAGTGTGTGACTCTAGGGAGCCCACTCCCAGTGTACATAGTGCACCCAGTTATGTTGTACCCCCCAGAGCAGTGTGGGACACTGGGGAACCCACCCCAGTGCCCTGAGAAATGGTTATACTGTTCCTGTGAAAAAAGAAATAGTCCATAACATCTTTTTATAAACTCCTGTAAAAAAGGTATCTCATTGTTTCCCCATCCCCCTGTCACATCCCGACCCTCTGACTGAGCAAACAACCACCCCACACCCCCTTGCCCTATTCTTACCAACCAAGGTTGGCGGCTGTCATCTTCTGTGGACCAGGACACATCAGCACTCTTCAAAGTCGAACAGTGAACTGAAGAATAAAGGTAAGTGCCATATAAAGGTAGTCAATCACATTTTGAACATACTGTATGTTAATAGCTCAGTCATTTGTAGGTATTTTACATAGATACATAGACACTGTTGGCAGATAAGGGTCTATGGCCCACCCAGTCTGCCCAGTTGAGCTTGTAAGTTCACTTTATGTTTTTCTAGAAGTCTGTTGCCTCTTACCCCTGACCTCCAGAATGTCCTTATGTCTGTCCCATGCATTCTTAAATCTTGTGATTGTTTCAGCCCTCACCACTTCCTCTGGCAGGGTGTTCACTTGTCCCCCACCCTTTCTATGAAGAAATTCTTCTTCATGTTTCATCTGAATTGCCCTCCCTCCAACTTCATTCCATACCCTCTAGATCTGGAACATCTGTTTCACTGGAAAATAGTGTATTCCTGCACCCTGTTCCTCCCTGTAAGGTACTTGTATGTCTCTATCATATCCCCCCTCTCTCTTCTCCTCCAGGGAGTACATATTCAGGTCCTTCAGCCTGTCCTCATAGGACTTGTGATGCAATCCCTGTACCATCTTTGTTGCCCTCCTCTGAACCTTCTCTACCCTGTCTATGTCCTTATGTTAGTAAGGTCTCCAGAACAGCACATTGTACTCCAGGTGGTGCCTCACCAGTGTCTTGTATATTGAAATTATGACCTCCCTTTTCCTGCTGGTGATGCCTCTTCCTATGCATCCCAGCATCCTTTTTGCTTTACTTGCTGCCTTGTCACACTGTTTCCCTACATTGAGGTAATCAGAGATGATGACCCCAAGGTCCCTTTCCTGCTTGGTGCATGCTGTATCCTCACCCCCCACCAACTGATATGTTGTTCCAGGATTTTTGTGCCCCATATGCATTATCTTGGACTTCTTTGCATTGAATTTCAACTGCCAAACCCTTGATCATTATCCAGGCTTCTACAGGTCCCTCCTCATTCTGTCTACACCCTCTGGTATGAATCAAATTTTCAACATGGACTTTTTGGGACCCCACTTCATGAACACTGACACTGTCATTTTGTTACTCTGTCCTGAAAGATGATTTCTTTCAGCCACTGTGGCTGAAAGAAATCACCTTTCAGGACTGAGTAATGAAATGGAAATGCCATTGTGCATGAGGTGGGGTACCAAAAAGCCCATGTAGAAAATCTGGTGCAAAAATACCTCAGAACGCCTGATTTATGCATGGTCGTTGAAATTTTCAATCACATGCGTGTAAGTTTGCTAACTTATGTTTTCATTCCAAGTTTTCTATGTAGCCACTTTTCACACCATCTCATGAACAGTACAGCTGCATTTCTCACATCCTGCCCGGCATGTGCTTTTGTACCCGTGGCGCAGAATGGTGTGGGTGGTGTGCAAAATCACCTTTCAGGGTTGAGTAATAAAATGACAGCACCAATGTTCATAACGTAGGGTCCCAAACAGGCGATGTTGAAATTTTGGAGCAAAAGTAACAAAGAATGCCTGAGTAACACGCAATCAATGACATTTTCCTACGCATGCATGTAACTGCCAGTCATTTATATTTTCACTCCAAAGTTTGAACATAGCCATTTCTTCACAGCACCTCATGAATACAACATCTGTCATTTCTCACATCCTGTCCAAGATGTGTTTCCACAGCTGTGGCACAGAATGGCATTTTGACATGGATTAAGAAATTTACAACTACAGTATGAGGGTTATGAGGTGGGGTGATAAGAAGACTGTTGAAAATTTGGGATCACAATGTGAAACAAAATGACAAATTTATGAGTATTTGTTGCAATTTTGTTACACACCTTCCTCAAAAAAATAAGGAAATTTGTTGCAAAAAAATCCATTTTACAAAACCATTTAGGATTTTCACTACACCTTTAAAAGTATGGAAATTCAATGTTAGGGTTAATACATGTATTAGCACACCACCACCAATCTCTGCAAACAAAAACAAAACAGTTATTTGATATATCCCTTGGTGTCCTTCCACCTAACTCATACACCATTTGAGCTGTTAATCAAGTGGTATAGAACAATATATTTGTATGGTGTATGAGTTAGGTGGAAGAACACCAAGGGATATATCAAATAACTGTTTTGTTTCTAATGTTTGCAGAGATTGGTGTTGTTGTGCTGATACACATATGAACCCTAACGCTGAATTTCCATACTTTTAAAGGTGTAATGGAAACCCTAACTGGTTTTGTAAAACAGAGTTTTTTTGCAATGAATACTTATATATATATATATATATATATATTTTTTTTTTTATTTGTTTTATAGCAATTCTGGTAGTAACAAACAGCCACACAATGTGGAACATTTGGGGTAGGAAACTATGACAGGGTCTTATTCAATAATCCCCTTTACTAGCTTGGCTCCGCTTGCTAGCAACTGAGCTTTTAAGCCTAGGACCTGAAAGTGAGTGCAAGTAGCACTCTTGCGCTATCAGACAAACAATGTAAAATATTATATAAAAGCAGGACCGCCAGCCTTACAGACAGCAATACTGGGGTGCAGTTATAAAAACCCACACCACTGATGCCTAAAACTCTCCAAAATTACTGGCTTGTAGGTTGGAACACTATCTGGCAGAACGTTTCCCAGCTGCCCTTTGTCCTGTTTCCCTTGGCAACAGACTATTACTGCCTACAGCACTCGCAGCATGCCTTTTATATATATATTATAGTGGCACGGTCGCGCCACTATAGTTAGGGTTCAGCGGTCAGTTACATACTAAAGTCAAAAGTTTGGGCATTATTAACTTTGGACCCGTTCATCAGATTTGCCTGAAATTTGGTATGCATAGTGGGGCATGGTAGATCTCTTGATTTGCCAAATTGTGTTTCGGTTGGACTTAGGTCTTTGTGTACAGAAGCGCTGAAAAATGCAAAATTATCTGTTTTTGGAGCAGCTTTTGGGATTTTGGATATGGCCCTGCATGGCCATTGTGTGGCATGCCACTCTGTGAGATGGCTCGTTTGAAAGAGCTTTGGTAGCCGAATATGCCATTTTTTGTTTGGTGAAACAATATTAAGGCATTCAAAAGGTATGCCACTTTTAAGTTCCCATTGTAAGTCAATGGGAAAATTTATATGTATGTTTTGCGAACAAAGAATGGGACTCTGGCCATCTGCTCCTGCCTGGCGCTCAAAGAATTTTCAGCCTCACAGTTCAAGAATCTTTGTCCCCAAGGATTTTCAAAATTCTTTGATTGCAAGGTCCGCTATCTTGTTTTGAAATTTCCGATAATAAAAATACAAATATCTCGGCTCAGGAGTCACTTCTGAAGTAAAACTTGGATGGGTTTTACTCAGGGGGCCCCGATCTATCGAGCCATGCCTTTGGTTCCATCCAAATTGGTCTAAAAATAGAGTTAGCTTTTAAAATCTTCATTCGCGGCTCGCTAACGATCTTTGATCGTGAGCCTGCAAATTCTTTGATCACGAGATTCTTTGATCACAATCATGCATCGTGGGGAAAGGATGATATGGCCAGATTAAAAATTAATTTTTCTCAGCCCAGGAGTGCCCTAGGAAGTCAAATGAGGGTGGGTTTTGGTCGGGGCTTCATTTTGATGAACCATGGTGGTGGTTTACTGGAATTCTGTCAATTTTTTAATTTCTTACAGTTTTACTTCTTTGTTCGTGAGCCTGCAAATTCTTTAATTGTGAGCCTGTAAATTCTTTCATCGCAAGATTCTTTGATCGCGATCATGCATCGCGAGTGAGGGACGAGATAGCCAGATTTGAAAGTTACTTTTCTGAGCCCAGGGGTGCCCTACAAACATAAACGAGGCTGGGTTTTGCTCAGGGGGCTTTGTTCTGCCCCATCTGAATAATAATATAATAATAGTGTATGACATATCCCTGGTAGTCTAGTGCCCCCACCCATCATAGTAAATAATGTTATGATGTCTAATGTCCTGGTAGTCTAGTGCCCCCCCATGTGTCTCTTTTTTAATCCCTGGTAGTCTAGTGGCCCCCCGAGCTGTATAAAAAAAGTATTATTGTTAATATCCCTGGTAGTCTAGTGGCCCCCACATCTGTATGGCATAATATCCACTGTCACTGCAGATGTCCCTGGTAGTCTAGCGACCCCCCGTTATAATAAAATAAATTATTATTTCACATTTCCTGGTAGTCTAGTGTCCCCCCACTACCCTACCCAGCCGTGCCAACCCACCCCACACTCCCCCACCCTTCCCCAGCTGGCAACTGGCACAGCCCACCTCTCACCTCCACGGCCAGCTGCCGACTGTCTGCATTATAGCGGTAATGTAGAGGTGTTTAGAAATATTTTCAGAGTGCCTCTTTGCATTATGGCTCGTAATGTGAACAGTTCGGCTGACCATGGAGATGAGAGGTGGTTATTACCAGTCGCCCGACTGAGGAAGGAATGGGAGGATGGCTGAAGGCTGGACATGGGGGGGCCACTAGACTACCTGAATGTGAAATAATATTTATTTTATTGTAATGGGGGCCGCTAGATTACCACAGATATCTACAGTCACAGTGGATATTATTTCATACAGATGAGGGGGGGTACTAGACTACCAGGAATATTTACAGTTATTATTTTTTTATACAACTCAGGGGTGCACTAGACTACCAGGGATTAAGAAAAAACACATTGGAGGGGCACTAGACTACCAGGACATTAGACATCATAACATTATTTACTATGATGGGGGGAGCCACTAGACTACCAGGGATATGTCATACACTATTATAATTATCCAGATGGGGCAGAACAAAGCCCTCTGAGTAAAACCCAGCCTCATTTATGTTTGTAGGACACCCCTGGGCTGTGAAAAGTGATTTTAAAATCTGGCCATCTTGTCCCTCGCTCTTTGTTCGTGAGCGAGCAAATTCTTTGATCGCAAGAGTCTATGATCGTGATTGTGCATCGTAAGGGCAGGACAAGATTGCCAGATTTAGAAAAATCAATTTTCTCAGTCCAGGGGTGCCCTAGGAAGTCAAATGAGGGTGGGTTTTGGCAGGGGACTTCATTCTGTCAAACCCTGATGGTGGTTTGCCACAATTCTTTCAATGTTTTAAATTACAAATGTTTTTATTCTTTGTTCATGAGCCTACAAATTCTTTGATTGCGACACTGCAAATTCTTTGATCGTGATATTCTTTGATCAAGATCTTTGATCACAAAATAGGGACAAGATGGCCAGATTTTTTGTAATGGAATAGATAGGGAATTTTTACTAATCTTTGACATTGAATGTCTCGGACACGGTTTGGTCTTTTTACTTGAGATTTGGAGGGAAGAAAGGCAACATCCCACAGATGTGCCTTTTGGTGGTTTGGTCAAAAAATATTACAGGGCGGTAAACTTACGGTACTATGAAGGTGACACTTTTTCCTATAGGATAACATTACGGCGTCCGCTGCATTACAGGAATTCTTTGCTGCCCTGCAGCAAAATAACAGTTTGGTCTTTTGGGCTGAAATTTGGAGGGAAGAAAGCCAACATCCCACAGATGTGCCTTTTTTGGTTTGGAGAAAAAATATTACAGGGTGGCAAAGTGACGGCAGTCCGAAGTTGACGCTTTTTCCCATAGGATAACATTATGGCTCTGTCACGCCTTTCAGGGCCTGTATCTCGGAAACGGTGCGAGATACGGACTTTTCATCACAAAAATACTTTGCCCCCCACATGGGGGCTAAGTATTAAACTAGCCAGGAAAGTCATAATTCATACAAAATGTTAATTTTTCTTCTACGTCGTACGGTTCCTGAGATATAAGTAATTTAGTATTCCAAGTCCTAATTTTGTGCTCCGAGGTCCATTATGCATACATTCTTTGTTTTCACTGTGTTTTTCAATGCAGTTTTTGGGGAAAAGAAGGGTGTGCCCTTTCATTACTGTGCCAGTTAGCGTTTCCAGTTGCACTTCTGTTACCGTTCGCGTCACCGTTCCTGTCTACGCCACCATGTGTGTTATGGTTTGCATTTTCATTTGTGCTTGCGTTTCTGTTTCTGTTTCACTTGCCGTTATTGTTGCTGTCACCATTACCATTTGCATTTGCAATTGCGGTACTGTGCCTGTGCACATTATGGTTTGCGTTTCCATATGTGCTTGCGTTTGTGTTTGCGTTTGTGTTTCTTTTGGCTTTATTGTTGCTGATACCGTTACCATTTGCATTTACAATTGCAGTACCATGTCCATGCACATAATGGTTTGTGTTTCTGTATGCGCATTTGCATTTCTCTTTTCTTTGGCGTTATTGTTGCTGTTACCGTTACCATTTGCATTTACAATTGCGGTTCCGTGACAATGCGCCTTACAGTTTGCATTTTCATATACGCTTGTATTTCTGTATACTTCGGCGTTATTGTTGCTGTTACCATTACCATTTGCGTTTACAATTAAGGTACCATGACCGTGCACATAACGGTTTGCATTTATGTATGCGCTTGCATTTATATTTCCATTTCTGTTTTCTTTGGCATTATTCTTGGTGTTGCTGTTACCATTTGAATTTACAATTGCGGTACCATGTCTGTGCGCATTACAGTTTGCGTTTCTGTATGTGCTTGCGTTTGCATTTCTGTTTCTGTCTCCTTTGGCGTTATTGTTGCTGTTACCATTAGCATTTGTATTTCCAATTGTGGTACCGTGAACATGCACGTTACCAGTTGCATTCCGTATGCACTTCCGTTTGCGTCTCTGTTTCCATCACTGTTCACTTTGGCGTCACTTTGCGCTTGCATTTCTATTTCTGTTTGTGTTACCATTTACATTTGCATCACCATGTGTGTAACCGTTTGTGCTTGCATTTGCATTGCACTTACTGTTACTATGTCACACAAAATCACATGGTGGCGGGCCCCATGCTCCCACCAACTTGTGCAACTTTCTACTTTTCTATTCTTTCTTAAAAAGCAAGGAAATTCTATGCAAAAAACTTCATTAGTGCATCAGTTAAGGTTCTTCTACAGCAAAATAAAGTGAGGAAATTAAATTTTAGGGTTCCCACCCCTTGCACCCCAGCCCGCCCCCACCAACAGGCATCGAGGTGTGCGTTGGGGTCGTTGGCCCTAACTCTCACCCCATTCTCCTACATTACACCACCTCAGCTTATTTACACATGGGATGGAGTGAAAGTTAGGGCCAATGACCCCAATGCACACCCCAATGCCTGTTGGTGGGGTGGGCTGGGGGGGGTGCAAGGGTGGGAACCCTAAAATCGAATTTCTCGCTTTTTTCGCTATAGAAGAACCCTAACTGGTGCATTAACAAAGTTTTTTGCATAGAATATATATATATATATATATATATATATATATATAGCAATAATGCATGACCAGGGGTTAGATTAACAGTCTGTTAATCACCCACTAGGGGTGTAATGTGGTACGAGGTGCAGCCCAGTGCCATATTGCCCCTAGACGGTGATTAACTGACTGTTAATCTAACTCCTGGGAGTACCTTATTGCTATTATAATTAATGGGTCATGTTTTTTTCCATAGGAAAGTGTGTGTTTAAATTGCTGTTACAAAGGAATGTTTATAACGGCAATCACGCGCCACCTTCCTATGGCAAAAACCATGAGCCACTGTCTCATGCCCACTGAAGCAGTCTCCCTCTTGCACACTGGTCGCACAGAACTCCTCACAGTTTTCTCCCATAAAACTGGTAATTTTTTTTCTCTGACAGTCACCTACCTGATTTACCAGGCAACCCCTTACACCACTTCCTCTGCTTCTTCTCATCCTCCTCCTTCTGCAGGTCACCTGATACAGTGACCATCGAGACTAGAACTTCCTTAGCAACCACTGTAGCAACAGTGCACAAACAAATGGGAAGGTCTTATTCTTTTTAAACTTAAATCTTTGTTTGAAACTTTTATTTCCCTGGCTATCACTGCTCTGTCAACCACTGTTTTGACCACAAATGAAAAATACAACTGCTTCAGAAGGTAAGACTACGTGGATTCTGTCACATTAAGTGGCACAGTCAGCAGGACACATTTTATATAATTGTTGAGGCAAAAAAAGCGCGACCCAACAATTATATAAAATAAAATATGGGGCTCTGTGTGGAAACTCGAAGTTTACACACCCCAAGGTATTAGAGGCTTTATAAACTCCTCGAGCTTCGCTCTCGGGGTTTATGTAGTATCTCACACCTTGGGGTGTGCAAACTTCTCATTACACACATCGCCCCATACTTTATTCTATTTATAAAAAACATTTAAAAAGAAAAGTATTAAAAGCATACATTTTGAATGTTTTCTTCATTAAGAGGGCAGTTTTTAATTAAATAGTTCTTCCACCAACAGTTTAAGAATGCTGGTTCAGAATCAGAATGCAACATTCCAGTCATTCAGCCATTCTAGAGAATGGAAAGTTAACAGAAAGAATGCATGTGCCATGGTGATCAGGCTGTACATGACAGTATAACAGGGATTAATGTAAGATTGTTAGAATCCTTACAGCCAATCAGATTGCATCAATTCGGATATCCTTTTTATAATATATATGTTGAAATGCCACGGTAGTGGCACTATAGTTAGGGTTAAGTAAGCACTTTAATGTTAAACCTCAAATTTTGCACCTTAATAACTCTGCCACCGTATGACAGATTTGTCTGAAATTTTGTGTGCGTGGTCTGGTATGATAGATCTCTGGATTTGGTAAGTTGTGTTACGGTTGGATGTATAGTTGCGGAGCTACAGAAAGCCAAATAATGCAAAAAAACTGACTTTTTGCACATTTCTTTGCTCGCGCCCACAGCCCGCACAATTTATCTGTTTGGTCCAAAATCTTCAGGGAAGGGATCTTGCCTGAGGAGGTACAGGCAAAGTGGGCAAGCATTAAGGATACAATACTTGAAGCAACATCCCATTGTGTTAGACAGAAAAGGAAGTGCAAAAGAAGAAGGAAACCACTTTGGTTCTCAAATACAGTAGCAGAAAAGGTCAGAGCCAAAAGGCTGGCCTTCAGAAAATATAAGGGAACACAGCGGGATGAAGATAGGAGGCATACCAAACTGCCCTAAGGGAAGCAGGTAAGGCAGTAAGGCAGGCAAAGTCCCAAACTGAGGAAACACTAGCACAAACAGTAAAAGAAGGTGACAAGACTTTCTATAGATACATTAGTGAAAGGAGAAAGTCCAGAGGGGTATTGCTAAGCTTAATGGAGAAAAGGGAGCATGTGAGGAGGAGGACCCTGTAAAGGCATCTATCCTAAATAGATACTTTTGCTCAGTATTTACTGAAGAAGGTAGGAGGCAGGCCCACAGCTCAGCATCATGGACACAGGGGAGGGAGGTGAGCACTACTCCCTTCACAAAGAAAGGTCCTACAAGAGCTTGCTAAGCTCAGGGTGGATAAGGCAATGGGACCTGATGGTCATACATCCCAGGGTACTTAGGGCTAAAGGAGGAACTAGCAGAGCCGTTAGCAGAATTGTTTAGTGAGTCTCTGAGCACAGGAGAGGTCCCAGAAGACTGGAGAAGGGTTCTCATGTGATCCCACTCCACAAGAGTGGTAGCAGGGAGGAGGCGGGGAACTACAGACCGGTCAGTCTTACCTCAGTAGTGGGCAAGATTATGGAGGCACTCCTTAAGGAAAGGATAGTGCAACACCTGGAATCCATAGGGGCACAGGATCCAAGACAGCATGGGTTTACAAAAGGAAGGTCCTGTCAAACTAATCTCATAGATTTCTTTGACTGGGTAACCAGAGTGGTGGACCAAGGGGAGCAGTTGATGTCGCCTACCTTGACTTCAGCAAAGCTTTGACACTGTTCCACATAGAAGATTGATAAATAAGCTAGGTAGGCTCTGGGTGGGTCAGAAGTTGGTCAACTGGGTGGCAAACTGGTTGACTGGCAGAAAACAGAGAGTGGTGGTAAATGGTATACAGTCAGAAGAGATGCAAGTCACAAGTGGGGTACCTCAGGGATCAGTCCTGGGGCCAGTCCTATTCAACATCTTCATTAGTGACCTGCAGATGGACTAGAGGGTAAGGCTTGTCTGTTTGCAGATGACACCAAGATCTGCAACAGAGTAGATGATCCAGATGGGGTGGGCAGAATGAGAAGAGATCTGGATAAACTAGCAGAATGGTCAGAAGAGTGGCAACTGGGATTTAATGCAAAGAAGTGCAAAATCATGCACATAGGGAAGAGAAACCCTGAAGCCACTTATAGGCTGGGAGGGGAGTTGCTAGCAGTCACAAAGGAAGAAAGAGACTTGGGCATCATCATCACTGATGACCTGAAATCATCCAAGCAGACCTCTAAAGCAGTAGGTAAGGCTAGGGGGATGTTAGGGTGTATTAGTAGGAATATCACAAGTCGTAAGAGGGAGGTAATAATCCCTCTTTACAAGACACTGGTTAGGCCCCATCTGGAGTACTGCGTGCAGTACTGGAGGCCACACCTTCACAAGGACATTAACCAAATTGAGGCAGTCCAGAGAAGGGCAACCAAAATGGTGCAGGGACTGCATCAGAAGACATATGAGGACAGATTAACGGAGCTCAATATGTATACCCTTGAGCAAAGGAGGGAGAGAGGTGATATGATCGAGACATTTAAACACCTTAAGGGCATAAACAAGGTGAAAGAGTCTAACATGTTTAAATATAAGAAAAATAGCAGGACAAGAGGACACAGCATGAGATTAGAGGAGGCCGATTAAGGGGAATGTGAGGAAATTCTTTTCACAGAAAGGGTGGTAGATGCATGGAATGGCTTACCACAAGAAGTGGTAGCTATGAATACAGTGCAGGGCTTCAAACAGGCATGGGATAGGCATAAGGGAGCAATACAAATGACTATGAATAGATAGGTCACTGACAGAGCAAAGGCCGATGGCACATTTATAAGGTAGAAAAAGAAATGGGCAGACTGGATGGGCCTTGCGGTCCTTATCTGCCGTCAACTTCTATGTTTCTATGTTTCTATGGAAGATTCAGGCTGTGTCACTGATGTGCCTTTCGAAGATTTGGTGTAAAAATATTAAACCGTTCAAAAGTTATTCATAAAACAAATTTCCCTTTATAGTCCATGGTGAAAAATATATGTGTCTCACGAAAGTTTCACAAATGCAATTTTACTTTCGTAAATGGCCCTTTTACTTTCATGCTGCAGCCATCTTGTTTTCAGTTAGACAGAGAGAAAAATGCCTGGGCCCAGATATTCAAAAGGGTTGCGCCATGTGCAACAGGGATGCGCCAGCGCAAGTACCGAAATGCGCCATTGTGCGATATTCAGCGGGAAGTGGCTGTGCAGCACAATAAGCAATATGCCACAGTGCAATAGTAATGAATGCATGTGCAACCATAAGGGGCAGAACACTGAATAACATGCGCAGTGCAATATTCAACAGCATGCTCCGTGCTCAATAGGGGAGCTAGGGGAAGTTGCGTGACAGCAGAAATGATCCAAAATAAAAGGGAGCAAGAGAGGGGTGCAAGAACACAAAAGGGAAGCCACAGGTGGGAGCGTGGTGACAGACACAAGGGCAGTACAGAGGGTAGCAGTGAGCAGGACTGGGCAGGAGCAGGACAGGGCCCACCAGAAACAGGGTAGGAGTGGGGAGCCTGTGCCACTGTGCAGGAAAGTCAGTGGAGTGCCACATTGGACTGAGGGAAGTGGCAGGAGGCAGGACAGCCACAGCCAAAGGCCGGAGGTGTACCCGGTGCAGGGGGAGCATCAGAAATGGACAATGGGGGGAATGGGATAACAGCCGCCGGGGGGGACACACCAGGCAGGGACATGGCCAGCGCCACCTTCCAGATGGAGGTAGTAATAAGGGGTGTGAGAAGCAGGCAGCAGGGGGGTGCGGCTGTGGAAGGGCCCGTCGGCAGTACTCCCAGAACAGGCAGTACCGAGCCCGCACCAGCTTCGAACACTACTCTGACACAGAGATTGTGGGCCAGTACCGCCTGAACTAGGTGATCCTGAGGCAGCTCTGTGAGCTGTGCAGTGATGAGATGCAAGCACCCACACAACGGAGCCATGCTCTGTCAGTGGAGATGAAGGTGACAGCTGTCATGTGCCTGCTCGCCACAGGCACCTTCCAGAGACCAACAGGGGACATGACAGGCATAACCCAGTCAGCCATGTCACGCCTACTCACACAATTCCTCAGAGCACTGCTGCCACATGCTGCGGAGTACATCCATTTCCCCAGCACACAGGCGGAGAGCACAGCACACATACAAGAGTTCCACAGGGTAGCACAATCGCCTGGCATGCTCGGGGCCATTGACTGCACCCATGTGGCCATCCGCATGCCATCTGACCCAGATGGAGTGTCGTACATCAATCGGAAGGGGTAGCAAGCATGAACTGCCAGGTGGTGTGCAATGCCAGGGGGCACATTACCAATGTCTGTGCCATGCACCCTGGGGGAGCACACAATGCCTTCATCTGGCACCAGTCCGCACTGTGCCACAGGTTTGAAAGTGGGGACATCCCCACTGGCCATCTAGTGGGTGAATACGCATATCATGCAAGACGACATGACCAGACATGGGGGGGCACAGTCAGAGGTGCCATGGGTACTGGCCTTGTTGGCCCATGGCAAAGCGACACAGACCACCATACTAATGTCCACCCTCTACACACAGGTGACAGTGGCTACCCACTACGTCCCTGGCTGCTCACACCATACCGGCTCCCCACGACCCCATCGCAGCTACGGTACAATGAGGCACACGCCACAACACGGAATGTCATCGAGCGGGTGTTCGGGATGCTGAAGACATGGTTCTGGTGCCTGGACACATCTGGTGGTGCCCTACAGTACAGCCCCTCGAAGGCCTGTGGGCTGTTCCTGGCCTGCTGTATGCTGCACAACATGGCCACTGACTGTGGGATAGTCATAGAGGTCAAAGAGGGGGACAGCGGTAGGGACAATGAAGACACCGGTCCAGCCAGTGATGGGCAGCCACCCCCTGAGTGAAGAGACCCCCGCCTGATCCGGATGTCACAGCTGCACTGGGACACCATTACAGAAGAGCACTTTGGTCAAGACAGGTAGGTCACGGGGCCATGCACAACCACCAATGGCAAGGACACAGCCCACAGACAGGCAGGGCAGAACACCAGGGGCAGACGGCGGTAAGGGAATGGGTCTCAGTGTGGCACCACACACAGTGTCAGGGATGGGCAGGGCCAAACACAACACGTGCACACACACACACCACAAGACATGCACAAGGTGTAGACAGCACGCCAACTCCAATTGCCACCCCTACCCCCAAAAATGTCCACACATGACCACGCCCAGTGGCCATCACTGTGTGTGCCTCAGACGCTGGGCACCATTGCACACTGGCGGACAGTGCAATGCAGGCATCATCATGCACATACCACAGTGGCCAGCAGCTGGGAGGGTGTGCACAGGGACTGTGTGTGTGCAGGGCTGGGGACCCCACCCATGTGTCGCACAATGCACACCACACTGCACATAGGGCACCGGCAGACAGTGGCCATGGTGGGAGACAGGTCAGTCATGCGGCACAGTGCCATGGCCACCACAGATGCATGGGTTGCCCCGCCAAGAACTTCCAGCTGTTCCAGTCTGAACATTGGTCTCATGGGGTGGCACCGACGGTCCCCCAGGAGTGACGCTGCATGAACGAGACCATGTTCATGCAGGGGTCTGCAGCCCACCGAACATTCCTGCGCCAGGCGTGCTCGGTATGCCCACAGCTGAACCAGGTGTTGACATAGCAGGTGTCGCACGGCGCTGGGAATGGGGGGTGGACGTGACACACTGTGCGGTGTCTGCAGCGGATGGGCACCGAACTGGGTGCCCAATGTGGCCATGACAGCTGTCAATGCATTGGTCTGCCTGTCAATGGCAGCGGTCACATCCGCCCGCTGCCGGGCCATCTCTGCCAGGAGCAGACAGTGGTCTCTGCTGCGCCACTCCTCTACCTGGTGCAGAACTGCACTGAGTGCATCCACCGCCATCACAAGCCACATCTACTGATCTACTGAAGCCTGGAGTAGACAGCTGTGCTCGTCAAAGAGGTCATCCGCTGGTCCGGCATGCTGTCCCTTGTAGTGTTCCTGGCCCTGCTGGCCAGCACCCCTTGATGATGGGCACTGCACACCAGAGCCATGCCGGGGCAAGTCCACACATGGTGCACTGCCACCGCCCCCTGACACTGTCCCCCTGTCACCATTGGCCGACTGCTGGCACTGCCCCTCCAGCTGCCAATCACCAGGGCTCACTGGTGCCACCACAGCGGCTGCAACAACCCCACTGCCCTGGACGCACACCACTGTTGCCCCACTGGGGCATTCAGGCACAGGCTGGGACTGTGTTGTTATGCTGGCCTCCACGGCGGCACCACCCATGGCAATGCCCGTGCCGTTGCCTGCTGTGGGACCATCCTGTGTCCCACACATGTCACTGTCCGGGACATGTGGTCCATCATCATCGGTGCTGGATCCGGCACCAATCTGTGTCCCAGCACACTGAAGACTGTGGGTGCTGTCATGCTGGGACACAGGCAGGGCCTTGTCTGCACCCGCACCACCCTCATCAGTCTGGACAGACGTGCAGGTATGCACGGGTCTGGTCCCTCGGACACCTGTGGAGGTGGATGGGTGATCCTCTGTGTCCAGGGCATCACCCTCAGTGGACACACCCACCACCACTGACCCATGTAGACGCTCAGGAACTGTAAGGGATCACATTAGCGTTAGTGGCTCCGGCCTGCCCTGTGGCATTCCCTCCACCACCCACACAGTGACAGCACAGGACCTACCATGCAGTGATGGGCTGCCACCCATCTGGAAGCCACCACCAGGAATGCCCTTGATGGCACAACACCGCATGCTGCTGGCCACCCGCTCCTCCTGTGGCGTCATGCGTAGCACATCTGGTTGACCCTCACCGGTGGCAGCACGTGCAGCCCTGATGGCAGCCATCTTATCTTTGATCCTCCTCCTGTCCATGCTGACCTTCTTCTTACACTCCTGCAAGGACCGCTGGTGGCTGCCATGCTGGTTCACGGCACACGCCACCTCACCCCACACCACAGCACGGGCCTGTGGCGTTCCTTGCTGCCCACTGAGCAGCAGTTCCCTGTCGAGATATGCCTCAAACAGGGCATCTGAGTCAGCCCGGGTGAAGTTGGGCCTCCTCCTTCTCCCCCGTCCCTGTTCCTCCTCTTCTTCATGATCGGTCATGATCGAACCTGTGGGAATGACAGGTGTTACCTTTGACTGTGCGGTCCCATTCAGCCCTCACAAACCACAGTCCCCACATCCCAACAGCATGCAACCCACCACAATAGACTGCAATACCAAACTATGTCCTCTGCAGTCCCATGTCGCATTTATACAGCGCAACGCATGCAAATGAGGCAAGGCGCAACTGTAAGTGGATGCTAATGCAGTGGTTGTGCCGTGGAATGGCTGATGAGCTGATTTGCATATGCTGGCTGAATATCACACTGTTGGGCATTGCGCAATGTTGTTGAGCATGCTCAGGCTATGGCGCAGCACTGTGAAGTGTGCAATCGGCACTGTACGGTACATGCCTGGAGTGCTGACGCCGACACGTGCAGCGCTGCTGATGTGGTGTGCACGGGAGGCAGTGCAGGGCATGGCCACCACTGTGCCTGTGGTGCTAGTGCGCTGTTCACCTGTGTGATGCTCATGCCCTGGTGCGCTGTAGGCGCCGTGGTGCCACAGCATGGTAGACCACTGCAGGGCACCACACACAAGCACCCTACCGCACTATGCACAGGGCATCCCAATAGTGCTGTGGTGCTCCATGTGCAGACAGACCCTTGACCCTGCAGTCAACCTTTGCCCCCTAGGTGCCATGCGTCCACATGAGTGCACCCCTATCGTGCAGTTTGATGACAGCGCGATGGGGACTGGCAGCACAGTACCATGCTGCCTCCACACTTGGGGCACATGTGCTACAGAGCGCCATTTTGATAGCGATACACACTGCAGGATGGCATGAAGGAGAGCACAGCAGTGGAGTGTTATAGAGCTGGCCAACTTGGTGGCCATAGTTGAGCCTCATGCTGGGGCCCTGTTTGGCCAGGATCCCCTGGACAGGCCATGCAGTGCTGTGTGGGAGGAGGTGGCTGACGGCCTGGAAGAGGCAACTGGGATCACCAGGTCTGCTGAGCAGTGTCGCCATAAGTATGGCGACCTACGGTGAGGGACCGTGACAGACTGGAGCATCTGCAGGCACGCACCTGGTGAGGTGCCGTGCCATGGCCAGGTAGGTGCTCCATCCATACACTGGTAGCGTCCATCCATCCGGGTATCACGGTGTGCATGTGTCCACCCTGCAGGGGGGTTGGGGCCATCTAGTGGTGGTGGTGCGTCATGGCTGGGCTGTGCGGGCACGCACACACCGGGGGGGCCTTGCTACTGGTTTGTACTGATGTTTCCCTCTCCATGTTTGCACCCAAGGCCTGAAGGAGCACTGTAGAGTGAGGCAAGCCCATTTGCAGCAGGAGCAGGACAGAGTGGGTGCACCGTAGATGCAGCAGGTACGAGGTGGAGGGGCCATGGGCCAGCAGCGCCCAGCTGGTCTGGATGCAGGTGCGTGCCATTTTTCCCCTTACATCTGTGCATGCTGGGTTGCAGAAGTGGTGGCGGGGCGTGGCCACAAGCACTTGGCCCCACTGCCATGCACGCCACATGGTGCACTCAGCACTGTCCTGTGGCACTGCATGTGTGGGTGGACGTCGCAGGTGGTCCATGCGTGCACTGAGTACATGGCTGTGCCACTGCCTTCGCACCGCATAGCCATGTCACTGTACATCCACGGTGGTGCTGTGTGGGACATGGGTGGTGGGTGTGTGCAGCATTCCACATGGCTGTGGGTGCCTGGGTAGGTGGGTCATGTGGGCGCAGTCACTGTGGGTGGTCGCATGCCATCACAGTGATGTGGCCCACGGCTGTATGATGTGCAGAATGTGTGGGCTGCAGGGGTCTGGCAGTCACGCGTACTGACTCTGCTCCCTTGTCCTAGGTGGACAACGCTGGACCGTGCTTGAGAGGAGTGTGCAGGAGCTGCTGCAGCTCACGAGGGCCACCCTCGAGCTGCTACAGAGACTGGATCAGAGCAAAGGACGGCGGCACCGGAGAAGGCACAGAGATAGAAGTGGGAAGAGGGGTCAGTGCTAGGCCTACTATGCCCCTGTTTTGTATTCCCCCCTGGACTAACCCTCACATCCCTTTATCCCACTCCCAGTTGTTCACCCTTGCCCCATGCCTACCTCCACCTGGTTTGTGGCCCTTCCCCCCCACTGTAAATAGTTGTATATATGTTTTGTATTTCTCTCACATCTTTATTACATACATTTTGTTATGACAACTGTCCCTGGTGCATGCACTGTATCCCTGGTGCCCCTGTCGGTATGTCCATGGCCCATGCAGCTGACACCCTTGCATGTCTGTGGTATGCATGGTCTGCTGGCATGTCAGTGGTGGCTGTCCGTGCTGGCCACCCTCTGACCCCAGCGCAATGGCGGCTTGCCTCCTGTCACCGGTATGGTGCATGTCTGCCTCAGGTGGCACTGTGGCCTGTGCTCTTGTTGTCCCCCCTCCATGCTGTTGCTGATGTCTGTTGTGGGGTCTGTGCTCTGATGTCTGTCACTTGTGCTCCGGCTGCATGCTGGTGGCAGAATGCTTCATGGTGCATGTGCAGGATGGCTGGTACACTTGTGCCATGGTGGGGTGCAGGCCGTGGGTACACAGCATCAGTGGTCACACTCCAGCGGAATTTGTTGCCCCGCTATTGTATCCCTGTGTTGGGGTTCCCTTGGGTCTGGGTGGGTGTTTGTCCATGCCCTGTGTTGCATCCTGTGTGGCGCATGCCTCTATGCACCACTGTGGGCATCTATGTTGGCTGTTGGGGCCAGTGCTGGGACAGGGTGTGTGCTTGGGTGGGTGTGCGGGGTGCTGTCCTGCTGGTGGTGGGGTCCAGGGCAGGCCTTGTTGCATGTGGGGTCCCTTGGGCACCGAAGCAGGGTTGATCTCTCTGCTGTGCCACAGGGGGTGGGGGTACCGTGCAGGGAAGCACTGTGTCTGCATTTGTTGTGTCAGTGGCTGACGCCGCTCACTGTGGGGTGCTCACAGTGGTGCTGCCATGTATGGCTCCATGGTGCACAGGGTTGCATTGTCACAGTGGGGGTGGTGGCATGCATTCAGTGCCATGCACTGTTGGGCGCTGCTCCTGGGCAGGGTGTCTGGGGATCACTGTGCAGGGTGTGCTCTGCATTGGACAGATGGGGTGGCATTGGGTGGCCGGCCCTCCTTGTGTTGCAGTCACTACTTGCCAGGTTGTGTGCTTTGGCACTGTGCCCCAGCTGTGGATTCGGTGCTGGTGTTCATGGGTTGGTGGTTCATCCAGCTCACAACAGGTTGTGCAGTTCAAGGGGTGTGGGGAGTGCTCTCTGGTCTTCTGCGTGGTCCTCTGCCCATGGCTTCCATGGGTGGTGGACCCCTGCATCCTGTCTCTGCACATCCCTGGTTGTGCTACTGCACTGCTATCCTGCACCACTGTGCATCCCTGGTTGTGCCATGGTGCAGTTGGTGCGATATTCAGTTGGGTTGCGCAAGCGCACCTTGACCTGCACTGTGTTTGAATATCACGCATGTTGTGCATGGGTGCACTGCACTTACACCTGCTCCTGCTATTGCGCTACTTTGTGGCACAGTTTGAATATC
Organism: Neoceratodus forsteri; assembly: GCA_016271365.2. Taxonomy (NCBI): domain Eukaryota; kingdom Metazoa; phylum Chordata; order Ceratodontiformes; family Ceratodontidae; genus Neoceratodus; species Neoceratodus forsteri. The sequence goes on from CM057452.1 coordinate 445,494,431, forward strand.
CAAGCCCTGGTGTTTAAATTTGAGATCCTCTGGGTAAACACTGATCGTTGGGTTTACCTAGTCGGGTCCTGAGGACACCAGACCCATCTTATTTGGGGGGTAAAACCCCCCAGAAATGCCATTTTAAACATCAGAGAAAAAATACTTTGCAAATCACAAAAGAAACTGCCAAAATATGTTCACAAATGCAAACATTTCATGCTACATTTTGTGAAACTTTCATGATTTGTGAAAGCATTTAAAAAAAAAACCAGCAAATCTTTGCCATTACCCTGCAACTGAACAGTTGGGTCTTTTGGGCTGAAATTCGCAGGGTGGCAAGCCCTGGTCCCAATGATGTGCCTTTTGGTGGTTTGGTGCTGAAACATTCAAGGGGTACAAAGTTACAGCATTCCAAAGTTGGGAAATTTCCCATAGGATAACATTGCAGCTCCCATGATGCCTTTCAGCACCCGTATCTTGAAAACCAAGCGAACTACGGATTTTTCGCTACCTGCAGCTTAGTTTACATTAATCTGTAGAAACAAATTTGGAAATTATAGGTTACAACAGCAGTGGAATTTTTTTCCTACCTTCAATGGTTATGGAGATACTGGCAAAAACATGTTCCAAGGGTGCCTTTTCAGTGCATTTCAGTGCCCATATCTCGTAAACTATGCAAGATATGGATTCAGTCAATTTATAGCGTGTAGACATCTGACTGTCATGATTACGACGACACTGGAATTTTTTTTCCTAGCTGCCACGGTTACTGAGATATTGGCACATTACTGTTACAAGGGTTCCTTGCCCTGTAGGGCTGCTACATGGCTCTGTATTTACATGTGAGTGGGAGCACAGGGCCCAGAGGGCTCATGCTCCCACATATGCACACCATTGTACAAAAAATGGACAATGTGAAGGGAGCGCAGGGCTCAGAGTGTCTGTGCTCCCACTAACACATACCACTTACCAGTTACATTACACTTTCTCAAAAAGTAGGGAAATTCATGGCAAAAAACTCTGTTAATGCATCATAAATAAATAAATAAATAAAGTTAGGGTTCATGCCACAGTGACAAAAGCATGGAAATGTGGTGTTAGGGTTACCACCCCTACCACCCCACCCCCATCCCCCACACACCAACAGGCATCGTGGTGTGTGTTGGGGTCATTGTGCCTTACTCTCACCCCATTTTCCTGTACTGCACTGCCTCAGCTTGTTTGCACATGGAATGGGGTGAGAGTTAGGCCTACAACCCCAATGCACACCCCGATGCCTGTTGGTATGTGTGGGAGGTGGGGGTTGGGTGGCAGGGGTGGTAACCCTAACACCACATTGCCATGCTTTTGTTGCTGTGGTATGAACCCTAACATGCATTAATGGAGTTTTTTTCTATGAATATATATATATATATATATATATATATATATATATATATATACACATATGTGTGTGTATATATATATATTTGTAGTTTGTTTCCTTATTTTATAGCAATTCTGTTAGTCACAGGCAGTCAGTCACACAATTTGGAAATTTTGGTTTAGTGAACACACAACACTCTGCTCTGCACTATGACAGGGTCTCACTCAGTAAGCCCCTCTACTAGCTCACATCTCCTTTCCCCCAAACCCTCCTCCTCCTCCTACTCCCAGTACTCAAGAAGCCCACACACATTATTCCGTCCCCACCCACATTCCTCAATTGGGGAGCCTGATTTCTCATATCGCCTCCCCTCCTTCTGGAACCATTTATCCTCTTCCATCTGTCTCTCCCCCTCCCTTCCCACCATTAGACACCTCTAAAACTCCTCACTCCTGCTCCTGCCAACCCCCTTCTTAAACCCTTCCTTACCTTTGCCTGGCTTTTTACCACCCTTTACCTTCCCCTTCCCCTAACATCATAGTTCTGGGACCTTGTTAAAGTTCATCAACCTGTTTTGACTCATACTTTCAGCACTAGCTCAGCCCCCCTACACTCTGGTGCTATGCACTTTGAGTTTGTCCAATCTGCACTGATGATTTGTATGCTAATTTGTTTGTCCTCTGTATGCAATATTTTGCCATTTTGTCTGTACTGCACTCAGCTTATGCTTTTTATGTCATCCTCACTGTAACCACATCACCTGACTGGCTGTATTTTGTTTGTAATTGTGCTGCTCCCTTTTCCCTTTCCCTGGGTCACATTTGAGTCAGTGTGTGCCTTTTCAAGTTGTCTGGGCAGGCACCACATGTTGGCTGTGTGGAGTCAGGGTGAGGTGGGCAGCATCATGCTTGTCCGGCATTTTCTTCAGAGTGTTGTAGGAGAGGCATGACATGCAATGATACTGAGGCATAAAAATGCCATGCATCTGTCACACCTCTCAGGTGCAGCAAACTGGCTGTTAGACCCCCAGTCTCCACTAGGGGTCATACAAGCACTGGCAGCTTCCCCACCCTTCCCCACCCTTCCCCCTGGAGGAGGAGAGCAGTCCATAGGATGCTTGATTCTCCTCCCCCCAGCGGGCCCTCCAACTCCAAGGCTCGCTTCCAAACCCGGGCAATCGGCATCGTGAGTGGCAGGCCAGTTATTGGCTTCTATTCTTAAAAAGAAAAAAGAAAGTAAGGCCTGAGACCTGCTCACCAGTATTAGGCAATTGGAAGCCAAACTGAGCCCAAACACCAGCAAGTTATTTGGCTTAGATTGCATAACCTTAGGGCCCAATATGACGAACTGAACAAAGAACAAGTAGAACACACCATTTTCCATAATCACATCATATACGTGGAGCAGGGTGAAAAGATAAGGTGGCTGATGGCCATGTGGCTTAAACAGCAAGAGGCAGCCAGAACAATAAATGCCATCTGATGGTCTCAAGACAGTATAGGCAGAACGGAGGCAGTATAGCGTAGTGGTCTAAGGCTCTGAGCTGCAAATCTGGTGACATCCAGCAGACCAGACCTGAGTTTGAATCCCACAGCTTCCACTTGCATACTGTATGACCCTGAGCAAGTCACTTAACTTCCTTGTGCTCCCAGGTCACTCCTGTAAAAAAGCTTTCAGCTTAGTGTGCTATTCCTGATTAAACAATTAAAAAAAAAAAAAGACCAAGCCCTTTGTACCACCCCAGAACCATAGCACAGCAGTTTAAAGAGTACTACCAAGAACTTTATGCCAAAACTCTACCCCAGATAGATATTGGTGCCTTCCTACACAATTCACCTCTACCCACCCTTCTGCCAGAGCACCAGGACTTGTTGACATCCCCAATTACAGAAGATGAGATCAGGTTTGCCATCAAGACCCTTATGCCAGACAAAGCACCAGGCCCAGACAGCTTCTCGGCTGATATTTTTAGACAGCTCTGGAACCTGATCTGACCCCTATTTTCACTCATATCTTTGCATATCTACTCACATCAGGGGTTAACAACAACATGCTCACAGGTGTTATGATAACCTTGCTTTTAAAACATAGGAAGGACCCTGAGCAAGTCACAAGCTACTGCCCAATCTCGCTGATTAATTAGGACATGAAGATCCTGGCCAAAGTATTAGCAATCAGAGTCAATAAGGTTTTGGGTCTTCTAATGGGACCAGCACTGGTGGTCTTCATGCCTTCCAGAGTATTCTCCAACCATCTGAGGACACTGGGATGCATTTTCTCTGCATCCGGAGTGCTCAGCACACTTGATCTCTCTGAATGTGCAGAAAGCTTTTAGCAGGGTGTCCTGGGTATTTTCATTGGAAGTTCTGACCAAATTTGAGTTTCCTGTTGTCTTCCTGCAATGGATCAAAGTTCTGTATGCTAATCCCTCTGCCAAAGTTTATTGCAACATAGTATTTTCAGACCCTATATATCTTTGCAGGGGTATCCGTTGTCACCCCTCCTGTTTAATCTGTACCTTGAATCCTTAATTCACAGACTAAGTGAGAACCCAGAAATACACGGTATAACGTTGGGTCAAGACTTATATAAAGCTTTGATATACACAGACGACATTCTGCTACATGTTGCCCTGCCCACCTTGCAACATCTGTCCCAGCCACACTTAGTGCAGTCAGTGACTTTGGTCAATTGGTTGACTACAAATGTGTCATCTCCAAAACCCAAGTGATGCCACTCAACACCTACGTCACCAAGCAGGAGATAACTGGTTTAGGCCCTTCCTGAACTCCCAAATCAGTAAGATACCTGGGGATTGACCTGTCATGCAATAAGCACTTTATGAAGCAGTGGAACCTTTAATAATCTTACAACTCGGGTCCAGCAAGGTCAAGATTGATGCTGCGCCTTGCTGATTACACTATGGGGGTGCATTAACATTATTAAAATGAACATACTAACAAGGATTTTCCACCCCTTTAGCATGATGAATATTCACATACCATTCACATGGTTTGCACTGCTACACGGACACATTGAAAACTTAATTTCGGCGAACAAAGATCATCATAGGTCCTATTTTAAATCTAATAGGCTCAAACAACAGGGAGGCCTGAAGCTTCCTGATTTCACTATTTATTATTTAGCTACTCAAGTGAGTATTTAAGATGGGCCTTGGATCCAAATGAGCTTGCAGTCTATGGGTATATCCCCCAATGGCTCATGATGGAGCAGCAAATGTGCAGGAAGCTATGAGTGAATCCAGGCATACTAGCTCACATTACTCCCAAGCAGCTCCCCTGACAGCTCAAGAATTCAGTCATGTATACCTCCCTTAGAGTATACCTTCAACTCTGTAAGCTGCTATATATTGCCTCTGCCAGAGCTTTAATCCAACCAATTTTTAATAACCTAAATATTATTATTGCTGGCTCCCCAATTAAGGCCTATTTTTTTTCAAGGGTCGACCTCCTAGTGATAGCACACTTGGTACTGGGAGGCCAGCCTATTCGTTTTCTAACTTTCAAGGCACTCCACCACCTAAGTGACCACTGTACATTTAAATTCATGCAGATCATGCATGCCATGGCCCAACACCTTGGACCACCCCCATGGCAGAATATGGGTACAGAGGTGTAAACCTCCTTGAGAGCCATGGCCCCTCAGCCCCACCCAATCTCATCTTTATATCTGTGTGTTTTCAACCATTCACCATATAAATCAGATGGTAAATGCCACTACTGGGCCTCTGACATCTCTAATAAGCACATAGAATGGGAGAAGGTATGGTCCAACATCTACCTGTACACCAAAAATGATAAAATCAGACTCACGCAATTTAATATCTTAAACAACATTTATTACACTCCAGTCAAACTGTGCTGAATGGGAAGACTGTAGATGGAAATGTGCAGCAGGTGTGGAAAAGGAAAAGGTACATTATTGCAAATTTTCGGTGAGTGCATGTTATCTCGTAGCCTATGGCAGTCCAGTAAGGCCAAAGCAGCTCCACTCTTGGACCTAGATGACTTATTAACACCTGTCGTCTGCATTCTCGGGGATTATAGGAGGTACTTGTAAAGAAAGAGAGAGGTTTTCACATGGCTGTGATAGCCTCATCAGCTAAATGAATCATTGTACCCCAGTGGGTTGTCCAGATAACCCTGAGTGGTATAAAAATCTTCTCTTGAACCTTAAAACTGAGAAAATGGTGGCTAGCATAAATAACAGGTATAAAGCATGTGAAAAGAGACTGGGCAAATTGTGCACTTTGTATTCCCACCCTCAAGAGGTCACCATACCGAGCCGGCCCAGTGGCACTGAGAGTTGAGGATCTGGACACCACACTTCATGCCACACTGATGACCCAGATTCAGGAATGGGCTTGGGTCATTGAGGGTCTGCAGGGGCAGGAGAGGAGTGAGTATCAAGAAGACTGCTCTCCTCTCCTGGGGGTGGGTGGATTGTGTCTTCCGCTACCATTGCGGCTCCCAGTGGAGATGGGGGCATTGAAACTTGCGGGAGCATGCTAAGGGCTTGAGACTGCGGTGGACATCCTTCCAGTGGGTGCGGGAGCACGTCTGTTGTGCTGGATGTCATTGCATGTCCAAGCCTCAGAGGACAACAGAAATAAGGAAAAACCCTGGCACCCAGGAAGGTGACGACGGGTCCATCGTCATCCCCCATGCTCTTCTCTGGACCAGCCCAGTCAGCCCATGGATTGCCTCCTCACTCCACCACACACTAAATTCTAGAAAGGGCACTGGTAGGTGTTGGCGGTCCTGCCCCAATGGCGTAGAGCCGGGGGGGTTGATGGTTGGAGCTGGGAAAGGCTGGTCCCAGACCATGGGTGTGACTTGGGATGGGGGGCGGTCTCAGGCTGAGCAGTACACAGGCTGGCTCCCTGGTCCACATCTAAGAGAGTCCTATGGGACCAGCATGGGAGATAAATAGAGTTGAAAAGAAAAAAAAAGACACCATACCAGATGCTCCTGTATCTACTGAGTAACATAAAAAGAAAGAAAACACTTGTTGATTATGTTAGTACTGTTAATATTGTTGTTCCTCCCATACTCACCACTGTTCTCTGTACTCTGATATCTCCCTTCCCTCTTTGGTAGATTGCCTCCTAACCCACTGTGCCTCCTTCTTCTCTAAATTCTGGCTGTCCTCCCTCCCCCTTGTCTGAGTTCTCTTCTCTCTCCTATGACTCCTTCCTCTTACTCTCTCCGTAACTCAAGCTATCGCTCCCTAATGCTCCCTTCTTGTAAATCCTTTGTGGGACAGAATGCCTTCTTTTACCGCTTTCCTAAAATCTGGAATGCTCTTCCCCTTACAATTCAAGGCAACACAAGGCAAGGCAAAGTTTATATAAAAAGACGCCCAATCCCAGAGGTTCTGAGCGCTGTACAAATAAAATTACAAATTTAAAACAAGATCAATAAAAACGCGAGAGAAAATTATTTAAACATAAAAATAACCCCAATCTGAACATTCCCCACAAGTAAAAACTAATCATCAAATTACCAGTAGCTGTAATTGCAACTCTAAATGGACAGCTCTGCCTCCTCCAAACACTATTTCCTTGTTACTCCAAGCCCATACAACTTCCACCTACAGTTGCCCGTAGTCTAATGTCTTTCCCCTTTCTCTTTCCCCACCTGCTGCCAGTCTCCGAGCTACTATACTACTACTACTAAATGTTTTAACCTCCGCACTGTTCTGCTTCCCTTTTCCCCTCCTTTTCTCTCCCCATCCTTCCACTACCTTGCTCCCTTCAACACTTTTCCTCCCTATCTCCCCCTCTCCCTTTCTCTACTACCTCCAATCTATTCACACTCTCTTCATCCTCTCAATCCTCCCCACTCCCAACCCCTCCTTTTTTCTTCAACTTTCATATTTATCTTTCTTGTTTGGCAATTTGACATTTATGTTACTGTATATGCTGTACATAGCTGTGCCTTTTGCTTATCAGATTACTGTGCTTTGCTTATACTATGTATTTATTCCCACCCCCATTCCCCCGGGACACATCTGGAAATGAGCTTTATGGCTCAGTATGTATTTCCTGGTAAATCTCTTTCAATAAATAATCTACCGGATAATCTCAATCAGCAATGCATCTTCTTTTTATACGAGTACACACCTCTTGTATCATGTACTGTATAGATCACACCCCCTCCCATACATAGTTCCCAAGAGGCATTCTGTTGTTCTGTTATAGTATATTGTTCTGCACCCTGTTTGTACATATAGGCCCAGATATTCAAACTGCGCCAGTCTGAGGCGCAAGCCCCTGCGCTGCTCAAAATAGTTGCGCAGGGGTGTGGCCGGGGTGATATTCAAAGGAGCTGCGCCTGTTGAGTAACCTTTGAATATCACCCCGAGCCACAGCACTTACAAGATGGTGCAGTGGAACTTGCGCCACCGCAAGTTGCCAGAGTTGAGCATTAAACTTGCGGTATGTAGTACCATTGCGCCATGCGCAAATTTCTGATATTCAAAAGGTGACATGCAAATGGGGCCATAATTTATGCAAGGCGCTGAGGGGGCCATTTGCATCTATTTATGGCCCCATTTGCATGCCATTTGCATGTAGGTGCGCCGATCCCCGAGGACTTGCTCCTGGCCACCCTGCCAGGCAGCAGCCGTCGGGGACCGACGCACAATGTAGCCCGATCACGGGCATCACAGTTACATGACACCCCCCCACACACACATCTCCCACAGCCCGATCGCGGGCAGAACACGTACATGTCCCCCCCACACACACATCTCCCACAGCCCGATCGCGGGCAGAACCTGTATGACCTCTCCCCAGTGCCCGATCGCTGGCAGAATCCTTGTATGACCCCAGTGCCCGGACGCGGCAGAATGTAACCTCCCCCAACCCGAATAACTCCCTGGTGGTCCAGTGATCAGAAGGATCGGGCAGAATGTCACAGCACAACCCCCAAACATCTCCCTGGTGTCTAGTGTCCCCCCACCCACCACGAAGCCCCTCCACCCCGCTCCCCGCAGCGGCGACAGCATCCACCCGCCTGCCGCCCCGCCCCGCCGACTGACTGTCCGGTAGGGCTGCACGCCCATTGGTGCAGAGCTGCAGCCATGGGCGGCAGCCCATACCGTATATGACAGTCCAGATTTGTGGAATGATCCGGTGGATGCTGTCGCCCGCCGCCGCGGGGGAGCGGGTGAGGGGCTCGTGGGTGGGTGGGGGACACTAGACACCAGAGATGTTTGGGGGCTAGTTAGACATTCTGCCCGCGATCGGGCTTTACGGTCCACTGGACCACCAGGGAGTTATTCGAGTTGGGGAGGGTTATATTCTGCCCGCGATCGGGCACTGGGGGTTCATACAGGTTCTGCCCGCGATCGGGCTGTGGGAGATGTGTGTGGGGGTTCATGTATTTGTATTGCCCGCGATCGGGCTGTGGAGATGTGTGGGGGGTTCATGTAACTGTGATGCCCGCCATCGGGCTGGTGGGAAGCATAGGGACTCAGTTAGATAGCCAGGTGGCAGCTGCTGTGTTGCACCTGTACAGCAGCTCACCGGTGGGTGGCCCTCAACCTGATCCTTTTTTTTGGCTCAAGGTTGTGCAGGCACAGGTTAGTTATGATGTCAACTCTGCACAACCCGACTGAACATCGGGTTGCTGAGGTTGGGCGCATGGTTCCTCCCCCTCCTGTTGAGCATGCATTCATTTGCATTGCTCTTTTGTGCAACCTGTTGCCAGTGGAGCAACTGCCTCCTGCTGAATATCGCAGAATGGCGCAATGTAGGACTTGCGCATGCGCAACCCTGTTGCGCATGGAGCAACCCTTTTGAATATCTGGGCCCTAATGTCTTGTGTACTGTGTTCATCGCAAATTCAATAAAATGCATTAAATTAAAAAAAGAATACAATCTTTCAGTATCTAAAGTAATTAGTATTGTTTCATCTGTGACAGACAGATCCTTGATGGCTAGTAAAGAATCTTTTGTGTCTCTTACATAGGATGGCAGCTTAGTCAGGTAAAACAAAAAAACAGGCACCCAAACCTTCCCAGACAGAGTCTTACAATGGCACAAAACGTTGGGCACACCAGCCCCCGGTACTTGTGGCTGCATTTTGTATTACTGTGTATATGTATTGTTGAATTAATTAAAAAGTTTTGATCTACAATGTTTTGAGTCATCGTAAGACTCTAACCAGGAAGGTCTGCATCCCTGTTTTTTGTTTTACTCAATTTACTGTGTACCACAGAGCACCAGTCATCTCTTTAGTGTCTCCTGATTTCTATTGTGGAAGCCTAGTCACCCAAGGATGTAAGAAATAATCAATGTATTTTTATAATGGTTCAGTAATACTATCGATACTGGCCACAAATTGGCCTTTTGGGAGGTGTTGTAGCATATTTATGGACTTTGAGAAGGAGATGTAAAGTTGATTTTATCAGGTGCTCAGGCTTTAAAAAGTCATACTCCTGTTCTGTTAGATATCCCCTTTTCAGTCCCAAATCCAGAAAATAACAAAATCTAGTCAGAGCCAGTGTGGCTGTTCAGTGCAGCAAGAGCGAGCAAAAGAGAAGTCAGGGCTCCCGCCGTGCCAGAGTCAGCCATATGGAAGATTGACTGAAGACAAACTGTGCATGCATGAGAATTGCGCATACACAGTTGACTACCATGCACAAGATGGCCGCTGTGGCAGAACTGTGCATGCACGATCCTCGTGCATGCACAGTTTGCTTTGTCAGCCATCTTATGCACAATGGTCATCACTTTCCTTAGTTGTGGAAGATAAAGTAGTGCCCCATGAAGGGGGTGTGTTTCTACGGCCCACAGAGGTGAAGGGGCATAGAAACACAATGCAGTGGAACCGTGACGCAGCACTGTGGAAGCACACCAGAGAGCTGTCTGCTCATGTGCTTCCACAGTGCCCTTACAGAGTAATTGCAAAATGTCTAGGGAGCTCCATCCATGCAGCCATAAAAAGGGAAACAGGTAAACTTATACAGATGCCCACCAGAGATTATATGTAAAAAAGAAAATCACACAATGGGAGCAAGGAGCTGCATTTGCAAAACTGAATAAATGTAAAAACTGACCTTTAGAAATGCAGCTCCAGTGACTGAAGATGTAAATTTTATAGTACAATTTCAACAGAAAAGTTTTGTGCAGCTTGGACGCCAAGTTCCATGTAGGATCCACTTAGATAAATAAAACTCAGGGCAAGATCTTTCATAGTTCGGAGCACCAGTTTGGAGGGTTCTATATATTAGTTTCTCTACAGCAGAGAGGGTCCCCATATCCCGGTTATGCTCTGTGGCCATTTGCAACCAGTTCTGGACTCTGAGAAATGCAAAGAAGTCACCTGTATGAATTCTAAATTGGGCCTTGAGGTATGAAAATTAAAGCATGTGGCCCCCTCATATAATACCCCACTGCATCTAGTCCCAAATGTGCTCATCTCGGGAGAGCCTGGTGAGTGAATACATTGTATTCAGTTTTAAGTTGGAGAATTGCTATCAACTTGGCTAAAGAGGAACAAAGTGTTGGGGTGACTTATGTGTTTATGGGCTGCTATCCATACCCTCTGTATGCCAACACATCCAACTCTCTGCTCCACCACTCCACAACTCTGAAACACAGGCAGAGGCAGATCTTCAGGCAAAATTCAAGACTAGATTCATAATTCTGCACACTACTGCACCAAGTCGACAGCTGAAAAGAAGCAAAAGAGTGCCAGAACCAGGCACCAGGAGGAGTTCAAAATACCAAAAATTAAAGGCTGCTAGAGCCAAGCAATGGTATCATACCTGTTATAAAAGATAAAAAAATTCTCTAGCAGCCCTGCTGCACCTGCTCCTCCAAGTTCCTCCTCAGTAATAGGTGGATGATAGATGAACTCCACTCTCTGGCCCCCCCTCCTCATCAAGCAAAACAAAAGTCTCTTTCCCTCTCCTTCAGAGGCTGATACTAGAGCTTAAGGCAAGGCTCCTCCGCAAGTAGGCAATGCATATTCAGAATTGTAACAAATTCTCTTTATTTTCTTGAGCTTCTCACAAACAGAATAAACAATAAAACAGTTCCTTTTGGCAAACATGGCTCTTGCAGCTCCAATCGGAACATCAGACTTTTTCCAGGCATCACTGGTGAATCTCTTTTTCTAGGGAGACTTCCAGATGACCCTTACAGAAACAGAATTATCACATTGGCCATTCCAACATCACAGGACCCTCCATTGTCATTCAGTCACACTACTGTCCACCCTATTCTAATGCCAGGTAAACGCAGGGTGAAGACGGAGCTTGAGCACCTCTTGTCTATTGGCTTCTTTAGCCCTCAAACAGGTCTCCATCTCTTTCACTCTTTAAAGTAGGTTTCTACTCACTCAGGATCAGTTCATACAGCTCTCTCTCCCTGCTGAGGTACAGATTTCTTTCAGCGCTCTCACCGCTGAGGTGGCAAAAATTCTTGCAGCTCTCTCATAACTATGGGCAGGATTTCTTGCAGCTCTCTCACATCTGAAGTTAAGTCAGGAATTCTTCAGAAAGTCTTCCCAAATGTGGAAAGGCAAACACTGGCCTTGGAGGACAAGTAACTGACAACCCCCGGTCAGCCACTCCAAGTCCTTTTAGCCACATTCCTTTAGCAAGGAGCCAGAGCCCCCTTCCCTATGGAGGGGCACATGCCAAACTGAACTCGGCTCAAAAGTCTCTTCAGGTTTTGGGTGCTTCTGGCAGCTCCTGATTGGCTGAATCACTTGTCTGTCTGATAAATGAATATTCATTAGGCTTCCTTGATGCCTGATAGGCTCCTTAAATGGGCACCAAATATTGTCCCTGCTTTTCCCCCCACAAGGCTTTAGCAGAGTCCCACAAGTCTCTAGCAACAGATCCTGGCTTCCGATTGGCTGTAAAGAGGTCAAAGACTGCACACATAGCTGCTGTTACACACAGTCCTAAAGCAATCCATACAGTGTCCAACTTTTTAGTGCTGGTGCAGCCAGTTAAAACAATTTATTCATTTATTGCCCCCACAGCATTGTGTTAGTCCTTATGCCCTATCAAGCAATCCCTACATTTAACATTTTATTTGAGCCCCATGCCTGTCGCTGCTGTCAAAAAATAGTGTCCCCAGGCAGCAGGCAGGTTCTCACATTAATAGTAATGCTGCCCTCATTAATATTCATGAGCGGGACCCAACGGTTATTGACGCTCTTTTATTTAAAAAGTTCAGGGGCTCCTCTTGTGGCTGCTTGAGGTATTTTGTCCCCATACTGTCATTATTGTGGATCAGGACCACACATAAGGCTGCCACTTTACCACTATGGTGGTAAGAAATTGAACGCGCTTCACTGCACATGCATGGGCCACCCGCTTGCACAGTTGTACAAAGTCAAGAGTGGCAGCTCACGACTCAGCTCCTCCAGCCCCCAACCTGAAACTGCATAACAAGCAGGGGCTGGACAGAGGCTTTGGGAGCTGAACAGGACTCTGGCTAGTCAGTGGTGAGAGACTGGGGTAAATGTAGGGTGTAGAAAGCAACTGGGGCAAACTGGGAGATTGGGGCAAATAAGGTAAGCCCCCACGGGGGAGTTACACCTGTAATCATGTTTTCTTTTTTTTTTTTACCCTACTAAAAATTTTCTACATGGTCTACAGTGTTTGGCATGACTGATAAACCTAGAAATTGGACAGGACCAACAGGCTTTGAAAAATTGTGCAAATTGCTTTCAGCTTCTGGCAAGAGCAGACTGCCATGTGCATTCTGTAGCATTCCACATTGTCAATGGGAAGTCATTACCACTGGGTATAGTGCACCCCTATCAGGGGGAATGTCACAGCCCAAGATTTAGAATTTTGAACTTGTGCATATGAAGATTCCAAGCAGCAGCAACTCCCCAGTTAAGCTGTGCCATTCACAAGGGAAGAAGCTTGTCCACTTTCTCTCAAGAATGTCAAGATTTTCAATTGGGGCTGCAATTCTGCATAGCCAGTTGGGGCTGCCTGTTTTCAGGGAGCACCCCTAAATTAAAAATGTGCCTTACAAGATGCAGCTGTGGCAGGGGGGTGGGGCCTAGCTGGGTAAGGAGATGGACGCTTGTTCTGGGAGCTCCTCATCTACCCACATAATATCAGATCCATCCTGTCTCTAACTACATTAAACCTGCTTGAAATTGGAAAGATATTGCTTTACCATGGCTTCCTCATCCAAATCAGGCAAAACCCAGGCAAAAATAAACTTTAAACTATTGGGAAAACATTTGAAAAATTCAGGCCTGGAGACTCGTGCAACTTGTGGTAACACACAGCCTGTTCTGGAGGAACCAGAGCATGGGGACAAAGAAAAAAGGGCTACCTCTGACCCTTCATACCAAGTTCTGAAGAAGCTTTTTAAAGACCTGAAATAAGAACTTACTATGAAAATGCAAGCCGGTTTTGAAAATATGCTGTCCCAGCTCCAGCATTTGCAACAGACGGTAAATACTGTCACTGAAATGGTAGACCAACATGAATCTCACCTGCAGGAATTGGAAACCCGTACCAGTACTCATGAGAACAATTTAGCCTGGGTTTCATCTGTTTTGCAGACAGCACTGGGAGATATAGACCAGCTTAAGCAAATTTTGGATGATCATGAAAACATGGAATGGAGGTGCAATATTAGACTAGTGGGTATGCCAGAGGGACTGGAAGGAACAGTCTGCGCCCAATATATTAGAAAAATGGCTCCGGCAGACCCTGAAAATACTGGATCATGTTGCTTTTGAGATTTAGCGTGGCCATTGCTCTCTCAGTCCTAAATCTCCCCTGGACCAAAGACTCCAGCATATTATTACGAAATTCCTGAGATACCAAGATTGCCAGGCCGTCCCCGAGGTGGCAAGGAAAGCCAGCACACTCACAGTAAAGAAATCCAGGGTGAGTGTATTCCCTGACTTCTCTAGGATGCTGCAAACTCAGAGGTAGGCCTTTCAGCCGGTAAAAAGAAAGCTTCATGATTTGGACTGGCCATTTGTTCTAGTGTACCCAGCTAAACTAGTGATCTGGAGACTGGGAGTGAAACAACGTGCCTTTTCAGACCCAGATGTGGTGATGGCGTACATTAGAGAAGAGGAAAAAAAGTCTGAACAAAAAGAAGCTCCTGAACAAGATGAGCAGGAATTATAACTTTAGTTATTCAGGTACTGTTTAACTTCTGATTTTTGGATGGGGAGTTACTTGGGGGGGTAGTCAGTAATAGCATCCCACAACATGGTGTGGTCTATAAGGCAGGGCTGCGATTCCTCCCCCCTGCCCCGCTATCTGCTGTCTGCTCCGACCGCTACGGTGATCCATGGGGCCTCAGAGCTGCAGCTCTACTTTGGGGAAGTATACAAGCCTAGTGACTGGATTGTCCTATGAGAACTGAGACTAATAAAAGACTCAGTGCAGGGCATGAAGCCTGCATCTATTCCACAGTGTCTATTAGAGACTGATATTCTTTTCTTTGGGGAGGACTACATCAGCTTGTTATTATTTAATAAATGTTGTGACCTTCTCTGGAAATTAGAGACTGTGTCAAACACCTCCTGGATGTGGGGTTTGGTTACAAACTTGGAAATTGGTTGGGGAAGCTTATCAACAGTGGGATTTTAAGACGCTGGAGTGTTGGGGAACTTATTGAAAATAGGAGACATTATGGGAGGCAATGTGTTAAGTTAATCAGTTTTGTACTGGGATAGCGCAATGGTGCCCAGAGAAATTATATTTTGTGAAGGGGGGGGAATGTGGAACACAGACCAAACAATCTGCTCTGTATGGCTGCACAATTTATTTTTAAACTGAAATATGCCTAGTGAGGGTGGGCTGGGGTAGCTTAGGTGGGGATCTTGTTGTCGATGGCCCTGTAGCGGTCTTCTGTGATTCTCGGCCTAGTGCCAACACCTCCCCTCCTCATTCAGGGTTCATACAATCTGTAGCCCCTTGCTTACTGAGTGCACCAAAGGAGAGGGGGTTTTGAAAGACCAGATCTCTTGGCCCCTGCGGGGACATTAGCAACAGATCCCTTCTAGTACTGTATCAAACCTGGTCAAGCAAGATGTTAAACATTTTAGCCCTTGCCCAGAAGCAGGGATGAGGTCAACTGATTTTGCTGTTTTAGCACATATGTTCATAAGGGTGGATGGCCCAGCTCCATCCATGAAGAGTAGTGGGTGTATGGGGGTTCAGTTTAAAGGGTGGGGGGGAGGATAAAGTTTTTTTCAAAATGGGGTGTGTACTTTGGATTTTCAAAACCTCATTATGGTTGTTTATTTTCAGGACCCTCTACAGAGGGTTCACTTGGAGGAACGTTTTATCTCATGGGGCTCGTCTGCTGTTGAAGACAGAGTTTTTCTTGTTAAAGTTTGGGAAACAAAAGGTGGAGGGTGTGTGGGAAGGAGGGAGGGATGTCTGTGTACTAGGGATTCTGTCTTTGTGGTTTAATAGAGGGCAATGTTGTTTACAGGAGGGGGGTATGGGGGGAGGTATACAATGAAAAATTTGTTAACCAGCAAAAATGACAACATATACTGTTGTACTGAGACAGTATATAAGGGGCCAGTGAATCTGTTATTTAGAGTCCTTAGTGTAAAATGGGAAGGATAAATTGATTAACCTGAGCACTGTTCCCTGAGGAAGTGGTATTCACATGGAACATTGGGTTTAAAACATGGTGGAAGAATAAATATTTCAAAACACAACTACTACTTGGAGAGTATCCGAAACAAACTTGGTCTCGTGACATGAGATACTTTTCAGAATTTAAATTTCTGGAGAGTATTAGGTCGGAAAAATGGGAAAGGTGTTTATTGATACCAGAACTGGATCTTAGTATTGAATATTTTACTAATACTTTTCAAGAAATTTGTGATTTTCATGCCCCTAGAATAACAAAAAAACATAGAGATCTGCCAAAATTTCCATGGATAACAGAAAAATTGCAAAAAATGATCAGAGTTAAAAATAGACTCTGGAAGAAAGCTAGAAAGACAAAAGAAATTTGTGATTGGGATTTATTTAAAATTAGAAGAAATGAATGTCAAAAATTAACTAAAAGGGCGAAATCACTTTATTATCGTAGTAAGTTAAATTATAACATGAATTCTAAAAATTTTGGACAACTATAAAAAACTTGTCAAATCCAGGTGGACAAAATGGACAAATAAAATTAAAATTGAGATCAAATGAAAATATAGTAGAAGATCCAAGGGAGGTATCTGATATTTTAAATGACCATTTTGTTGATTTACCTAATTTAGGACTAATGGAAGATACTTCAATAGTAACTGATAATAGGTGTGAAGAATATTATGTAAACCAACACCCTCCCTTTAGATTTAAACAGTTAACACTACAGGAAGTTACTAAGGAATTATCTAGAATAAATCCATATAAATCTGAAGGTTTGGATAATTTAGAAGGACGTTTCTTAAAAAATGGCTGCCCCATACATAGCACATACGATTTTAGCTATATTTAATTGGAGTTTGCAGGAGGGACATTTTCCTACTTTATGGAAGACAGGGAAGATAGTACCTATTTATAAAAATGGAGATAAAATCATCTCCTAATAATTATCGTCCTATTACTATCCTGCCTGTCTTGTCTAAATGCTTGGAGAGGTTGGTAAATCATCAAATGGGAGTTTATTTGGAGAAATATGATTTATTAACAAAATATCAGTCGGGTTTCAGAAAGGGTTTTTCAACTACATCAGCTTTGCTTGAATTCAATGATCTGATATGTACATCCCTGAACAAAGGTAAGGATACAGCAGCTATTTACATTGATTTGTCAAAAGCATTTGATTAGGTGAACCACTCTATACTATTTGAGAGGTTGGTCTGTTTGGGCTTCTCTGGTGATCCACTTGTATGGTTTATTTCATATTTGACAGACCGTTTCCAGAGAGTACAGATAGAAAACCATCTTTCACATTCCAGGATCATTAAAAGGAGTTCCAAGGGTCCATTTTAGGACCCTTGTTATTTTTGATATTCATTAACGATCTACCATCTGTGATCAGGCATACAGATATAAGAATGTATGCAGATGATACGGTCTTGATGGCCTCTGGTGATGGTCTGGTGGACCTACAGGAAGTCTGCAGGCTGACTTCACTGGGGTTCAGGAGTGGTTCGCCAAGTCACAATTGACATTGAATGTAAATAAGACAAAATTAATGTGCTTCAGTACTAGAAAACAGGGTGCCTCGGTGTGCAGATCACATCACTGAATCAAATTTAATAGAACAAGTTATAAACTACTGTTATCTAGGAGTTAATATTGACTCTTCATTAACTTTTGAGAGTCATATAGAGTCTGTTATTACGAAACACATAAAAATTGGGAGCCTTAAAGAGAACATCTAAGTTCTTAAAATTGCAGGATAGGAAACTGATTGCTGAACAGCTTTTACTTCCAGTAATAAAATATGGAGAGGTTATTTATAGGATCATGCCAAAAAACTCTTGACTAAGCTGGATAAATTACAGTATAGGGTGGCAAGATATGTTTTACGTTGTAGTTTTAGGACTCATCATTGTGAGTTGTTGACCAAGTTAGTTGGTTACCACTTGATTTAGAATATAAGTATAGTTGGTCCTTACTTATATTTAAATATAGGACAATTTATTTGAATCATAATATATCAAAATTACTGGCAGATAAAGATTCTGCTCTTAGAAAACATTCAGCTAGGGTTTTGTACCAAAATAGAATAGATCCAGATAAGCTTAAAAATAAATTTGGGGATAGAACATTGGCATCACAAGCATCAATGTGTTGGAATATACTCCCTTCTACATTACGATTAGAGAAAATTGAAAATAAATTTCTTAAAGGGTTAAAGATGTATTTTGTATATTCATGTGAATGTTTTTGATTTAAGTTGGTTATACTGTTTATTGTGTGTGTTTTTGTGATCTTGTGTTTATAATTTGTATCAATGGTCTGAATCTGATGTGTTTATGTGAAACTTGGATAACTTGTACAGGACTGTCTTGAAAACTGGATTATTTTATCCAAATGACATGTATTATTCCTGTATAAAAATAAAAATTTCTACTACTACTACTACTACTACTTGGGAGTGGACCTTTTTTCATGGTTCATTTACTGCATTTCTTTGCAACTTATAGAGAAAGCTCCTCTAACTTATATATTTTTGGTCACAGTAAGGCAAAGGGCATGCTGAAATATTCCTCCTTTAGCAATAGAGAGCCCAGCAAAACAGAAAACTTTTTCAGTTTGTTAGGGTATGGAATTAGAAAACCCACTGTATGTACAAAATACACAGTAGAAAAAATAGTTGGGTTCCACCAACAGAGCAAGTTACAATGATTCAGGTCCATTTAAACACTGTATGTACCCCCCTTAGATCAAAAGAGATGTAGGGCCTGATATTCAAAGGTTAACATTGGTGTGAACACCCAGGTTTGCACTAGAGATCCAACCGGGGCCATATTCAGTGGCTCCCAAAGCATCCTGTTGGGGTCAAGGCAGGATCTAAACCTGATGACAAAACATGATACAGGGACAGGTGTTGCAGAGTGAAATGTTTATTACCCAATACATGTAAAAAGGATTGCTAACCATAGATGGGAGTTCGGAACCTCTGAACACCCTGTGTCGTCATAGGAAAACTCAGTGAAAAACAGAATTACACAAAGTTATATACTGAGAGATAAGACAATCCATTACCTGGTAACAGGTTCATCTGCATAGTAGAAAAGCTAAACAAAGCATTTCTATTGGTGGGTAAGGTGGGCAGCTTACACCCAAAGCTGTTAAGTTTGCACGTACACAGTGATAAGCAATTATGCTGACTACAACTACTTTTGGGTTACAATGGAGTAATTAACATATTATGCTGATCACAGCATTATGGCTAGTAGCTGTAGGTGGCACGCTAAGACTACATAGTACATCATAGCAAGCATATGTAAATACTGATACCCCTGAGACTGTAAGATGGTAGGCCACATTAGGGACTGTAGGTCAGGCAGGTCTACATATTCCTCCCCTTATTGCCTGAATAAACAGGCAACACAACAAGGGTAAGTTGGTTGGTTACAGTCTCAGTTGCAGTCTAGCTGAATGAGCAGTGTAGAGAAACTTCAGTTGTGCATGATGTTGTTTGAGCATGCGTCTTAAACAGCATAAGTTAATGTAACCCCTAGGTGGTGCTATTCCAAGGGATACTACCCCTGCCTGTGTGACTATCTGCAGGTTGAGAGGCCTGAACTCATGAATAGGGTGCCTCCACCCAGAGGACAGGGTTAGTGGCAGCGTGACTGCTCTGGGTACAGCCCTCTGGGACACTGATACCCCTCTCTTTCCTCTCTAGTGGCCAAAGCACATCTGAGATAACACAATCCCAATACACACTGTAATGCACTGTTAACCTCTCTTGTAACACACATACCACTAGGGCTGGATTAGCTGGAATGGCCCTGGTGACCCCCTGTAAAACAAGGCCTGTAACAGTAAACAGCAATATCACAGTACTTTTTATACAGAGGTACACCACAACCAGTTTGTATGCAGAAAGATTTAGATCTGATTTATTAGGGGGATGTGAACAAGGGAAAGGCAGTAATCTAGTGATTGATTTTAGATCTGAATGGTTCAGATTATAAGGCATGCAATCAAAGGTCCCTGTAACACAGTCACACACACTCTGGGTACCAAGTTGAAACTACAGGCTAGCCTGAAACATTGCCCAGGGTAGGCTGGCGTTACAGCTGTTGTTGGGGCCCTTTGGAAGAAAAAGAACACAACATGCACTTTAACCCTTAATTTGTAATCCAGAGCTGGATGGCTCAGTCTGAAATGATTAGCAACAATAATTAAATCAGTTGACACACTTTGATTTGAGCTTTGTTGCAAGGAGCTACCCTGGTGTTTACTCATGCTACCCAGTTCAAGATGCAGGAGGGATGAAATGGAGACCTCAGGATGAAGAGCTGGATTGCCAGAAGCAGGACCAATATGATGCACTGTGGTGTCGTTCCTGTTTGTTGATGTTGAGCAGAGAGCCAAATCCTCAGGCGGGTCTCATGTCAGATGTAACTCTGCAGCATGAGCGGCAATCTGGGCCAAGTTGGTGAGGCCCAGACCAAGTGAACAGTTCGGATACCATCTGGTAAAGTAATGGATGCAGCTTCCAGCAAGCGTAACACATTAAGCAAGGTGGGGAACCAGATCATGACCCACCCTCCACATTCAGCACACTTATAGTAAAAGTCATTAAATACCACAGTTTGGATGACAGTCCAGTTGCTATACAGAGTATCTCTGCACAAACCGTATGCTCTGCGCCAGTCTCAAGTCCTGATAGGCTGATTGCTACTAGGCAAATCTTTGGTCCACTTCAGGTGAAATTCACTTTGTCACAATTCAGGTTCTGATCGCAAAAACTGCAGTTTTGGATAAAGTCCGATTTCAGCTCAAGGTCTTTTCACTTGGGAAGATGGTAGCAGGCAGGCTAGACACAGTCTTCCTGCTGATTTCCCTCTACGCACCACGCAGGAGCAGCTGTGCGACTGTCTCAAGCTGTTCACTTTTCCAACTCTAACTCCACACTGACTCCTTGCTGCAGGTAGCACGGGACTTCCTAGTGATCCAAAAGGTTTGGTTGGTTGATTCATCTGTCTGTCACAGCAAGGGCTCCCCCTCCAGGTTCATTTAGGTGCCAAAGGGTGAAAACTACAATTCCTACAGAAATTCACTCCCATAAGACCCCTGGGGACAGGCTCCATTTTAGAGTCCCCAAGGTGCTGATTGGTCCCCACCGGCAGTCCAGAACCAAGATGGTGGTGATTAACAGAAAATTCCATGCTGCAAGGGAAGGCAGGTTAGACAAACTATGATATCATTATTATAAATGCAGATAATCAGCAAACAATCACAGATGTCAATAGGGCTCCCTCTGTGCAATTAGCAATGGTAGACTGGAGCAATAATACTACAGCCCGGGCAGGACTCACACTTGAAGCTACTCGACCCCCACCCAGATTACGGTACTTATAACTATGAGATAGGCAGCTCTTAAAGAGACAGGCGTGGAGGCTAGCTAGGAACTCACATGCAAACACTTTTAAACTACTAGGATACAGGACACCAGCCTGGCAGTGGGCATTTAGGCAAGCCCAGGAAGACTTTTTGGAACCCCCATTTCTAGGGGGGTTACATTAACAATCATGAAAAATGTCTAGAAAACTAGAATAATAACAAAACCTTTAAAAGTAATTTCCGACCAAGTGTTGGACAAAGCTGTACTGAGATCACCATCATGAAATAAATCATTCAAAGAATCACATGCCTTGGTAATGTTGTTGCTAATATGGATAAGGTGTGTATCCTTTCTTTCTAACATGGCTCTAAGATTCCGGGTGAGAGGGTCAAAATGTACATTAAATGCTGGTAAGTACTGTGCAATAGCATTCAGATAGTCAGGGTCGCTATCTATGTAATCTGGTTCCAAGGTAGGAACAGGGGTGATAACCATATGGCCAATGACAGTGCATTGCTGAGCTACAAAACAGAAGTTGGGCATAGTGATGTTACACACCAAGGCCCAGATATTCAAAAGAGTTGAGCCATGCACAATAGGGTTGCGCCTGCGCAAGTCCGAAATTGCGCCATTCTGTGATATTCAGCAGGAGGCAGTTGAGCCCCCGAAATCATGCTGAGCAGCAGCGCAATGATAATGAAGGCATGTGCAACTGAAGGGGGAAGAACCATGCATAAATGGTGCAGTGCGATATTCAACGACTTGCGCCATGCGCAATAGGGGAGCAAGCAGAAGTTGCGCCATAGCGGAAATGAGCCAAAATAAAAAGGAGCAAGGGAGAGGCGCAAGAACGCTACAGGGAAGCCACATGAGGCAGAGCCCTAGGCAGACAGACAGGGCAGGAGGGACAAACAGGGCAGGCCAGAGAAAGGGCACTCTGAACACCCAGCACAGGGAAGGTGTGGGGAGCCACAGCTAGTGCAGAAGGGGGAAGTGCCACACAGCACAGAGGCCACCACAGGCAGGTGTTCCCGGTGCAGGGGAAGTAGCAGGGAGGACAGTGGGGGGGATACAGCAACAGCTGCCGGGGGGGTGAACACAAGCCAGGGACATGGCCAGTGCCACCTTCCAGATGGAGGCTGTTATGAGGGGGGTGAGAAGGTGGGCGACAGGAGGGCGTGGCCGTGGAAGGGCCCGTTGGCAGTATGCCCCCAACAGGCAGTACCGAGCCTGCACCAGCTTTGAGCTGTACACTGATACTGAGATTGTGGGCTGGTACCACCTGAATCGGGCAATTCTGAGGTGGCTCTGTGAGCTGTGCAGTGATGTGATGCAGGCATCCACACGACGGAGCCATGCCCTGTCAGTGGAGACTAAAGTAACAGCCTGCATGTGCTTGCTTGCCATGGGTACCTTCCAGAGACCAACTGGGGACACCACAGGCATAACCCAGTCGGCCATGTCATGCCACCTCACCCAATTCCTCAGTGCACTGCTGCCACATGCTGCGGAGTACATCCATTTCCCCAGCACAGCGGCGGAGCACACAGCAAACATACAGGCATTCCACAGGGTAGCACGTATGCCTGGCATGCTAGGGACAATAGACTGCACCCATGTGGCCATATGCACACCACCTGGCCCCAAGGGGGCCGCATACATCAATCGCAAGGGCTATGCCAGCATCAACTGCCAGGTGGTGTGCAATGCCAGGGGGCGCATAATCAATGTCTGTGCCATGCACCCTGGGAAAGCACACGATGCCTTCATCTGGCACCAGTTGGCACTGTGCCACAGATTCGAGAGTGGGGACATCTCCACTGGACACCTAGTGGGTGAGTATGCAAACCACATGGACAATCATAGGGCCTGGGGGGGCATGGCCAGTGGTGGCATGGGTAGGGGCCCACATGGCCCGGGGCAGGATGATGCTGATCACCAAACTAACCTCCGCCCTCTACACACAGGTGACAGTGGATACCCACTCCATCCCTGGCTGCGACCCCATCACAGCAACGCTACAATGAGGCATGCGCCACCACAGGTAATGTCATTGAGCGGGTGTTTGGGATGCTGAAGGCACATTTCCATTGCCTGGACACCTCCAGCGGCACCCTACAGTACAGCCCTTCAAAGGCTCAAGTGGGCTATTCTCTAGTTTGTTGCATTCCAACAGCATGGCCAATGAATGTGGGATAGCCGACAGGTTGAAGAGGGGACAGCAATGGGGCGATGAGGATGCCAGTGATGATGGTGATGGGCAGCCCCTTGGCCGACGGGACCCCGACTGATCCGGCTGGCACAGCTGCACCGGGACACCATCACGGGAGGAGCACTTCAGCCAACCCAGGTAAGTCATGGGGCCATGTGCAACCACCAGTGGCTAAGGCACAACCCACAAACACACATGGACACACACCAGGGGTGCATGCCATCAAGGGAAGTGGCAGGGCACAGAAGCACACACACAACCAGGGATGGGTGAGGATTAACATGCCACATGGATGGACACACACAATGCAACAAACGTGCACAGAAAGCAGGAGGCACACTGACTCAGAATGCCAACCCTAGCAACACACATGTCTACAGGCCACCATGCCCACTGTCTGTCCATGTGCGTGTGTCAGATGCTGAGCACCATTGCACATTGGTGTACAGCACAATGCAGGCATCATCATGCACATGCAACTGCGGACAGCAGCTGGGAGGGTGTGCAGGTGGACTGTGTGTCCACATGCAGGGCCGGCTACCCACCCGTGCACTGCCCACTGAAACACACAATGCACACAGGGCAGCACCAGACAGTAGCCGCACTGGGAGATGGGTCAGTCATGCGACACAGTGCCCCGGCCACCACGGATGCATGGGTGGCCCCGCCAAGACTCACCAGCACTGACAGGCTGACCACTGGCCTCATGGGGTGGCACTGATGGTCCCCCAGGGGTTCCACTGCATGAACACGACCGTGCTCACGCAGGGGTCTGCAGCACACTGAACATGCCTGCACGAGGAGTGCTCGGGATGCCCACAGCTGAACCCGGTGTCGACAGGGTTGGAGTCACACGACGCCAGGAACAGGGGGTGGACAGTGCACTGCATGGTGTCCGCGATGCATGGGCACCTGACTGTGTGCCCTTTGTGGCCATGACAGCAGTGAATACCTGTGCATGCCTGTCAATGGCAGCAGTCACATCCTCCCGCAAATAGTCCATCCCTGCCAGGATCAGAGCGGTGTCCCTGCTGCAATGCTCCTCTGCCCACTCCAGAGCCACACGCAGTGCATCCACAGATGTTGCAAGCCGCAACTACTGCTGGACTGATGCTTGCAGTAGGCGGGTGTGCTCGTCCAAGAGGTCATCTGCCTCCTTGGCATCCTGTCCCTCAGGGTGTGCACGGCCATGATGATCAGCACCCCTTGAGGGTGGGTGCTGCACACCAGGACCAGGTCTGGGCATGTCCACAGGCGGTGCACAGACACCGCCGCTGAACCCTGTACCCCAAGCCCATTGGCTGACTGCTGATGCTGCCCCTCTGGCTGCCACTCCTCAGGGCTCATTGGTGCTGCTGCAGTGGCTGCAACAGTCCCACTGTCCTGAACAGACACCAGTGCTGCCCCACTGGTGCTGACAGGCACAGGCTGGGACTGTGCTGACACGCAGGCCTCCACGGCAGCACCACCCACAGCCATGGGCGTGAATTGCCCTGCTGTGTGGCCATCCCGTGGCACACACGTGTCACTGCCCATGATGTTAGTGTCATCATCCATGGTGACGGACTCTGCACCGGCCACAGTCACAGCATGCTGGCATCTGTGGACGCCAGCATGCTGGGACACATGCAGGGCTTCCTCCGCACCTGTTACAACTACATCAGTGTGGACAGCCAGGCGGCCCCACTGTTGCAATGATCCACGTATACCTGTGGAGGTGGATGAGCCCTCCTCCAACTCCAGCTGACTGTTCTCAGTGGACAGGCCCACCACCACTGACCCATGCAGATGCTCAGGATCTGTAAGGAAAAGCAAAGTCGCGTTATTGCATGTGACCTACCCTGCCCCCCCATAGACAGACCATGATTTACCATGCAGTGATGGGCCACCACCCGTCTGGAAGCCACCACCCAGAACACCCTCAATGGCACTGTGCTGCATGCTTCCAGCAAGCCTCTCCTCCTGTGGGGTCAGCTGTACCACCTCCAGCTGTCCCCCACCTGTTGCAGCATGTGCTGCCCTGATGGCAGCCACCTTCTCCTTTATCCTCCTCCTGTCCGTGCCCATCTTTTTCTTACACTCCTGCATGGAGCGTTGGTGGCTGCCATGCAGGTTCACAGCATGTGCCACCTCCTCCCATGCAGAAGCACAGGCTTGAGGTGTTCCCCACCGTCCACTGAGAAGTGGCTCCTGATCCAGGTAGGCCTCAAACAGGGCTTCGGTTTCAGCCTTGGTAAAGTTCAGCCTCCTTCTCCTCCCACCACTGTGTTCCTCCTCTCCAATAACCTGCTCAGTCATTATGTAGCCTGTAAGAATGGCAGTTGTTACCTGTGACTGTGCAGTCCCATGCATGTCCCTAAATCCACAGTCCACACTCCCAAACAGCATGCAACTCACCAATAGACTGCAGTAACTGACTATGGCCACTGCAGCACAATGTCGCACTTTTATAGCGCAACCCATGCAAATGAGGTGAGGAGCAACTTTAAGTAGAAGCAAATTGCTGTGCTGCACCATTGAATGGCTGAATAGATGATTTGCATATGACGGCTGAATATCGCGCTGTTGCGCTTTGCGCAATTGTGTTGAACGTGCTGAGCCACTGGCACAGTTCTGTGACATGCGCAGTGCACACCTCACTGTGCATGCCCGGGTTGCTGACGCAGGCATCTGCCGTGCTGATGATGTGCTGTCTGCGGTAGGCAATGCAGGGCACAGCCACCATTGTGCCAGTGGTGCTATAGCGATGGTCACTACATGGCGCTGTGGCACTGGGCCATCATAGGCGCAATGGGCCAACTGCGGGGTAGGCCACTATGGCGCTGGCACACAGGCAGCCAATCATGCTACATGCATTGTGTTCCAATGGCACTGTGCGTGTCCATGCACCAGAGACCCTTGACCCTGTGCCCGAGCTTTGCCCCTAGGCACCATGCGTCAGGCATGGGTGCACCTCTATCGCATTGTTCAGTGACAGCGCGATAGGGAATGGCAGCGCTGTACCGTGCAGCATCTGCATGTGGGGAGTCGCACTGCAGAGCGCCATATTGCCAACTAGAAAACCAAGAATGGCACGCAGAAGGGCAGCCCAGTGGTCTGCTATTGAACTGGCCAACCTAGTGGCCATGGTGGAGCCACACCATGGGCCTCTGTTCGAGGAGGTGCCCCTGGACAGGGCCAGGACTCATGTGTGGCAGAAGGTGACCACTGCCCTTGAGGAGGCCACTGGATGGGAAAGGAGTGCCGAGCAGTACAGGCACCATTACGGGGACCTGCGGCAGAGGGAGCTGGAGCTACTGGCACACCTGCGGGCACATGCCAGGAGGGGCACAGTGCCACGGCCAAGTAGGGGTTCTGTCAACACACTTTTATCATCCATATGGGTAACAGTGTTGTATGTGTCCAGCACATAGGGAGGGACCGCCTGAGTTGGATGTGGTGGTGTTCACAGGGTGTGGGTGGGTGGGTCTGGCTGGGTGGGAGGGCACACACCTGGGGGGGGGACTTTGCTACGGGATTGTACTGATGTTCCTCTCTCCATGTTTGCCCACAGGCCCGGAGGAATGCCGCCGTGCATGGGAAGAGCGGCAGCGGGAGGAGCATGGTGCAGCCAGGTGGGGCGAGGGCCCTCACCGCCCACTTGACCAGCCCAATGAAGGTGAGTGCCATACATCCATGATTACTATTGCATGCTGTGTGGCAGGGTGGGCAGCGGGGCATGGCCACCATCCATCGACACCACTGCCATGCACGCGACTTGTTACAGTCAACACTGTCCAGTGGCAATGCATGTCTGGGAGTGCGTCAATGGTGGTCCATGTGTGCACCAGGTACATGGTTGTGCCACTGCCTTTGCACCACATAGCCATGTCACTATATGGCCACGGTGGAGCTGTGCATGACTTGGCTGGTGGGTGTGTGCAGCGTCCCGCATGGCTGTATGCGCCTGGGTGGGTGGGTCCTGTGGAAGTGATCACTGCGGGTGGTCACACACCATCACAGAGGAATGTCCCATAGCTGTATGCCATGCACAGTGGGCGGGCTGTATGGGGTTGTGCATTCACACCTATTGACTGTGCTCCCTTGTCCTAGGTACCCGCCAGCTACATGAAATCCGGGAGGCACTGTGGGAGATATTGTTGGTGGCAAGGGCGTCGCTGGACAATCCTGCAATGCATAGATGAAACCGGGGTCCTGAGGAGGCACAGGGCCCGGAGGAGTCAGAGTGGGGAGAGGTGCTCCCGCTAGGGATACATAGGTCCCAGTATTCCCCACCCCCGGACCCACCCTCACCCTCCTTTTCCATCCCATTTGTCCACCCTGCCCTCTACCCACCCCCACCTTGTTTGTGGCGCCCCCAACCTTGTATATAGTTCATGTAATATTGCATATAGTTCTTGTAATATTGTTTATAGTTGATTGGTTTTTTTTTCCAATACATTTAATTTTGATACGAATACTGTGGTGGTCTCTGATTTGCAGCAGGCCATAGGTGCTCAGCTGCAGTGGTGTGCATGGCGTCAGGGGTGGTGCGGTCATGTGTGCGTGTGTGTGTCCGTGTGGAGGTGACTATGGTGTGGGGGTAGCTATCAGTCAGTGTCCGTGGTGTGTGTGTTGTGCCCTGTGCACTGGATGACTGTGTGCAGTGGTCCATGGTGCGTGCTCTGTGTCCATGGTGCACCCATCAGCCCATCCATGGCCTGTGCAGCTGACACACATGCATGTCTGTGACCTGCACGGTCTGCTGGCATGTCAGTGGTGGCAGTCCCTGCAGGGCAGCCACTGTACCCATCACATTGCTGGGTTGCCTCCTGTCACTGGTGTGGTGCATGCCTGCCTCAGGTGGCACTGTGGGCACCACAGTTGTTGTCCCATGTCCATGCTGTGCTTTGTGTGTGTTGCAGGGGATGTGCCCCACTGTCTGTGACTTGTGCTCCGGGCGACTGATGGTGGTGTACGGGTCCACAGTGCCTGCGCAGGGTGGCTGGCACTCCAGTACCATGGAGGACTGTGGGTTGTGTGTACACACTTTACATGGGCCCACACTGGGGGCTTGGTTGCCCCACCACTACATCCCTGTGTTGTTGTGCCCTTGGGTATGGGTGGGTGTCTGTCCATACACTGTGTGGCATCCGGTGTGGGGCATGCTTCCACGCACCACTGTGGGTGTCTGTGCTGGCTGTTGTGGCCAGTGGTGGGTCGGGGTGTGTCATTGGACTAATGTGCAGGGTGCTGTACCACTGGTGGTGGTGTCAAGGGCATGCCCTGTCCCATGTGGAGTACATCATGTGCCGATGCATGGTTGGTCTCTCAGCAGTACCTCAAGGGGACTGTGCATGGTGGCACTGTGTCTGCCGTTGTTGCATTGCTGTGTGCTGCCACCCACTGATGGGTGCTCGTGGTGGGGCTGGCTTGCATGGTTCTCTGGTGCACAGTGTCACAGTGGGGGTGATAGTGGTATGCATGGGGTTTTCTGCAGTGGTGGTCACTGCTCATGGGGTTATGTCTGGGGGTCATGGTGCAGGGTGTGCTCTGCATTGGGGGGGATGATGTGGCACGGGGTGGTAAGCCCTCCTTGTGTGCCAGTCACAGCTTGCCGGTAGGTGTGATAGGTCACCATGGCCCGGCTGTGGGTTGTTTGCTTGTCTCCATGGGCCAGTGGTTATTCCAGCCTCCCCCAGTTGTGCAGTGCATGGGTGTGGGGACAATGTCTGTTCTGCTGTGTGTTCCTGTGCCCATCTGTGGCATGGGTGGTGGGCCCCTACCTCCCTGGTTGTGCAGTTACGTTGCTCTGCTGCTGGGGGGCATCCCTGGTTGCACTATGGCACCTCTGGACTGCTCAGCTGAACATCCCTTGTTGCACTATGGTGCATCAGATCTGCTCAGCTTCCCCTCCCTAGTTGCGCTATGGTGCAGGTGGTGTGATATTCAGTCGTTGGCTGTAGGTGCAGTTTGGCCTTTTCCATTTATGAATATCGCGTCTCTTGCACATGGGTGCAATAGACTTGCGCTTGCTCCTGCTATTGCACACTTTTTGGGTGCAGTTTGAATATCTAGGCCCAACAGCTTAATCTGGTTCAAGGTCAGTTGGCATTCATCTGTATCCCCCTCCCCCGGGTCGTGCCTGGAAATAGGCAGGATTTGTCTAGTGCACTTACCCGGTCAACAAAAAAAAACCAAAACTAAAAACAAAGGTCTATAGAAGGTCTTGTAGTTGGTCCCAACACGATATAGTCCATCAGAGTTGTAGGAAACTTGAACTTGAGTAAGTCACCACTTGGTGAGCTGGACAAGGCAGGTAAAGGAGGCATTTGTCATTCTGCTGGTGAGTCATCAAACTTCTTCTTTTAGGCAAAAGTGACATTTAGCTGGTCAAAAGGGGATGTGACATTTTCAGTTTCATTGGCAAAGAGGTCATTATCAAATGTATATGACCAGTCAATAGAGTTTGGAGAGTAACCACACACAGGCTTTATCACATCAAAGACATCACATATGCACAAATAATGGTAACCCCCCGCTTGGAACAACAGTCAGCATGTGGGGCTACCCAGGCATCCAGCTGAGGATGAAAAGCCAGCAAAGGAGGCAAGTTGACCCATTCTCGATAGATGGTGCCCTCTGGATGGCCCATGGAGTGGATGTTCTCCAGCTTGTTGAAGACTGAAGAATCCTTGTCGAAGAGCAGAAGGGACACTGTAAAGGTCATGTACATAGTATCCCACAAAGTACATTGGTGTGTATTGTAGCAGGGTCCTTGATTCGGGTGTGGAGTCACATAGCCCAAGTTCTGTGCTGTGACCAAAGAAAAGGACACAGTCCTATCCATGCACCATGTACTGCATGATAGGGTTCTACAATAGGGGAAATACCATTTAGCCATACATCTCTCATGGATCAAATCTGAAATCTGCCCTGATTCCAGATGCTGAAAGAGATTGAGAGATTGGTGATAGTAATAATGACAGAATTACCATAAGCTAAACAAATGATTTCCCTGCCTATGTGTTGCTCTGAGGCTTCTTTTATTATTTTGGAAGATCAATCTGTTAAGTTTGTTTTGGGTCTCATTGAATAAAAGTGCAATATCATGCATGTTATATGCCCTGAATCTTTCCTCTTGGGAAATACTATCTAGACTATGTAGCATGGGCTGCATCACATTCTGACCTAATTGACTGTTGAAATTTTTAGTTTGACTTTGAAATTTTGCGAGATCGACTCAGTTCCGATTGACATTCCTGAGACAAATAGACCTGTAACTACCTGTTGCACCTGTTTCATCAGCAAATCCCACAGTCTGCTTTGGAAGTCATGGAAGGAACACCCCTCAGTGCTCCATAGTGTGGGGCTCAGCTACAGGGTCTTGTGCATGCGCTTGATATGCTGCCATTAAATCTAACAACATAACAGTATGACATTTTGACATGTTAGTCAAGGAGCAGTAGCCAAACTCGGCCATGTTCCAGTAGGGGAGGTTCAAAACAACAGGACCACACATTAGTTGAAAGTTATTAATGAGAGTCCCAGGAACAGAAGTTGTGGCCAGGCCACTGGGTGGGCCTGACTCCACTGGTGAACATTGCAAAAGATTGTCATTTGTTGCTGGGAGAACTGTGAGGAAAAGAGCAGCAGTTGCAATTGAATTGTTAGAACAAAATTGGCTCATGTTGGTATTAGGAATCTGGTGTGAATGTCTGGATTCATCATGGCTGTAAGGTTGCAAAGCCCTGTATGTTGCTGTTGGACTTGGCATATGCACAACATTCCATTAGAGCAAATACGGGTATTGGACCAGTTTTAGAAAGTTCCTTTGGAGAGGCGGGCCTCTGGAATCTGTTGTCCATTTGGGCTGTCAGTCTTCTATTCTATCTGTAGAGTAGATTGGTCTGGAGATACCACCATGGCATTTAGATAGGCATCTTTTCCTTCACAAACAGTGACAGTTGTAGAGGGAGGTTGATGGCTACACCTTTAGTTGGAGTTGAAGGTGGTAGGATGCCAGGCGAGAAGTAGTTTATGTGCCAAGGGTTCAGGACATGGAGAAGTCACTTGGTATCCATCTGGTAGAACTCAGACACATTTGCCAGCATGCCTGGCAAAAGATAGATGAGAAATATCATCATTTTCTGAAAAACAAATAAATAAAAAGGTAAATGTACAGATCTCCCTCCCCTGGCTGGGGAAAGGAGCATTAATCACCTTTGTACAGTTTCAATTGATTTGCATGGTACCATTTGTTGATGGGTTTCTTGCGGTCCATCAGCCACACTTATTTATTTATTTATTTATTTAGTCACAATTCGGATTTACAACCTTTGAGTCAAAGACTCATTTACAAAGGCACCTCATCACAGGGAGGGTAGACAACATTTTGGTGGAGTACAACAATGGAGAACATTACAGGTGATATACAAAAAAGAGCATACAATGCAAAGCAAACGGACATTCAAAGCAATTCCAGTGAAGCACACAGATTTCCAATTGAGGTGTACAGGCCTCAATTAAGCTAATCTAACTAAACTAATATACATATAATACTATGGGACCCCTAGAGATACTGGGTACGAGTACCTGGGGGGGTGAGGAGGGGGAGGTGGGGGACAGAAGAGCTCAATTTATTGATGATGGCATAGGTGCCCTCCCATTTGTTTGCAAACGGGTGGGTGGGGTGGAGAATTTCAGTACCATTACTTGGTCTCCTACTTGCCAATTGACTTCTTTGACTTCTTGTCAAAGTACATTTTGGACTGCTGCTGGGTCTGGCCCAGATTCTGAGCACCATACAGGTGTGTCTGTATCAGACTGCCTTTCAGTTGCACAACATAAGTGTCTGCCGACACTCTGTCTGCGGTAGGGGCATTCAGATCAATCCACAGATGTTCAGGTAGTCTCATTTGCCTGACGGTCATCAATTCGAAAGGTGTGCACTGGGTTGCTGCAGCTGGGATAGCTCTGATTGCCATTAGGAGTAAGAGCAACAAAGCGTCCCAACCTTTAGCATTCTGGTTTGCAAACTTACACAACATGAGCTTAATCTGTCTGTTAACTATGTCTACCTGTTCTGATGACTGAGGATGGTATGTGAAACTTCTGGTTAACTCCCAGTAACTACAAACATTTTTGCATCAACTCATCTGTGAAACTGGATTCTTGATTAGAGTCCATCTTGAGAGGTAGGTTCCACCTCGTAAATACCGGATTTTGGCAGTAGCTTTTGCCATGTTTGCTCGACATGGGAAGGCTTCTACTCATATCGAGAAGAGGTCAGTGATCACAAGTGCATATTTATTGTGCCTGCTTGTAACAGGCAAAGGTCCAATTAAATCAATTTGGATTGTATTCCAGGGGCTGGATTGTCTCTGGGGTAGCAGTTTGGCATTTTTCTTGTCATTAATTGGGTTATTCTGAGCACAGGCGAAGCAACTGTCCACATAATGTTGGACATCTGTTGTCATGTCAGGCCACCAGCTGGCAGTTTTCAGTCTCTGCAGAGTTTTGTCTATCCCTTAGTGTCCACCTGTAGGGGTATCATGGACCTGATGGTTGAATTCAGGTCGAAGTATTTTGGGAAAAACCAAGAGTTTCTGATCACCAGAGAACCAACTTCTAGTCTGCAGAGAGATGAAGATTGTCTTTTGAATGGGTTGTTTAATAACATTTCTCTGTCTCCTTGGAGAGGTATTCATATACCTCCTTTCTGGATCTGCTATCTGTGCTGCAGTGAGATCCAGAGGGACCACTTCGGTCCTCATGTGGGTGGCCACTATATGTGGCCCAGTAGGGGGTTGCAGAGCCCGTATTCCCATATCCCCCCCGAGCACCATCCTTGGCTAAGGTATCTGTATGATTGTTGTACTCATGGAAAGGTTTGGCCTTGGAGTGGGCCTTAACCTTGTGTATGTACAGCCTGAAAAGGAATTGCTCAGCAAAGCTGACAATGTGTACAAACAAATCCCTGTATTTTACAGGGGTGCCTTCTGAAGAGGAAAATCATGGGTCTTCCAAAATGGAAGAAACTCGATCAGAGAGTTGCACACCCAGGATGAATCAGAAAAAATGATGGTACTCTCCTTTTCTTGGTGGATAAGTTCCAGCGTGCATGCTACTGCAGCAAGTTCTGCATACTGAGAAGATCTGATGGTGCACTTCCTGGACACCTCAAAGGTGTCAGCGCTGGGTACAGGACCAGGACCCCAAAACCTGCAATTTGTTCTCCTTCATGGTAAGAGGAGGATCCATCCATTAAGATGTGGCAGAGCGCAGGGTCTTTGAGGATGTGCTCAGTGGCTGGCAGGAATTGGCCTGGTTCTGGCAGGGTGAGTAGCTCTAGGCCACACTCATGTGGCTCTCCTTGATGTAGGAGACCATGTGTCAAAATGGAGGGCATTTTGGTGGGAAGCAGAGTGATGTCTCGATCCTGTAAAAGGAGAGACCAATGGATGAGTCTGGTGTTAGATACATTTCCATCCTTGATTCTGTCAGTAGGAAGTTGGTAGGGGTGTGGTTGGTGTACAACACAATAGGAGAGAACCCTATAATGTAGGTGAAATGTATGATGGCCCAAAAGGTCACCAAGATGTTCCTCTCACACAAAGAGTACTTTTGCCCCATGACAGAGCATCTGGGAGGCATAGGCAATAGGCCTGAGGGTACCATTTGCCTTTTGTGCAAGGACTGCTGCATGCCCACCTCAGAGATGGCAGTTTCCAGATGAAATGGCAGTTCTAGGTTAGGGTCGACCAAAGCTGGGACAGAGGCCAAAACCTTTTTCAAGAAAGTAACAGCAGCTGTGTGTTCTGATCCCCACTGCCAGGGGACATCTTTCTTCAGTAGTTCATACAGGGGTGTGGCCTTTTGTGCAAAGTTGCAAATGAAATCCCTGAAGTAGTTGACCATGCCCAGAAAACACCTGAGAGTAGCCACACTAGTGGACAGTGGAAAATCTTGAATGCCCTGGACCTTATCCAGGGTAGGACTCCTGCCTTTGGCAGTGATGTGTAGACTCAGAAAGAAAACTTCTGGGAGGCACAATTGTACCTTTGCAGGGTTGTACTTAAGGCCTGCCCTCTGTAGGAGTGTCAAGAGCTCATCTAGTAGCTCCAGGTGTTTCTCCAGGCCTGTGGTGGCCAGGAGAAGATTGTCCACATATTGCAAGAGGCATTCTGGTGTGGAGAAGCCCCATATGGTATCCCTCATATGGATGTGGAAGAGGGAGGGGCTGTAGTGGAATGCTTGTGGGAGGCAGTTCCACATGTACCAATGTCCTTCAAAGGTGAAGGCAAACTTGTATTGACTCTCAGGGGCCAAAGGGAGTGACCAGAAACCACTGTAGATGTCTAATGTACTGAACCACTTGTGTTCAGGTTTCTGAAGTTTGAGTACATCCGGGGCAGATGCCACGGTAGGTGCACAACTGGGGGTGACTTGGTTAAGTTGCCTGTAATCAGTGGTGAAGCCTCCAACTGTTGTTACACTTTTTCACTTGCCCGATGGGGGAGTTGACTGTGGACACACAGGACCTAATGACCCCTTGCTTCAAACGGGAATCAATAGTGGCCCTCAGAGGGGGTATTGCCTTTGCAGGAAATGGATATTGTCTCTGACAGGGTGGTTCATCATCAGTGACTTGTATGAGAGTGTCCGTCCTCCCACAATCATGTTTGTGTTTAGCAAAAGCCTCTTGGTGCCTTTGCAAGATTGGTTTCAGATTGGGGAATAGCTTATGATGCTGGAGTATGAGGATGATGTCAAACTCCGCATCATTGGTCTGCACTGCTGCTATCACATGCAAGTCAGAAATGAGAAGCATGTGGTACTGGCCACATATTTGGAGTAATAGCCTGTTGTCTAAGTCTACCATGCAACAATGGCATGAGAAAATGTCTACTCCCAGGATGCTCTCATGATGTCGTAGTATCATGAGGTCAAAACAGTGTGTCACCTCAAAGGTACCGATGATGACTGGTATGGGTTTGAACCAGTATGTTGTGATCACGGTCCCCTCAAAGGTCTGGGCAGAAGTAGACTGTCCTGTTGACTAATGGAATAGCTGTGGGTCATCTTGGTTCATCACTGAAACTGCAGCGCCCATGTAACTCATGCTTGCGGCCCCCAACCAGTGCTTCTACACAGGGATGTCTGGAATCATCGGTTACCAAAATGATGATGATGTGAACCAGGGCCTGACACTGTCAGTTCGATTCACTTTGTTTCTGGTCACCTAAGGGGTCTATCTCTTGAAGCATCTGGACTACTTTGGAGTAGGGAGACTTGGTGCACCCATCCACCTTGGGCTCCTCGTCCACCAGAGGTGTGGATGGGATGGCAGCCACGGGTTTTGCTGGGATGACTGCCGTTAGTGACTGGACATTTGACTTAAACTCCTGAAACTGGCTATTATCCTCAGCCAGCTCCCAGTACGAAGGGCCAGACCACTGTTTTTATCCATTATTCCCTATCGCATTCTGTTGGTTTGGCCTCTGCCAATACCGTTATTTGTTCTTTGTTGACCCTCCTCCCTTCTGGTAGGAGGGTGTATCCTGCTGGGAATCCTTAGATTTCCCTTCCACCACATACTGTGTGGATGGCTTGGTGCCGTTCTGCACCATGGCCACTTTGGTCTTTGAACCTGAGCCCAGGTCCCGCATGTAGATCTGGTACGCATGTTCCACTCTGTCCATGATGGCCTGGAAATGGTCTCATTTCAGGAATACCACTGTTTCAACCTTCTTGCAAAGGGCTAGCTGCATGTTTTTCAGGAACAGGCTTTTGTACTCAATCGAGTCTCCGTTTGCAGCTTCATTTGCTAGTTCTTTGCTCTTTGAGTAGGCAAGCCAAAAGCGACTGTCATACTGGTGGCGTCTCTCTGTGATGAATCACTTTGCTGGATGGGCTAGCATCACACTGACTATATTGGGACTTGCGCCACCAGTAGACTGGCTGCGACTGCGTCATGTTCTACGTTGACGTCACTATGTACTGCTTTGGGCAGTTTGGCCCACAACATGGGGTCTACAGTTTGTTTCAAAACCTGGACTCAGTGTTTGGCAGGAATGATGAGGATTTCACATTGGTTCCACACCTTTTCCAAATGGCAACTAAGATTGTCAGAAGAGGCCATGTGGCGTACTTTGTCTGTAATAGTCTGGATGGCTTGTATGGACTGCAGAGCATTGGGGGTGGGCCCCGTAAGCCCTGTGATGGACTTAACTACCGCTTCAGCTGTAGCTTTCACGATGCCCTGAAGAAGGGTCTGTTGTTGCACCTCCTTCTTCAAAAGATTGGCCATAGCTTGCCAGATCGCTGCGGACTGAACCTCAGAGGCTCCAGCCTTTGTGACCGCTTGTTCGATCAGGGCTCAACTTCACCCTTATCTTGCATACTCAAGATGGCTACCAGTGGTGGGCAAGGCCTCTGCTCTCCGGCATCCTAAGGACCGCCATTTTGGAGCACGCTGTCATCGCTTTCATCATCCTCCGATGATGCCAGGTCATTGGGCGGGGGATACGACATAGCTTTCATATGACCCTTCAGGCTTGCCAACTGCTGACGTAATTTTGTCATCTTGGCTCTACACATCCAACAATTTACTCTGCCTTTGTACTGTCCCTTACTGACGTGCTCTTGCAAAACTCTTTACGCCGCGCTCACTTCGTGATTTTCCTATATCTTCCTGTCCAGTGCTTCCTGGTACCTTCCCAACACGTCATACAACTCCTCATTCTCACTCTGCACATATCATTCATACCAGTTGGCAAATCATTTAACTGTGACGCATGCTTTTTATCCTGTTTCAGCCTTTCACAATCCTCTCTCAATCTGTCGGACTCTCTGTCTCTCTCCTGTACAGTACAATGCAGTTCATTCTGAGTTCCATTTCTGAGCTTTTGGATTTCTTGTTCCAACTCCCTCCGTTGCTCACCCATTTCTCAGGACTTGGAGCCCAGTTCCTTTTTCAGCGCTAGGACCTCCGTTTCCACTGCCTGTAATGCAGCATGCAGGGTGGCAACCATTACACCCATTTGTTCATGCTTCTTAACCATAGGTTTGGTCTCTGAATACAGTATGCACACATACTGTATTGGATGACCATGTGACTTCGCAACCAGTGCGAAATCACCCCAATCTCCATGGGAGGTTAGAAAGTTTGAGATGTCTAACTTGAGCTCAGTGCTAATGGCCATTTTAAAAGTTCCCCTTTTCCTGAACTAGCCGTGAGTCCACAGCATATCAATCCACCTTACGTTCTACAGACAGCCAGTTACACATTTGGGATACAGAATCCCACAGACTAATGCCACTGTTGAACGGGGGAGGCATAGGTTCGAGCACCTTCATGATTCCCGTTCCCATTCGGGGCACAGAGGGCCTGTGAGATCATCTGTATTGGTTGAACAAGTGGACGTAGGTTCGAGCGCCTTCATGATTCCTGTGCCTGTTCATCTGAACACCTTTTTTTTGTACTGTTTCAGTTCTGTCCAATCAGGTCCTGTTGTGTTCACCATTTGCTGGAGTCAAGGCAGTATCTAAACCTGATGGCAAAACATGACACAGGGACAGGTGTTACAGAACAAAACATTTATTACCCAATATACGTAAAAAGGACAGCTTACCATAGCTGGAAGTCCAGAATCTCTGAACACCTAGTGTCATCATTTATTTATTTATTTAGTTTTTGTTGACCGGGTAAGTGCACTAGACAAATCCTGCCTATTTTCAGGCACGACCCGGGGGAAGGGGATACAGATGAATGCCAACTGACCATGAACCGTCATCCCAAGATGACAGCCTGGGTAAAGAATTGGCTGGAGAATAGGACACAGAGAGTAATAGTAAATGGAGTCCACTCTGAAGAAAGGGGGGTTACTAGTGGGGTACCGCAGGGTTCAGTATTAGGACCGGTCCTCTTCAATGTCTTTATAAGTGACATTGCAGAGGGACTGGAAGGAAAAGTATGTCTCTTTGCAGATGACACAAAGATCTGCAACAGAGTTGATGCACAAGCTGGGGTGGAAAGGATGAGAAGGGACTTGGCAAGGTTAGAGGAATGGTCAAATGTATGGCAGCTTAGATTCAATGCTAAGAAGTGCAAGGTAATGCACCTGGGAAACAAAAACCCAGGGGAAGAGTACACAATGGGGGTGAGATACTAACAACAACAAAAATGGAAAGGGACCTGGGGGTAGTCATATCAGATGACCTAAAGGTGGGCAAGCAATGTGAAAGGGCAGCAAGAAGTGCTGGGGGATACTGGGATGCATAGGGAGAGGCATCACCAGTAGAAAACAGGAAGTTATTATCCCTCTGTACAGACAGCCGGTGAGACCCCATCTGGAGTACTGCGTACAGTTCTGGAGACCCAATCTCCGCAAAGACATAGACAGGATGGAAGCTGTCCAGAGGAGGGCAACTAAAATGGTGCAGGGTCTGTACTGGAAGACATATGAAGAGAGACTTAAGGAGCTTAATATGTATAGCCTCGAGGAAAGGAGGGAGAGGGGGGACATGATAGAAACTTTCAAGTACCTCAAGGGAATCAACAAAGTCCAAGAGGGTAGCATCTTTCCAAAAAAGAGGTATGCAAGAACAAGGTGGCACAATTTGAAGATGGGGGGGTGGCTCAGAGGTAATTTAAGGAAGTATTTTTTCACAGAGAGGGTTGTGGATGCATGGAACGGCCTTCCGGAGGAGGTTGTAGAGTCAAAAACAGTGGTGGAATTCAAGCATGCATGGGATAGTCATAAGGCAATTCTAGGGGGTTGGGGTAGGAAGAAGTAGGCTGCTGGTTAACTAGGATCTGCAGCTTATCCATTAGGTAGGGAAATGGGCAGACTGGGTGGGCCAAGCGGTCCTTATCTGCTGTCAAATTCTGTTTCGATGAACCAGATTAAGCTGTTGGTGGTATCATAGTAAAAGTCCGTGAAAAACAGGACTACACAAAATTATATACTTGGAGATAACAAGGTCCGTTACCTGGTAACTGGCTCATCTGCATAGCAGAAAAGCTAAATAAAGCAGTTCTAGTGGTGGGTAAGGTGGGCAGCTTACACCCAAGGCCATTAGGTTTGCAAGCACACACTAATAACCAATTATGCTGACTATAACTACTTTTGGGTTACAGTGGAGCAATTCATATGTTATGCTGATCACAGCATTATGGCTAGTAGCTATAGGTGGCATTCTAAGACCACAAATATAACCCTACATAGTACATCATAGCAAGCATAAGTAAATACTGCTATCCCTCATACTGTAAGATGGTGGTCCACATTAGGGACTGTAGGTCAGGCAGGTCTACATGCCCCAATCCTGGTAGCACCAAGACACTAAATATACCCCTGCATCTATGCAAATGAGAGGGCCCCCTCATGCATACTAGCACAGTGGCATATTCAGTGATTTGTGGTAGTGGTAAACAGCCCCCAGATTGATACTATTTACCACCACCAAAAATCATCTCTTAACCAGGCACTAAGCCTGTGCCTCCCACCGAAGGCAGGGTGACTGTACTGCAGTCACCTTCTCCTGTGCCAAGCTTTCTACATCTCCCATTGCCATTTATTTATTTATTTTTCTCTCTGGCTCCCCACTCCCCCGTAAGCTCAGCCCCCACCTGCACGCTGCCCCCCATGCCCAGGCTTACCCCAGGGTGGGGCCATGGGTGCAGGACCCTACCCGGTGGACACTGTTGGCAGTGGAGTCAATGGTGGAGTGGGGCTTCATGCTCGGGGGCCAGGATTATTGTCTGCGGCTGTACCGGGGGTGTGGATGTGCAGTGACGGCCTGCATCCACCCCGCCCCCCACAGATTATGGCACCAGCACAATGGATCTGCCCCTGCCTCAGCCAGGGGTCCATGATGTGCCAGACACACTACACCCCCTCCCCCCACAGTAGGACAGCAGTCCCACGGATGCTCAATTCTTCTCCCCCTGGCTGGCCTTCTGATGTCCTGAGTCAGTTTCCAAACCCAGGTCATCGGTATCTCAGACAGATGCACTGCCTCTGTGCCAGTGGACCAGCTTCCTGTCACCATTTATAATAGTATCCCTGGTGGCATAGTGGTTCCCCACATCCACAATCCCCCATTGGCAGTCAAAATATCATCCCTCATGGTCCAGCAGTTCCCCCCACTCTCCAGATTGCCATGTTTCATGATATAATAACATCCCTGGTGACATTGTGACCCCCCAGTCACCTGGTTTCACACTATATTAATTTCCCTGCTGGTCCAGTGGTCCCCCCAGCCATATGCTGACCCATCCACTTACCAAGGATGTGATCACGCTCTGTGACTGTCAGATGACAGCCAGCTGAGTAGGTCAGAGGAGGGCTATGCTGGCTGTTACTGTCACAGAGCCAGCACTCAGGGTGAGGGGAGAGTGGGACGGGGGTCCTTGGCAGGTGGGCAGGTGGGGGGTTGGTAAGGACCACCAGAGAAATTATTATAGCATGAAACTGGGCAATCAGGGGGAAGGGGGAACCACTGGATCACCAGGGAAATTATTCTAGTGTGAAACCAGGTGATTGGGAGGGTAGGGGGAACCACTGGACCACCAGAAAAATTATTATATTGTGAAACTGGGTGATTGGAGGGGGCACTATGCTACCAGGGATATTATTATAGTGTGAAATCTGATTGGGGAGCCACTGGATCACCAGGGAAATTAGTAGTGTGAAACTGGGGGAAATTATTATAGTGTGAAACTGGGCCATGGAGCGAACCACTAGACCACCAGGGCTTTCTTCCACAGAAAGGGGTGCTAAGAGGCTGCTGCACCACATGCAACTGAGCCTATAATGGGTATGTAGATGGCACCTTAGTGTCTTGCATGCTCCATGGGGTCATTTGCATGCTTGTGCTGAATATGGCCTACAGGGGATCTGCTGCTGTCCCG
Source organism: Neoceratodus forsteri (assembly GCA_016271365.2). Taxonomy (NCBI): domain Eukaryota; kingdom Metazoa; phylum Chordata; order Ceratodontiformes; family Ceratodontidae; genus Neoceratodus; species Neoceratodus forsteri. Next base: position 445,535,913 of record CM057452.1, read on the forward strand.
TTTCAGGCAGCACTATTCCTATGGGCCATATGCAGTCCTCAGATCCATGTCAGGGCAGCACAGATCCAATATTCAGTCAGATAGCACCCCTCCATCGGTGAGCGCTGTCTGTCTGAATATTACCAGAGCTGGGTGAGCACAAGCACAGCACAAACAGCTGCTCTTGTGCCAGTCTGTCACTATGATTGCTATGATTATAGCAGGTTTCTCTTCACCCCCCAATTTTGTTTTCTTTTTCTTTTGGGTAACCATCATTGTATCATGTGCAACAGATTCCACATTGTTCTTATATATACTTATATATTATTTCTTAATTTTTGACTGTGAGTGCTTATTTCAGTGAACACAGTATTGCACGAGACAATTAGTTGGTTTCTCCATTCCTTACCACAACCCTTCCCCCACCCCAACCCTTACGAAGCCTCATGCATACGAGGTGAAGTGCTGGGGCTCAATGCTGTGCTGTCTTTGTTTGGAATACATATTCTGTATTCATCATACTTTGCAGCATCTTTTTTGTTTTCTCTGCCTGAGTGTCACCATTGTTTCATTTCTCTGTTGCTTGTTTGGATCGGTACCTCCCTCTACTGTGAGTGCATGGTGTTTGTGTTTGGACTGTTCTGATCATTTGCCATTTGCTGTTCCACACCTTTCCCCACGTGGCTGCAAAGATTTAATTTTGTACTGAATAACATAAATCCAATTTTGAGAACATTCTCCAACGGAGACTCACATTTTGGTGATGCACGAGAACACCTCTTCGTACTCACAACTGCAGCTATGTTTAAAACACAGGAGCTGAATATTGAGCATTTAAAGCCCTGAGCCATTCAACAGTTGCTGATACAGATATTAACAAAGAAGCTGGTGATTCCTTCTGCTTTGAGAGCATGGCAGTGTCAGTGAGATGCCTTATAGCAGCCTTAGTAGACTTTGGGGACAGTGAAGAGACTTTACCTGACTCTGATTTCACACTGAAAGATATGTTTCAACAATATGAAAAATTAAAATTTAGAGTGATTAGTATTTATTATAACAAGACAACACTTAATACGAAAACAAGGTCTGGGTACCATGTGGATTATGTGTGGATACAACACCTACAGGTTATTTTTATCAAGGATAAATATCAAACCAGATGGGAAACAGTACTTACAGCCTGTTTAGTATCATGTACACAGATGATGTCTGCATTCTAGTACAAAAGACAGTGGAATCAGAGAGGAGTGCTGGGCAGTTTGCGTGACTGTTGAAGAGGAACAGCTGAAGTAGGAGTCAGCAAACACTTCATTTTTATTTATTACCAGTACGCCACTGTTGCCAGAGTATTTTTAGAAGTTGCTGACTTTTCCAGAACATCTTTGTGCCCAAGCACTGAAAAGAATGGATTCAGCAGGAAGAAAATTGTAGGCCTCTGAGCATCTGACTGCAGGGTGGGAGTCCTTGGTGGTGGAAGGAGTCCCTGCAGATAGGACAGTTCCAGTGAGACCCATGGGGGTCTAGCGGCCTGCAAAATTGCTACAGGAAGAAACTCCATCTGGAAGTTCTCTGATAAAAGTGGATAAGAGTGGTGGATGTTTTATAGTGGACTACATGAAAGATTTTAGATTTTATGCGCAGTAAATAGATGGCATTTTATAGGCTTAAAGGCTTAAACACTCCAGTTACTGTATGTGTAGGGCAGCAAATGTGATTTGGTTTTTATCTCTTTTTCTGCTTACAAAAAAAGAGAGAAATAGTTTAATACATTGCACTAATCAGAAGCAAGAAGCTGAGGTGGTTCTTTGAAGGCCACTGAGATTTAGGGCCGCCTGGTCGAAGTGATGTGAGACGAGGTGAGTACCTTTGGTGCTGGCTCTTTTTTTCTCCTTCGTCTCCTCCACCGGTTCTCGATGGTAGGAGGATAGTGAGGAAAGCATAAGAATAAGAACTTAAAAGTGGGAAAAAAGAGTTTAAAATAAAATTTAAAAACAAAGATCTAGGAAGCAGAAAGTAAGGTTGTGATAGGTAAAAGAAGATCACATGAGGTTTCTGCATAAAAGTGCATGCTCCAGAGCTACTGAGGCAGATGCTGAGGGGGAGTGCTAGAGGAAGGACTGCTCCTGCTTTTTGCAAACCTTTTGCTTGCAGCAGTAGATTTTGTCAAAATTTACTCAGAGTTAACTCTGGCTTTTGATTGTTTGCTGCTGCTCTGTAGAAGCTCGGTAGATGCGTATGTTAGCTTGTTTTTTTCCAATTACAGTAAACGAGCTGGAATAAGTAAGAGAGTGGAGCATAGATCCTGGAAAAGGAGATGGAGTGGAATTTAACTAAAAATATAACAAAAGAAGGTAGAATAATAATAATAAAAAAAATAAAGAAAGAGAAAGAAGTTTTAAACAGGAGATTTCTGTGTTAAATGTCGGGGGGTGTTGAAAGCTGATGAAATTTGTTTGATAAACAGTTCAAAGCATAGGGAGCTTACACTTATCTAATATATGATTTTGTGTTGTGCTTTTTAATATTCATTTTTTTGTACTGGGAATTGACAGAAGAGCAGCTAATTTTACCTGGTCTAACCCCCATTGGAGAAGGACAGTTTGTCTAATTAAGACCATAGGAGTATCAGGACATAACAAGGCCCTGGGATCAGCCCCTGAAACAGAAAAAAGGCTTGAATGTATAGAAGGAAAAATAAGAATTAAAGGAAAAACTATAAGGGAAATTCAACTTAAGACCTGGATCTGAAACTGGAAATCAAACTGGTAATGGAAGAAAGTTATTTGTGACTTATTTTTGACTGATTGGCGATTTGTTTACTCTTGGAAAATACCAGGGAACTAATAGAGAGATAAAGAACAGTGGTGAGTGCTTTCTCCCTGGTGGTAATTCTTTAGACATCAGTGAGAATTATTCTGCAAGCTGCAACTCCACTGTTATCCTATTTATAAATAAGGAGGAAACAAAGGAAAAAGGGAGGATTATTAGAAGAATAAAGAAGACCAAGAAGCAATAAGAAGACAATATTGGACTTTAATGACATGTTGTTGCTATGGTAATAGATGTATAAGGTTGGAAGTATACTAAGATCTTCCTGTCTTTTTGATTTACTGAAAATAAAGGTAGATTGCTGCTGTAATTTGAAGTGTAGAGGTAAAGTGGTATAGCTGGGGGAAAAAGAAAATTTTTTTTGAAAGCAGTGAAATGCCAGTAGAGACTAGAAGTAGGAAGGGAAATATGGACACAAGTACCCCGGATGTATGAGGGAAGAAATAAAGAGAAAATGAATTTGAAAATGAACATCAAAACAATAAAAGGAATTAAAAACAGAGGAAAGACAAGGGAGGAGGAAGGTACCCCAGATAAGGGTAACGATAGAATAATTAAAGGGTTTCAGCCCCTTATTAGTGATACATTTTCAAAAACAGAAAAGATTGTGAGTGTATAAGGAAGAAGAGGAGATAGAGTTTGAAGAAGTTGAAGAAGCTGAAGTTTGGAGGCAGAAGGATATCGATAAAGGAGATAATGTGGAATTTGAAGAATCAAAAAGCCCTTTATTTCAGAATTGCAATCTAATAGAATTAGTTAATAATGAAATTAACAAGACTGTTGAAGAAATTAGGGAAACTATCCAAAAAAATATAGGAATAGAACAAAAATGATTGGAACATAGACAAGAGTGGTTTACCACAGAGGATAGTGGGGGGGGGGGGGCCCAGAAGGATCAAGAATGAAGTTAATAGCTTTGCAAAATTTGAGTTAGGCACCAATTTTATGAGCTCTATTGAATTTGACTCATTTGATTTGGGAGCAGTAACTAAAGATGTAATTTATGCTTTAAGAGACCCCTATAGGGCAAATGTTTTGCTATTTGAGCAAATGGTTTCAATCTGACAAGATTTAAGTTTTATTAAAGTATATGTATAGATAATAAAAAACAGATCGAGTTAGTATTGCATAGAGATCAAGAAGGCAAGGAATTTGTAGAAAGAAAGGAGGATAGTGAAACCCAAATGGAGAGTAAAAAGCAGTATTTTAGGATGAAGCACATGATGCATTCCTCTAGCTTTAAATCAACAAATGAGTTGGATTTAGAATCAATAGGGCTAAGTAAGCAGAGGGATGCACACGATATAGATTACAGTACAAGTATAAGTTCTGAGATGGAATTAATTATGCTACCCCCAGAGGAAGACAGAGATTCTAGTATAAGAGAGATGAAAATAAGAAACATAGAAATCTGGGAAAAAGGGATCAGACAGGAAATAAAGGGAAAAGGGATTTAAAAAGGGAAGAAAGCAGAGATACATAAAATCAGAATAATAAAAGGAAAACAAGGATTAAAGGGTTGGTAGGGAATTTAGGGAGTATAGAAAGGAAAAGGAATATAAGTAGAAGTATAAAAAAGGATAAATTATCTGAAGTGTTACTGGTAGGGGAACAACAAAATAAGGTAGTGAAAGCAGGGAAGATGGAAAGAATGATAAAGGAGAGGCATGGTATGAACATGAATAGAAATAATACTGGTCAAGATAACAACAAAAAAATGAAGGGGGGAAATGTAGTAAAGAAGGTAATAACCAAAAAAAGGCAATATATAAAAAAAAGAGGTTAAAAAGACACAAAGTGAACGTGGTATAGATGAGGTCAAAACACCTGTTGAAGATAGTACTAGAGTACTACTTGAAGGGGAAAATCAGGATTATCCAAATTCTGAAAAGGAAAATGTGGATAGAAAGGAAGATTAAGAGAATAGGAAGGGATTAGATGGCTTAACAGGACAGACAAATAAATTAGAAGATTTGCTAAGAAGAACAGTAAGACAGGATTTTGTGTTACCCTTATATAGGGTGGCTATAATGTCAGGGGAAATGGATTTGAAATTGGAAACACATTTAAAACAATTCCTTACTACTGTGTTAAATGATACCAGAAGTAGAAATGCATTAATGGACAGGTTAAGTGTGGTGAGACCTTTGAACAATGAAGAAATGGTTTTGTTGATATCAGACCAGTATTATATCCTGAAGGCAATTGAAAATAAAAAAAAAAACAAGATAAAAACACTAGGTCTTGAAATGGAAAGTGTGGTAAATATTGAAACCCTGTTCTCTGAGTACTTTAAAAATCAAAAATCACAGGAAGAGAGGAAGAGAGGAAGAAGGAGCTAACAATCTCAATTTTTGGGATAAGTAGCTTCTTGAATAAAAATAAGACAAATGTGAAAATAAAAGTTATCGAGTTACTTCAGAATCTACTTAAAATGAAAGATTTACAACATAAGATAAATAAAGTGATACGATGGGAAAAAATGGGCAATTGACAATTTGGGTACAACATGGTTTGGATTATATGATGATCCTAGAGAAAGCAGAAAAATTAGATAAATCTGACATTCGTCTTTATGGTGAGGCAGAAAAATGGAACTCAAATACAACTTATGAAAGATCTGAAAATTGGATGAGTTTAATTAAAACATCTAATAGATATCTGATCTTGCAAGAACAAGGGGATGAATGACAATCAGAGGGAAACAGAAGGAGAATATCTGATAAGTCCAGGGAACAGGATTTCCATATTCTATCATGGAATGTAACAGGGTTGAGGGACAGAGTTGCAGATCTGTCCTTTTTGAAATATATTAGAGAATTCAATTGTGTTTGCCAGCAGGAGACTTGGGAGGAAAAGGCAACTGATATTAACAGATATAAATCATTTATAAAGGGAACAATAAAAGAAAAGAAATTTGGTAGACTATCTGGAGGATTATTGATATGGTGTAAAATAAGTAAGGAATACAAGTTAGGGGAAATTGAAATTAAACCAAGGCATGTTATGGGAATAAGACTGGCAAGTAAAGAAAATGTGATAATAATTCTGAATGTGCATATTCCTCCTATAAATTCAAGATTTATGGAAACAAGTATAATTCAAGATTTAGAGACTATTATAGAAGATTGCAATCAAACATACAGATGGAGATATAATCATAATGGTGGATTTTAACGCAAGGGTGGGGCACTGTCTTGATCTCACCAAAGAATTGAAAGAAGCCTGTGCAGCACGGGGTCAAAATACACTGAATACAATAAGAAAGGTGAGAGATACAAATGTATCTAGTAGGGGAAAAGTCTGTGCTCCTTAATGAAGGATAAAAATTGTATTTTAACAAATGGTAGATGAAATGGGGATAGTTGTGGTGAGGTAACCTATCAGGGTACTAGGGGCTCTACAATACTAGATTTATGCTGGATAAGTTATAGCATGATATCACTGTTTAAGGATCTAAAAAAAGGAATAAGGGCCGAAAGTGAACACAGCCCAATTGAAATAGTATTGGTGATACAACAAAATTAATACAAAAAATATGGAAAACAGATAGAGGTATAACTAATATAATAAGGGTAAAGAAGGGTGTAAAATGGGAAACAATAGATAATGGCTCTAATGAAATAATTAAAGAATGTGGAGTTAAAGATGATATTGAAAGGATAGTAGAGAATAAAGATCCAAAAGCCAGCACACAAGGTTTTGAGGAAGTCATAAAAAGAATAGCAGGGTCTTTGTTAAACGTGGCTCTGGTTATGGAAAAAAAATCAGGAAGTAAATGGTATGATAGGGATTGTGAAGTTGCAAAAAAAGAAGTTTATAAGATAGTTAGGAAAAACAAACTGTATCCGAATAAAGAAAATAAAAAGGAATTAAATAGACTCAGAAAAATATATAAATGTTTATTAAAAACCAAAAGAGAGAAGTATAAAATACAATTATGGAAAGAATTTGAGGAGCCTATTCGATTAAAGGATGACAAAATGTTTTGGCAAATGTTGGCCTATGGAACTAATAACTTTACAGAGGATATTGAGAGTCACATAGACCCATGTACATGGGAGAAATATTTTAAGGAAATATTTTTTGATACAGAGTTGAATGATACGATTGGTATAAGAACTGAATGGATTCCCTTTGAAAATAAGGTATCAGAAAGATAAATTATTAATGCACTCGGCCAAGCTAAAAGACACAAAGCCCCGGGTCCTGATGGTGTGCCAGTGGATATATTTTTAAATAATATTGAGTAATGGCTGCCATGTTTAAAAAATGTATATAATCATATTATGGATACTGGGTTTACTTGCAGTACTTGGAAATAGAATAGTATAATCCCAATTTTAGAAATAGGAGACAGAGCTAATCCAGGATATTATAGACCAATAAGTTTATTAGATATGTCTCAAAAATTGTTTACAAAAATATTACAGGAAAGAATTATACAATGGGTTATAGAGAAGGAAATAATGGATGAAGCACAAGCTGATTTCATGCCAGAACATTCAACTATAGCTCAATGTTATGTACTGTCTCACATTATTTATAAGTATAATTTTATTAAAGAGCAAAAACTTTATTGTGTATTTATTGATCTTAAGGCAGCATTCGATAGAGTTAACAGAGGGAAATTATGGGTTACCCTAAAAGAATATGGCATGGAAACAGCAATGCTAAACATGGTTGAAGTATTATATACAAGGCCCCTGGAATTCTGCAGTTCTGCAGTTGCAGAATTTGCAGCAGAATTTGCATCATGCCGCAGAATATATACTGTATAGTGCCGCAGAATTCATTGTTTTTGGTAAATGTTCATATAAATATACTGTTTTTCCATAGTGTCAGGCTTTCTTTACCACCTCGTTTATCCTAAAGCTCCTCCTCTATGCTCAGCATAGGATGTCATCGATGACATCACATCATATTTAGCCAATGACAGGACTGCATTCTGCCAGAGAAATGAATAAATCATGCCGCAGAAATCAGAAAATGCTGCCGAAGAAGTCAAGAAGCCCTGCTGCAGAAATCAGAAAATTCTGCCGCAGAAAACCAGGGGCCCTGATTATATATTAATAATAAAAACCAGTATTAGATACAATCAGGAAGGGGATAGGACTGATAAATTTACCTCAAATGTTGGGTTAAGACAGGGATACGTGCTATGCCCAATCTTATTTAATCGTTTCCTGAATAAAATTTTAATGAGAATGAATGACCCCGTGCTGCACATGCCTAAGGTGGGAGAGAGGCACTGCCCCTACCTTGCATACGCAGATGATATAGTTTTGATATCTACCAGCTTCTTAGGTATAAAAGGTAGCTGTAAGATGTTTGCAGAGGAATGTAAAGAATTGGATATTGAGATAAATTATGATAAAACTAAATAAAGCAATATACCCCTTCAGGGTGTGGGTATACTGGTGGATTTACCACGGCTGGTGTGGTTCGGTCACGAGGCGCAGCCAAGTGACTTAACCACACCAGAAGTGGTAAATCCACCGGTATACCCACTCCCTGGAGGGGTATATTACTATTATGCAATGGCTTACATTTTTGGGTGACTAAAAATATAGAAATACTTTTTTGTTTTACCTTTTAATTTTTTTTTGTTAGTTTTATTGCTCCACCAAAAAAAATAGTTCTTTGTTGCTAGGTAGACATACCCCCGGGTCCCTGAGGTTTCAGTTAGTTTTAATTGCGGTGTGTCCTCACTGATAAATGAGGTATGCTTGTTTTTTAGAAATGTGATAGGCAGGATTTATAGTTGTGTTTCATGCTTGTTTGCAAACTTCGAACTGTCAAGGGCTGCAGTGTATGACCTCGTGCTTCCGGTTCACTGTTTGGTCCGGAGAAAATGTATCAGAAATGGTGGGTTGCCGGCGTGTGAAAGGTTCGAGGCTTGGCGTTTGAGAAGTGTGGAAGACTGACTGGTGTATTTCTGTGACAGGGCACAGCCAGTATTGAAATAGAATGGATATCCAGTAAGGCTGTTACAATGGGCTACTGAGGAGGTGATTCAAAAAATACAAGTTCAAATTTTTTAGAGGGCTAAGAATGGGAACTGCTGGTACTGTGAGCACTTATGGAAGTAAGCATAGGATCATAGTGTGTTTGCCACTGTTTGGATTCTGGCAGTCGGAGTGATTTTTGCGAGGGTTCCTGCTGCGGCTGACTGGTGGCTGGCACCTTTTCCAGGGGGTACACTGGAGGATTTACAATGCTGAAAAGGTGCCAGCCAGCCAATCAAAATGCAGGATTCTGTTAATTTTTTTTTGTGCCCATTGTATAATATTTAATTTTCAATAAATATGGGAATAGAAAGGGAATGGATCATGTGTTCAATATAAATAATAAGATAGAGAAAGTGAACAGCTTCTGCTATCTGGGTATAATTTTTACTAGCAATCTGTCTTGGAAAAAACATTTGCAGTATGTAATGAGTAAAATTAAAAGATTTATACCTACTTTAGAAAGATTCGCATACAGATATGGGGGACAGTCTGTGAAAGGAAGCATACAAGCAAGTAATGCAAAAATAAGTCAGATACTCTATGGGGCAGAGATTTGGGGGAATCAAAAGACAGATTTATTAGAAGGTCCATTGAATAAATTTTACAAGAGGTTATTGGGAATCCCTGTAGGGGCCTCCTCGGCGTTAACTAGACTAGAAGTGGGTCAGGTACCAGTTAGATGTAATATTGAACAACAAATGATTATTTATTGGATAAAAGTATATAATATGAAGGAAAAAAGGTTACCAAGGATTTGCCTTGAGGAGGCAATAAATTATAGACAAATGGGATAATCTTTTCCTAGTATTTTGGTATTAGAAAATATTGTGAAACCTAGAGGTACAGATTGATATGGATATCAAGGAAAGAACAAGGGAACATTTTTATATGAGGGATTTGAATTTAGGTAAGAATTGTAAAATCGGTTCATGGTTGGGTCATAGGAATAGAGGTGAATTGAGGATAGAACCCTATTTGAATATTATTAAGGATCATTGATATCAGAAAGTCATATCTAGATTCAGATTTGATATCAAGATAGTCAAAGGTTAAATAATTTAATTTATAAAATAAAGGAGAAGAAAAAAATGTAGGTGTGATCTAGGAGTAGATGACCTGACCCATTTACTAATTTTATGTCTGTTATATAAGTTTGAAAGGAAATTTTATCTTGGTGACATAATAGCACAATTACAAATGGATCCAATATACCAGGTAATGTTTCTCTTAACAAATAGAAATAGAGAAATATTGAATAACATGGCTAAATTCTGCAGAAAAATAGAACTTAAGAAACTGCATATGAAAGAGAATTTGGAAATAGAGGAAGGGAGGATGCCTTAATGTTATATTAAATATTATAATGAATCTGCAGGGATTTTTATTTCTATTTTTAAATATGATGTGCAATTCTGTATGTTCCCACTGTGAATTATGTATGTAATATTTATTCTGATATGTAAGATTTTATGGTCTTTTTGTAATGACAATTTTGTTTTGTCAAACAATAAGCTTACTGCTACTACTACTACAGCCTGTTTAAATGAATTAATAAATATACTGATTTGTCAAGACAAAGTCATCTATGACATATTATCCAAAGACATTGGGATGGATGTTCAGACTGCACCAGGCAGTGGTGCAAGCCTGGGCGCAGCGCAACTGTGATGCGCTGGGATCAGGTCCAGGCGATCTTCAATGGGGATGCGCCATGGTGCAGCACTGTTGAATATGGCAGGGCCAGTGCATGTATTGCACATGGCACAGTGGTACTGTGCCGGTGCATGCCACTGCTAGGGAGCACGGGGATGTGTCAGCGCAAGTGCAGTTGCACTAGGTGCATCACCCATGATATTCAGCAGGGGGCATGCAAATGAGGCCATAATATATGAAATGCACAGATGGGGCCATTTGCATGTTATTATGGCCCCATTTGCATGCCTTGTGCAGGGCAGCCTGGCAACTTGTGCCTGGCACCCTGCACAGCATGACGTGTGCTGTGAGGATCCTGGTGCATCCCCCACCCTGTAGCCGCAATCGCATAGTATATGTGTGACAGGTTATCCCTGGTAGTCTAGTGGCCCCTTCAGTCCCTGAAACATATTAAACATGACCCTCCTTGGTGGTCTAGTGGAACCCCCCACCTGTTCTGGTAATCATGGTAAATGTACATACAACATACCCTGGTAGTCTAGTGGACCCCCCTCCCGCCCGAGTCCTCGATCATGGTAAAAAGCCCACACCGACATCCCTAGTGATCCAGTGGCACCCCTCACCCCTCCTACCCACACAGGACCCCATGCCCACCCTCAGATCCCCATCATCAGTGGGGGTGGCAGTATCCCACCCTTATACCACCCAGCCACCTGCCGAATGACAGGTGCAGTATGGGCTATAAGCCCATTGGACCCCTGTGTGGACCAATGGGCTTGTAGGGCATACTGTACTAGACAGTCCCAAATATGTAAATGAGTCATTCACATATTTGGGACTGTCTAGTACAGTATGTCCTGCAAGCTCATTGGTCCACACAGTGACTCTCGGCTTACAAACCCATGCTGTACCTGTCATTCAGTGGGTGGCTGGATGGCATGGCGATGCTGCTGCCTGACAATGATGGGGAGGAGGGGTGGCATGGTGTCCTGTGTGGGTAGGAGGGTGCCGGGATCACCAGGGATGTCAGTGTGGGCTTTTACCACAATCAGGGACTTGGGTGGGAGGGGGGTCCACTAGACTATCAGGGCATGTTGTATTTACATTTACCGCAATCGTGGGAACAGGCGGGGGGTTCCACTAGACCACCAGGGAGGGTCTTCATAACATGTATCGGGAACCGGGTGGGAGGAGGAACCACTAGACCGCCAGGGATGGTCCTGTTATATATATTTCGGGGACTGGGGGCCACTAGACTACCAGGGTTCTGTTCCATATGTAAACTGCACTATCATGGATACAGGGGGTGGGTTCAGTGAGTGCCTGTGGATGGTGTTCTGGTTGGGTGGGTGGCCACCGAAGGCTGGGCTGCTTTGTTGCACTCTGCAGTACTGCAGCCCAACTTTGGGGGGCCGGGAGTTGCTCCTAATCTGCAGGGGCTCAACTTTGATCCCCTCTATGCGGTGCACTGCAGAGGTGCGCCAGCATATGTGCCGCACATCCCAGGCTGAATATCGGGTTGTGCCGCATATGCATGGGCATGCTTCCTGCATCTGTGTTGCATACCATTACTTTGTGCTCTGGTGCACCGGGAGTTGCACTGCACTGGGCAGCCTTTTCAATATCCTGCCGGGGTGCAATGCGGGGTTGCGCCGGCCCAGCTCTGTTGCACCAGGCGTAACCCCTTTGAATATCTGGGCCATTGAATCTGCTCAAGAGGTGCCTTTGAAATACAAAGGCCATCATTTATTTAACAAGTTTGAGGGGAATCGGCAAAAAAAGTTAAAACAATATGAAAATGAGATAGCAGAGAGAAAAAGAGGCAAATTACAATGTCACTCAAATGATTATGAATCAAATCATATTTATTCATGACAAAGACCAAACAGATCTCTTAGTTGTGGAAGACCATGTAGCATATCAAGATCTAAAACTAGAGCCAAAGGGAATAACCACCTAATAGTGCCCCAGATAAACAGGTACTCTTCTCTACCCCCCCAGAAAAGGACACAAGACCAGGAGGGGCAGAAGAGGATGGGGTAGGTCTAGAGAGCACCTGGTGGAGAATTTGAGGAGCAGAGCTACCAAATAATCCATTTGTCAAACACTGCTTTAACACCAGCCCAGATTAATGTTTTGGAAAGAGGTCTTTTGTTTGTACCAGACAAGTTTATGTTGACTTAAAGTGTTTTTCCACAAAACTGAATTTGAAAAATTTTTAAAAAAACAACCAACCAACCATGGGGTATGGAATTACAGAACAAATTCCTGACTTTGATTCATTCTCTAGGGATGTTCAAGCATTGATGGATTTACTTTTGGAATGTGAATCTTTGGATATAATTTTGCAGGGAGATTGGATCATTTGAATTTGAGGAGTCACTAGACTTAGTATATGACTCAGAAGAAGAGGTTTTGTCACGTCATACTAACTTCAGACCTCATTCGACCTTTAACCCTCCTGGTAATTCTGCAGCATTGATTACATATCAAAACTTTATTTTTACAAGACATTAGTCACTTGTTTAAGTCAAAATGGCCTTGCAAGCACTGCAAGAATGACAGCATATGAAACATTTGGAAATAAAAGCTGCGGACAAGGGAATTAAAATTGTTATTTTAGACAAACAACAATATGAGGCAGAAATTCTACCCCAATTGGATGATAAGAAGAGCTACAATAAACTTTCAGACGATCCTACTTGTAGGCTGAAATCTAGAACTGACACATTTCTTGATGAAAATGTTATGGTTGGACATATTTCAAAAAATAAATGTGAATTTATGTGAGTAGAATTCCCCCAAATTCCAGCTATATATCTTCTGCCTAAGATCCACAAGGACCAGAAGGATTTATGTGATAAGGGCGAGTCCCTTATTGCACTGCATGCAAAGAGCGACGCAAATATCGTCCAAAGCAACAGAGCGACCAAAACAAACAGAGACCTCCGCAAACAGCAATCATCCCCAGCCACTAAAAATAAACAAATTCAATTATTTTTTGCAGTGCAATGCCCACCTAAAAACAATATAATTAATTCGGGGGGGTCGATTAAAAAAAGAAAATTTAGATTCCTACTGTAGGACTGAACCGGGTCCGCTGGCTCTGTAGGTGGTGGCTCTAACCACTACACCAAACAGCCAGTTTGGCAGGGTTTGGCCACACACCTGCCTATATCCTGTCATAGTGAGTGTAGTTTACTGCTACACTTGCTATGCAGGCTCCTTTGCTCTGTTAGAATGGTCACCCTAAACACGAGCAGTATTATTGAGTCGCTCATATTGAGTCACTCAGTAATACTCGCCCATATAGTGTGTTAACAGACCAGATCAACCCCTTCCTAGGAGACACATTATTTCTGGACAGGGGTCCCTGACAGAAAAAATGCCCATGTCTGTGGACTATTTTCTAAAACAGTTGATAATTTTACAACTATCTTATGTCAGGAACTCCATGGGTATTTTGTCCAAACTTGAGACATTGGTCTGGTCCTCTAGATATACAGCATGTGGCTTTTGGTGGACTTAGTATGTTTATATATAAGTATTCACCATGATTTGGGGTTGCTAGCCCTGGAGTATCACCATACTAACAATTCAAAAGCAGCAAATTTTCCCAAAGATGTAATAGTACAGGCAGTTGAACTTATTCTAACCAGAAATGTCTTTATTTTTCAACAGATGTTTTACAGTACTTCCACACTTATGGCCCTGCCATGAGGACCATGGTGGCGCCCTGTTACATAAATCTGTTTCTGGCTTGGTGGGAGGACGCCATCATGTTCAACCATGGCAGGGATCCATTCCCACCCTAGGTTAAATACTGATTATATAATTGTGTGGGAAGGAGATGTTAAATCTGCAACTGCTTTTGTTAATTTTTTGAACAAAAATGACATTTGAATTTTACAGATGACTGTAATCCTAGCACATAGCACTCTGACATAACTGTTCTACCCTGGCAAGTTTTAAAACTCATGCGAATGATTTAGAGAATAGCCTTGTGAAAATGGGGCACTGCCTACAGCTTCTTGATGAAGCTATGGAAACGTTAGATCTATGAATAGACAGGCCCTATTGGTTTCAAAATCCAAAGTGGACCAAAAAGAGAATCATGTGACTCGTGTTATTGAATGTAACCACATTTCCCATCAAATTGCAGGGTCTGTACATAAACACTGGCATGTACTTGGTGCTGATCCCCTTTTGAAATTAACAGTTGGAGAAAAAGGCAAGAATTTCTTATGGACGTGGGAGGAACATTGGTGACCATGCGACACACAGTTTATAAAAAAAAACCTCATGCTGAAATTAGACCAAACTGGCTCCCTCCCAGACTGATGGGTTGTTTTAAATGTGGTTGTCATAATATTTGCAATTTTTGTATTTTGAGACAAAACTTTTAAGCATCCCTCTACCACCACAACTGTAGAAAGTAGACAATTCATCAACTGCCAAACATCTTTTATTGTTTATGTTTTATTTTCTCCATGCCCAAAGATTTATGTTGACTGGACCACCAGGGCCTTAAAGGAGTGAATTCAGAAACATGTACATTCAATTTCAAAAGTCACTACAAATACACCTTTAGGAACATATTTTGCAAAGGTTCATAATAATGACACCAGTGGGTCTAACTTTATGGGCATTGAACATATTGCCAGGAGTGAAAGATGTGGGGACAGGAAAGTTACTCTTACAGAAAGAGTCAAAATGGATTTAGACATTAAAAGCACTCATTCCAAGTGGTTTGAATGATGTGATTGACATTCTACCATTTATATACTGTAAGTCTTTTCACCCTCAAACAGGGACAAATGGAATAATACCTTGAATTTATTATGTATTTTTTGTATTGCTGATTGATCTATACATTTTCAGAATATGTTTTATACCTGATGATTGTGTTCAGTGATTATAGCAGGTTTCTCTTCACCTCCACCCTTTTGTTTTCTTTTACTTTTGGGTAACCATCGTTATGTTATGTGCAATAGATTCCACACTGTGTATATATATATATATATATATATATATATATATATATATATATATATACTATTTCTTAATTTTGGACTCTTAGTGCTTATTTCAGAGAACACAGTATTGCACATTAGAGAATTAGTTGTTTTCTCCATTCCTTCCCCCCCGGCCCCCAACCCTTAGTCCCTTCCCTTTTTTGTTTTGTTTTACTGCTACAGCTGCTTTGTTTATTAGTAGAAGGTTTTTGTGCACTTTGTGGTTTTGTATGAATTTATGCTGGGTGGATTAGCAGCACCACTTTGTTAGTTTTAAGCTCATACTTTTTAACTATCAGGGCTGTCAAACTGATGTGCTTTCATAACTTTGTTGCATTATTAATTACACTATCTTTAAGAAATTGACTTTAAAAGAATGCAACTGATGCTGTGTAGCCACGCCCCCTGACAAAGCTTTACACATACGAGGTGAAGCGCTGGGGCTCAGTGCTCTGCTCTCTTTATCTGGAATAAATAGTTTGAATTCATGATACTTTGCAGCACCTTTTTTGTTTTCTGTGCCTGAGTAACACTGTTGTTTTGTTTCTCTCAATATTGAGGCCTGAGTCCAACTTTGATGAATCTGTTGGCTCATTCTCACCACAGAATGAAACATGAGGCAATTTGCTGGTTTTTCCATGGGGTCATTGCCATAACCCAGGCCAAAGGGTCCTCCCAGTAATGTGGTCCACTGAGACATGCTTGGTGTCTGCCTTGGCACACTGCATTCTAGTCTCAGACCTCTCTTTCCTTTCTTGGGCTCCCAGTATATATCCCCAGGGAAAAAGCAACCCAGTGCAACTGCAAAGCAGGGGGAAACCTGGAACCAAACTAGCAACCCCGTGGGGTTAGTACATTTTCTAGCTGATAAATTAAGTTGTGCTACACAGAACAGCATGCTGCCTGGCGGTTGACCTATTTAGTGCTGTTCTTCTTCGTACCTCATCAGCACTGTGATGTCACTGCTTGTGTTATTGTTAGTGACCAATCAGACAGAAAGTGAGCCATTCTCCTTGGTCAGTTGTGATATTAGTCAGTGAGGTCTTGGTGTTGATGAGGTATGAAGGGGTATAGAACTAGATATGTCAGTCTCCAGGTAAAGTATTGTTTCACACATCATACCTGATACTGTCAGGTGAAAAAATCTTCTAATTAGCAAAAGGGAAAAGGGCGAGGATGAGGATATAGCATGCACCAGGCAGGAAAGGGATCTTGGGGTTATCATCTCTGATAACCTCAAGGTAGGGAAACAGTGCGACAAGGCAGCAGGTAAAGCAAATACGATGCTGGGATGCATAGGCAGGGGCATCACCAGCAGGAAAAGGGAGGTCATAATTCCACTATACAAGACACTAGTGAGGCCCCACCTGGAGACCTTACCTATGTAAGGACATAGACAAGGTAGAGAAGGTTCAGAGGAGGGCAACAAAGATGGTACATGGATTGCATCACAGGTCCTATGAGGACAGGTTGAAGGACTTGAATATGTACTCCCTGGAGGAGAGGAGGGAGAGAGGGAATATGTTAGAGACATACAAGTAACTGACAGGGAGGAACAGGGAAGAACAGGGTGCAGGAATACACTATTTTTAAGTGAGAAGATGTTCCAGGACTAGAGGGCATGGGATGAAGTTGGAGGGAGGACTATTCAGAGGAAACGTGAGGAAGAATTTCTTCATAGAACGGGTGCTGGACTAGTGGAACACCCTGCCAGAGGAAGTGGTGGGGGCTGAAACAATCACAGGATTTTAAAGAATGCATGGGATAGACATAAAGGAAGTCTGGAGGTCTGGAGGTCAGGGGTGAGGGGCAATAGACTTCTAGGAAAACATAAAGTGAACTCACAAGCTCAAATAGGCAGATTGGGTGGGCCATAGGCCCTTATCTGCCGACACTGTCTATGTATCTATGTAAAAGAAAAAGTACTGCAGATACAAAAAGCAACCGTAGCCTACTTTTAAAAGTTAATATTCAATTCAGTCAGTGCACTAGCTCTTTGAGTATTACATTTATTACACTTAATATGTACCTTTTTGTGTCTGGTAAAAATAGCTTGACATAGCAAACTCATATTCGTACAGCATGTCTAGAACTATGTCTTCTTAAAATGTAGCTCAGTAATTAGCAAACACTAATGTCTGCATTCACCTTCTCAGAGCCTGATGAGAAGTCTAACATTATCATTACATCAGCATTTTTTAGGTGATAAATATTTCATTTTATGTCCACCTGTTAAAAAGTTAGAAAGTAAATTAATAGATTTTTTACTAATGTAATGCTTGAGTTTCTTTAAAGTGGCACTCCAGACACCAGCAAAAAAAGAAGTAGAACTCAATTACTCAGTGTTTCAAAAAAAGTTTAGTTTGCAGTCTGTAGCATTCTTATATATTATTTCTTTAACGTCCTTCCATGCCTCCAGTACCACTCTCCTTTAATATTTTCCTAGGGAGGCCCCTGCTGCCTATTAGACTGGCTGCTTGTTAACTGGGATCCCCTATCAGGTACCCTCAGTGGCCCACCGCGTGTGTGATATCCGACTTGACCCTGCAAGGGGGGGGGGTGGGATTACTCTTTGCAACCACCAGGGCTTACAGAAATGTGCATTGCAAGTGCAACATTCTGAGGGAGGAGCCAGCACACTTCTGGGCTGGGTGGTATGAAAATTTCCCCCAGAAGCCATTGTCCAGCATGCTATTGGCTGATTTGCCTGCTCTGGTTCCTGCCCACCTACTTTTGAGTACACACATGCAGCAATGTCCAATGGGTGGCACCCAGCAGCATGCGGTTACCAACAGTGCCCAGTGCATCACCACCAGGCCATTACTAGGAAATTGTTTAGTAGCAGTGCAGTACAACAGTCTTTCTCTTTCAGGCGATGCTCCGAAACTCTTCCTGCCAGCCTCCACCCACAATATCCCAGTCTTGGAACATGAATCCAGGTCACCAGCATGCCACAGTGATTTCCTACAACAGTACCATTTGCATTAAACAGTCTTACCAACAAGCTCCTTTAGCATTTCTCCATGAGTTGCATATGTCTTGCTGGATCCACCACAAAGCCTTTAAAAACTGTTGCCCGGGCGCTGGAGCTCAGTTTTGCATTGCATTGTAACTCCAGATGCATTTCACTTGAGTTGCAGAAAATATTTGATGAAAGTTGCTCTTAAGTTGGTTAAGGGTTAAACAAAACAGTACAATGTGAGTTGCCAATGCATTTCCAGTTTTTAAAAACAATGCAAAACTAACTCATCAGTGGCACAGTTTTATGTGAATTGTACTGTATTTGGCACCACAGACCTGGCATTGTTGCATTCTTAAATTCCCAGACCATTTCCATGGAAGCAGAATCTTGGTACTTAAAAAGTTACTGTGATCATAAGCCCCCTTTCCTGACATCACAATCTGTTGCTCTAGAAATGACTGTGATGTCACAAACTGAGGATTATTGATCAATGATTGGTAACATTAATTCATTGTGCTCCTTTTTAAGATGCAAGGTGCCTCATCATGTACAAGCAACACATAATTGGTGATGATTAAATATATAGTATGTCATATAAATTCCTGTTCAGCCATAATAAGGTCAGTCATTCTAGCCTCAACCCACTATGGGGCCTATTCACTAATGTGCGCCCTGAAGGTGCGTATCTGGGTGTGCAGCTCCACACCCTTGGGAGATCTGTGTGGGGGCTACATTCACAAACATCGGCCCCTGCCCGGCTCCAATACACAGCCCCTCCCCCTCAGCGTGCAGGTCCACAGGGGGCCAGCGGTTGCAGAGTGGTGGATCCTGGCAGGCAGCCAATAGTCTGCCTGGGCAGGGACCCACAGTGGATCCCTTGCACCCGTGTGGTGCCATGATGTCAGCCAGCATGCAGAGCATCGACCATGATGTAGAGGTGGTACCCTGGCTGCCCGCCCCTACCTTCTGGTGTGCCCTGATGGCAGGGGCATCTCTATTGGGGGGACCAATGCCCCCCACTGTGTCCTCTGCAGTTGGCAGCTGCTTCTCTGGGGGGGCACGAAACCGCCCCCAGTGGTTTATGGCTGCCCTTCGAAGGCATAGCTGGCAGCCCCCCATGCAAGGCACTCTGCACCATAGTGAATAGGCAGAGTGCTGGCACAGACCCCTGCATCCCCCCAGGCCCACCTCCGTGTGGAGCTCCATGGTCAGCTGAGGGATTGGGTGTGTGTGTGTGGGGTATCTGCTTTGTGAATGCATGCAGGGACTGGGCAGTTGCAGAGTGGGCTATGCGGCGGAGTTGCACAGCACATAGCCCACTCTGCACCTTCGTGAACAGGCCCCTATATTAATAGTTTGGTATTGTTGAGATGCTGTCTTCTCAGTCTTCTTTTGAATCAGCTGAGGTTTCTGCAGTGACTGTGCATGTCATTGCCTCCTCAAAACATTATCTCTTGCTCCCTTGCCTGCTCATATATTTTTTGCCCATTTCCCTGTACTTTGTGAGTCTATTACCAAGCTGGTAAATAGTTTTATTTTTATTTTATTTTTTGTAAAATTGGAATTACAACCTTTGAGCTAAAAGCTCATTTACAAAGGATCCTCATCAAACAGAGGGCGGGGGAACATCAGGTACATGGACAGTGGAGAAAAACAGAAGCAGCTGGTAGGCGTTGTCAGTTACACATCATTAAAAAGGCCATACAGCATTACAAATAGAAGGATGGGGAGAGACAGAATACAT
Source organism: Neoceratodus forsteri (assembly GCA_016271365.2). Classification (NCBI taxonomy): domain Eukaryota; kingdom Metazoa; phylum Chordata; order Ceratodontiformes; family Ceratodontidae; genus Neoceratodus; species Neoceratodus forsteri. The sequence goes on from CM057452.1 coordinate 445,556,106, forward strand.
TGCAAAAGTCATCACTTAATTACATAATTCAGAGGAAAATAGACCCATAACAGATTAGGTAAATAAAGTGCAGATTCCAACTATGTACAAAGTATGAGAATTCCCAGAATGCAGCTATGGAGCTTAGATAGGTTCCTGGAGGGAACAATTAATGTGACCACCAACAAATACAGCCATTAAGGGAGACTAGGCTACAGGCTAGATGGGTGAGGGGGAGAGCACAATGGTGGGTGACAGCTTAAGGGTCAGGGGGCTAAGCGGGTGTGGAGGTGTGGAGGGTCAGGAGGGCTAAGTGGGTGAGGGTGGGGGAATGGGGGACCAAGGTGTAGGTAGGTGGGGATTAGCAGGAGATTCTTAGGAGTCACGGGTCACCGCAGCTAAGCCATATTGTGTCAGGGGGCACCAGGAGGGCTAGAAATGGCTGGGGTGTTCTTTACAGCAACATTGTACTGGAGGGGAGATGGTCTCTGAATTTCAGATTTGAACTGACCAAGGTGAGTAAGGCTAGTAGTGGCCTGGGGGAGCTCATTAAGCCAGGTGGGGGGCCCTTACTGCAAAGGCTCACCTCCCCAAGGCAGTTCTTCTGTAAGGCACTGCTAGGGCGTGTCTTGTAACACTTCTTGTGGAGTGCTCTGCTGGGACCAGACAGAATAAGGCTTGTAGGGAGGGGGGGGGTACACGACCTGGATGGGCCTTCTTCCCTAGAAGGCAGGAGTGGAGCTTGATTTGGTCCATGAGAGGAAGCCATCATGTCCCAATGTAAAGGCTGCACGTGTGCATAAGGCGATCTGCACCTAAAACAAAGCGGCATGCTTTGTTGTGGGTAGTATTAACCCTGTGCAATCTGGTTTCAGAGGCTGCACCATATACCACATTACCATAGTCTAGGATGTGTAGAACTGTTCCTCTTACTGCCTGGACCCTAGCCTCAGGTGTGAGGCAAAACTGAAGCCTATATAGGGCCCCTAACTTCCTATTGGCAGCAGTGGTAATATTTCGTATATGTTCAATGAAGGAGAGGGACTCATCGATTGTAATCCCTAGGTACCGGAACGAGGACACCTGCTCAAGGGTGGAGTGGAAGTTGCACAGAATTGAGAAAGGAGTGGTATACCTCCTCTTCTGGCTTCCGACAAAGAGCATTGACTTGTTTTTTTTTTTGCTGTTGAGCACTAGCAGGCTATCTTTGAGCCAATCCTGTAGGAGGTCAAAGTTGTACTGCATGTCCTTAGTGAGTGCATCTTGGCAAGGGCCTCGAGAGAACACCACCGTGTCATCTGCATAGAGCAGTACCTCGGAGGAGGGGCATGCTTCTGGAAGGTTGTTCACAAAGAGGCTGAACAGGAGTGGGCCCAGGATGGACCCCTGCGGGACCCCCACTGTGACTTCACTGGTCTCGGAGATGGCTCAGTTGATTTTCACCTGCTGAGAGCACCCAGACAGGTAGCTGGAGAACCAACTGACCGTCTTGGGGGATAGTCTAAGGCAGCTTAGTCTATGCAGCAGCAGCTTATGATTCACAAGGTTGAAAGCCTTGGTTAGGTCTATGAAGATTGCTCCAACCAGTTGGCCCTGGTCAAGTGCCTTGTGCACGTAGTCTGTGAAGGCAATTAGGGCAGTATTAGTGCTATGCATCTTGCAGAAGCCATGCTGTTGGGGGCAGAGGAGTTTATATTTATGCAAGTGGTCAGTGAGTTGGTCGGCTATGATTCTCTCCAGTGCTTTGGAGAGTGGAGACAGAACTGAGATAGGTCAGTAGTTGGATACTAGTGTCCGGTCACCTCCTTTGTGCACAGGAGTGACCAGAGCAGATTTCCAGGTAGAGGGGAAAGCAGACAGGTGGAGAAACAGGTTAAACAGCTTGGTGATGGGAAAAACGACCTCTTGTAAGGCAATGGAAATCAATTTCATATCGATTCCATCACCCCCCATCCTTGTTTTTCCAAGAACACTTGCAAGGTATTTTCTTGTTTCCTTTACGGTCACCTGTTTGAAGTAAAAGCTTGGGTTGGGCTTGGCAGTGGTAGAGGAGGGAAATTGATTGGAGGCTGGCATTCCATCAGGGTGTGTGGCAGGCCAGTGTTGTTCACTGTAATCCTATATTTGCTACTGTAAAGCCCATCCTTAAGAAACCTGGTCTTGCCCCTTAAAATCTTTTAAATTTCCATCCAGTTTTTAATCACCCTGTATTGACTAAAAGTTTAGAGAACATGGTCGCTGATCAGTTGACCACTTCCTGTTCTCCAAATTTTTTTGAGAATTTCCAGTTTGGTTTTAGAACAAATCTTTCCACTGAAACCACTCTGATCAGCTTTACTGATGATATTCTGATGACTAGTGACCCTGGCATAGGCACTGTATTCATTATTAGAATGCCAGGCCTGAAGCATAATGATTACTGTTGCCTCTGATTAGAGAGTCCAGTGGCAGGAGCTTAGAATACCAGAGTGAGAATAGGGTGCCAGTTGTGCCTTCAGGGCACCTTACATCAGGTCACTTGCCAGACTGCCTGAGGGGGCAAATGCCTCACACAAAGCATCTTTCAATGGATCCAGCTTTTGAGACCAACTCATCTCAATGCCCAGTTGCCTGGCATCCTCTAGGGGCAGGCACATGACAGCAGTGGAGACTCCAAGGCCCTAGAGTCTAAGGGCATTTACTGTACACTACCGGTCAAAAGTTTTAGAACACCCCCAATTTTCCAGTTTTTATTGAAATTTACGCAAGTTAATGTCTCAATGTACTCTGAAATTAAAGCATAGAACAAATAAACAATTGGAGATAAAAAATAAATCATAGAACCATTTTGTTTAACAAAATTTAATCTAAATTTTTGACTCATCAAAGTAGCCACCTTTTGCAGATATACTGTAACCGCCGAACACACTCAGTGGCATTCTCCCTACAATGGACATCAAATATTGTTCGGGAAGTTCTTCCCAACACTGTTGCAGAAGTTCCCACAAATGTGTTGCACTTGTAGGTTGCTTTGCTTTCACCCTTCTGTCCAGTTCATCCCAAACCAGCTCGATGGGGTTCAAGTCTGGAGACTGTGCTGGCCATTCCATGATTTGAAGCCTACCGTCTTGTTCTTTTCCTCGAAGGTAGTTCTGACATAGCCTGGAGGTATGTTTTGGGTCATTATCTTACTATAGGATGAACCCCTGACCAGCTAGGCATAGACCAGAGGGTATTGCATGGCGCTGCAAAATGCTGTGGTAGCCCATTTGGTTCAGGGTGCCAGTCACTCTGTGCTGTTGTCCTGTGAGCCGCCTATCACGCAAGCTGTTGACTCTCAGAAACTTGTCTTCTGATTCTGTTGTGGCTTTGGGTCTGCCAGACCTCTTCCTGTCAGAGTTTCCTCCAGTTTCCAAAGTGCCTTTTGATGGTGTAGGAAACTGTACTCACTGACACCTTGGCTTTCTTTGCAATTTCTCTAAAGCAGTTTTTGCTAACCTAAACTTTTTTTTTAACCTCTAGCAGTTTACCGCTTACCTTTGTACCATTTCAGGTTATTCACTGGACTTGAATTGCTTAAATTTCAATAAAAACTGGAAAAATGGGGGTGTTCTAAAACTTTTGACCGGTAGTGTAGGTCACTGTTAAGTCTTGGGAAGTGTAAAGGAGACACTGGGAGGGTGCTGGAACCCTGAGCGGCTTCCCTTCAAGGGTAGTCCTTGATAGTCTAGCAGCACAGGGAGGGTCCCACCCAAGATGGGGTGTTTACTTTTGTTTTTTGGCAGGAGGCAGTCCTGTGCCTGAGAGTTGCTGCCAGCTGAGCTGATGATGAAGACAGACCTGGTGAGAGAGCCTGGGCTGCAGATTAATGTAGGAGATATGCTTACACTGTGTTCAAGAGAGATCCTGAGCTGGGATGGACACTGGAGATACTGCCTCTGGCAGAGGGCTTGGTGTAATTGCCAACCTGGAATACATTCTGCCAACCACAAACACCCCTGAAAAGGTGAACACCCCATCTTTGGTGGGACCCTCCTTGTGCCACAAGGCTGCTAGGGATTCCAGTTTAGGGGATTCTCTGACAGCCTTGTAGCAGGGAAACTCTCCTTCAGAGGAAGCCACTCTGTTCCCACACCCTCTCAGTGTGTCTCTTACATCTCCCATAAATTAACAGTGACCTTCACTAAATGTTCTAAATATTCTCAGACTCCAGGGCCCTGAAGTTACCACTGTTTTACAGGCCTGTTCCTGGAGGCTACCAGGTAAATGGGAATCAAGATCAGTTGGTCTTACCTGGCCCAGTGGTGCTGAGGGTTGAGGTGCTGGACGTCACACCTCGTGCCACAACGGCGACCCAGGTTCGGGAATGAGCCCGGACCACTGGGGGTAGGTGGGGGGGAAGAGATTGAGTGTCCGGAAGACAGCTCTCTCTTCCCAGGGAGGGTAGGGAAGAAGTGATCGCTCCTGGAGCAGCCTCTGGTGGCAATCAGGGGCACCCAGCGTGGTGACGCAGTGGATGCAGGGGCGGAGTTGTGGCATACCATTGCCATGCCATGCTGCACTCTGAGGGGGAACAAATTACATAATAATGGAAAAAAAAACACTCCTGGGGATTGATGAAGGCACCTCGGCCTCCTCAAGCCCACACTCCCAGTCCCGGACTGATCTCCTCTTCATGGGTCCACTCGTGTGCCCAGCACTTTGCCCTTAGATAGAGCACCCTGGGTGGATAGGGCAGCCCTACCTCCAGAGGGTTCACCCCCGGAGGTGGTGCTGTGGTGCATGAGAGGAGGGGTGTAGATGTCACGGGGGGAGGTAGAGGCTGAGAGTCCCCGAGGTTGCTGGAAGGAGTTCTCCAGCTTAGTGGAGATAAACAAAGTCCAAAAAAAAAAAAAAGATCAGTTGGTCTTAAAAGCTACAGCCACGAACAGCTGCTTTGTGTGAGGCAATTGCCCTTCAGGTACTTTGGCAAGTGACCTGAGGCAAGGTGCCCCAATGGCACAAGTGGCACCTTTCTCTCAAGCTGGCATTCTAAGCTCCTCAAACTGGACTCCTTAGTAAGAAACACTACCAATCAATATACTTCAGGCCTAGTATTCTAGTTAACAACCCCCCCCCTTCTAGGAAAAAGTTGTTACATCCTGTATTAATCCTGTTGAATCTTTCCTCAGCAGTTGACATGACTGAATTCCTTGGAAATTGCAGACTCTTGAAATAGCTTGCCTCCTATTTTTTAATCCTGCTGTTTTGCAATAAAATTTGCAAAGGTCCCTTTGGGGTACATCTTGTTTAGGATTTGTAGTTGACCAATAAGCAACATTATTCACAAATGCAAACTAAATTATTATATTCTTTGTAAAAAACTTTATTAATGCACCAGTTAGGGTAACTTAATGCCACAAAAGTAGGGAACTGTGGCGTCAGAGTTTTCAACCCTAACTCCCCACCCCACCGCCCAAGCAGCAAAAGGAAAAAAACATTAGGGTTTTGAGTCTCTGGAATCTTGGCGAATCAGTGATGGGGTCTTCCTTGCGGTTGTCATCCCTAATGCTCACTCTTCCCTCCCAGCCCATAGCCTCCAGTCTGAAGCATAAGGTGCAGCTCCAAGTCAGTGCCTGATAGTGATACACTCTTCAAAGGTAGAGAAGTATGTCTCACCACATGTTGCCAACACAATCTGTTGTAGCTTTCTTCACACAGGGCCCTGCTGTGAAGAAAGGAGATCATCCTTAACATTGTTTGCTCAGGGAATGGAATGGGCATTAGGGTTGACAACCCCAAGGAAGACCCCAGCATGGATTCACCAAGACTCTGGAGACATAAACACCCTAATGTTTTTTCCTTTTGCTGCTTGGGGGTTGGGTGGGGATGGAGAGTTAGGGTTGGAAACCCTAATGTCACATTTCCCTACTTTTGTGACATTATGTTACCCCAACTGGTGCATTAATGACGTTTTTTGTAAAGAATTTCCTTTCTTCTTGAGATATTGGAATTGTATCCTCATTCACCTAAGTCCAGACGTGCAGAGCCCTTTGGGTCGTGTGCCATGGGAAGACTCCATCTGCCTACAGAAGTGCAGGGCCTGGCACATTCAGTCTTTACACATTCATTCTTTACATATTCACTTTTTATACATTCACTCTTCACACATTCATGCCACATGTTCAGTCTTCACACATTCATTCTTTACATAATCATTCTTTTTTATTTAAATTTGTCCCCAAGTTTTCAAGATAGTCATTTTATAACTGCCCTTATAAACGTGACATGTAGCATTTATAATATATTGACTGAAATGTAACACCAGAATTGTGACAAAAATGGCTATGTTGAAAGTTTGGAGTCAACATATTGAAAGTTAGGAGTGAATATTGAAATATTGCAATGTTCAGTCAGAACCTGGGCATTTTACTGTATTTGTACACCAAATTCTCAGCATAGCCTACTTATTACCCCACCTAATGAATTATATAGCCCAGATGGGTAGAAAGGGCTTGCTCCAGAATGGTGATTTTCGTTGGTTTGGTGAAACAATATTAAGCTGTCCCCAGGTTATAAAGATTTGAAATTTTGGCTTGCAATTTTCAGGGTAGAAAAATCACGGCTCAGCTATGCATGTGCATATGCCCAGTATCACAGCTCAGCTTTCAGACCATCATTTTTCTAACTTTAAGCCCTCATTTCAAATTAACTGACACTTTCCTGAATTCAGCTTTATTTACACTGTTAAAATATGTGTTTAGCTGAACTTGGGTATAATAAGTTGTGCACACACTTCCTGGTGTTTCAGTGCCATTTAGAAATGTGACTGTGCTTCAGCAACTAGTGTGGTAAATACAAGCGGACCGAGAGGGTTTTGCTTTGGATTACAATTACTAAAAGTAACAACTTTTGGTGTGAAACTATTGCTGCAATGGCTACTGTATCACTAAAGGGACTGCTGCAGGCACTTCTTATATATATGTATGTATCTCCCAGATGGTTTGGAATTTTGTCTGAAATTTCTAAGGTAGAAAGGGCTTGCTCCAGAATGGTGCCTTTCATTGGTTTGGTGAAAAAATACTAATCTCTTTCCAAGATATAAGGATTTGAAATTTCAGATCTGAGTATGCCGAGTACGATATCAAACATCTGTCCAAAAAGACCCTACTGAGCATGCTCAGAACTGACATTTCAAATCCTTTTTACTTAGGAACCGATTAATATTTTTCACCAAACCAATGAAAGGCACCATTGTGGGCAAGCCCTTTCTACCCTGAAAATGTCAAGCCAAAATTCCAAACCATCTGGGTGCTAGGTGATGACAAAAAAACCCCAGCAAACCCCCCATGATTTTTCCTAATAATGCACTATATGGATCTCAGAATCCGCACATATGCCCAGAACAAAACTTGGTGCTTCAAGAGATTTTAACCCCAAGACTGCACATGCAAAATGTCATGCAAATCCGTTGAATGGGGGTGAAGCTATTAAAGTGAAAAATTAGGGGTTTAACATTAAATAGCCTACTCAGCCCTAACTATAGTGGCACTACCATGCTACTATAATACGTATGCAGCCCAGACAGTTTGGAATTTTAGTCTGAAATGTTCAGGGTAGAAAGGACTTGCCCCAGAATGGTGCCTTATATTGGTTTGGTGAAAAAATATTAATCCGTTCCCATGTTATAAGGATTTAAAATTTTGGTTCTGAACATGCTCAGTAGGGTATCAAGCATCTATTCAAGAATACCTACTGAGCATGTTCAGAACTGACATTTCAAATCTTTATAACTTGGGAATGGATTAATATTTTTTTCACCAAACCAATGAAAGGCACCATTCTGGGAAAAGCCCTTTGTACTGTGAAAATTTCAGACCAAAATTCTAAACCATCTGAGCACTAGGCGATGACAAGAAACCCAGCAGCAAACACAATTTTTCCTAAAAATGCACTCTATGAATCTTGGAATCACACATCCGACTAGAAAGAAACTGGTACATCAAGACATGTTGAACCCCAGGATGCGCATGCAAAATTTCATTCAAATCTGTTGAAGGGGCCAAAGCTATTAAAGTGCAAAGTTAGGGGTTTAACATTAAATAGCCTACTCAACCATAAGTGTAGTGGTGCTACCGTGCCACTATAATATATATACAGCCCAGACAGATTGGAATTTTGATCTGAAATTTTCAGGTTAGAAAGGGTTTGCCCCAAAATGGTGCCTTTCATTGGTTTGGGTAAAAAAAATTAAATCTTCTCCCAGGTTATAAGGATTTGAAATTTCAGTTCTGAACATGCTTAGTATGGTATCAAACATCAATCCAAAAGACCCTACTGAGCATGCTCAGAACTGAAATTTCAAATCCTTATAACTTGGTGTAACCCTGATCTCTGTCACTTTATTCTTAAGCTAGTACCCCTTGACTGAATCCCTGGCATCCGTAGCTGGCATGCCCATACTTAAATTTGGTATCAAACTGTAGCTTTGGGAAAGTATACCTGATTCACTATTCTGAACAAGGGATTGGGGTCAGGTTAGAGATCCTGGGTCCTGGGGAGAGAATTTTGTTAGGCACAAGCCAGATCTAATACCTAGAAGGGTACCCAGCAAATCCACACAGGAGCAACAACTGCAGTATCCAAACATTCAAATGGGATTCTTCATTGGGTCTTTTATTTAGATGTGAAGATGGTGCGGAAAAGATTGGCCCCCACAGGCTTGCTACAGCTGGACACTGAATTTAAACAGGAACAACCTGCTTGGCAGAATAACATGCTTAGCAGTACATTACTTTTACTATGACCTCTATCTTCCCACAGATGTAGGACATCGTACTTGTGAGACATTGCACCAACATTTGCATTCCCTCTGCTTAGGGCAGGTGAACCTTGTTCTGACTGAAAACTTCAAATTCCCTCTGCTTGAGCACTCTTGTGTTATTTTTTTTTTATTTATTGTAAAATTGGAATTACAACCTTTGAGCTGAAAGTTCATTAACAAAGAATCCTCGTCGAACAGCTTACAGATTGTGTTACAGAGCCCCATTTAACCTGATGTAGACTTGTACCTTAGACTGTTACAGTGTTTTCCAGACTTGTACTTTAAACTTTTAAAGTATTTTCCGGACTTTACTCTGTGCTAATTCTGAATTCTGTCAGCTTCTGGATTGTTCATAAAGACCGGGGGGTTTCCCATTCTCTGCTCCCAAAGCCTAGCTTTCCATCCTTTCCTGAGAAATTACTTTGTTGATACAACAGTGGTTAACAACTGAAACTTGAAACTTGGCCTGCAGCCCCAGACATTCACTAATATTCTGTTAAATATGACATTATCCCAAAAAATCAGTTCTGGTCCCTTGTTCTGGACTTTGCATTTCTAAGACAACCTGGCATAATGACATTTTGTATCATGTGTACTCACAGCTTTGAAGATGTGTCTTTGTTCAGACACTGGACTCACAGAAATGTTCAGAGTTCCTCCCTGAGAGATGAAATTGTAGAAAACCTTCTTGAAACCTTTTAGGCAGCTTGAAGACATCCTGGATTAAACATGGAATGGCCTTGCAATCCACACAAATTACCAGTTCTTTTTTCCCTTCCCAGGAAGGAGCAACAAGAATCCTGTGATGAAACAGTCTCCACTACTTCAGTTGGCCAGCTGGAATAAAACTAGACTATGGAGAGAAAATCAGGGCCCACTAGGATGGAGCCCACAGGCAGAGAACTGCTCTACACTTCTTCTCACTTCAAACTCTCAGCACCAACTCACCATGCTACTCTAGCATTCCATTCTCACACTCCAACCAGCTGTGGCTTATGCTGCTGCGAGAGTTCTAAAATGACCTCATCTCTCTCCTCTCAGCTGAAGCTAAGTAAACAAGAGAGTGAGTAGGTGAATTTTCTTCTGCACATGGGGTCCCCTGTCACAATCCCCTTTTAATTCTGTATTGTTACCAGATTTAGGTTCTGATCTAAAGGTATGTTCTGCATTACCTTTGAGACTTGATGCTTTGCATAATTGTGTTTTGTATTATTGAATCTGTTAATTTCCTTATTTTATCCTGCTAGCTATCGTTCCAACTCTCTCCTTCCTACCATAGCTAAGTTACAGGAACACCTTGTACTGTCAAAACTTTCTACCTCCCTTGACTCCCCCTCCTTCTTCACTCCCTTTCAGTCTTTTTTTTTTTTAAGTTCTCCCACCGTGATCCTGACTGGCTCACTCCTTCAACTTCCTTCTTCTTCCATCCCCCCAGCGCCGTCCCCAAGGATCAGGCCCCCTCTCTTCATGCCCCCACAACTTACCCTTTATGACAGAGTGGTGGGGAGTGACTAAACCCACTGGGAATGGATACAGCACCAGGGAGGTGCCATCTTGAGGGTGGCGCCTGTGGGAGATGGATTCATACTGCTTGGTTGAGATCTTTTTCTGTTTTTCTTTCTTCTGCTGAGGGGGAGCGTGCAATGCCGACAGTGGCATGTAGTGCACATGTCCGCACACTGCATGCTGTCGGCTCCTCCATGCCCCAACATATGGGACTCAGCATGCCAACACTTAGCCTCCAGTAGGTGTCAGACAAGTGCCAGTTCATGTTCCCCACCCTCCTCAGGTGAGGAAAACTGTCCCCTGGATACTCAATCCTCTCCCTCCTCAGCCGGCCCCTGAAGACCCACTTGCACCACAAATGTAGGTCACTGGTGTGGTGGGAGGTAAGGCATGATGCCTCAGCCCTTCACGTCACTGGGCCAGCCCTTTCATTCTGGTTTTAGAAAATCCCACGCCACCTCCATTTCCCTCCTATGGCTCACCAACTACATCCCTACTGGTATGGATCAAGATCTGATCACATCTGCCATTTTTGTGATCTTGCTAAAGCTTTTGACACAGTGTCACATCCCCTCCTTCTTGATAAGCTAAAAGTGATGAGTCTGACTCTGCAGTCAACTGGTTTAGCACTTACCTGAGGGGTACATCAAAATCTGCCTGGATAGGCTATCCAATTCATCACCACTCCCTATCTGCTTATGTGTCCCTCAAAGATCTGTCTTGGGTCCTATTCTTTTTTCCATATTCTTGAATGACCTTCCCTCTGTCTGTTAATATGCATCCATTCATATGCATGCTGATGATATAGTTATTTTTGCATCTGGTTCCTCTTCTCACAATCTTATGTCACAGCTTCAACTGGACTTTGACAATGTTCAGCACTGGTTAAAGTCTAATTGACTATCCCTCAATGCCCAAAAACATTGTCTGCATGACTTTTGGTACCCATCAAAGGCTTTGCAGACTTGCCTTTCACCCTTCTTCTCACACCCTTGATGGTGTTATTATTGAGAATGTTTCCTCTTAGTGTCTGGCTTGACCATCATTTTGATTTCTCTGTTCATATTGATGCCATTCACCAAAAGAGTCACCCCAAGCTTGGTGCACTTTACAGGAACAAAGTGAGTATCTCACTTCTTATACGCTGTAAAATTGTTTTAAAAGTTATCCTCCCTATTTTTGATTATGGTGATATAGTCTACAGTGGTGCTCCCAAATCCATCCTTGCCAGACTGGACCCTCTTTTCAACTTTTTTTGTCATTTTGCTTTAGATTGTTCCCCATGTACTCACCACTGTTCACTCTACTCTGCTCTTTCTCTCCCCTTTCTTGATGCCAGGTGCTTTCTCACTGTGCCTCCTTTATATCTAAATCTGGTTTGTTTCCCTTCCTTCCTACCTTATTTCCTTCTTATCCTCTCCCTCAGGTTTTTGCTATACTTTACATAATATTGCTTCTCATGCCTTTGCTATTCCTTCTAGGAAATCTACAGCTGGTTAATCTGCTTTCTCTTATCACTTTCCTAATCTTTGGTCCTCCCTTCCCTTTTCCATTTGCTCTGTCTCTTTGGCTTTCTCCTTAAAGTCTCTCCTTCATATTTTTTTCTCCCCCCTGCAACTGTCCTTGACCCTCTTCCTTCACCCTTCACTAGCTTTGACCTGGCTATCTGTTTTCTCCTTACTTATGTATATGTCATTCTGATTTGTATTTAAATTTTTATTGTTTCATCATTTAGTTAGTATTGCTGTATTCGCTATATATTTATTGTAAATGCTTTATATGATATTCTCCATCCTCTTCCTGAGGACGCATCTGGAAATGAGCTGTTACCAGCTCAGCATGTCTTTCCTGATGAAACTTTTGAAATAAATCGCTGTCATACCATCAGTTTCAGCTGCTGTTTAAACATGTAATTTACAGCCTGATATTTCAGCATGCTGCAGCCTGAGAGATTTAAACCTGAATCCTATATGCTGACTGTACTAACTAAAGTCTGTGCTTTAATGTACTCTGTGCCAGTGCTCCTATCTCTGGGGAACCTTGTCCACAGGTTCTGCTATGTCCAGTAAGCCAGAGAAATTGTTTCCATCTGCAGCAGCTAGTAGGAGGAAAAACCTGGACTAGCATCACAGAGGAGGATGGGCAGCTCTCAATAAAAGCCTCATGCAGTTCACAGCGTGAGCGCTGTGGCGTGAGCATGAGTGGCACAAGCGCCACTCCAAAGAGAAAAATAAAATAATAAAAAACATTGGGATTGGTTAGTTTAAGTGTAGTTGAGTATATGAAATAAAATGCTAAATTGAAATAGTATGCTGTTGAGAGGTCTGTTCCAGGATTGCTCTTGTACCTCGTTGAGTAGAAAGTAATGGATTAATCTATTGCTTTTGGAAAGGATATCATTTTTGAACAACTACTGTTGTCCCTGAGCACATGGAGAAGCTTTCTCTCTTTTGTTTATTTTGTTTAAAATTGCACTTTAAAACTGATATTTATCAGCTTACAAGACACAGCTTTTAGTTTAGGTGTTTGATAGTGCTGACTTAGAAATAATTTTATTTTTATTTTTTTTTGTACTGAAAATGCTGACGTCAAACTTTTTAGGCTGTTTGATTCTTTGCTCCCTTCTGAGTGTTACTGCCACAAATGATTTTAGTATGATACACAGATCAACAAAAGATAAATCATTAATAAACTTGCTAATTTCCCAAAGTCAATCACAAAAAAATAATGGTAATAAACTGAGGAGAAATTCCTTCCAGGTTTACTGGAAAAGGCTAAACTCAGGAGGTTGTTATGGACTATCAAAAGCTTACAGATTTAACACTTCAATTACAATTTTTTCTGGGGCCTGTTGTTTGTTATTAATATTGGGAGGAGACATTGAAATAAATCCAAGGCCTGATGACTTAAATATGAAGTTTTTACACGATAATGCATGAAGTATTGGGGCAAAAAAATGACATCTTGGCAACGTTTTTAGAAAATCATCATGACTCATGTGTATTGGGCTTGAGTGGAACATGGCTTTCAAATAAACATCATGATAACGAATTTGGCATGCACAATTATTGTGTATGGAGAGCAGATAGGAAATCTAGAGGGGGTAATGCTTTTTATAAATAGAACTCTTGGTCATTCAGAAATTTTGTTACATGGTAGTGACAAAAATATAGAATATTTAGCAGTAAAATTAGAGCAGACTGGGCTGGTTGTTTCAATTGTTTTTTCACCTCCCAAATCAAACATATCAGATTTGGAAACAATATTAACAAAAATGGTAGATAAAGTGGGAAGTAGGCCTCTGATTCTGATGGATGACTTAAACTGTGATTGGAAAAATTCATGGGGGAGGCTCTCAAAAGATAAAGTTACTACCTTGGGGCTAAAACAACTTATTAAAAGTTTCACCAGATATACATCTAATGTAACAAATGGGTCTATTTTGGATCTGATTTTGGTTTCTACTCAGATTGAGATTGAAGCTTCCGGTACTTTACCTCCTTGCCTTGGAGATCATAACCCAGTTTGGGTTACTATGCTGCGATCCCAGTTTCAGAATGAACCCACTTATCAAAGCCAAAATTGGACCAGAAACTTTAGAAAGTTCTCTGAAAGCTGAGTTTTGCACAGTATAGGTAAAGAAAATTGGGATCGCTGCAAATTAATCCCAGTCATTGATACTGTGATTGAATATTTTACTCAGACTTTTGGAGAAATCTGTGATTTGCATGCACCTAAAGTTAAGATTAAAAAAAAATATTTTAAGTTACCCTGGATCAATGATAGATTATTTAAGCAAATTAGAATTAAAAATAGAATTTGGAAAAAAGCTTCGAGATCTAAATTAGAAAAGGATTGGATACTTCTTAAGATGGCTAGAAATAAGTGTAAAAGGTTAGTTAAATCCTCTAAAATTTTGTATTATAAAAATAAAATTGACATGAGTACTGATCCAATACATTTTTGGAATGTGGTTAAACAATTGACCAAACCAGGAGGAAATTCCTATGAGGAAATAATAAGGTTAAAGAATGGAGATACCTTTATTGAAAATCCAAAAGATATTTCTAAAGTGTTAAATGACTTTTTCATTGATCTTCCCAACTGTAACATTCCTTATAAATAAGATTTGGAACAACAAAAAATAACACCTTTACATGATGGACTGCCCCCTTTTAGATTTAAATGTCTTACAATTACTAGTGTTTACAGAGTATTACAAAAAATAAATATTCATAAGGCTTATGGTAGTGATAGCCTTGAAGGCAGGTTTTTGAAGCTAGCAGCATTTCATATAGCACCAGTTATTACTTATTTATTTAATTGGAGTCTTCAAATTGGATAGGGGCCCTAAGAAGAACCACAGAATGTTTAACATTAACAGATAGGATGAAATTGGCCGAACAGTTAATTATTCCAGTGTTAAGATATGGCGAATTGACATATAGAGGAGCCAATAAAACACTTTTGGCCAGGTTGGATAAAACTTATTTCCGAGTGGCCAGATACATATTAAAGGGGAATTATTGTACTCATAATTGTTACTGTTAAGTAAATTAAATTGGCTGCCCTTGGCTGCCCTTGGAAACAAATGATATCTGTCAATGGTTAATTCTAATTTATAATATGAAATATCTTTGTTTAAATCATTCACTTTCAGTACTGTTGTTTCCAGTAAAGCAATCCACAAAGAGAACATTAACTAGATCAGTTCATTTAAATCAGATTACTTTAGGAAAATCACGAAATAAATATGGGGATAGGACTATAATTCACCAAGCTGCTGTTTTTTGGAATTCTCTTTCTCCAGATGTAAGGGAAATTGTAAATCATTCTACATTTGTTCACATTATAAACAATCTGAACATTCATATTTGTAATTGTTAATTATTTTTTTTTATTATTATGTGTTGTAAAATCGGATAAGGTTTGTATCTTTATCCAAAGATAGAATGGAGTGTAATTGTTATCATTTATTTGTTGCTATATTAGTAACATTTATATTTCATGTTAATGTGCTTGTGTTTGTGTCAATATTGAAACTTGTTGTATGCTTTTAGATGATGTAAGAAACCACTATGGTTCTCAAAGGAGGTGGCAGTGAAGGTTCAAGAGAAAAAGAAAGCATTCAGAAAGAACAAGGAATCACAGAAGGAGCAGGACAGAGAATTGCATCAGTTAAAGCAAAATGAAGCTGGGAAGGCAGTCAGAACAGCAAAGGCCCGAACCAAGGAAAAGATAGCCAACTCAGTTAAGAAGGGGGATAAAACCTTTTTTAGGTACATCAGGGAGCGAAGGAAGACTAAGGGAGGGATAGTGAGGCTTAATAAAGGGGAGGGGGTCAGCAGAGGGTGACAGTGAAAAGGCAGAGATACTAAACAAATATTTTTGCTCAGTATTTACAAATGAAGAGGGGGAGGTACCTAAAACAAACAATAGAAACACTCTGGATACAGAAGTTGATACCAGCCCATTTACAGAAGAAAGGGTTATGAAATAACTCTTAAAACTGAAGGTGAACAAAGCAATGGGGCCTGATGGGAGTCATCCCAGAATTCTAAAAGAACTAAGGGTAGAACTAGTGACACCACTGACTACCCTCTTTAACAAATCGTGGGAGGATGGGGTGATACCTGAGTACTGGAGGAGAGCATATTTGATTCCTCTTCACAAAAGTGGGAGCAGGACAAAAGCAGAAAACTACAGACCTGTTAGTTTAACCTCAGTGATAGGGAAAATGATGGAATCACTTCTGAAGGAAAGAATTGTCAAGTACCTAGAGGCCAGAGGGGCACAGGACCCAAGGCAGCATGGATTCATAGTGGGAAGGTCATGCCAGATGAATCTAATAGATTTCTTTGACTGGGTGACCAAAGTAGTAGATCAGGGAGGGGCTGTGGACATGGCCTACCTAGACTTTAGCATGGCATTTGACTTAGTCCCACACAAAAGATTAATATACAAGTTAGCCAGCCTGGGAGTGGGTCCCAAGATGATAGCCTGGGTAAAGAATTGGCTGGAGAATAGGACACAGAAGGTAATAGTAAATGGAGTCCACTCTGAAGAAAGGGGGGTTACTAGTGGGGTACCGCAGGGTTCAGTATTAGGACCGGTCCTCTTCAATGTCTTTATAAGCAACATTGCAGAGGGACTGGAAGGAAAAGTATGTCTCTTTGCAGATGACACAAAGATCTGCAACAGAATTGATGCACAAGGTAGGGTGGAAAGGATGAGAAGGGACTTGGCAAGGTTAGAGGAATGGTCAAATGTATGGCAGCTTAGATTCAATGCTAAGAAGTGCAAGGTAATGCACCTGGGAAACAAAAACCCAGGGGAAGAGTACACAATGGGGGTGAGATACTAACAACAACAAAAATGGAAAGGGACCTGGGGGTAGTCATATCAGATGACTTAAAGGTGGGCAAGCAATGTGAGAGGGCAGTAAGGAGGGCTGGGGGATACTGGGATGCATAGGGAGAGGCATCACCAGTAGAAAACAGGAAGTTGTTATCCCTCTGTACAGACAGCTGGTGAGACGCCATCTGGAGTACTGTGTGCAGTTCTGGAGACCCAATCTCCGCAAGGACATAGACAAGATGGAAGCTGTCCAGAGGAGGACAACTAAAATGGTGCAGGGTCTGCACCAGAAGACATATGAAGAGAGACTAAAGGAGCTTAATATGTATAGCCTTGAGGAAAGGAGGGGGGCATGATAGAAACTTTCAAGTACCTCAAGTGAATCAACAAAGTCCAAGAGGGTAGCATGTTTCAAAAAAAGAGGTGTGCAAGAACAAGGGGGCACAATTTGAAGATGGGGGGCAGCTCAGAGGTAATGTAAGGAAGTATTTTTCACAGAGGGTTGTGGATGCATGGAATGGCCTTCTGGAGGAGGTTGTGGAGTCAAAAACAGTGGTTGAATTCAGGCATGCATGGGACAGTCATAAGGCAATTCTAGGGGGTTGGGGTAGAAAGAAGTAGGCTGCTGGTTAACTAGGATCTGTAGCTTATCCATTAGGTAGGGAAATGGGCAGACTGGGTGGGCCAAGCGGTCCTTATCTGCCATCAAATTCTACGTTTCTATGTTTCTAAACTGGACTTTTTTTATTCAAACGACATGTATTACCTGTATAAAAATAAACTTTTACCTACCTACCCTACCTAAATCAAGAAACAATTTTTTTTAGTGTGATTTCATATTTGTATTATATGTATTGATTTGATTATTTTATTGTGGATGGCACTCTGAGCATTTTTGGGAGAAGCAAATTTAATTAAACTTGGATTGGATTGGATAATTGTTTTCGATTCTTTCTAAAGCTGTCTAGTGTGGGAACTGTATGCAGAAAACATGGAAGGGCACTCCAACAGACAGGGTCAGCAGTCGAGAAAATTAGATGGCCTGCTGTTTTCAATTTAGATCTTTGGACCAGCAACAGCATTTCCTCAGAACATAACGATCATGGCATGTCACAGGAGTTATTGGGGTAGGAACATAAAGGATACTCCATTACCTTGGGGGTTTCTATGTGCACTAGTCTTCCTGCTTCTAAAATTACAATGCATCAATTCTTAAACTATCCAAAGCCGTCCATGGACATTCGGATTTTTGAAACTGTATATTCAATGATTAAGTCACGTTCATGTGTTAATACAGTACATTCAGTCGACGCACCTTAATCTCAACAGGAGTGGTTTCATGTGTATTCTTTGGGTGTGAAAAGAACAAAACAAAACAGAGCTGTTCTGAAACCGAAGGCTGCAAGGAAATCACTCTTAAAGGGGTATAGAACATTGTCGGCAGGAAAAGGCCTTATAGTCTATCCAGTCTGCCCCATGAGGTGGCCCATATCTCTCAACCTCTCAGCACTAAAATGCATAGCACTAGCCTTTAAAATTGAGAGAAAATTGCCAGAATGTGTAACACTTTCTTATTTTAAAGAATAATATGGCTAAGAATAGTGGGCCCCATACATTTAGTGTTAAGGAATGTTTCTATCAAGTTAGTTCAGGGTTTTAATAGGGTGTGTGTGTGTATGTGTTTGTGTGTGTGTGTGAAGAAATAGCTTTAACATTATGAGGAACATCAGTAAATTATCACAGAGCTTAGATAAAAGATAAATGTAAAATTAATAGCGCTATGTGAAATTCATAGCAGTTGAGAGCTATGTGGTGGCCCTTGCATCCTAGGAGTCTATAACTATCCTTCCCCCAATCTACCCAGTTCCCCTAAGCAGACACCTGTGTGTGTGTGTCTCAGCCCCTCTTAAAGCCCTCCGCCATTTTTGCACTGAGCACCTCTGTGGGTAGTCTAGTCCTCTTTTCTATCATTCCACATTGTCACTGGGCTAGTCATTTACTGCAGGGCATACGTGCTTATCTACTAGGGGCTAAGTAGCAGTAGTAGTAGAAGAAGTAGTAGTAGAGTTTATTTATTTTGGGCGACCTTCCCGGTAGGCTCAGGGCACCCTTACAACAGAATACACAGATGTACAAAAACAGCAATAAGGGACAGTCAACACACAATACATAAAAATCTACACAAACCCATTAAAAATCTAAAAACAGACTGATTCCCAAGCTGTCCGATGGTCCCAAAACAAATTCCTCAGGTCCCAAAGGCCTGCTCAAACAGGAAGGTCATCAGGTGTGTTTTAAAAGAACTCTACAGATGGCACCTCCTGGGGGTACCCTGGCAAAGAATTTCAGAGGACTGGGGCTGCCACTTCAAATGCCCAGTCCCCAGAAGGATTTTAACCTAGCCCTAGGGACCTCCAGGAGGGCATCTCCTGCCAATCAGTGAGAGTGAGACAGGGTGTAGGGATGCAGGAGCTCCTTCAGGTAGTCTGGACCCAACACATGTAGGGCCCTGTAGGTCAAAAGACCTACTTTAAAGGTGAAGTGCCAGTGCACCAGCAGCCAATGCAGTTCACTCAGCACCAGAGTAATGTGACTGAACCTTGAGTGTCCAGTCAACAGCCAGGCTGCTGCATTCTACAGAAGCTGCAGGCACTGCATTGCACATCTTCTGACCCCGAGGTAGAGTGCGTTACAGTAGTCAAGCCTTGAGGTGATGAAAGCATGTACTAGTGTGGCCAGATCATTGGGGGGAATAAGGGACTTAATGCGGGTGATGTTCCAGAGGTGGTAAAACCCAGTCTGGACAACAGCCGACACCCGAGCATCAAGTATCAGATCATTGTCCAAAACAATGCCCACATTCTTCACCTTTGAGGAGGCCTCCAGTTTGGTTGGGCCAATAAAAATCCCCAGCCTATCCCCAGAAGCCCCCATTCCTCCCCTTCATCCCAGCTCAACCACCAGCACCTCAGTCTTCTCTGGGTTAAGTCCCAGCCAGTTCAACGACATCCAAGCCTGGATCTTTGCCAAGCACTTATTTAGCACATCAACCGCATCAGATCTCCCAGGTGCAAAGGACAGATAGAGCTGAGTATCACCAGCATAGCTATTAAAACTCAGCTCATACCACCTTATAACCTTACCCAGGTGTAGCATGTACACTGTAAACAACATGGGGGAGAGGACAGAACCTTGGGGAACTCCACAGAGCAGGTCCATTCGGTCTAAGGAATAATTCCCCAGTACTACCCTCTGAGACCTGTCCCAGAGAAAGAACTCAAAACAGCTGATGACCTTGCCGGTGAGTCCTACATACTCCGTCTAACACACTCCAAGGCTGTGAGATAGAACCCTTAGGTCCTCAGTCCTCCTCATTTCTTGTCAGTTGCTTAGAATTTTCTGTCTTAAGTGTGTTTGTAGAAGTGCCAACATTGCAGGAGTTCTCCTGCCTGAAGACTTTCTTCAAAACCTTTTTATTCCCTACAGTACTAACTCTCAGAGGAAAATCTGTTTGTTTTTATAGACAAAATTTCTAAATTAAAACTGTGCCAGTTGTTTATTTACTTAACTGAATCTTGATTTAACCCAAAATTCCTGTTGAAGGCTGTGCATTTTGTCATTCTGCCTAAATTCTACTCAGGACTCTTCAAGGCTATACGATAAGTGATAGAAGGTGGGCTGGTGTTGTGTACATTTAATTTGGTGCCTACTGTAGGTAAGCCTTTTTTACAATTGTTTTCCTCAGAGCAGTTTTACCTCCCTCCTCTGCTTTATCTGCTTGGGGTTTTTCCTCAATGTAGGCTTGCTCAGGTTGGGTTCCTTCCCATCCTCACATTTGCTTAGCGGGCCCTTCACTGATGGTACATTGTTTGTCCTGCAGTTAGTAGATAACCATTAGGAGCGTAAAGGGGAAGTCCCTGCAACTTATTTTCTGTATACCTGGTAGTCTGTAGGCATGAACAATGATTTCCTCAGTTTCACCCCCAACTTCATCCTAATTTAAATATGAATGAGGTTGCTTCACACTATTTTGCCCTGGTGTGAAAACCTATTTGTCTCCATTGCAAAGGTCATGACCTCACTCATGCAAGGCATTGTGGGAGTTGATGATGTGTACATGCACAAGCCAGAAGAAGTTATACTCCCAGTCAATTCTGTTATACGTCTTGTGAAGTCACTGTATTTTGTAAAAGTATTTTTTTTCATGCCCAACATAATACAAAGACATAGCACTGCAGAGGAGAGCAACAACACTGACAAATACAATATAACTACTGCAGACTTTAGCACCAAAACATCATAGTATTCCAGGATGCCTTACATGAGTCGGGTCATGACCGTTGCAGTGGAGTCAGGCAGATTTTCACACCAGACTTAAGTTCCTTCATTTGCATTTAAATCCTGATGAAATTAGGAATGTGCTGTAGAGGAAATCTTTGTTCATGTCTACAAACTACACAGGCAAACAGAATAAAAGGCTAAGTTAACTTTCCCTTTAAGGAGAAACAAGGTTCCTTGCCAAGTTCCAGGACTTGCAATCATTGAATAGTGGCTTCAGAGGTTGGGGTTTCAGATGTGGGAGAAAACTGGAATTTAAAATTCTGAAGAATGCATTAGATTTGAAACAATTTTCTTACTACACAAACTCAGTTGGGGGAACAAAAAATCACTGGGATCAATACTAGTTGCTATCCTAGTAAGAGAGGAAGAAATGACTGACCCTTTTAATAAATATGTCTGTGGAGTATTTAGTAAACAATATGATTTGCCAACACATGCCACACCCTGGAATGCTCCATTAAATTCCAGTATTATGGTACCCATGTTAATGCCAACAGAAAATGTCAAGAAAAGATGGAAAGAATTAAAGAAAAACAAATGACCTGGGCCCAGTAATATAACAGGAGAAATTCATAACATAGCGGAATCAAAGTGGTTGATCCACTAACAGAAATGTTCAATAGATTAACAATGAAACAGCACAGGACTGGAAATTGGCCAGCATGGTTCCAATATTCAGAAAAGGGGATGGGTCCAAGATGTCCAACTATAAGCTAATAAGTTTGACATCTATTCTTTGAAAGATGATGGAGTCAATAAAACTGGAAAGGAAAAACTGGAAAACAATCTTAATGACTTAGGGATAGTATTTAAGGATCAACATGGATTCAAAACTGGCTGTTCTTGTTTGAAAAACATGCCAAAATGCCAGCAGAATAGGCCTAATGGTCTCTCGAGTCTGCTCAATTGTCAGCACCCACACTGAGGGCCGATTTTGGTGTCCCCCCTCCCCCTTGGGTTATATTGTCCCCAGTCCCAGATGTTCCACCTGTATTGTGCCGGATCAGATTTACCTTCTCCCTGTACCTGTCCCACCCCTCTTAAACCCATCCACAGTCTCCATCTCTACCAGCTCCCTGGGCAGTGCATTCCATGGCTCCACCACCCTTTCAGTGAAATAACATCTCCTCCTCTCCCCTCTGAGCCGGCCCCCTTCCAGCTTACACCCGTGACCTCTTGTTGCCCCACCCTCCTTCCTTTGGAGCACCCTGACTGGGCCTCCTTTATTGATCCCTTTCATGTACTTAAAGACCTCTATCATGTACCCACTGTCCCTCCTCTCCTCCAGGGTGTACACGTTGAGCTCCTTGAGCCTCTCCTCATAGATCTCCCCAGATCATTTTGGTTGCCCTCCTTTGGACCCTCTCTAGGAGTGTAATGTCCCTCTTTAAATGTGGTCTCCAAAATTGTACACAATACTCGAGGTGTGGCCTATCCAAGCAGTTGTACAGTGGAAGGATCACTTCCACCTTTCTGGAGGTAATCCCCCTGGCGATGCATCCCAGCATCCTATTTGCCCTTGCCACTGCCCTCCTACAGGTCTCCGAGTTGTTCATTTTGACATCTACCCCTACCCCCAGGTCCCTCTCACCCTCCGTGACTTGAATCATGTCTCCTCCCAGGGTATACCCCTGACCTGGATTTCTGACTCCCAGGTGCAGAACCTTGCACTTCCCTGCATTTAACTTTAGTTTCCATTTTCCTGACCACCTTTCCAGAACCTCCAGGTCCTCCTGCAAGGCCACTCTCCCCTCCTCACAGTTGTACAGTGGCAGGATCACTTCCACCTTTCTGGAGGTAATCCTCCTGGCGATGTATCCCAGCATCCTATTTGTCCTTGCCACTGCCCTCCTACAGCTTTTTATGAATCTGTCAGTGGGTCACTAGCTAGGGGAACATCATTGGATATTATCTACCTTGACTGTTCCAAGGCTTTTGACATTGTACCCATCTAGCAATAAATAGTAAACATAACCAACTTAGAATAGATGGAACATTAATAGAATGGATAACCGAATGACTGACAGATGGAAAACAGAGGGTTAAAATAAATAATGTCTATCCAGGAAAAAGTGCAGTCACCAGTGGGGTCCCTCAGGGATCCATGTTGGGACTTGTGCTCTTCAAGCTATTTGTGGTGGATATGGGAGAAGGAATAAATGAATGGTTCCAGCAGTTTGCAGATGACACAAAGATAGGTGGGTCTGTAAACAGTAAGAAGGAAGCTAACCTAATTCAATCTAATCTAGATAAAATAGCACTGTGGATCAGAAGTTGGGGTATGAAGTTAAACACCAAAGATGCAGGGTCCTACATCTGGGAAAAACGTACTGTATATTATCAGTACACCCTTGAAATAAATTATTGAAGACTACAATGGAGACAAAGACATGGGAATAACAGTGACTGGAAATTTAAGCCATTCTAAACACTGTAAGTTAGTAACTGGGAGAGCAAATACAATCATAAATTGTATAAGAAGGAATTTTGTTAGTAGGAACCAAAGGATGATTACATAGAAGCTGTCAGAAGATAAGGACCTCTTGGCCCACCCAGTCTGCCCTATCAGTTCCTACCTATTATGCCTCTGTTCAGAAATCTAGTTAGACAGATTTCTGATTATGCTTCCCCCTTTTAGTCAACACATGTAGTAGGCAACAAGAAAGAAGTAGAGGTTTAAAAGAAAGGATAATCCTGGGAAGGCTTATGTCACTCAAGGTCAGACGTTTAAGAGAGGATCTTCTTTGTTTTTTTTGGGCCTAGATAAGGATGACACCTTACTTGCCATGTTAAATATTTCAAAAAAAGATCAAGGGTATTTAATAACAGGGATCACAACAGGCAATATCAACTTAAACCTTTCAGAACAAATAAAAGGAAGTATTTTTACATGCAGAGAGTACTAGGTCTTTGGACTACCCTTCCAGCTTAAATAGTTGCTAGTAATGCCAAAACTGAATTCAAACATAGAATTGACAAACTTATCCTGGAGGGAGTTAAAGTTTTTACCACTGAAATAGTGGCAGACAGCATTATTGGCAAGGCCCCGTGTTTTCCGCGATTCTGCGGCCATGGAAATTGCCACAGAATTTAATGTAAACCGTGGGAAACCGATGAATATTATTCTGCAGTTTACATGAACTGCGGAATATTATTCTGTGGTTTATATGAACTGCAGAAAATTATTCCACAGTTTACATGAACTGCAGAAAATTATTATGCGGTTTACATGAACTGCATAAAATTATTCCACAGTTTACATGAAATGCAGAATATTATTCTGCAGTTTATAGTGAAGAGTCAGTATTTTGCTGGCTCGCTGGAACTACGGTATTGCTATCACTCATGACCCTGATGACCTGGGTTTGGGAATGAACCTGGGAAGTTGGAGGGCTGTCCTGGGGGAGGAGGATTGAGCATCCTATGGACTGCTCTTCTCCTCCAGGGGAGGGTGGAAAAGTCACCAGAGTTTGGGTAACCTCTTGTGGTAACCAGAGGTGCGTCAGCTTGGACTGACTATGTTTGGGATGTGTGTCAGACATTCAGCGTGCCACCCCAATGTCATTGCACAACATGCCTCCCAGGGAGGAAACAGAAAATGGAGGATCTGCCACCACACAATAACGTCTTCCCAAATGTTGCAGACCCCATGCCACCGACCGGGCTCTCACTCCCATTCTACCATTCAGTCTCCATTGGTGGAAGGGCCCCACCCCAGTGGCCCCACCTCTGAGGGGTAAGCTGGGGGTGTTTGGGAGTAAGGTAAGTCCTGGGGTGTGTAGTGTGGTTGAGTTTGTGAAGATCGGACCAATGGGACTGGCAAGATGAGGACATAAAGCATAATAAATGGAAAAAATAAAGAGTCAGTATAAATTATAAGTAAAACAAATCTGCTGTTTACATTGACTCTGTCGAAGGAAAAGTGTTCCACGGATCATTTAAACTGCAGTTATTCCATGGATCATATAAACCCCAGAAAACTATTCTGTAGCTTATATTAAATTCTACAGAATGTTTTTGGGAATTCTTTGGAATTAAAAAACAAATTTTTTTACTTTCTAGTACTAAGAACTCATGAGTATGTTGACAGTCTTCTTTGGTTTGTAGGTCCCAGCCCCAAAACTAACATTTTTCCCCAACCTGGGTGCTGGGGCTGCTGACTGCTACTGAAGCCCTCAACTGCTGCCGCAGAATTTCTGCAGAAATAGGAAACTAATGCCACAGAAGTTCTGCAGTAACAGGGGGAGTTGCCACAGGATTTAGACTCAAATTCCTGCAGAAAAATTGGGGTCCTGATCATAGGCACCTCAGCCTTCTACTGTCCCACAAACCATAGTTATGAACCATAATTATATGACTGCTACTCCTATGGAAACTTTGTTCCCTCCAAGAAATTGGATACCAGGAAGGTAGAGCTGCTTATTCAAACTTCAAGTCTCAGCAGGATGAAGGCACTTTCACCCATTAACATTTTAGGACAGCCAACTGAATAGGCAGTTACTGCACATTAGGATGTGTGGGCCCATCTTTGCCCACAGGCTCTGGGTTGCCGTGGGATTCCTGCAAATGGGCTCAGACTACTTTACCCGACTGGGTGCTGAAGACAATCTCTCAAGGCAATGTGACAGAGTTTCCTTCTCTACCCTCAAGAGAGTTCTTTGCAGTCCCTGGTCTCTAAAAATCCCAGGAAATGCTGAGTACTAGATCTAACATTAGATCATCTGCTCAGTATAGAAGCAGTGATGCTAGATCTTCTTTGGGGATATCTCCCTCCAGTGAGCCACACCCATGGAACATAGACGCCATCAGCACTGGACCTATCTGGAAATTTTGCCTAGCAGACTGCCCATGATGATGTGCATCGTCAGCAGCTATGTGACATGGCAGCCCCAAACCTCATCGGTTCTTTCCTTTACTGCAGTTGATTTCATGTCGTACCAAAGAACTACCTCCTTGGACTTCATTGCAGTATGCTTTGCTGGCCTTCATCTTCTGTTTTCAGTGATGTGGGCCTCCCTTCTGCTTCCCTCAAGGGCCTTTTTTCCTGTGCTGCTGACACTGCCTGGTGCCTTGTGATTGATGGATGTTGGCTGTTTATGATCTCCTCTTTCATGGATCCCTGCCAGTCTCTTGCTGCAGTCTGGGTTCCTGCTGCCGACTTGTCATTCCATGCTTTCTGGTATGGGTCTCTGCTGGTGGCTGCATTGCTCCATCTAGGTGGTGAGTGCTGGTCCTATATGTGACCTTTACAGCCGTTCTGACTGTCTTCACATGTCAAGGTCAGTTTCTGGGGCTGGCCCAGTGGTGCTGAGGGTTGAGGTGCTGGATGCCACACCTCGTGCCACGCCGGCGACCTGAGTTCTGGAACGAGCCAGGGTCATCGGAGGCTGGCAGGGGGGGAAGAAGAGGATGTGAGAAGCTGCCGGGAGGCATCACTCTGCCTCAGGAGGAGGAGGAATACAGCTCCTTCAGAGCTTGGCCACCCTCTGGTGGAGGCTGGAGGGATGGTGCCATGAGGAGCTCAGACATAGGTTGAGGGGACCTAGTCCAGAGCTGCGGTGCACATGTGGACCTCCACGCACATGTGCCACCACTTCTGGGGCTCCAGGGGTAGCACAAGGGAGAAAATGGATGAAACTGTGGGGGCCAACATGAATGATGCCCCCGGGCTGACTCTAGGGATCTGTCAGGGCACGTATGGCACTAGAAGCCCCGGAAGACCCCGAGTTTGGTAGACTCGGCGGATGCTGAGGTCAACCTGCCACAAGGAGGATAATAATAGTCTACTAAAAAAAAGGGTCAGTTTCTGGCTTGACAGCCCAGCCATCCATTACTGGAGGACTCATGGCTCCCTTCAGCTCTGTTGTCTGGCTTTGCCTCAGTACTAGCTCTGCTGTTTGGGCTGGGTCACTGTTTTTTCGGTGCTCCCCTTTGTGCTGCTCACTGCCTGTCTCTGCCTCATCAGTGTTCCCTCTCTGTGTCCAGTCCCCTGCCTTGTGCATGTCTGTGTTTACATTTCTGTTGTCAGCTCTGCCTTTGACTTGGCTTTATGCATGATCCAGCCATCCTCTGGGGCACCTCAATTGGTTCCTGGCTTCCTGCCCAGCCTCCTGGTTTTGTGAGGCCTGTGGCTCCCTTCAGCCCCATTAATGCTTGTCCTTGCTCCATTGATGGGCTCACTGTTGGGTTGGGGGTTTGCCTTTTTTTTACACTATCCCTTTTTACTGGTCTTTGTCTGGTTTTGCATTGTCACCGTACTCACTACATATGCAGTCCCCTTCATTGTGCATGGCTGTTTTCATGTTTTCCTGTCATTGGCTTTGCCTTTGACTTGGCTTTGTGGCTAGTCCTGCTGTCCTCTGGGCCAGTCAGTTCCTGTCCATGTTCCCTGGCCCCCATTTCCATGGCACTGGTGGTTCTCTCAAGCTTAATTTCCTGGACTTGTTCCATTGGTGTGTTTGCTGACTGGTTCAGTGTTGCCATTTACAACATCTCTGTTTTCAACTGGCTGTCACTGGGCTTTGCCTCATCGGTGTGCCCACTGTGTGCTCAGTCCCCTGCTTTGTACAGGGCTATTTGTGTTTTGCCATTGTCGACTTTTACCTTCACTTTGGTTTTCTGCTGCCAGTCAATCCATTCCTTTGGGATGCCTCACTGATTATTGACTTACTAGCCTGGCCCTGTGGGGCTCATAGCTTCCTGTGGCTGAGTTGCCTGACTTTGCCATGTCAGCATCACTTCTGCTTCTTACATGTCTGTTTTCCTGGGTGCCACTGTTGGCTTTCTCATTGGCTGTGTTTTTTTTGCAATTCTGCATGTCCTTTGGGCTGTTGCACTCTTGTCTCTGGTTGTCCCCCCATGATCATGGGGTCAGTGGCTCTCTTGGGCCCAGTTGCATGGCTTTGTCTCACCAACTGTTTCATGTTTGGTCACTGCCCAGTTTCACCTTAGTGGCATTTTTTGTCGTTCGGTTTCCAGTCGATGTTGTGGTTTGTTCACGGGGTTCTGGCCCAATTGACTTTCCTTATTTGTACACGGGGCTTGATTTTCAAAGGATGATGTAGGGCTTGCATCAAGCCCTGTGTTGGAGCCATCTTTTGGTGCAGGTGAGTCAAACTCTTTTGCCATAACTGCACACGATTTTATATTGTCGGGTGCAGTTGCGACAGTTTCCTCAGTTTACGGTAGTTTGTGTCAAACATTTGGTGCAAACCCCATAGTGTCACTAGTACACTAAGGTTAGACCAGGAAACAGCTGGTCTAACTTGCAGTATTTGGTGCTTGGGATAGAAAATCCTGATTGTTGTCTGGTAGAATGCCACAAGCCCTGTGTGCCAAATGATCGGTGCACCAGGGCCTTGTGGCATTCTCAGGGCTTTGAAAGATCAGCCCACAGTCTCTGTGTGTCCATACACTGGCCATGGTGTGTGTCTGCTGTCACCACTGTTTTTTGTGTGATCGACTGAGGTTTCTGGGTGTCTTGCTCTCATACCCCCTATGCTTTGTTGGGGTCACCCTATAATGGCTCTCTTCTTCTTCTTGGCCTATGGGACATTGGCCTACATGTTGGTTGGCTCATATACCTTCCTGATGACCTTCCCCCCATCGTCTGGGGTACTGCTTGGAAATCATTCCATAGTGGTAGATCACTGGAGGGAGATATTTCCCGACAAAGATAGGATAGGATAGTTATTTACCAGTAACAGTAGATCTTCAAGAGAATCTAATCTAGTGAGCCACAATGCATCCTCCCACCTTCTCCCTTGGTTTGGTGGGGTATAGTGTGGATTTTGAGTGGTGTCATTTTGCCCTGTTTACCCCACACTGGGTTTTCTTTGCTGATCATCATTGCTTCCTTGTGGGGCTTTAGTGTGCTTGTCTTTGCCATTTGTCAGTCTGGCATGATGTTGTTTCTTTGTCTTCAGTGGACAGGCAGAGCTGAGGAGGTTTGGGGCCACCCAGGTTATATGGGTGCTATCCAATCACATAATTGTGGATGACCCACTATGCAAACATTTCCAGATAGGTCCCACACCAATGGTATTTTTGTTCCATACGTGTGAGTTACTGAAGGAGATGCCTTCAAAAATCTACTGTTACTGGTAAGTAACAGTTCTTTCCACCCAAAAAACATATTTTATGCCACTTACTTCATAGGTCCCCAAAAGTCAGGTGGATACTGTTCAGTCCTGAATCTCTCCAGTCTAAACAAGTTTATGAGACCCATCAGGTTCTGTATAAAGTTTCTGAGGTAAGTCAGCATAGCAATTCAGCCAGACAATTTTCTAGTCTCAACCTATCAGATTCTTATCTACACATTCTAATTTGGTGGTTGCACCAGACATTTCTTAGGTTTGCCAAATGGCATCCACTCTTTTGGTATCAGGCTGTCCCCTTTGAGTCAGCCTCTGCCCCAAGAGAGTTTACAAAAGTCTTAATTGCTGTGGTGACTCTTCTGCAGTGGGAGGGACACCAAAATTATCCTTATGTGGAAGATGTGATATGGGCAGATTTGGAACAGTTGGCTCTCCATTCAGTCTGCAGGATTGTACAGATTCTGTAGGAACACTGTTGGATTGTGAACTGGGAGAAATGCTCCTTTCAGCCTTCTCAATCTCTGAAGCACCTCAAAATGTGCTTCTGGACAGATCTGGTGAGAGCACTTCTCTCACAGAGCAGTGTGAACAGTCTCATAAATCAGATTCATCATTCCAGAGCATACAAGATTGTGTCAGGCCACAGGTGTGCCCAGGTCTTAGGTTTGATTATGGCTACCATAGAAATGTTTCTTGGGCTAGACTTCACATGACACTTCTTCAGGTCTTCCTCATATCTCAGTGGTCACCAATGTTTGAACAGAACCAAGCTCCAGTCTAGCTCCTGAAATCAGTGTGCCAGTCATTGTTGTGGTGTAAGAACCCTCAAAACCTCTTGAAGGGATCTCCATTAGCTCTGTTGTAGCCATAGCAACTTATTCTGACCACCAACAACAGCTTGATGAGCTGGGGTGCAGTGCTAGACCAGGTTTCAGTTCAGGGAACATGATCAGTTGAAGAACAAAATATACAAATCAATGTCCTGGACACCAGAGCTGTCTTTCTGGCACTGAAACACTTCAAGGACAGAGAACTTCAGAAATTAGTAAAGGTCCAGTCCAACAACACACACACTGTTGCTTCCATAAACAAGTAAAGCAGAACAAGAAGTGATGATACTGGCAGAAGCATACTCACCTTTTCATTGGGCAGAAGACAATCTCCAGTGCTTCTCAGAGGTCCATCTGGTGGGAGAACTTAACTCTTAGGTGGACTGGCTCAGCTGCCCAATAGATGCATCAAGGAGAATGGTCTCTGAATCAAGAGATATTTTGAAGTCTTTGTCGAAGATTTGGGTATCAGGAAATAAATCATTTTGCCTTCCTAAGCAATGCTCAGCTGGCAAGATTTCACTGTCAGTGCAGAAGTCCAGAAGCAACAGGTGCTCTGTTTCAACCATGGATTTTCAGAAAGGCATATCTGTTCCCACCTTTTTCCCTTACTCATGCCAATCCTAAGACAGCTTCATTGCTTGCACAGCTGATCCAGAGCGGTCAAGAAGGTTCTCAGGCTTAGTCAGTCTGGCAAGATCCCTTTTGGCTTCCTCAGCAGCATGATCTTTGGACAGGGCCAATGTTTTCAGCCCAATCCATCTTAGCTGCAGCTTACAGCTTGGCTCCTGATAGGTGAAGGCTTCTCTTAAGCACTTTCAGTGGCTCAGTAAGGTAGCACACTCACCTCTGGGACTGGAAGATCAGATGGTAATGGGTTCTAGCCCCACTCGAGATACATGGGGTAATACCCATAACTGACACTGTAATGTAGTATCAGGAGGGTGCTGCACTGTTGAGTTGCCACCCGTCAGATAAAACTTGATTCCATGGAATGGTGCATGTTTGTGTAGAAATTATTATCTGTGATGCTACCATTGCTAACCATTTATTTTGAATTTTTGTTAGTATTTTGAGATATGTATTCAGAAGAGTTAGTGGTCTCCAATTATTTAAATGTTATTTGTCTCCTGAATTATAGATAAAAAACATAATTCCTTGCAACATCTGATCCCCTGTATGTTTTTCCTTTAACATGGTGTTAAACATATCTGTCAGAACAGTTACTACTTTCTCAACATACATCTTATGTATATTTCCCTGGGCAGGCCATCTATTCCAGCGGCTACTGCAGAACTTCAGCATTTTATTGCTTCCCTTGTCTCTGCTACAGTAATATCTCATTTTAGATTATTCTGAACCTCCCCTGTGGGTGGTGGTATTTGCAGGCCTGTGAGAAATTGTTCTACACCTGTGGACTGTTGCTCTATACCACTAAATCGCTGTTCAATGTATCTAGCCACTGTGCAGTACATAACTTCTGTAGTGTTTTCTACTTGCCTGTGTTCATCTATTAGCTCTGTCACGATTCTATGTTCTGTTCTTTCAGTACAATTATCAAAGGGATTCACTTGACATTTCCTACCTTGTGTTCCATAAGTTTGTTCTTGTACCAGAGTAGTAATCCTCTGGTACTGATACGGAAACTTCTATTTCTTAATGTGTGAAATTTGGGTGGAACAGTCAAATGGTGATTCCTTTGCCATACTTAATAATTTTTGTAGTTGATGTCTTCAGTCAAAATATTTTAAATATGTGTCATTTTTATTTTTCTTAGCCAAATAAATCAGAAACTTCTTCAATTCACATTAAAAATCTATCCACCAGTCTTCTATAATGTCATACATATCTACCAAGGTTATTTTTTCACTAATGAAATATCTCACTTTCTGCTGAAGCTTTTATTCCTCAGGCAAGGAAGGATTACATTTCCACAATCCTTGTTTGACCATTTGCTGTGAGTCATACCCTATAACCAAACTGACTAATTTATGATCAAAGGTTTCCACTGGGTACAAAGCAGCTGATTTAGTTTGTGTTCAGGGGGACATGAATATAAAATCTATTCCGGTAGCCAACTTTCCTTTATAAAATGTGTTACTCTCCAAGATATGTCTGGTCTCGACAGCATCTACTAATTTTGCAGCCTTAATAATTTTAGCCAGGTAACTGGCATCACAATACATTTTTGTGCTTCTCTGAATATACTGAGTCACCTATAAACAGACAGTTAAGGTCCTCTCCAAAAATTACCCCCCCCTTGCTGTGTAAAGAAATAGTTGTTAATTCGTTCTGCATTTTTTGTGGTGCACTCTTTTCTGTGACATATGACAAGCTGGGTAGCCTGGGAGTGGGTACAAAAGTAGTAAAATGGGTACAAAGTTGGTTGAGAAACAGAAGTCAGAGGGCAGTGGTAAATGAGGTTCACTCTGAAGAAGGCACGGTAACCAGTGGAGTGCCACAGGGGTCATTACTGTACCTGGTCCTCTTCAATGTCTTTATTAGTGACATTGCAGGAGGGCTGGAAGGGAAAGTATGCCTGTTTGTGGATGACACAAAAATCTGCAACAGAGTGGACACACAGGGCGGAGAATAAGGGACAATCTGAAAAAGCTGGAAGACTAGTCAAGGGTTTGACAACTGGGTTTCAATGCCAAAAAGGGCAAAATTATGCACATGGGGCACAGAAACCCAAGGGCAACATACCAATTGAGTGAGGAGGTATTGGCAACCACAAAACAGGAAAGAGACCTGGGGGTCATCATATCTGATGACCTGAAGGTAGCAAAGCAGTGTGATAAGGCAGTGGCAAAAGCTAGCAGAATGCTTGGGTGCATAGGGAGGGGTATCACCAGCAGAAAGAGGGAGGTAGTGTTACCCCTGTATAGATCAATGGTGAGGCCCTACCTAGAGTACTGTGTCCAGTACTGGAGGCTCCATCTCTGGAAGGACATAGATCGGGTGGAGGCGGTACAGAAGAGGGCAACCAAAATGGTGCATGGTCTTCATCAAAAGCCCTATGAGGAAAGACTCAAGGAATTCAATATGCACTCTCTAGAGGAAAGGAGGGAAAGGGGGAACATGATAGAAATGTTCAAATACCTCAAAGGTATCAATAAGATACAGGAGGGTAGCGTTTTACATAGAAAGAGATGCTCAAGGACAAGGGGTCATGACATGAAGCTGGATGGGGGGAGACTCAAAGGGGATGTGAGGAAATACTGAGTAACTATATACACTCACGATATACAGTGATTTTGAATTTTAGTATTTTATATTTAATTTTAATCATTCTGTGTTTTGCATTATTTGTATTGTTTTTATTGTTAGGGATGGGCACCATAGAAATAAAATTAGCCTTGTCTTGCCTTCTTCACAGAAAGGGTGTTGGATGCTTGGAACAGCCTCCCAGTGAAGGTGTTGGGTACCAAAATGGTAGCAGGATTCAAACATGCATGGGATAGACACAAGGGGATGATAGTAATAGGGCTAGGGGGGTAAGGCTGGAGATCAAATAGGGTCTGTGGTTGCACAGTAGGTAGGAAATTTAAGGCAGACTAAGTGGGCCAAGAGGTTCTTATCTGCCAACAACTTCTATGTTTCTACCTAAAATCAGGACTCTACCTGGTACCAAATCAATAAGTGTTTTTACCTTACTGTAAATGATGGAAATATTATTCCTAATCCTGAACACCAACCTCCCCAGTAGACCAGTATGATGGTCCCCATGACCATAACTTCATAGTAGTAGATGTGTCTCTTATGGTGTGTAATCTTGTGACCTGCAAAAAACTGATGTCATTATTTAAAGATGTCATTATTGATATTATTGAAACTCTTTTTTAATTCAAAATACTGTTGCCATTCAGTGTGACACCAGTAAAGTTATTCCCCTGTACATAATAACTCATTATAATTAAGAAGAATGAAGACAGCACCACCCACATCATCTTACAATTTTACTATTTTCCTCTTGCTTCCTTCCCCACCTCCTACTCATGTTCTTCCTTTTTTTTGTTAAAAGTGCTGAATGTTGTTCAATACTTGGTTGGTCTGCTCCTGAGGAAGGGTCTTGCTGTGAGAAAGGTGCTGAGGAAACATCCGATTCCTCACCCATATCTCCCCAGTTCTTTTGTGAACTCAGCACAACAAACAGATTGTTTATTTCTAGTGAATCTTTCCTACTAAGTTTAGACTTTGGGTGTCCCCTCAAAGTTCTCTGTTTCATGACCTTTGCAAATGCCTCACTTTCAGGTGTTGAAGGGGCAGGCATTGCTGCTAATCCTTGCTCTTCTTCCACAGTTTGTGTCTGTTGTTCCATTGGAATTGGAAAGTCAGTAAGGCCTTTCATGATCTCAGATGCATTTTCTGTTATATCTGCTTCTACCAGTTCTCTTTCTGCTTGTGCCTGTTGGTCTTCCAAACTATTCACACCTAGAGGCACCTGAATACTTTCTTCTGGGTTTGTTTCTTCTCTTACCATTTCATCAGTTGGTTGTATATCTGGTCTTTTTTTCCATCTGTTGTGTGTGTGTGTGTGTGTGGGGGGGGGCTAAGGTAATTCAACTTGGCTTGGTACTGTTCTTGAAACAGATCTGTTCTTTCTTGGCCCTACTTTTTGAGCTGAGTCAACTTGGAACATCTGTTCAGTGAGGTCCATTTTGTCTCCTCTATTGTGGGATGACCAGGGGCTGGCAGTACAGCCTAGAGGTTAAAGTAATGAGCTGTGACAAGCTTGTTACATCCAGAAGACCTAGGTTTGATTCTCATAACCTCCACCTGCATACTGTGTGACTCTGAGCAAGTCACTTAACCTCCGCAGTGCTCCTGGGTCACTCCGAAAACAGATACTTATGCCTAATGGGCCTTACCCAGTTACCAAAGAATAAATACAAAAATCCAATACTGAATGGCCATCTTCTTCTCAAAGGTTACATTTAACCTTATTTGGGCAGATGCTGCTAACATGGCCTACTTCTGCACAAAGGCCACATTTCAATTTGTCACAAGTGCTACTCAAATGTGATCTTGTCCCAAATCTGTAGCATGCTTTGGGCTGACCATTGTAAAATAAAATCCCTCTGTCCTGGCCAAGGTAAAAACAACTGAGCAGTGGATTTACCCCCGCATTTCCACAGTGCAGTTTAACCCTTGTTCTTCAACCACCAGTCCATATATTTTCTCAGTCCACAACTGGCTCCATATTTTTTATTATTGTACGTTTTGATTTCCTCCAATGAAGAACATCCACAGTGTTCACGGATTTAGTCTTGAATTGTACAGTCACTGTTTTAATTTCATGTTTTGTTAGGGGTGTTGCAAAAAAGAGGACTATAAGGGAGTGTCTTCGAGCTGCCGGTACTTTACCCAGAATCTTTCCAAATTTTGCTGTTTTAAAACTGACATCAAATGTAGAATCACCAGACATGTATATTAAGGCATCGATTTCAGTGGCAAAAAATCTCATTATACCATTATAATCCACCAATTATGTTTCTGCATTGTGAGGAATAGAGGAAAATACATCCTTTTCTATGGATTCATGTAGTGTGTCCTCTAATGAGTCAATTGCATCAGGCTTGGAGTTATCTGTATACTTTTAGAATTGACAGGTTTTTGTGTAGTTTCACTAATAGGGGGAGCAATAAAATGTAGTGGACCCAGTTATCGTTTGTTTAAAATAATTGAGGTACTTGGTCTTTACTAAATTCAAAACTCACCGGCAAATTAATATCAGATATAGCACTTTCCTGCTGACTGTTACTATTTTTGTTCAGTACACCCCCAAGTCCTCCTGCCTTGACTTTACATTCAGTTTCATCCCCCAAACCATGATTTTTGACTGACCTGCCACATTTGTGCTGATTTTCCCCACGTCTGCCACTGCTACTGGCCCAGGTGAGACCCAGCCTCCTCCATCAGGAGATTTTATCCACCCCACCGACTCAAAAGCTTCTTCCATTTGTAAGCCAGTAGCTTTAATAGTGCTTATTTTTATGTTTCCTTGTGTGTGCACTAGAAACATTTTGTTTCATTTCAGAGAATGGCATTTCAGAGGTATGTGACAGACTAGCCCAAAGCAGAGTAATCTGCATTGGCCTCATCACTGATAGACCAATGACCACACAAGCAGAGTATGATGGTGGTCACAGTTCCATGGGCATAACGTTGTGTACTTGAAAGGACTGAAGTGCTCCAATGAGAGAGCACTTCAGTACTTTCATTTGCATAATGCCGGCTGGCACAGCCTCCACCTCAGTGTAACAACAAGCAGCCCCAAAGTAGCAGCCAGAGCTGAGTAATATTCTTGGTAGTGATGTATAAACAATGAAAAAATCTCCACTCCCTCCTTCTGTGCACTGTACTGCCCCTGCCCTCCATTCCCATCCTGGTAGGAAGAAAAAAAACCTCCTACTCCCTCCTGCTGTGCTCTGCGCCACCCCCACCCTCTGTGCCCCTCTGGTAGGAAGAAAAAAACTCTTGCTCCCTCCCTCTGTGTGCTTTGCTGCCCCCACCCTCCATTCTTGTCCTGCTAGGGAAAAAAAACTCCTGCTTCCTCCCTCTGCACTGTGCCACCCCCATCCTCTGTTCCTGTCCTGGTATGAACAAAAAAAAACCCTCCCGCTCCCTCCCTCTGTGTGCTGTGCTACCCTCCGTCCCCCATACCATGTGCACATGTGTATTCTCCCTTCATTGTGCTGTTTGACATGCTCACACTCTTTCTGCAAGAGCTTCTTTGTCCCTACCATCCCCTCTACCCACTCTGCTCTGCTCTGCTGACGAGGGATTGCTAGAGATTCCCAGTTTTCGTTTGAAGACTTCTGGGGCCCAGGCATTTGCGTTCATGGCCCCCACCCTGTGGAATTCTCTACCTCATCAGATAAAGAAGTGCCTAACCATGGAGAGTTTTAAATCTGCACTGAAGACTTATCTCTTTGGCCTCACTTTTTCTGAATTTGCATGAATTGCTAATGTTGATGTGTATTTTAACTATATATGGATGTTTTGATTTTAGAGTTTATGATCAATTGTACAAGCGCTCTAACCTTTTTGTGAATAGCACTTTTTATAAATAAAGCATTAATTGATTGATCCCCAAGGGCAGCACAAAATGAAAGTGTTCACTGATAGCCTCATTAGTAGTCCTAATTAGCATATCTGGTTACCATGACCATGCTTCATTCACTTGGCAGTTACTTGGCATGAACGATCATTGCGATCTGAGTACCCTTTGAAAGTTAGATTCTGTTACTTCTATTCAAGACAGGAATTCATTTACATGAGTGGAAATACTGAAAACATTTCTCTGCCACCTTCAATATTTTATTGTTCATGATGTCAGATGACAGCAAGGGTCTAAACGTATAATGGTTCAAAGTACAATTGCCCCGTACTCATTGGAATCCTTATGTCACTCACACACGTCTGAAATGGATTAATTTGGCATGCTATCAATTGATGAAGAAGATTCAAGTGATGACACTGGCATGATATTGATAATTGATATATACTGCCATTTTGTACAGATCCCCCAAAGTTGTTATAGTACATGTAGTATTGGCACAGAATCTAATCCTGACATGAGTCTAGCTGTCTGGTGTTTTTTTTGTTGTTGTTTACTTGGTTTACTTGGTTTTTAGGACAAAAGAAGGCCAATAGCCCATCGAGATTGTCCTCCATATCAGTGGATCATTTACCTATGTCCCATTCATTCATCCATTTATCAAGTTTGTGCTTAAATGTTGTGATATTTTTAGAATCAATGATATCTTGAGGTAATTTGTTCCATAGTCTGGGTGATCTAATGGAAAAAAAAAAAATTAAACTTTTATTGTTATTAGCTTTTTGGACTTCTAATTGTCTGTTATGAAGTCTTGGTACAATTTTTCTTACAGAATAAACAATTCTGCATTATTCCATTTGTTCAGGTGTATTAAGTATTTTGAATAGTTGTAAAAGATCGCCTCTAACTCGTCTGCGCTCAAGAGAGTGTAATCCAGTTTTTTTCAATCTAGTGTTGTAATCCAAATGAGTTTGGTGAGGTATTGATTTGGTGACTCTATGTTGAATTTGTTCGATTTTATCTATATCTGTTTTTAAATAGGGATTCCAAAATGGAGAACCATAGTCTAGATAGGGCCTAATGTGTGACCTACACAGAGTTAAAAGACATTCTTCTGATTTGGAAATAAATGTTTTATTCTTCTCAGTAGTGCATTTGTTTGATTTGTGACTTTTGAACAGTGTGAAGATGAAGATAGTTTATCATTAATCATAATACCCAGATCTTTTTCTACAGAAGATGTCCTAATAATGCTATTGTTCAAGTAATATGTTTGTCTAGGATTATTTTTCCCAAAATGGAGTACTGCACACTTAGCTACGTTAAAGTACATTTTGTTCACACTAGCCCATTGTTCAATTTGTGCAAGATCCATTGCCAATTTATGACAGTTTGCAGGGGTGTTGACCTTTCCCCCAAGTTTGGTATCATCCGCAGATTTGACCATTATATTATTTGGTGAGACATACATATCACTAATAAACAAATTGAACAGCACTGGGCCCAGAACGGTACCCTGTGGCACACCACTGGCCACCACACCCACCTCTGATAACACACCATTTACCCTAACTCTCTGCGTTCTGTTACTCAGCCAAGTCTTTATCCAGGATATAATGGGTGCAGAAAAGCCCAAACGGTTGTGTTTATCCACCAAAATACTGTGTGACACCTTGTCGAAAGCCTTGCTGTAGTCCAAAAGTATAACATCAGTAGGTGTTTTGCTGTCCAGATTAGAGCTAATGTAATTGTAAAAAGTGATCAAGTTTGTGGTACATGAAAATCCTGTTCAAAAGCCATGTTGATAATTATCATTAATTTTTAATAAGGGCATTTCTTTTTTGAGTTGATTTTTTATTATTTTCTCCATAAGTTTACATGGTATTGATGTGAGACTGATTGGTCTGTAATTTTCAATTTTAGAATGAGAACCTTGTTTAAAGATAGGTGTGATAATGGCTGTGCACCAGTCAATTGGAACTGAGGATTCATATAGTGATTTTTTAAAAATAATAGTCAAAGGGGAGATTATTGTATCTTTTGTCTCCATAAGAAATCTAGAGCTAATATTGTCAGGGCCAGAACTAGTGTGTTGTTTTAAAGTGTCAAAGAATCATTGAATATCCTGGAAGAGAATTTCATATGGCTCTAGATTGAAGTCTGCTATGAGGGGTACAGTATTAATAATTTCTGGAGTAAAAACAGATGACAAATACTTGTTTAATTTTGAAGCTGTTTCTATATCAGATGTTATAGTCCTACTATTGCAGATTAAGGGACCTATTGTATTGTTATTACTTTTTTTGCCATTTAGATAAGTATATAATGCTTTATGACAGTCTTTAGTATGTACAATTTTAAATTCGAAATTACGTTTAGCCAGTGTAATGGTTTTCTTTAGTTGTCTAACTACCTCTCTATATTTAAGCAAGGTGACATTTTTCTGGTCAGATGAACATTTTTTTAGGGCTGAAAATAGTATATTTTTTTGCTTAATTAATGTTTTGATATTACCATTGAACCATGGGGGGGGGGATCTTCCCTTTGTTATTATATTTAAATTTATCTGGGACATAATTTTTTTCAAGATCCAATATCTTTGCTTTCAGAAAGCCCCAGGCTGTCTCAATGTTCATTGGATTCATTATTTGTTCCCAGTTAAGGGATTTAATCTGGTGATTAATGGTTACAAAGTCAGCCCTATTATATTGTTTTATTTTTAATTTGTTTGTTTTTGGTAATAAGGGTAATTGAATGGAGAAATGAAGAGACAAGTGGTCACTGTTTCCCAAGGGGCTGAGTAGTTGAATTTCAGATATGTGTGTCTTCGGGTTGGTTATAACTAGGTCCAGTATGTTATTTCCCCTTGTTGGTGCATTTACACACTGAACAAATCCCATATTGATTATGACTGACAAAAATAGTTCATCGTATTTATTAATTCCAGAAAGTGTATCCCAGTTTATAGTGGGAAAATTAAAGTCCCCTAGAATGAGAACTGGATCTTTACTGGCTATTTGAGTAATTTCAGTACAAAGTTGTTTAGTTTGGTCAATATCAGAGGAGGGGGCACAGTAACAAGTACCTATAAGAAATTGATGATCTTTGGTGGGTCGAATATAGACCCAAACACTTTCAGAATGTACAGTAGTTGTTGATTCATATGATGGAATATCATTACGAACGTACAAACTAACCCCACCACCAATTTTTGTATCCGGTCTATTTTTGAAATAATGCTTAAAACCAGGGATTTCCACTCTCCACTTTTTATCAGTGTTACCCCAGGTTTCAGTGATTGCTATTAGTGTTAAATTTAAAGTTTTGATTAAGATTTCAAGCTCAGCAAGTCTGGTAATAGTTAATGATCGTGCATTTAGTGAGAGTATGTTAAGATTGGTCCAATAAGATAGGCATGGACTGTGTTTACTAGAGATGGGGGTTGTCCCCATCTCCCCCCTTCCTATCAATTTAAATGATTGTTTATAAAAGTTACCATTTTTCATCCTAGGATTGCACTTCCCCTTCTGCTGAGGTGTAAGCCATTCCAACAGAAAAGTGAGGGCCTATCATCAAAATCTTCCCAATGAGTTAGGCAAGTTATGCCCTGTCTATAAGTCCACTTACAGATCCATTCGTTTAATGCTTTTATTTTATTGTTAATGTATCTGGTTGCTCTTGGGATAGGTAGAACTTCTGACCGACATATGGTGCAACCACATTCTACTAGTACATTACATAGTGCCACATAGTTCTGTTTGATCTGTTGAAGTGTGGATTTTATAATGTCATTTGCACCAGCATGAATAATCACTAATGGGTTTTCTTCGGCAGCCGACAAAATTGTTTTTGACATTAGTGTAAGATTGGCTATTTTTGCTCCTCTATAACTGGAGGCAGTCCGATTTTCTTTGTCTGGGTTACAGACTATCCTATCAACATCTGAATTTTTTTTTTTTTTTTTATTTAGTTGTTTAACCAGGTATAGCACACTAAGCTGAAAGCTTTTTTACAGGAGTGACCTGGGAGCACAAGGAGGTTAAGTGACATGCTCAGGGTCACACAGTACGCAAGTGGAAGCTGTGGGATTCAAACCCAGGTCTGGTCTGCTGGATGTCACCAGATTAGCAGCTCAGAGCCTTAGATCACTGCGCTATACTGCCTCTAAACATATTTTGTTATAGAATCACCCAACACATATACCTGTTTGTTTTTTGGAATAGGCACATCAGAAGTGTGCAGTGATTTAGGTGCAGAAGAGGTGTTTAGAGGAGGAGTGATCCGTGAGGGTTTTGGAACTGGGGTCATGGTTACTATGTGGTTCGATTGTATTTTGTGGTTTTCTTTGTTTGGAATGTCAGATACATATTCTGTGATATTTTGGGTATCATTACAGTCATCTACTAAAAATTCAGGGAGAAGTTCAAAAGAGTTTGAGAGTGGAATTGTGTAGGGTTCGGGGATAAGTTTGTTTTTAGAATGTCTTTTTGGAGAGATTAGAGTCCAATTCCCAGTTTCAATGGGGTATTTAGCTGAAGACTTTATAATAGTAGTTAGGGGAGTTGAAGTAGTTGCTGGCTGCTCAGTCAAAATAGAAGGTGGTAAACAATTAGGTGGTGAGTCATTGGGACAAGAGTTTCTCAAACATTTTGAGGAAGAAGTATTAGCTTCCACAATTATTGACATGTGATCTATGTATTCTTCCAGTGCTTTAATGTCAGAGCTTATATTCTCATTCGGTTGTAGCATCTTAATTTCCTCCTGTAAATTCCTGACTAAGATACATTTGTCTCACAGAAATTTTGAGTCTTGTTTACCAGTGGTATACATTTTACACTCACAACACATCTTATTTGCTTTCTTCATGATCAATGATAATGTGTATACAAAGGTAAGTTTGTAGATTTGTTTACCTTATGTAAATGTGTCCTAGTATAATCGCCTGGTCCTGGTGTCCCCGGTGGACACGGTAGACACATGCGCAGATGCGTGTGTCTCTGCGTGCATCTCCGCGCGTGGCCCTGCTCGCTAATGTGAGTGATTTTGATGTACAGAACCAGAAGTGCGTCGTAGCGCGACTTCCGGTTTTGCGCTACTTTACAAATGTGCAAATTTAGAATAAATAGCCTTTAAAAAGGCTGTATACAGTATAGGAAGGTGTATTTCTGCTAATGCCCTTAGTAATGTTCTTGAAATAAAGCAACAGGCTGTGCAAAGAGCTAGGAGGTATCAGGGGCTAGCCTCTGACCTCCAATATCCCACACTGCTGTGCAGTTTTGACAAGGAAGTACTTTATAGTGAGAAAGTACCCCCACACAAGAAACACTGAATAAGGTATATTTCAAAGCAATCTGTACAGGTTTTTCAAGAATCAGCAACACAGTCTCATCAGCAAGTATGTTATATCTCAATATCATGTTTTCTGTCTGTGGAACTGACTGAAGGTGTAAATAGTCTACTCTGCCGTACCCTCCTCCAAGAAATGTTTTCCGCCCTCAAATAAATATGCTTCCATGTTAGTCAATGGTTGCAGGGTACTATTTTCTTTCTTAAATGGGTGGTACAAGAACTGGAACCTGAGTAGTGGAAGGCAGCATTAGATTTTTCAGGGGGGGGTAAGATCCACCCCCATCTCCACCCAAGAAGCTCCTAAAGATCCACCACCACCTTTTTTTGATTCATGTGGGAAGGGCAGCAGGTGGATCTATCACGTTGGAACAATTGACTATCAGAGCTACCTGGGGAAGTAATTAAGGAGTGCCTGAAACTGCATCTAGGCATACCCCCCCAAACACACACACACATAAGTTCCTAAAGATCCACATCCACCTTTTTTTGATTCATGTGGGAGGGGCATGAGGTGGATCTATCATGTTGGAACAAGACACACTAGTTTGGGACCTGGATCAAGCAACAGAACAAGTCTGTGGAGTGATCGAGTTGTGGAGCCCCTGCATTTTGTTAAGGACTAGGAGAACAGAATATTCTTAATGCCTTCAAATTGACTTAAAAACCCTTGGAACAAATGAAGATGAGCCACCTGGGGCCTCAGAAGGAAAGACTAATTAAGGAGTGTCTGAAACTACAGCTCCC
This sequence comes from Neoceratodus forsteri, assembly GCA_016271365.2. Taxonomy (NCBI): domain Eukaryota; kingdom Metazoa; phylum Chordata; order Ceratodontiformes; family Ceratodontidae; genus Neoceratodus; species Neoceratodus forsteri. The sequence goes on from CM057452.1 coordinate 445,599,153, forward strand.
AAGGAAAACAATAGACACAGCATTCTGATTCAAGTTGAAAGAGCCATAGGTTTTTCTTAAACATTTATATACTAAAAACATAAAGTTCAGCTTTTGGGATTAACAATATTTGTTTACCATATTCAATATATATATCTATATATATCTACACACACACACACACACACACACACACACACACACACACATATATAGTTTGTCTTTTTAGTAGTTTCAAAACTTTGAAAGCATTGGTGTTAGTAATGCATTTAGAAATACATTTTTAATTGTCTTTAAAGTTAAACATGCAGTTTCATGTGAGGGCACTTTTTTGGGGGAGGGGGTTCAAATTATTTTAATCATGGACACAGTACTTGATAAACACAGGTCTTTGATGATAAAGTGTATTTTTTCTTTTAAGTTTGAGAAGTATGTATTATATATGTGTGGCAGTGTTGTAAATGGGATTGGGGAATGAATAATGGTTAAGTGCCTAGAATTTTTCTTTTAATATAATTGAGTTTATATGTGGCAAGTAGATAGGGGATAGTGTTTTGAATGTGGCGGTAGGACAGATTTGTTAGGATAAATATATGCTGTCTTGCAAATAAGAAAAATTGTAAGGATACATTTTGCAAAACAGTGATATATATCATAGGGTTTTCTTTCATGTATTGTTGGAAGAAATAGCTATGGCTCATTTTGTACTATCAGTAAAAGGAGAGAAGAAAACACTGAACAAGAAAACAATTGGTGATTTTAAAAGCTATTCTGATCAGAGCTGACATAAAAAAAAATCTCAACTGTATTTTTTATTTTATTTTATCAGTGACACTAGAAACAGGAGGTTAACACATCAGTGAGCACTGATGCCATTTGTCTGTGTTTGGGAAGTTGAGGGGGGAGTTGCCTTGCACATGTTAAAATATACCAGCTGCAGTTAACAACTACTTGTATAAGCAAAAGGCTTGGTGTTTTTTATTCCTACTTTCTTTTCACTGATATTATAAACTGAGCCAGGAAACAAGTAAGACTGAACAGATCAGAGCTGGTGTTAAAAAATGTGATGTTCCTAAGGTCTGTTGCATGCACCATGCTTTCATTTTTGTGGGAGGGGCATGAGATGGATCTATCATGTTGGAACAACTATCAGATCTGCCATCCCCCTGGACATGCCCTTTATCACTCATTTAAAATAACACAAATGTAGTTTCACATTTTTACTATGAGGGAAGCAAGAAGATGAACCAGCATGGTTAACAAATACATTGATTGACACCTTTGAATGAGTAGGGAGAAGGAGTTTTTTCTAACATTCCTGGTGGTTTTATACTCCTTGGAACCTACTATTTAGGTTTTTTTTTATTGCATCTTGTCCCAGGCAATCTTCCCAGAGTGCAGTTTACTCTATTGTTTAATAGCTCCAAGTGGATGCCAGAGTCTTGTTACAATGCATTTTGTTTCAAATTAACCACATACATCATGGCAGCCAAAGGAGACACACTTTGAGTCTTAGGGTATGTACAGCTTAATTAATAAGTTTTCATATGCATAATCTTTATTGCTAGACATACTGTAGCTAGCTTGGCTTGAAGAAGGGTTAACATGGTCAGGACCCCTTAGCAACTGAGATGCATATGCAGCAAATAAGTCCAGATGTGCTAACTTACCCTACAACTGTTAAGTGTCACAGTCTGCATTTTCTTCTTGAAATGGTTACTTTTGCATTTATGTTTATTTTACAATATTTAATATTCTGACCATGTGGTTATGTCATGGACCATAACTGATCTGCAGCCTTACCCCCCCTGTGCCCCAACTTGCATAGAAGATAGTGCTTGTAGACAAATCTAATCATTTTGTTGCTGTGTTCTGGTGTGTGTGTTTGTGTGTGTGTGCTTTTGATTCAATTGCTTGTGTCTTGCATGGAAAATAGTGCTTATAGACAATCTAATCATTTCGCAGCTGTGTTCTGCTCTGTGTGTGTGTGTGTGTGTGTGTGTGTGTGTGCATGTGTGTGTTCCTCTGATGCTGTTCTTGCAACCTAGGAAAGGTAGAAATGATGAGGTTTCTCCTCCCTGTTCCTGGATGCAAGTTCCCTCCACCCTGGGAACATCTGCCTGCTGAATAAGGAACGGTTGCAGGAACCCAGGGAATGATTACGGGGGGGGGGGGGCTGATGGTCATCAAAATGGAAAGGTATTTTGGGGTAATCATATTGGATGACCTAAAGATGGCTAAATAAAGCACATTTTCTTGACCTTGAAGGAAACTACTACTTTACCCAGCTGTGAGCTGTGTGGGAGATTTTAAATTCCACTTGATATCGGCAACCTGCACACTCTTGCTCAGTTCTGTGGGAGGTGAAACTAACTACCCTTGGTAATTGCTTTTTTATTTATATATTTATTTAGTATTTGACCAAGAAGGGGCTAGCAAACTCTGCTTATCTTGTGAGTAGCTTTAGAAGGATTGAAATACTGCATTTGGGTTGTCCCTTGGAGGTAGATGGATTGTCTACTAGGATTTTGTGACAGTTAAACTATTTTTAAATAATTTACAGGTGGCTAAGGAGTTGAGGAAGGGGCTTGCAAACTCTGCTTATCTTGGAAGTAACTTCAGAAGGGTTTAAATACTGCATTTTGGTTGTCCGTTGGGGGTAGCAGGATTGACTACTAGGATTTTGTGACGGATAAACTATTTTTAAATAATTTACTAGTGGGTAGGATTTTGTGATAAACTATTTTTAAATAATTTACTGGTAGTTAAGGAGTTGTTATAGCAAAAGCTGTATTGTGGATTGAAACACAGACAGCCTCAGGTGCAGGAAATTGTCTCCCTCATTGCTTTCAGACCACGAAGTGTTATATTGGATCAGGAAAGGTTGCATCATAACCATTGTCAACCAATTGCCCTGGGTGGAGTCTTCCAGACTCGATCAGATTACTATAAACTACTGGTGTGTGCAAAATTTGGAGACACAAAGCACATTTTCTTGACCTTGAAGGAAACTACTATTTTACCCAGCTGTGAGCTGTGTGGGAGATTCTGTATTGCACTTGATATCGGCAACTTGCACGTTTTTGCTCAATTCTGTGGAAGGTGAAACTAACTACCCTTGGTAATTGCTGTTTATTTATATATTTATTTAGTGTTTAACCAAGACGGGGCTAGCAAACTCTGCTTATCTTGTGAGTAGCTTCAGAAGGATTGAAATACTGCATTTGGGTTGTCCCTTGGAGGTAGCTGGATTGTCTACTAGGATTTTGTGACAGTTAAACTATTTTTAAATAATTTACAGGTGGCTGAGGAATTGAAGAAGAGGCTTGCAAACTGTGCTTATCTTGGAAGAAACTTCAGAAGGGTTTAAATACTGCATTTTGGTTGTCCATTGGGGCTAGTTGGATTGACTACTAGGATTTTTTGACAGATAAACTATTTTTAAATAATTTACTAGTGGGTAGGATTTTGTGATAAACTATTTTTAAATAATTTACTAGTGGTTAAGGAGTTGTTATAGCAAAAGCTGCAGTGTGGATTGAAACACAGACAGCCTCCAGTGCAGGAGATTGTGTTCCCCTGATTGTTGTGCAGGCTGTCTCGCTGAAAGGAAGGTTAACACTCATCTTAGTGGTGGGTCAGAGCTTGTAGCTGATAGTTTCTGAGGGTACAGCTTGGGCCCAGACCCACCCTTCCCCACATCCCATCCCCCAGGTGTCACTTCCTTTATAGCAGTGGTTGTGACATCATTTCCTCAAGGGGGAAGGTACATACAGCATGTTTCCTTACCAGCACAGCACACTGCATTGAAGGTAATAGCACACTCAATAACTATATATAACCAAAAAAAAAAAGGCTTAACGCAAGAGAGTCAGGAAAGAAGACAGACATGTGGGAAGTAGTGCAATGCAATGGCTGTGGGGCAGCAGTCTTCTGGGAGACTTTCTGGAGGCTGCAATGCTGCCCAATTTGTAGGCATCTCTCTGGTCTGAGGGAGGAGGTTGCTCTTCTCTGGGCTGACTTGGCCAGAATTCGTGAAACCTCCTCCCCATCCAGGGACCACAAGGGCCACTGCCGCTACCTCAGAGGTTGCAAAGAAAGAGGAGCAGTTGCACCAAGGTGGGCTCAGGCAGGGAGAGGGTGGTGGAACAGATGCACATTCCTCCAGTTGTACCTCTCCACAATTCATATGCCTTCTGGTGGAGAGTGGTTCCTCTATGGAGGCACCAGCAGTGGAGACCAAAGAGGATGCTGGGAACCTCCACAAAGGAGTCCCACAGGAGGGTGGCATGGGATCCCACAGGGGAAGAAAACAACTCCTGGTTGTGGACTCAATTATTGGGGGGTAGATCTGGGGAACGAAGGGGAGAGGGAGGTAAGGTGCCTGCCTGGTGCCATGTCATGGAGGGACAGGGAACGAATCCTCAGGATCACAGGAGCAGCTGCACGAGGGAGAGAGCTGGCTATCATTGTCCACCTAGGAACAAATGACCCGGCTATGAATGGAATCACAGCAGTACAAGAGGAGTTTGAAGAGTTGGGAAGGGACCTTATACAAGTAGCACATTCAGTAACCTTCTCAGAGGTGCTGCCTGTCTATGGCAAGGGTGATGCTAGAGTGCTCCACACCATGGGATTCAATGAATGGTTGATAAACTGGTGCAGAACTCAGGGTTTTGGCTTCATTGGGGGGGGGTCCACCTGGAGGGATACAGGCCTATACTGGCACGATGGTCTGCATCTGTCCAGGAAGGGAACCAGAATCCTAGGTGATAGGTTTAAATGCATAATTGGCAAGCATTAATCTAGCCAAGGGGGGAGGCACTGAAAAGGAGCAGAAAAAACCCAGCCTCCCCCCACAAAACACAGTAGTTAGAGAGGTAAACACCAAGGTAGAGAAGTTAATGGGGAGCAGGACAGGGGTAAATGCAGAAAAAAACAGTAAGGACAGGGATGGGGCTAAAAGGGGTAAGGCCATCAACAAATGGAGGGTGATGAGTACCAATGCCCATAGTCTGTGTAACAAGCTCCGTGAACTAGCGGCCTTGATGGAAGAGGGACATCTGGATGTCGTGGCAGTCACAGAAACATGGTACACTGAGAACCATGACTGGGATGTCAACATACCAGGGTACACAATGTACAGGAGGGACAGGGAGGGTAAAAGAGGAGGAGGAGTAGCCCTCTATGTAAGGGAAGGGATCAAAGCAACAGAACTAAAGGATAAACAGGGAGTAGAGGAGGCACTGTGGGTTACCGTGGAGACAGGTTATGGCACCACAATCCGCACAGGGGTGGTATACAGATCTCCATCTGAGGGGGAGGCAATGGACAAGGAAATGATAGAAGGCATCCTTAGAATGGCAGAAAAAGGGGAGCTATTGTTGATGGGGACCTGAATATGTGAGATGTTAGCTGGAGCACCCTGGCTGCAACCACATCAAAAAGCAGGTTTATTTTTGATGCCCTATGGGGGTATGCCTCAGACAGCTAGTGATGGAACCCACAAGGGAGGGAGAAATCTTAGACCTGGTACTGTCAAATGGGGATGGAGAGAGGGTCTCAGATTTAGAAGTGGGTAGCCATATGGGAATAAGTGACCACAAAACAGTGTGGTTCATGATAAACACAGCCATAGAGTGGAGTCATACAAAAGCAAGAGTGTTGGACTTTAGGAGGGCTGACTTTTGGAAAATGGGAGAGTGCCTCAGAAAAGCACTAGCAAACTGGCAAGAAGGAGGGGTGGAGGAACCATGGGAAAAAATCAAAACAGCCATCACAGAGGCAACAAGCCTTTGTGTGAAGCAAATCAACAAAGCAAAATGAAGGAAAAGACTACAATGGTTCTCAAAAGAGGTACCAGGGAAGGTTAAGGAGAAAAAGGTAGCATTCAGGAAGTATAAGGAAACACAGAAGGAGCAGGACAGAGAACTGTACCAGTTAAAGCAGAAGGAAGTGGGGAAGACAGTCAGAATAGCAAAAGCCCAAACTGAGGAAAAGATAGCCAACTCAGTTAAGAAGAGGGATAAAATCTTTTATAGGTACATTAGGGAGTGAAGAAAGATGAAGGAAGGGATAGTGAGGCTTACTAAAGGGAAGGGAGGATGGGCAGAGGATGACAGAGAAAAAGCAGGGATACTGAATGAATACTTCTGCTCAGTATTCACTAAAGAAGAGGAGGGGGAGGTACCAAAATCAAAGAATAGAAGCACTCTGGATAGGAAGGTCAATACCTGTCCATTCACAGAAGAGAGGGTCCTGAAAGAACTCTTAAAACTGAAAGTGGACAAAGCAATGGGGCCTGACGGGATTCACCCAAGAATTCTAAAAGAACTAAGGGTAGAATTAGTGACAACACTGACAACCCTTTTTAACAAATCATGGGAGGATGGTGTAGTACCGGAGGACTGGAGGAGGGCAGACATGATTCCCCTTCACAAAAGTGGAAGCAAGACAGAGGCAGGAAACTACAGACCTGTCAGTTTGACCTCAGTGGTAGGGAAAATGATGGAATCACTTCTAAAGGAAAGAATTGTTGAGTTCCTAGAGGCCAGTGGGGCACAGGACCCAAGGCAGCATGGATTCACAGCAGGAAGGTCATGTCAGATGAAGCTAATAGATTTCTTTGACTGGGTGACCAATGTGGTGGACCAGGGAGGGGCAGTGGATATGGCCTACCTAGACTTTAGCAAGGCATTTGACACAGTTCCACACAAAAGATTAATATACAAGTTAGCCAGCCTTGGAGTGGGTCCCAAGGTGGTAGCCTGGGTTAAAAATTGGCTGAACAACACGGTACGGAGGGTAGTAGTAAACAGAGTTTACTCTGAAGAAAGGGGGGTTACTAGTGGGGTACTGCAAGGTTCGGTACTGGGACCGGTCCTCTTTAATGTCTTTATAAGTGACATTGCAGAGGGACTAGAAGGAAAAGTATGTCTCTTTGCAGACGACACAAAGATCTGCAACATGGTTGATACAGAAGGTGGGATGGAGAGGATGCAAAGGGACTTGGCAAGGTTGGAAGAATGGCCAAATATATGGCAGCTTAGATTCAATGCAAAGAAGTGCAAAGTAATGCAGCTGGGAAACAAAAATCCAGGGGTAGAGTGCACAATGGAGGGTGAGATAATAACAACAACAGAAGTGGAAAGGGACCTGAGGTAGTCATATCACATAACCTTAAGGTTGGCAAGCAATGTGAGAAGGCAGTAAGGAGGGCTGGTGGGATACTGGGATGCATAGGGAGAGGTATCACCAGTAGAAAACAGGAAGTTGTTATCCCTCTGTACAGACAGTTAGTGAGACCCCATCTGGAGTTCTGCGTCCAGTTCTGGAGACCCCATCTCCGCAAGGACATAGACAGGATGGAGGTTGTCCAGAGGAGGGCAACTAAAATGGTGCAGGGTCTGTACCAGAAGACATATGAAGAGAGAGATTAAAGAAGCTTAATATGTATACACTCGAGAAGAGGAGGGAGATGGGGGACATGATAGAAACTTTCAAGTACATCAAGGGAATCAACAGAGTCCAAGATGGTAGCATCTTTCAGAAATAGAGATGTGCAAGAACAAGGGGGCACAATTTGAAGATAGAGGGGAGGGTGGCTCAAAGGTAATGTGAGGAAGTATTTTTTCATGAAGAGGGTTGTGGATACATGGAACAGCCTTCCTGAGGAGGTAGTGGACTCAAAAACAGTGGGGCAATTCAAGAATGCATGGTACAGACATAAGGCAATTCTAGTGGGGGTAGGAGGAAGTAGGCTGTTGGTTAACTAGGATCTGCAGCCTATGCATTAGGTAGGGAAATGGGCAAACTAGGTGGGCCAAGTTGTCCTTATCTGCTGTCAGATTCTATGTTTCTATGTTTCTATGTTAAACAATGTACCAAAGCTGTGAGGAGAGCCTGTGGAATGCTGTGGTACATAGGGAGAGGTATTACCAGCAGAAGGAAGGAGATGGTGATGCCACTGTGTAGATCACTGGTGAGGCCTCATTTAGAATATGGTGTACAGTTCTGGAAGCCACATTTCCATCAAGCAACTTTAAATCAGAAATGGGTTAAATGGTTCTATTTTAGATTTCTTTCCCTTTCCCCTACTTCTCCCACTGGTTAGCCTTATGGAACGCAACCAGAACATATCTTGGCTAGCATGATGAATTCACCTGCACAAACAGCTTCTCAGTCTACAGCACTGTCTTTTTAAAATGTTAACTTCTTGTTGAAAATATCGCCTAATGTTTCCATCCATGTTATTGCTAGACATACTGCAGCTTGCTTGGCTTGTGGTAGGGTGAACATGGTCAGGACCCCTTAGCAGTTGAGATGCGTATGCAGCAAATAAGTCCAGATGCGCTAACTTACCCTACAACTGTTAAGTGTCACAGTCTGCATTTTCTTCTTGAAATGGTTACTTTCGCATTTATGTTTATTTTAAAATATTTAATATTCTGACCATGTGGTTATGTCATGGACCATAACTGATCTAAGATCACTATAACTAAGGTTTAAGCTTGCAAAAAAGAGAGGCTGAACTGGGAACAGATCAGTTAAAGGAAAGCTGCACAATAAGTGTGTGTGTGTGTGTGTGTGTGTGTGTGTGTGTGTGTGTGTGTGTGTGTGCTGATTCAATTGCTTGTGTCTTGAATTTCAACATTTTAGTGGAAACTTTGCACTCTAATTTTCTTATTCTGACTTTTTTGCAGTATGTTGTCTGTATTTATATTAATTCTGTTGGCATTCCTGGTAATGAACAGGGGCAGGGGACTGACTTGTGACTGGGTTTGAATAAGGAAGGGCTGCAGGAACCTAGGGAATGATTATTGGGGGGGGTTGATGCTCATCAAAATGGAAAGGGATTTGAGGGTAATCATGTTGGATGACCTAAAGGTGGCTAAACAATGTACCAAAGCTGTGAGGAGACCCAGTGGAATGCTGTGGTGCATAGGGAGAAATATTACCAGCAGAAGGAAGGAGGTGATGATGTCACTGTGTAGATCACTGGTGAGGCCTCGTTTGGAATATGGTGTCCAGTTCTGGAAGCCGCATTTCTGTCTTGCAAGTTGAAATCACAAATGGGTTAAATGGTTCTATTTTAGATTTCTATCCCTTTCCCCTACTTCTCCCACTGGTTAGCCTTATGGGATGCAACCAGAATATACCTTGGCTAGCATGATGAATGCACCTACACAAGCTGCTTCTCAGTCTACAGCACTGTCTTTTTAAAATGCTAACTTCTTGTTGAAAATATGGCAAAATTTTTCCATCCATGCTATTGCTAGACATACTGTAGCTAGCTTGGCTTGAGGAAGGGTGAACATGGTCAGGACCCCTTAGCAAATGAGATGCATATGCAGCAAATAAGTCCAGATGTGCTAACTTACCCTATAACTGCTAAATGTCAGTTTGCATTTTCTTCTTGAAACAGTTATTTTTGCATTTATGTTTATTTTAAAATATTTAATATTCTGACCATGTGGTTATGTCATGGACCATAACTGATCTCCCGCCTTAACCCCCCCTTGCTCCAACTTGCATAGAGGATAGTGGTTGTAGACAAATCTAATCATTTTGTGGCTGTGTTCTGGTGTGTGTGTGTGTGTGCTTTTGATTCAATTGCTTGTGTCTTGCATGGAAAACAGTGCTTGTAGACAATCTAATCATTTTGCAGCTGTGTTCTGCTGTGTGTGTGTGTGTGTGTGCGTATGTTCCTCTGAGGCTGTTCTTGCATCCTAGAAAAGGTACTTCCCCAGACGGAGCAGCAGTACATTGCATAGCAGATATAAAATGTCAATAAGCAGGTCATGCAACAGATGTGCTGAGCAGTTACTAAAGCAAGAAATATACAGCTGTCATTTTTTGCATCCTGTTCAAAATGTGTTTTTGCACCTGTGGTTCCAAATGGCATAGTCACTGTGCAAAATCTCTTTTCAGCTAATGAACTGATAGTGTCACTGTTCATGCGGTGGGGTCACAAAAAGCCCATGCTGAAAACTTGGAGTCAAAATACCAAGAAACGCCCAGGGCATTAGGGTTTCTGACCATAACACGCTGCACTGTAGGGACTGACAGGCATCAGGGGTGTGACTAGGGATTGTCAACAGTAGTGCTCAAAAGGCAGCCCTTTGCAGCTGCTTTTGGTGTTGGCTAACTCACCTTTATAAAGGCGAGCTATATACATTGCCCGGCCCCACTGTTTTGCTTTGTTGTCTCCTTTGATCACCATAGCAACTGGTGATGTTAGCACGATAACGCTACATAACTGTCGGCTCCAGCGAGCGGAGTCGAGCACGGAGCGGAGGCGACGTGGGCAGAGGCCAGCGGCGTCTGTCAGCTACCGTAGGCGGAAGAAGGTGGAAGGTGACTTTGTGTTTTCCAGACAATCAATACTATTCCTATACTCTATTGTAGCTTGTTTTAAGCTTTACTGTATTTTGTTCAACAGACAGCTTGAGAAGTCAAATACCTTCATAAACTGTAATATACCATCTTGAGTTAAACTTATTACGAAAAATATGGAAGATATTATCCAATAAACAAAGAGTGCTTTGGTTGCAGATGTCAATCCTGTAATATGTACTTAATATCTGAGATAAACAACTTCACCTTGCCCTTTACCTGTGTTAAATGTAAAGTTAACCATGATTTAACTGCCGAATTGGAATTGTTTAACAATAGGTTAAGCTTTTTAGAGACCAGCCAACAGGAAATGTCTAGTAGATTTAAAAATCAAATTAGTGATATTTCTCAACCCACCAAAGTACATGTGGTAGACAAAAGGCCCAAATGTCAGGGAAAAAAACTTAGACCATTATCAAAATGCCAGAAGGTAAACGAAATTATCACCACTTGTCAAGAACCCATTGAAATACCCCCTGCACAAAAAGAAAAGAAAAAAAGTTAGTGTTAAGAGAACAAGGGAAGAAGATCCATCTGATAATGCAGATGAAGATTGGTACACTTTACAAATTCAAAAAAATCCAAAAAAGGGCAGAAGAGCAGACCAATTTACAGTTTCTACTTTCAATTCCTTTGATCCCTTAACATATATCTCGGATACAGGCCATGATCCAGAAACAATAAGTGCCCCATTTCTGAAAATTTTGAAATATAGAAACCCAATATTTACTATAACAAATATGAATCTTTCAAATGCAGAGTTTAATTCTTCACCTCTTTTCCCAGCAATCTACAAAATGTTACTGACACCAGAGAGGCCAAAACATGACCAAGTTGATGTAAATCCTTGATTTCACTAGAAAATTGTGACAACTTGGGCCTAAATCAAGATGATGTTTGCAAAAAAAGACAGGTTATAGTGCTAGGAGACTCTATCATCAAACATATTTGCAACCCTGACAACACAAATAGAACTCTTTCAAGCTTCAGGAGTGCTGGCATTACTGACATCACAGAGATGTCCAGCAACATCTTACAAAACTCAGGTTTTAAACCTTTGGTAGTTCACATAGGAGCCAACAATGTTCTAAAGGATTCTTCTCAAAAACTAAAAGAAGATTATGTTGCATTAACAAATAAATTATTGGATTTAGGATGTGAGGTAGTCCTATCTGAAATCTTGCCTATTCCAAAAGCAAATCTTTCCCAACAATGTAAAATGAGAGAAATAAATAATTGGTTGAGATGTTGGTGTCTTAAACAAGATATACAATGTATAACTCACTGGGAGGACTTTTATGGTAAATCAAACCTCTATTGTTGGGACGGACTCCATCTCAGCAGGAGGGGTAGTAGGCTATTGGGTGAAAGCATAGTGCATTCTATCAATAGTTGTTTAAACTTCCAGCAAGGGGGGAGTTGTATGATCTAGATACAACTCTTGAACCTCAATTTTTCAGCTATTCTTCAAACCCTGCATCCATAATCAACCGTAAATTCCCCAAAACGAACACTACTGGTGTCATTTTTAAACCAAATATAAATATTATATTAACTAATGCCAGAAGTCTACGCAACAAAAAAGAAGAACTTACTTACATCCTTCAAGCACAAAAAATATCAATTTGTGGAGTTACTGAAACTTGGTATAAGGATGAAGACTGGAACACTGACATAAAGGGATATAGTAAGTTTTACAAAAACCGAAATGAAAATAAAAAGGGAGGAGGTGTTGTATTATACATTGATGAACACTTGAAAGCAAACACAATTAAAACTAAAACAAGTAATAATGAGAGCTTATGGGTCAAAATTTTTCTCCCCCATAGTCCACTAGTAAGTGGGCTAATATATAGATCTCCTAGTTTAACTAATGATGAAAATCAAAGTTTAATAGAAGACATATCTGAGGTACACATTGATACTCCCTATATACTGATGGGTGATTTCAATCTTCCAACTGTCAACTGGGACAATTATACATCAGCTTCAAATACTGAAAAGATGTTTATGGACACTTTTCTTGAATCTAACCTAGAACAAATAGTTAATAAACCTACCCGTGGTAACAATATCCTTGACATTGTACTCACCAATGTTAATGAGAAAATTGATAACATCAAAATACTTCCTCCTCTGAGTGATAGTGATCATTGCATGGTCAATTATGAATACATAGCAGATTTTCCAAGCACAAATGGCATTACTAAAATCAAAAACTTTAATAAAGCAAACTATATAAAAATAAATGATTTTTTATCTAAGTGGAATTGGGAGATGGAACTAAATAACCTAAATTTATTACACATTTGGGATTTAGTTAATAACAAAATCAATATTTGTCTCTCAAATTGGGTTCCTTATAGAATGAAGTACTGCAACAATAAACGTGTCCCTCTTTGGTGGTCCTCAAAAAGAAAACTATATAGAAAATATAAAAAAGTTAATTCCAACAGTCTCCTGGAAAAATACAAAATTGCAGCCAAAAAATTAAAACACATGATTAAATCATCTAAATCTAAAATTGAATTCAACTTAGTTACTAAAGTTAAATACAACAAAAAACAATTTTATAATTATATTGGTTCCATGAAAGAAAGAAATCATACAATTGGACCCTTTAACATCAATAATATACCTATTTTAGATGAAACAACTACTGCTTCAATTCTAAATGAGACATTTCTAAAAGTTTTCGAAACTAAGGAAGCTGCAAATACGCCTCTTCTAGTAAATAATTCTAGTTTTCCTGTTTTTACAAAAATGGAGGTTGCAAAACAAATTAAATCTTTAAAATCAAACAGCTCTCCTGGTCCTGATGATATTCCACCCAGATTTTTACAAAAAATTAGTCATTCAATTTCTGGTCCTCTAGCCGTGTTATTTAATTCATCAATCAGAGAAGGTAAAGTTATACAGGCTTGGAAGGAGGCTATAGTTACACCCATATATAAGGGTGGATCCAGACATGACCCTAACAATTATCGGCCCATAAGCCTGACTTCCATCATAGGCAAAATTATGGAAAGATTGCTTAAAGCCCATATTATAGATCATTTAGAAAGAAATAAAATAGTAGATATCTTTCAACACGGTTTTGTGACTGAAAGATCAGTTTTGACCAACCTACTACATTTTTTTGAACCAGTAAGCGCTGCCTTGGACTTGGGTATTCTGGTAGATGTAATATTTTTGGAATTTTTCCAAAGCTTTTGATAAAGTATCACATAAAGTCTTACTACAAGAATTGGTCAAAATTAAGTTGCAACCTAATATTATAAACTGGATACAGTCATGGTTGGAAAATAGAACTCAACAGGTATCAGTCAAGGGTCACCTGTCTGTGATGGGTGTGGTGACCAGTGGCGTTCCCCAGGGCTCCGTCCTGGGTCCGATACTGTTTAATATTATGGTCTCTACACTGCCTACTACTGATAAGATACGGGTCGCAAAATATGCTGATGACTGTAAAATGGGTAGTTTGGTAAGCACCTTTCATGGTAAATGCTCCATACAAAATCATTTAAACAACCTATCAAACTGGGCAAAGGCTTATGGTATGTTTTAATGTTGACAAATGTAAAGTCTTACATTTGGGCAAAATACCATCCCTTCAATTATTCCTTAAACAATGTTTATCTAAAAGTATTTTGGAAGAAAAGGAATTGGGTGTCATAATCTCAGATAATTTAACTTTCGAAAAATAATATAATTAAAGTTAAAATGTAATAAAATAATTGGCTCTATTTTAAGAAATATCAAAGTAGAGACTCCAAGGTTATTATGCCACTCTACACCAATCTGGTACGCCCTACTTGGAATACTGCTCTCAATTTTGTGCACTAACTTCTATAAGGTTTAAAACTCGCTGAGGGTGTTCAGCGAAATTCACTAAAAAGTATCATCTTTACATAGTAATAGTTACAAAGAATGATTAAAAACTTAACCTATTTTCTGTAAAATACAGACAAATAAGGGTGACTTAATATTGGTATATCAAACCTTAAAAATGATTATTTAAGAACCACAATTGGACTTACTACTGCCTCCAACGTCAAATCAACTAGGAGTCATGGTTATAAACTCATTGGAGAAAAATGTATATCCAGTAGAAGGAGTCTATTTTTCACACAGATAGTTGTGGGTTTGTGGAATAACTTACCTGTAAGTGTCGATAATAGTGATAATTTAAATACCTTTAAGCAAAGATTGGATAAACATATGGGAAACAAAAAATTTGATTTCCACCATAGGACATATGGGTGGCGAGCATACAATGGGCATCCTTACATATGTCTTCATTGCTCGTACACTTCTATGAACCTATGAACCTATTCCACCCCATCCCTACCCAGCAGCCAGTGACAGGTACCAAGGTGTGCCTTTGACTCTTCAGCCCCAAAGTTCACTCCATTCTCTTATACTGTACCCATTTCAGTGTATTTCCTTATGGAATGGGGTGAGTGTAAAGTTTGAAAACCCCAAGGCACACCTTTGTTTGTGTCTGCAGGGTAGGGTGAGGTGAAATGGTGTGAGCATTATGGGCAATGACCCAAAGGCGCACCCCAATGCCTGTCCATGTCTGCAAGTTGGGGGGGTTGGCATCACTTCAATACTTCACTGCCATTCCTATTCTGCCTGTCTGTCTGTCTGTCTCTCTCTCTCTCTCTCTCTCTCGCTCTATCTATATGTCTATGTAATTATCTAGCTTTCTATTAATTGCATATATCGCTATTTTTACGTATTTCTAAAGCAAACCTGCATATCACATTTGCCTGCATTCTGAACACATACTTATGAAACTGTGTATATTTGTACTCCACTTCTGCATAGACCTCATACTTTCCTAATAGTCTCATTATCCCATGCATAACTACCTTGTCTTATCAAAAGCGACCCCCTCTGAAAGTTACTATCACATTTTCTCTAACAGTCCATCATCATTACACCTGACTTCCTGACATCAACACATTGCTTAAATATAACTTACATCACCTCATGGACAAAAACCCTGTTTCTCTTAAAAAAAAACCAAAAGAAAAACTGTGTAAATAATCCCAAGGCTGAACATATGTCAGCCATTACTTTTTCATGTACTGACACCTTCTGTACTGTCATGGGGGTTGCATATGTTTCCCTTGATGCTTTGCATTATTGAGATATGTGCAATTGTGTTTTCTTTAAAATTTGGTTGTCTGGCCAATATCATCCAGGATAACACATAGCATTTGCTCTGGGGTTCTTTTGTAAGCTTCCTGTTCCTTCCATTAAAATGTACACCTCCATATAGTTTCCTAATAATGTGTATGCCTTCCTTAGAACAGAAACTAAAACAGATCTTACTACTTACAAATCATTGTGTTGTTTCTCCATACCTCCTTAGCAATTCCACACAACTTCACTAACTTCATTATGCAGCCGTGGTGGATCTGACCAGATTTTGTTTAATACTGTACTAGCCAAGTATTTATGTTTACGACTCCAGAGACTTGGTGTTTGGCCATAAAAGACCTTTGTGACCCAAACAGGGCAATATACTGCTTAACAATGTTATTTGACACCTTTTAGAACCTGGTGTAATGTACAATATACACACCTCTATGCCCCATTCAAAGCTTGAAACTAGCCTAATGTACTGTGGTCATCTTAGGTCCACCCCACTGACTTCATCACCAGTCCCCCCTCCCCCTTGTTCAACTGATGAGGAGGGCTACTGGATGATTGCCTCTTTCACATAAAGCTCTACACAACATGCCTGTGTGTATGGCCAGTGGCATGGAGACAAGGAGAAATAACAGAGGGTGTCTATAACTGTTAACATTTAGTAACCTTAAGTTGTGATTCAACTAACTAATACACCCCTGCCACATACACCATACAAGAAAACAGCCGGCATTGACAAATTTTTTTTTTTGAGGGCTGTGGGCAGAGCCTACAGCCCTATTGGGATCAGATTGTAGCTCTAAAAATGGCTGATCATGGAACTCCCATTTTGGACATTTGGAAGTATTCCTCTACAGCTGCAAAATAGTGCACTCCCCCTCTGATTTTTGCTATTTGCTGCTCTATATTAAAGGCATCTGAAGGGAAGGGGAATGCTACTGTATTGTACCGCCAAACTTCTCAGGATATTAACAAAAAAATATTTTTAAACTGCTGTTTCTATCATCTGTCCAGCTCAGTCTAACAGATTTATTATATTTCTTTCAACAACCTAGTGGTTAACTCATTATCTGTTGTACTGGAATTTATTGAAGCTCTGAAACAGTCAGACAGACTACAGTGTCAGATTACTGACAGTGCAGCTGCAGCTTTGTTAGCTCTCTCATTCCTATGGGCATTTATTGGGATCTGAGACCATTTTCTTCTGTGTTTTGTTTTATATTTTTCTATTTAACCTTTGTATATTTGCTGTCTAGTGCTAGTGAAAGGTGGGGACTTACAACACCTTTGTTTATCCACAGAATCCGGTTCAGTGCTGACTTTTCTTCTCAATGCTCATACAAGGTACAGTTGAGATAGCACTAGAAGGTAAACTAAAGCTCTTTGTTTATTCACAGGGACAGGTACTGTGCAGGGTCCCCCCCCCCACTCACCCACTGTGATGAATATAGTGCTTATAAAAAGTAGATAAAGTCCTCAGTTTATCCACAGGCACTGTACCATGTGGGACAGGCTCAGTGCAAACTTACCTACACTGAGATGGATTTAGTGCTGGTAACAGGTGAGGGACTGACACTACTTGGGCTTTAAACCCTTGGCTAATCTACAGGGACAGCTATAGTGTGGGGGCAGGGTAAGTGCTTGGTTTACACACTGTCTGCATTTAGTCCTGGTGAATGGTGAGACTGCCCGAACTGGGGAGTATAGCATTTTGTTTATCTACAGTGACAGGTTGCATACACACACACACACACACACACACACACACACACAAACACACACACAACATGTACTCTGACTAAATAAATTCAAGAGGACTGAATTAGCAGCATGCCAGTTTTTGATGATTGTGACTGAAAAGCACTATATGGTGGCAACAAGAAAATAATTAAGATAACACTAGTCGGTAAACTAAAGTTCTTTGTTTATCCACAGGGACAGGTATTGTGCAGTCCTCCCCCACTCACCTACTATGATGAATTTAGTGCAGCCCCCCCCCATGATGAATTTAGTACTGGTAAAAAGTAGATAAAGCCCTCAGTTTATCCACAGGTACAGTACCATATGGGGCAGGCTCAGTGCAAATTTACCCACACTGTGATGGATTTAGTGCTGGTAAGAGGTAAGGGACTGACACCACTTGGGCTTTAAACCCTTGGATAATCTACAGAGACAGCTACAGTGTGGAGGCAGGGTAAGTGCTTGGTTTCCACACTATCTGCATCTAGTCCTGGTGAATGGTGAGAGACTGCCAGAACTGGGGACTGTAGGATTTTGTTTATCTACAGTGACAGGCTGCATACACACACACACACACACACACACACACCAGCATGTACTCTGACTATATAAATTCAAGAGGACTGAATTAGCAGCATGCCAGTTTTTGATGATTGTAATTGAACAGCACTATACGGCACCAATAAGAAAATAATAAATTGCTATCGGAAATGTTTTTCCAAAATAATATTTTAATGAAAGTATGGAAACATTTTTTAATAAAAGATGTTTTCCATATTTGACCATTGCTTCTTAATAGTCATATAATATTACTTCAATATGTAGTGTGCATTTTAAATATTTAACTTGTAAATACTGTTTATACTTGTTGTCATGACAATGTCATGTACAACAGCAAAAATAATCTCTTCCAAAATAAAAACTCAGAAAGGGAATGTGATTGTATTGGAGATAGAGATATTGTAAATTTACAGTTTGCCAGTGATGATGGTAAAAATCTGGAAATGTCACACTTCCTTAAGCTTTGCAAAGTTCCCCAACCTCATACCAAGTTCGTTACCAATTTCTGAATATTTAAAAATAGTGCATTTGCTCTGTGAGATCACCTTTCGGGACAAGTGAACAAAAATCACACTGGCACTCTTTATGAGGAGGGGTCCCAAAAAGGCCATGTTGAAAATTTGGTGCAATACCTCCAAAAAATGGCCAAGTTACACCTGGGCATTGTATAATTTCTATGCACATTTGTAACTTTGGTCGTTTGGTAGCTCTTCACAGCCCTATTGGCTCTGGCTAGAGTTTGTTTCTTGAAGCTGGCAATCTAGCAGTTGCTCTTCAGTGTATACTGGCTCTACACTAGCAGATACCCGAGTTTCATTTTCAACTGACTCTATTTTTCTCCATTTCACACTCAGTGCTCCTTCGTGCATATTCACCCGCTGTGTTTTTTTTAACCTGCATGATATGCATGTAGGTTGACTCACATCCATAGCCTCTGTAGTATCCATTGTTTTAGGTCCTTTCTTGCTGCTGTGTGATGTTTCCACATCACTGACATCTGCTTCCTGGATTTCCTCCACTTTGCTTTTGTCTTTTTTTTTGCTTCCAAGTTACCTAGAGTGGGGAGGGAAGCAAACTCCTCCACTCTGGACTCCATGTCACCCTCCTCCTCTCCCGGCTCCTCCATCCTCCAACAGGAAGCGCACAGGACCCCCTGCAGGAAGAGCGGGGGGGTTCCCTTGTGCCACCTCCCCATCCATAACACAGGTCTGTGTAACCCACTTCCCAGGACACACTTGGAAACAAGCTATCACAGCTTAATGTGCCTTTCTGGGTTAAAATTGCAAATGAATAAATTATAAGGCTAGAATATACTGAGGTGTAGTGGTTGATATCTTAATCACATCAAGGAAACATTCAACCTTAGCAGTTTATGATACAGTGTAGTTAACATTTTTCCTCATGGCCACTTGGGGGGGTGTTACCTAGGAAGGTATCTGTTCCCCAGATATTGGATTTCCTTCAGGAGGGGACACACAAAGGCTTGGCCCTCAGCACATTGTGGGTACAAG
This sequence comes from Neoceratodus forsteri, assembly GCA_016271365.2. Taxonomy (NCBI): domain Eukaryota; kingdom Metazoa; phylum Chordata; order Ceratodontiformes; family Ceratodontidae; genus Neoceratodus; species Neoceratodus forsteri. Next base: position 445,618,502 of record CM057452.1, read on the forward strand.
TCTCAGTTTTGGGTAAAGTTCTCTGTCCATGTGAGAGACATTTACTTTTATTTATTTATTTCATTTTTGTTTACCGGCTAGTTGCACTAGCCATAGAAATGACAATTTTCAGGCACGACCTGGGAGGTTACAGAGTGGAATTACATAAAACACATACACAAAACAAGGTTTTACAGTAAAAATACAAGCAATGTACAAAACAATGTGATTCATGTCAAAACATGTGATAAGGCAGTTTGTTGGCAGGTGCAGAACATAGATCACATATTTGCAAGGAATTATCATGATGAAAAGTTCAGCAAGAGGTTCACTGAAAACAAACAACCACATACTTGCAAGGAACTATCAGATATAATGAGCTGGGAAAATTACAAAATAACATATGGTAGGCAGATCCTTAAGGGAGAAATACATTCACATGGTTTGGGAGATAGGTCACAGAGTATTGCAAGTAGAAACATAGAAACAGAATTTGATGGCAGATAAGGACCACTTGGCCCACCTAATCTGCCCATTTCCCTACCTAATGGGTAAGCAGCAGATCCTAGTTAACCAACAGCTTACTTCCTCCTACCCCCCACTAGAATTGCCTTATGTGTGTCCCATGCATTCTTGATTTCCCCCACATTTTTTGACTCTACGACCTCCTCAGGAAGGCCATTCCATGCATCTACAACCCTCTCTGTGAAGAAATACTTCCTCACATTACCTCTGAACCGTCCCCTCTCTATTTTCAAATTGTGCCCCCTTGATCTTGCACATCTCTTTTTTTTAAAGATGCTACCCTCTTGGACTTTGTTGATTCCCTTGAGGTAGTTTAAAGTTTCTATCATGTCCCCCCTCTCTCTCTCCTTTCCTTGAGGCTATACATCTTAAGCTCCTTTAGTCTTTCTTCATATGTCTTCTGGTGCAGACCCTGCACCATTTTGGTTGCCCTCCACTGGACAGCCTCCACCCTGTCTATGTCTTTGTAGAGATGGGGTCTCCAGAACTGTACACAATACACCAGACGTGGTCTTACCAACTGTCTGTACAGAAGGCCAACAACTTCCTGTTTTCTACTGGTGATGCCTCTCCCCATGCATCCCAATATCCCCCCAGTGCTCCTTACTGCCTTGTCACATTGCTGACCCACCTTTAGGTCATCTGATATGACTACCCCCAGGTCCCTTTCCATTTTTGTTGTTGTCAGTATCTCACCCCCCATTGTGTACTCTTCCCCTGGGTTTTTGTTTCCCAGGTGCATTACTTTGCACTTCTTTGCGTTTAATCTGAGCTGCCCTACATTTTGACCATTCCTCCAACCTTGTGAAGTCCATTTTCATCCTTTCCATCCCACCTTGTGTATCAACCCTGTTGCAGATCTTTGTGTCATCTACAAGAGACATACTTTCCCTTCCAGGCCCTCTGCAATGTCACTTATAAACAGGGCCCCTGGTGTTCTGCGGCAGAATTTTCTGCTTTCTGCGGCAGGGCTCCTTGACTTCTGTGGCAGCATTTTCTGATTTCTGTGGCATGATTTATTCATTTCTCTGGCAGAATGCAGTCCTGTCATTGGCTAAATATGATGTGATGTCATTGATGACATCATATGCTAAGCATAGAGGAGGGGCTTCAGGATAAATGAGGTGGGAAAGAAAGCCTGACACTATGGAAAAACAGTGTATTTATATGAAAATTCACCCAAAAACAATGAATTCTGCAGCACTATATATATTCTGCAGCATGATGCAAATTCTGCGGCAAATTCTGCAACCACAGAACCACAGGATTCCAGGGGCCTTGCTTATAAAGACATTAAAAAGGACCAGCCCCAGTACTGAACCCTGTGATACCCCACTAGTAACCCCCTTTTATTCACTATGGATTCCATTTACTATTACCCACTATGTCCTGTTGTCCAGCCAGTGTTTTACCCAGGCTACCACCCTGGGACCCACTCCCAGGCTGGCTAATTTGTTTATTAATCTTTTGTGCAGGACTGTGTCAAATGCCTTGCTAAAGTCTAGGTAGGCCATGTCCACAGCCCCTCCCTGATCTACTACTTTGGTCACCCAGTCAAAGAAATCAATTAGATTTGTCTGACGTGACCTTTCTGCCATGAATCCATGCTGCCTTGGGTCCTGTGCCCCACGGGCCTCTAGGTACATAACAGTTCTTTCCTTCAGAAATGATTCCATCATTTTCCCTACCACTAAGGTCAAACTGATAGGTCTGTAGTTTTCTGCCTCTGTCTTGCTCCCACTTTTGTGAAGGGAAATCACATCCGCCCTCCTCCAGTTCTCAGGTACCACACCATCCTCCCATGATTTATTAAAAAGGGTAGTCAGTGGTGTTACTAGTTCTTCTCTTAGTTCTTTTAGAATTCTGGAGTGAATCCCATCAGGCCCCATTGCTTTATCTACCTTGAGTTTTTTTTTTTAGTTGTTTTTAACCAGGTATAGCACACTAAGCTGAAAGCTTTTTTACAGGAGCGACTTGGGAGCACAAGGAGATTAAGTGACTTGTTCAGGGTTACACAGTATGCAAGTGGAAGCTGTGAGATTCAAACCCAGGTCTGGTATGCTGGATGTCACCAGATTTGCAGCTCAGAGCCTTAGACCACTGTGCTATACTGCCTCCTGTTTTAAGAGTTCTTTCAGAACCCTTTCTTCTGTGAAAGGACTAATATCAACCCCCCCTATCCAGAGTGCTTCTATTGACTGGATTAGGTATCTCCCCTTGCTTTTCCATTGTGAATACTGAACAGAAATATTCATTCAGTATCCCTGCTTTTCACTGTCGCTCTCTGCCCAACCACCTTCCTCTTTATTCAACCTCAGTATCCTGCCTTAGTCTTTCTTTGTTCCTAATGTACCTATAAAAGGTTTTATCCCCTTCTTAACCGAGTTGGTTATCTTTTCCTTGGTTTTGGCCTTTGCTATTCTGACTGCCTTCCCCACTTCCTTCTGCTTTAACTGGTACAGCTCTCTGTCCTGCTCCTTCTGTGTTTCCTTAAACTTCTTGAATGCTATCTTTTTCTCCCTTACCTTCCCCACCACTTCTTCTGAGAATCATAGTAATTTTTTCTTTCATTTTAATTTGTTTATTTGCTTCACACAAAGTCTTGTTGCTTCTGTGATGGCGGTTTTGATGTTTCCCCATTGTTGCTCCACCCCACCTTTTTGCCTTTTTGCTAGTGCTTTTCTGAGGCACTCTCCCATTTTGACAAAGTTAGCCCTCCTGAAGTCCAGTACCTTCACTTTTGTATGGCTTGACTCTACAACTAAGTTTATCTTGATCCACACTGTTTGGTGGTCGCTTGTTCCCAGATGGCTACCCTCTTCAAGATCGAAGATCCTATCTCCATTCCCATTTGAGAGTACCAGGTCTAAGATTGCTCCCTCCCGAGTGGGTTCCAAAACTAGCTGTCTGAGGCATGCCCCCTGTAGGGCATCGAGAATGGCTCAACTCTTGGATGTGGCTGCAGCAAAGGTGTTCCAGTTAACATCTGGCATATTCAGGTCCCCCATCAGAAATATCTCCCCTTTCTCTGCCATCCCAAGGATGCCTTCTATCATTTCCTTGTCCATTTCCTCCCCTGAGATGGGGGTCTGTATACAACCCCTGTGCGGTTTGTGGTGCCATTTCCAGTCTCCAGGGTGACCCACAGTGCCTCCTCTCCTTCCTGTTTACCCTTTAGTTCTGTTGCTTTGATCCCTTCCCTTACATAGAGAGCTACTCCTCCTCCTCTTCTTGCCTCCCTGTCCCTCCTGTAGATTGTGTACTCTGGTATGTTGACATCCCAGTCATGGTTCTCTGTGTACCATGGTTCTTTGACAGCCATGATATCCAGGAATCCCTCTTCCATCGAGGCCACCATTTCGGGGAGCTTTTTACCTAGACTATGGGCATTGGTACTCATTGCCCTCCATTTTTTTATGGCTTTATTTCTTTTTGCCACATCCCTGTCCTTACTGCCTTTGTCTTTTTCTCCATTTACCCCTGCCCTTCTCTATATCGACTGCTCTATCTTGGTGTTTACCTCACTAACTACCCTGATTTTTTGGTGGGGGCTAGGATGTCCCTTCTCCTTTTCAGTGCCTCCCCCCTTGGCTAGTTTAAATGCTTGCCAATGAAGCATTTAAACCTATCACCTAGGATCCTGGTTCCCCTCCTGGATAGATGCAGACTATTGCACCTGTATAGGCCTGTATCCCTCCAGGTGGAGCCCCAGTCCCCAATGAAGCCAAATCCCTGAGCTCTGCACTAGTTTTTCAACCAGTCATTGAATCCCATGGTGCGGAGTATCCTAGCCTCATCCATGCCATAGACAGGTAGCACTTCCGAGAAAGTTACTATGTGTGCTACATGTCTAAGGCCCCTCCCCAACTCCACAAACTCCTGTTGTACTGCTCAGATCCCATTCTCAGCCAGTTCATTTGTCCCTAGGTGGATAATGACATCCAGCTCACTCCCTCTTGCAGCTGCTCCCATGATCCTGAGGATTCGTTTTCTGTCCCTCCAAGCCATGGCGCCGGGCAGGCACCTTTTTGGCAATGATTACAAAGATCTAAGGAGTAGAAAATTAGTTATAGTAGGACAGGGCAGGGGTTTGAGATAACAAGCCAAAGAGGAGAAGCACATCAGGTTGGGAGGGGAGACAAGTAGACAGGCAGGGGGAGGATTAAGTGCAAGGCATTCGGCAGAGACATCCTCTAGGTTTGTACTTTGACAGGAGATAGTGGGAGGGCGCAGGTGTATGAGGGCAAACAGGTAGCGTGACACCACAGCAGTTCTTTATATGCTTCAAAGTTTTATTATATAACAGATAATTTCTTTATATTAGCAGGATGCATATTCTTACAATGATCATCAGTGGTGCTCCAAACAGTCTGAGGAAAGTCATTATACAGCAGGCTTCTTCATCCATTAACAGTATTTCCAAGCTTCATTCACATTTTATCTCATAGAAATTGGACCTACACCTTTATTCTTCCATCTGGTACAAGATATGCATACAGTCTCACTCCTCAGAGCACTTCGCAATGGCACTTTTACAGCATTCCCTGGAGTTCACCTCCAGACCCAAAGTCAATCTAAACTAACTGAACCATAAGTTCCACGTTTATACCCAGAAGGGGTCGGGTGACCTTAAAACTCCACCCCTACCTGTGGTCTTTAACTATATTTCTTTATGCACTACATATTTATTTTATTTAAAGTAGTAATACCCCTTTAAATTCATGTACAAACATACTTTCCAGCTTTCGAGTAATTTAAACCTCTTTTAAGCGTTTTAAACTTTAATTCTGGTAACAGGGAAGCACCACCCCTTTTCCCACACTATTTAGTGTGCACAGGATGGCCGGCGGACTCTTAAGAGCAAGATAACACAGAGAGACCTCTGAAGGCAATCCCAGATGCCGAACAAAATAGAAAAACCCTCGTCTACAATAAACACCCCAAATACAACCCAAAACTCCATCACCTCACTTCTCCAAGGTATGTGCTGCTCATACAGGGGGTTTTGTAGTCATATGAATACGATTGTAAGGGAACGAGGAAAAAGAATAACTTTTAGAATAACTTCTCAACTGTGCGCAAACTCGCACAGTAATTTCACCGGCACTTATATTACCATACTGAACCTCAACAGCGTTTCTATGTACAAACAACTACATTTCTCTATACCGTTACTAATAGTATTTAATGGGAAAAAACTAAAGGATTGGGAAATTGTTTTCATATTTTCAGAGTCTCTAAAAAGGTACTTTCTTTTACGGGTGGTATTAAATCATCTGAATCCTAAACACAGCACCCTGAGCTTTTTCTACATCGCCCTCGAAAGTGCAACAACTTAATTCCTGTATTTACTAAAGAAACTAAAACAATATAAATAGTGCCCTGAAAAGAGACTCTTAACAGGAGATGAGGGCACAAAGGAAAACCAGCAGGTTCTCTATTATGAAGCTTGCAAAGCACAAGCCAACCCATTTCCCGTCGGCTGACATGTCAGCCCGTCGGCAAATATTTCAGTTTGCCCTTTTTATCTAGGAGCTAACAGGACTCCCTGCTATCTGCAGCCTTTTCAAGGGAAAGTTCCTCCACTTGAACAGACAAAAATAATCATTACAGCCCAACTCTACACATACATTAAATTCTAGGGCAGCTGTATTTAAACGAATAAAACTAAGCTGACGGCTGAACACCCCCACCACTAAAATGGGGCTAATTCTAAAAGGCAACCACAATCTCCTTACAAAAACAAGTATCCACGGCTTTCAGGAGGACATTTACTTCTAGGATACAAAGGGAAAACACTGTCCCTAAACACAAAAGAAAACCGGACATTTTTAAGCTGCACGAACATGCGTACGATCGCACAGTCGCGACGCTGTACCGACCGTTCAGACAACGATCTTGAATATCTACTAGCAGGGTCCAAACCATTTGAAATCTTCTCCTAACACTCCCCAAGAACCACACAAAGGGGAAATATCCTACAAATAAAAAGAAGCAATGTGACCAGCTCCCATTTCAACTTAACTTTCTCTCTTAAAGGAAGATCAGTCAAACACTCCAATACAAAAAGACAACAGACATCTAGCCCCATATATTTTTTTATCTCATCTCACAGAGCCACTCTGTGACAGAGATACAGTATTTTTTAGAGCTTTGAGTAGTAAAAAGCCAGTCTATACTGTAGATCTCACTCCCCTGAAGAAGCCACTTTGGGTAGTGATATGTAGGGGCTGTTTTCTCAGTGTTCCTTTTATGTACCTACAATAAATTCATATTTTTGCCTCTGGTGTTGTGTACACTGTTTTTCCTAGCTTGATCAGTTATCTTGTACAGCGGCACATTAGGGAGACAGGTGTGCTCTCCCTCCTTTTTTATTTTCCGACCCTCCATTTAAGCCTCTGTCACAAATTTCAACAAACATTTTCCATCAAGGCATGTTTTCTAGTAGCAATCTGATCTGTTAGACAGACAGAAGAGCTGTAGGCAATCACCTGCAAGGAACCATATCTGATCCTTCATCAGAATAAGATAGTGTTATGTTCCCTTCCTCCCTCCCTCCCTTCCTTCCTTCCTCCCTCCCTTCCTTCCTTCTCAGTTTCATGACTGGATACTCAGACTTCTGCTGGTGCAGTCTTCGGGCATAAGGTGCTTCAACTGGCAGTAAAGCATTAGGCAACTAAAACTGAAAGAATATTCTTTCCTGAATACTTTTGGTGGGTACTGCTTATTAGAATCCCATCAGTAAATGACTAGCTCAGTGAAATGTGGAATGATACCGAAAGAAGAAATTCTAGCGTTAGTTCCATCATTGTCACTGGGACCCACCCTAGAGTTTAGATTTGATTGGATTTCATAAATTTCTTACCTGGCAAATCAATACTATTTGTTTCAAGCACATATTGTTTAGTGTATTGTTCTTTTACTCTGAGTTCTCTGATGAGAGTTAAGTGCTGAAGCTGCAGTTGCAGAAATAATATGGGAGAAGTTGAAGCAATCACAAATATTTAAATTACACAAGATATAATGGAGAGTCGATGCTGTCTAGGTTTTAGCTTTAATATATTTTCTATATTTTTAAGCAGTGTACAGTATATATAATGTATGGTAGAACATTGTTATCTACCAGAATCTATCTTTTCCCATGGTTGTTATGCCATCGATGTGACGTCACTTTGTTGTTAACCCATCGAAGGTACGTCACATCGCTGGTATAACAACCAGGATCGATCTGTGCATGCTTGGTAGAGGAAGCGAGTGGCTCCCCGAAACAGCTGTGGCAGTGAGAACTTGACCTGCGGTGGCATAAATTACTTTCAGTTAAGGTACCGGCTTCTTTTCTTCGTTCTTTATGGCAGCCATACACTATAAAATACAAAGTATGAGGTCCCGATCGGTGACCAACTTGTTAACGGTCTCGAGGTTGCCATGGCGACATAAACCTCTTGAGCTTCGCTCTCGAGGTTTACACGATCGCCATGTCAACCTCTTGACAGTTAACAAGTAGGTTACCGATCGGGTCCCATACATTATCCTCTATGTTAACCATGACTTGATTATGTTGTATGGCTCTAAGAGGCTTATGAACGAACATTCTAAACAACTAGCAAAGAATGCCATGAAGCTAAGGGTTCCATGATGATGTCACAGCTTTGGTATGTGTTTGCTCCTAGTAGGTGAGCATGTATTGCCCAGCAATAACTAACTAGCTCAGGAACAATGTTGGAAACTAACAAAAAATAAATTCATACAAACAAAGGAGAGAAATAAGTAAATGCATTAGTTGGCACTTGAACCCAGGCCACTCAAAATACCGTTCTGGTTGTACTACCAGCTGTGCCACAAAGGCAACTGGAAACTGGCATGTCCTGAGGCACCTTACTCTTTCTCTAATGCACAGCCTGGTGCTACACAAATAATTACATTTTCAATCACAAGAGTGTGGTGTGCCTATTTATGGAACTCATATGAGCAAATGAGAGAAAGAAATAAATGCCTTGGTGGGGACTTGAACCCAGGCCCCCCAGAAATACCATTCTGGTTATGCTACCAGCTGCGCCACCAAGGCAGCTGGAAACTGGTATGTCCTTGGGCACCTTACATTTTGGGTGGCCTGACATGTACACAGCACTCTTGTGAATGAAAATGCAATTATCTGTGCACCACCAGGTTGTGCATTAGAGAAAGAGCAAGGTGCCTCAGGACATCCCAGTTTCCAATTGCCTTGGTGGTGCAGCTGGTAGCACAACCAGAACAGTATTTTGGTCAGTTTGGGTTCAAGTCTCAGCTAAGGCACTTATTTCTTTCTTTCCTTTGTTCATATGAGTTCCATAAATATGTACACTACACTGTTGTGATTAAAAATTAAAAAAAAGAAATTGCAGTAAGTGTGATAGAATTTCTTCACCACCTGCTCTATGCTTACACTGACTAACTTCCAGGGTCGGACTGGGGTACCAAGGGCCCACCTGGAAAGAAGATGCAAGGGCCCACCTGGAAAATCAATAGAGAAGGGCCCAGGTTGACACACTCATATCAATATTCCACTTCAATCTAATACATTAGCTCTGTGTTTGCATCTTACATTTATCAACAGTGTCCCATATACCCCATTTAATTAGAAAAAAGAAGACAAATGCAAAAGTTTTCAGAGTTCAGAAGGTAACCACTTACCCAACTGATAGGGGCCCACCTGGAAATTTCCAGGTATCCAGGTGGGCCAGTCTGACCCTGCTAACTTCCTCCTGTTACCCTGGTATTAATGTTGCCACTCTATGTGAACAGAATGTTAGTACTCACTTTATTTTTTCTCTGAATGTAGTCAAATGTTTCAGTCATGCCTTCTTCTGTCTTCTAGTCTCCAGAGAGTAAATGTTGAGGCTGTTCAGCCTCTGCTTGTATGTCTTACCCTGCTTTTAATTTTTTATTTTATTCTTGTTAACCGGGTAAGGCCCACTAAGCATAAGTTTGATAGAATTTTTCCACCACCCACTCTATGCCTACTCCCACTGATTTCCTCCTGTTACCCCCAGTATTAATGTTGCCACTCTCTGTGAACAGACTGCTAGTACCCACTTTATTCTTTCCCTGCATGTAGTCAAATATTTCAATCAAACCTTCCTCTAACTCCTAGCCTTCAGGGAGTACATGTTGAGGCTCGCCAGTCTCTGCTCATATGTCTTACCCTGCTTTTAATTTTATTCTTTGTTAACCAGGTAAGACCCACTAGGCACAAGTGCCTGTTCTCAGGGGTGACCCACAAGCACTGGGGTGGTTAAGTGACTTGCTCAGATTTACACAGTGTGCAAGTAGAGATTGTGGGAATCAAACCCAGCTCTGCTGGATGTATCAGGCTCATTCACAGCTCATTACTCTAACTTCTAGGCTATACTGCCAGTCCAATGGACCTGTATTATTTTGATCACCCTTCTCTGATCTGACTCCAATCATTTACATCTTTCCAAAGGTGGGGGTTGCAGAATTACTCACTGTACTCAAGGTACAGTAGCATTAGAATTTTGTACAGGCGCAAAATTACCTCTTTTCTCCTGCAGCTGAACCCCCTTCCAATGCTTCCCACCATTCTGTTTGCTTACCCCATCACTTTATTACATTAAGCTTATGATTTGAGGTTGTTGGAAATCACCAGTCCCAGATCCCTTTCCTCCTTCATTACAGCAACCATTACGCCTCTGAAACCATGTTCAACCCTTGGGTTTCTGATGCCTCTGGGCATGGTCTTATACTTTCTGGCACTGAAGCACAGCTGCCAGACCCCTGACCATTTCTCAAGTTTCTCATGTCTTTCTTCATCTTATGGATACCCACTTCACAATCTAACCTGCCACAGAGCTTGGAATCATTTACAAAGAGACAGCTTTCATCACTGATACACTCCTCTGTGTCACTGATGAAGATTTTAGAGAGTACCGGTCCAAGCACCAACCTCCATGGGACTCCACTAGTGACCTCCCTCATTCTAAAGTACTCACCATTTACCACTACACTCCGTATGCTCACCCTTAGTCACATAAAGGCTCACTGTGTTAGTTTGTCCCCCACCCTGAGATCTCCTAGTTTCTTAGCCACCCATAAGGAACCAAATCAAACACCTTGCTAAAGTTCAGACATAGTACTGTATATCAACCACCTGGCCTTAATCAACAGCCTTCATCACCCAGCTGAAGAAGTCAATCAGGTTTGCCTGGCAAGATCTGCCTGACACAAACTTGTGTTGTCTTCTGTCCTGTAGCCCATTTACAACCAGAAACTCCACTAGCCTTTCTTTAATAATAGAATTCAGAAGTTTGCTCACTACTGAGATCAAAATGACCAGTCAAAGTCTAGCTTAGAGGGTATATCATAAGTACAGCATCAGTCATGATAAAAGAGAGACTAAAGAAAACTAAGAAGCTACTAAACACACATAAAGAAATGGAAGGGAAATTACTGAATGACGACAGTATGGAAAATTGAGTACTTCATCCAAGCATAAATCTGAATATTATGAGGTAATTAGAATTGAGGCTGAGTATTCTATTAGGAAATCTAGGCTTAATTATATAGAGTCTGTCCTGAAGGCTACAAAAATCTTAGACATTAGAATTAAACAAAATAGTAGCACCAATGATATAGCAATGGTCAGAGGGCGAGATAGCAATAATATTATATGGCTTGTTGTTTACTGCTGTTTGCTGTTCTGTGCATACTAAAAAAATCATGCATAGAACACCAAATACATTCGACTGGTAACCCACTTGTTATACTATTTTTTTAACCCCTGTTGTGAGTGACTACCATCATTCTGAGGTTTGCCTGAGTCCCGTTGATATTTTGTAAACCCTTTTCCACCAGGTTTTCACACTTTTCATGCTTGCTACCTTGCAGCAAAATAACTGACTGAAATCTTGCAGGTCACCATGTGAGATCACCGGGCTAATCTGTCTTGCATGTGCAATCCTTCTCTTTAACTGGCACCAACCACATTGCAGCAGGCAGTACTCTCAGTGGTGATGCAATTCCAGTCATCCCTGCTGCCCTTGAAGACTTGATAATGGACTTAAAAATGCCCCCATGTTCCCAATATCGTTGATGCACACTGCAAGAACATTGCTGTCTAAGACAGCATGGGTAAGCTATCAGTCTACAACTTTTATTTTAAAGTAAACTGTGCCAGGAACATTTTAAGTGTCACATGAACTCAGTTGAGTGGATAAAACTGAAGAACTTAGCAGTCAGAGCTTTACTGTAAATAGAAATATGCCTGGCAAAGAACTGGTGATGCATACAGTTTAATTGCATAGAAATACTTAGAACTGAAGTGGACAAGTGTAGTTTGGGCTTCGAATTGACTGAATAATATGGCCTAGTAAATTATGTAACATGCTTGAAAAAGGGGAACAAAGCTAACTGATTTAATATTATTGCTTTTGGCTCTGTGGTTTGCCAGCCCTATTTGCTGTACATAAAAGTGAGAGGCACACTGTTAATATCTCAGCTATTTTTATGTGCTGCCTGATTGCTACAGTATACTGTGAAAAAGGGGAAATTCAAAACAGTCTAAGTGAAATCCAAATGAAAACAGTTGCCCATGGATCTTTGTCTGGGAAATTTAAGTACGAGCATACGAAAAGAGCCAGCAGAAGAAGACCACCTTGTCTATTGGGTCTGCTCAGTAAGTGATACAAGGTCTAGCCTTATAACTTATGCTAATGATCCTGCCCCCCCAACCACCTCTCCTTCTTCCCCCTTTCCCCTTCCATGGCCCCATGGGTTCCCTTTGTTCATTTCTCAGGCTCTCTTAAATGCCCCCACCATACTTGCTGATACCACCTCCTCTGGTAGCTCATGCCAGGCAGACACCACCCTCTCCATATAGAAATGCTTCCTTATGTCCCTCCTAAGTCTCCCCCTCACCAGCTTTAGGCTGTGCCCCTAGTGGTGCTGTTGTCACTCATTTTAAAGAGACCCTCCTTTATCACTCTGTTAATTCCCTTCATGTATTTGAAGGTCTCTATCATATCACCCCTCTGCCTCCTCTCCTCCAGGGAAGGGAGTACATCCCCAGGGCTCCCAGTCTTTCCTCATAGGACTTATCCTGTAGCCCCTCGATCATCTTGGTTGCTCTCCTCTGGACCCGCTCATGCATGCTGATGTCCATCTTAAGGTAAGGATGCCAGTACCTCACCCCATATTCTAAATGTTGTCTCACTGATGACCTGTAAAGTGGTAAAACAACCTCGCTCTGTCTACTACTGAATCCCCTTGCAATACACCGCAGCATCCTGTTATCTTTCATGACTGCCCTTTTACACTGAGAGGTGTGTTTCAGGTCACTTGTAATCACTACCCCTAGATCCTTTTCCTCTTTGGAAGCAGTTACCTGAACCCCTCATATGTAATACTCCACCCTAGGATTCTTGGCCCCTATGTGCATCACGTTGCACTTTTTGGCATTGAAACCAAGTAGCCAGATTCCTGACAATCTCTCTAGTCTGGCGAGGTCCTCCCTCAGGTCCTGTACCCCTCCTTGGTGTCCACGTTTCTACAGAGTTTAGTATCATCCACAGACAAGCACATTTTGCCTTTAATGCCTTCCCCTATGTCACTGATGAAGACATTGAACAACACCAGCCCCAGCAATTACTTTCCCCCAACCAGTACTCTTTGGGTTCTGCCACTCAACCAGTTTTCAAACAATCTTACCATATTGTCCCCCAACCCTAGATCCCTCAGTTTTATTACCAACCCTTTGTGTGGTACAGAATTGAAAGCCTTGCTCAAGTTCAGGTATATGATGTCTACTGCCTGGCCCCTGTCCACTGCCCTCATGATCTAGTTGAAGAAATTGATCAGGTTTGTTTGACATGATCTGCCCTCCACAAACCAATGCTGCCTTTCATTCTGTAGACCATTATCTTCTATGTACCTCACCAGCCTTTTCTTTATTATGGTCACCATGAGTTTACATACTATTGAGGTCAGGCTGACTGGCTTATAGTTACTGGGTCATCCTTGGGTCCACTCTTGTGGAGTGATACCACATGTGCTGTCCTCTACTCCAGTGGCACCACTCCTGGCTCCAGAGATCTATTGAATAGAACAGCCATCAGCCCTGCCAGATCCTCCACTAATTCTTTCAGCACCTTGGTATGTATTTTGTCTGGCCCCAGGGACTTTTTCACCCTCAGGGTCATCAGCCCCATAATCACTCTTTCAGTTCCAATTTCTCCTAGGCCTCCCATCCCCTCCCTCCTTCTCCCTGCATGTGGCACCGGTCCATCCTTTTTCTTTGTAAAGATGTGCTTTGCTGATCAAGTAGTTATTGCCCTCTCTGCTAAATTTTCAGGCAACAGCTGCATTTCTGTCATTGACAACTCTAGAAAGCTTCTAAAATCTCATTCCATCACAACGGGCTATAATTTACTGTGGTGTTAAATGAGAAGAAAGCACTGAGACACTCAAAGCTTGTAATTTAGTTCTTTATTCAATAATACTGTTAAAACACAGAAATACTGCATTATTCTCAAATAGTAAAAAAAAAAAAGGATATACAAAAAATTGGGGTGTATACCAGATTTTCTGATGGAATACCAAAGCCTAGCATCTGGTAGTCCATGAAATACACCAGATTTGTTTCTGAATTTCTAGCCCTGAATATTATAACAGGCCATACAAAGATAAATGAAGAGTTTGCAGAATTCTATAAATGTCCATACGATATAGAGGACAATGGTAATTGTTTAACACTGCCTGAGTGCTGTAAAGATGTAGCCTTACTAAAAGTAACTAATATACTTTAAAGTATGCAGATTCAGGACATATCACTACAGGAAATATCAGCAGCAATTTGTAGTCTTAAGAAAAACAAAGCACCTGGCCTGGACAGGTACTCAGTTAAGTTTTATAATACCTTTGTTGAAGAAATATTACCTATCCTTCAAATATTTTTAGATCCAGAAGCAAATGGATTGATACCTTTTATTGGACCAACATAGATGTTAGAAAAAGAAAGCGATGTCTAAGCTTTTGGACCAACCAAGTCCTTCCTAGGAAACTTGCTAAGACTGCAAGGAAGGACTTGGTTGGTCTGAAAGCTTAAACATTCTTTCTTTTTGTAACATCTTTGTTGGTCCAATGAAAGGTGTCAAACCATTTGTTTCTGGATCTGTTCTTACAAGGACCAATATGGCAACTAATCTATTTCCGTAAAATATTTTTAGTGACATATACAGTAAGGGTGCTTTCTCTAGAGATATGATGCAGGATTTAATAACACTTATTCAAAAAAATGGCAAAGAGCCTATGGACTGTAAAAGTTACAGGCCAATCTCACTGATTAACATGGATATTAAAATTCTAGCCAAAATACTGGTAGACAGCTTATAAAAAGTAATAGCTGTCCTTATTGACTCTAAATAAACCAGATTCATCAAAGATAGAATTATATGGCTGATAATACAGGGAAAAGTTTCCATCTGATGGAGGTGGCAAACAAGTCCAAAACACCTATGGGTCTCTTCTCCCTTGATGCAGAAAAGGCCTTTGATTGAGTACTATGGCCAGATATTTTTGATGTTCTAATAACTTATGGAGTTTCTGGAAAATCTGTAAAGTGAATAAAAATTTTTTACAACAATCCAACATAGGCGGTAATAACAAATGTATTGCTGCCTTTTTACTTTCCCCTTAAAAGAGGAATTAGGCAAGGTTGCCCATTGTCTCCACTGTTATTCAACCTACCAAATAGATCCTTTGATCAGGAAACTTACTGCATCAAGGGAGGTTAGAGGGATTCAGCTGCAGGAATCCATGTATCTGAATTCATTGTGCGTAGATGATATTCTGATCAATGTAGCAGATCCAATCACTACACTATCTAAGGTACTGTCTGTAATTAAAAGATTTTGGGATGATATCTGGATACAAACATAATAAATAAAAATAATTTTTTACCACAAATAATAAATGTAGAAAAGAAGACCTTGAAAATATGGACATCTCATGGGCAAAGGAGAGCAAAGACAATTTGGGGATAAAAATCTTTAAGACACCAATTACAAGCTTATCAAAAAATGTAACCATATTTAAAAAAACATAAAGTTCAAGAAGACTTACAAAGAGGAATAAACTGCCACTTGGGTTATGGGGTAGAACTGAAGCAATAAAAATGAATATTGCCACTTGGGTTATGGGAAAGAACCAAAACAATAAAAATGAACTTACTTCCAAGAGTCCCATATCTGTTCTTAATGATTCCCTTCTCCATGCTAAAAAAAGTGATTTATGAGAATTCAGGGCACACTAAGTGTATATGGTCCAATAAAAAATGTAAGATGGCTTACAATAAACTGACAAGATCTAAAGAGAATGGGAGCTTATGACTACCTGAGCTATAAACTTTCTTTCATGTAGAGCCATACAGTTCTCAACTTGGACAAATACAAAACGTAATGACATAACCTGTCCTGAATGGTTCAAAATGGAATCAGATATTCTGTCGAGACGATTGATATAAGGTCATTAGGATACATAAAATCTTTCAAATGAGTAATAAAATAATTTCTGATACACTGAGACAAATAACACAATTGTGTAACTTACCAAGTAAGAATTTTACTAAATCCAGGTCACAGTCATTGTGGAGAAACCCCAATATTGCCAAAAATAAGACAGTTTGAATATTGCCAAAAATAAGACAGTTTTTTTACAAAAGATACTGAGGAAAAGGTGGGAATAAAACAATTCAAACATATTGTTAAGCAGAACTGCTTTATTCAGTTTACCGAGCTGGAATAAAAAATTGTCATTCCAAAAGAAGATATGAACTTTTATTCTGATTTTGAGGCCAGTATCTCAAGAATTTATAACCAGAAAAACATTCCTTGCTCCCCCAATGAGACTAGTATTAATTTTCTGGGTTATCTCCAATAGCAAATCTAAAATCGCATGTGTCTATCACATATTAATAGAGAAGAAAAGAGGGAGAGCAGATGAAAATATTATATGGTGGTCTTAAACGATAGGAAGAAATTTGGAGGACTGGGACTGGAATAAAATTTGGTTATTCCCTCTAAAATCATTTAGTATGCTGAATCTGAAGCAAATTTAATATGACTGTCCAAAGTTTATACTACACTTCACATCAATTATTTAAATGGGACAATATTCAACACCAAATTGCTTCAAGTGTGTTATCACACAAGGAACACTAACACATATGTTTTGGGATTGTAAGCATATTCCAGAATTCGGCATAAGGTCCAAGAACTTTCTTGCAGATATAAATTTCACAAATAATAACTTAACCATGGAAACATGCATCTTATGCCATTTTGAGGAAACAACAAACTAGAGTAATGAACAGGAACACACAATTGCTTTAATAACAATTGCAATAATAGTTCTAGGTGATTTCAACCAACCAGACATAGACTGGCACAAACACAGAGCCAGCTACCTATAGGACAATGTTTAAAAAATTAAGGTAGGAAATACATAAGACAAAAAGGAATTTTAAGGTCATACTAGCCACAGACAAGTCCAACCCAAAAACTTTCTGTAACTATTTAAATTCAAGGAACAAAAACAAAATCCAAGCGGGACCCTTACAGATTGATAGTAAAATGATAACAGTGATAACAGATTAAAGGGAAATAGCATTATCAATTATTATATGATGGGTATCTCTTGTAAGCCAATCACAACACAGAGCAGTCCTCAGTTATTCTCCCACAATCTATATCTAACACCGCCCGAGTCAGCCATTGAAGTAAACCCCTCCCACAGTCAATCACCTTCTAACCACACCCACAGTCAATCACCCTGTAACCATGCCCACAGTTGGTTATTCACTCCTAGAAAATTACAACTGAAACCAAAAGAATGGCAGCAGAAAGTCCGTCAACTTCGACCGCTATACAGCACGCAAATAGCAATCTATGTACTCCTACTGTAAAATGCAAATGTTTTGTCAGTATTCTATGTTTTACCCTCCTGAGTCCTGACTGAATTCTGGGCAGCCTGCCACTCTTGTATCTGTCCTGCTCCCATACCGCCTCAGAGCCTGGATACTTCTAAGTGTATTTTTTATTTTTCCAGCCATGTCTGATAAATCTATATTATGAAGGAGGATGCATTCCTATCCTTGTAAAAGTGACTCCCTTCATAAGAACAACCATTTTAATAAGCCAAATTTACTGACTGAAATAGAAAGCTGTGACTCCGGGCACACTTTAACTTTGACAAAATGCGCATGCCCAGAGTCATAGCTTTCTTTTTCAATTACTAAATCTGAAGTATTAAAATGCTTGTCTTAACAGAAGAGTCTCTTTTACACAGTTAGAAAACCATCTTCTGTCAAAATATACATATATTAGACATTGCTATAAAAAACTGAACCCGTTCATGCACACGTATAAGCACCATGTTAGCAGTGGAATTGCGGGAGTGGCAGTCTGTCCAGAATTCACTCAAGTGGAATTAAAGTAGGTAAAATCAATGTAAAACCTTCATGTAATAATAATAACATTCCGTGAGCTGGAGTATGCTCGGAATAACCAGCTGAAGTGTTTGATTAAATGCCTCAGCCTTCTGCCTTGGCATTTAATCACCCACTTCAACCAGTTATTCCTTTGTATACATTGGCTCATAGAATGTTATCACTTAAATAATTACTTCAGTACAGTATTTCATAATGAGGCCAAGATAGCAAAATAAATCAAAAGGACTGAAATCATTAACCTGATTAAGAAAAATGATGTCAAGTGAGAACTAAAAACATGAAATATCAACAAAACAATGGCACCTGCTGGAATATGCCCAAATGTACTACAGGAACTGATGGATGATATCACTGCCCCCCCCCCCAGCATTTATATTAAACAAATCACTAGACTCTGGGGTGGTGCCAAGGGACTGGAGAAGTTTGGAGGTTGTGCCTATTTATAAAAATGTATGATGAAGGAACCACAGAACAACAGGCTGATTAGCCTTACATCTGTGTTGGGCAAGGTAATGGAGTCATTAAAGATATAGTAACAACCACAAATAATGAATGAAATAATACAGACAAATCCCAACATGGTTTTGCTAGGGGGTGATCATATAATACTAACTTAATCAGTTTTTAGGAACCCATTAGAAAACCATTAGATAAGGGCAAAATGGGGGATATTATTTATTTAGACCTGAGTAAGGCTTTCGATGCTATGCCACACAATAAACTAATACAAAATATGTAATCAGATTACCTTAATACTGTATTCATTAAAAACATAGCTAACTGGATTTCCAAACTTCAACACCTTGGCCTTGATGTCAACTCTCCTGCCTAGGTCTCCAACTACTTATCCAATAGACTACAATGTGTCAAATGGGATGGAGCTTTGTCACATCTAGCACCTATCTCAGATGGGGTTCCCCAAGGGTCAATCTTAGGCCTGCTCCTATTCTCTATCTTTATCAATGACCTGCCGTTGAACTGTGGAGGGACATTTATCCAGCTCTACGCTGATGACGCCATTCTATATAGATCCTCTAAGAACATCAACAGCATTGCTGCTAGTCTAGAAAGTGACTTCTATACTTTAGAGGCCTGGTTTAAGGCTAACCTGCTGGTCCTAATTGTGAAAAAAACCCAAAACCTTGCTCTTCCGCCATACCTCCTTCAACATGTCCACTAACTCCTCCTTGACAATCAGAACCAACTCGGGTACCCTTCTAGATGGGGTTAACTCCTTTAAATACCTTGGCCTCACACTTGATGAGTACCTATCCCTTGAAAGACAAAGAACCTCTGTGCACAAGCACTGAGGCAATGGCTACCCCAAAGAGCATTGGCTGGGAAGCCAAGTTTCAAAGAAATACAAAATCACACATGCCCCCATAATGCAAAGCATCATCGGCTACATATGCAGATCACCACAGAATATTATGCTGGTTCAACTTTAAGCAGAAACGCATGGCGCTGAAAGGCCTCCCACACACAGTGTTGGGTAAGTTACTTTTTCTATTACTTTTTATTACTTTTGGAAACTTGTTCCAGAAAGCTCTATGCAGTCACTAGCAAGGATGAGGAAGTTCAGTGCCTTCAGAAAGTATTCACCCCCCTTGGATTTTGTCACATTTTGTTGTGTTACTACCAGAATTTTTAATGCATTGAAATGATTTTTTCCCACTTGATTCACACAGCATACTCAACAATTTAAAGGGGCAAATAATTTTATTGTGTAACAAAAATTTATGAAATATTAAAATCTGAAATATCTTGTTTACTTAAGTATTCACCCCCCTGAGTCAATACTTTGTAGAAGCGCCTTTGGCAGCAACTACAGCTTTGAGTCTTCTTGAGTATGTCTGTATCAGCTTTGCACATCTGGATTTGGGGATTTTCACCCATTCTTCCTTGCAGATTTGCTCAAGCTCTGTCAGGTTGGATGGGGAGCGTTGGTGAACTACAATCTTTAAGTCTTTCCACAGATTCTCAATGGGATTCAAGTCTGGGCTTTGGCCGGGCCACTCAAGGACATGCACCTTCTTGTTCTGAAGCCACTCCAGTGTTGCTTTGGCTGTATGCTTGGGGTCGTTGTCCTGTTGGAACGTAAATCTTCGCCCCCAGTTCAAGGTCTATTGCAGACTGATGCAGGTTATCCTCAAGGATGTGCCTGTATTTGGCTCCATTCATTGTTCCCTCTATCCTGACAAGTGTCCCAGTCCCTGCCGCTGAAAAGCATCCCCATAACATGATGCTGCCACCACCATACTTCATGGTAGGGATGGTGTTACACGGGTGATGAGCTGTGTTCGGTTTGCACCAGGCATAGCGCTTTGCATTCAGGCCAAAGAGTTCAATTTTTGTTTCCTCAGACCAGAGAATTTTTTGATACATGGTCTCAGAGTTTGCCACGTGCCTTCTTGCAAACTCCAGGCATGCTATTATGTGGTCTTTTCTCAGGAGTGGCTTCCATCTAGCCACTCTTCTATAGAGGCTATATCTGTGAAGTGCTTCAGAGATTGTTGTCCTCTGGACAGGTTCTCCCATCTCAGCCATGGAACTCTGTAGTTCTGTCAGGGTGGTCACTGGCTTCTTGGTCACTTCCCTGACCAAGGTCCTTCTTGCCCGGTTGCTCAGTTTGGGAGGACGGCCTGCTCTAGGAAGAGTCTGGGTGGTTCCTTAATCTTTCCATTTCCTAATAATGGACTTGACTGTGCTCCTGGGAACTTTCAACACCCTAGAAATGTTTTTATACCCCTCCCCCAGATCTATGCCTCCTCACAATTCTATCATGGAGTTCTACGGAGAGCTCCTTGGTCTTCATGGTAGAGTTTCTGCTCTGACATGCACTGTCAACAGCGGAACCTTATATAGACAGGTATATTTCCTCTGAAATCATGTCAACCATTTGAACTGACCACAGGTAGACTCCATTCAAGTGTTAGAGTGATCTCACAAGGACATTGGATGCACCTGAGCTCAATTTTGAGTGTCATAGCAAAGGGGGTGAATACTTATCAAATCAAGACATTTCAGGTTTTCATTTTAAATTACATGTACAAAAAATTCCAGAAGTTTCATTCCACTTTGACATTATAGAGTAATTTGTGTAGATATGTGACAAAAAAATCCCATATAAATGTATTTTAATTTGAGTTTGCAACATCACAAAATGTGACAAATTCTAAGGGGGGTGAATACTTTCTGAAGGCACTGTACTAGAAAAAGTAGTACACCTTACAGTTACAATTACTTATGTCTTTTTATATAAAAGAAATACGTAACTGTAACTGAGTACATTTATTTGAAAGTAACTAGTAACTAACCTATTACTTTCAAAAAATGTAATCTGTTATAGTTATTTATTATTTTTGTATTGTTTTTGTATAAAAAGAAATAAATAACTATTATTGTAAGGTGCATTACTTTTTCTAGTACTTCTCCATCCTTTCTAGTGACTGCACAGAGCTTCCTGGAACAAGTTTCCAAGCATAAAAGAAAAGTAATAGAAAAAGTAACTTACCCAACACTGCCCACACAGTTTGCAAAGGGTGCCAACAGAAGACATAGACACGTGTTTCGTCCTACCAGGACTCATCAGTATGCCTCGTCTGTTTGACAACCCAGTGGAATGAACCGGCTACCCTAAGATGGTCTATCTGGGTTATGTTGTGGTGAACCCAATTAAAATAAAAAACAAGTTAAAAGACAAAGAACCTCTGTGCACAAGCACTGAGGCAACGGTTACCCCAAAGGGCTTTGGCCGGGAAGCCAAGTTTCAAAGAAATACAAAATCACACATGCCCCCATAATGCAAAGCATCATGGGATACCTATCCCTTGAGTTACATACAGATAATATCATCAAGGCTACCAATCAAAAACTCAGTCTCCTATACTGCACAGCTCCCACTCTCTCGACTACTGCAAGGAAATCTATTGCCTCAGCCACCCTCCTTCCGGGTCTCCTTTACAAGGCCTCAATCACTCACTTGGTCATGGCTATACTCTGTCCAAGTTAAAAGTGACCTACCACAGAATCGCTCACTTTGCAGCTAAGGTCCCAGCATGAGCCCATCACTGTACAGTAATAAACAAACTGGGTTGGCCCTCTTTTGATGCCAAGTTCAACCTCCCGGTGCTCTGCACCACATTCAAGCTCACCCACCCACCTTCTCCTCCCAGTCTATCTAACATGATCACTCTGAAACCCTTCCCTTGGACTCTCAGGTCTTCACACCTCCCGATGCATAACATATTCAAAACTCGGTTAGCCATAGGCCAAAGGTCCTTTGCCTTTTCTGCACCCCAAAAGTGGAACAACCTCTCTTATGCCCTACTCACTTGTAAGACCCTCAAAATGTTCATAAAATGATTCAGAGAGACCTTCTTTCTGCCTCCCGTATGCAATAGTAACTGTGACCATCAAGCTTCCTAGCCCTTCACTGCTCCTCAGCCTTCTTAACCTCTTTTCTGTTTTGTTACCATAAAGCTCCCTTGTCCTTCTCCACCTTTTAACTATGCCTCACACACACCCCTCTCCCTGCCACCCTTACTTCTACTCCCTCTCATACCCTCCCTCAATGGTATATCTCAGACATGACGAACATCCATGATGAATACTAGATGTTAATATGAACTAACCTAGATGACGAATGAAAGATATCAATATGATGTATATTTTGAAATATATAATTCTGTTGACTTTGTTCCACTGCACTGTACCTAATACTATGTATCTCCCAGTGTTGTATGTTTATTATGTTATGTATTTGTGTATCAATTGTAACTGGAACATTTTGTTCCCTGGGTTGCCACTGAAGAAGGGACTTGGTTGTCTCAGTTGGCCAACCTGGTCATCAAAATTCAAATAAATAAGTAAATAAACTGGCTAATTCAAAGAACCCAAAGAGTCAGGCTGGATGGGTTCCAGTCTGGAAAAGGGTAGAGTGACCAGTGGAGTCCCACAGGAGTTTCTGCCAGAACTAATGTTGTTTGGTTTATTTATATCTGATCTGGAAAGGGGGTGCACTAACTGGTACAATACGTTTTCTGATGACACCAAACTTGGAGGCATAGTTAACACCCTGGAAGAATATACTAGCTTGCAAAGAGACCTAGTGAACATGGCCACATGGGCAAACTTGTAGGGAATTAAATTTAATGAGAATATGAGCACAGTAATATGTATAGGAAGGAATAATCTGGGCAGGCCTTCCTACCTAAATGGACTACTACTGATACCAGTAACATCAGAAGAAGACCTTGGGTTAAGGATATCATCCAACTTTCAAAATAAAGAACAGATCAATGAGCTCTTTAACAAAACAAACTATCTACTGAACTCAGTCAAAATATACTTTAGCCATAAATCAAAAGAGGTATTATTATCAATTTACACAACACATATAAGGCTGCAGATTATTGTTCACAGTTTGTTTTTTTTAGAGGGGAGGGATGAACACTGGTGGAAAAGATTAAATCAAGAGAATTTAATGAAAAGCCACAAAAATTATGAATGGGTGGGAAAATAAGCCTTATTAAAACAGACTTAAACTACTATCAGATAGCTTACATACAGTTGGAGAAGAATAAGAGGGGACCTCCTGTTATTTTACAAAACCACCAGGACAACAACCTACTTGGTGTACTAAAAATCAGCTATGGAGAACAGGGCCATAGCATACAATGCCATAATAAGCAGATTACAAATACCAACTTCAGGACGAACAGTAAGAAATTATACTACACTCAGAGAATAATCCAGATCTGAAACTCTTTGCCAGCAGAAATAGTGAATACTAATAACACTAACTCAAAGACAGTTGGACCCCCATATGGATGGGTGCAACTTTAAAGATTACTACATCCAATAAAGTGGTAGATTCACACAGATGTGTACTTCTTCTGCTACCTGCCTACTCCTAGTATTAACAGGGGTCTCTGTCAAAAATGGCATTTTAAAATAAGGACTATAATTGAGGCCTTTATTGTGGATTCCTCTCCTGGTATGTAAGACAGAGACCTGGTTGGGGGATGACGTGGGCCCTTTGCGCAAGTCATATATTCCTCCAGGTTTTTCTGTAATGCACTGACCTAGGTGGGAGCGAAGTGGGGGTGGGTGGGGTAGCATCTGTTTTAGATCCACTCTGTAGCTGACGGCATACCCCTTGGGACAGACTAGATCATTTGAATGTGTGGCCATAGAAGGTGGACTGGGCACAAGTTACATATAAACATACGAACATACGAAGAAGCCAGCAGAAGAAGGCCATTTGGTCTATCAAGTCTGCTCGTGCTGCAGGGTCCACAGCTTGAGCTACTGTCCCTGCCCCCTCTCCCCACTCCTCCCATCCTCCCTATCCATGACCCTTACCCTTCCCCTGTAGCTGTCCCAGCCTCTCTTAAAACTGCCCACTGTCTTCAACGAGATTACCTCTTCTGGCAGTGCATTCCAAGTGTCCACCACCTTTCTGTGAAGAAGTGCTTCCTGACCTCCCTCCAAATCTCCCACCCTCCAGCTTAAGACTGTGCCCCCTCGTGTTATGGTTGCCGCTCAGTTTAAAGAGACTCTCCTTATCAACCTTATTTATCCCTTTCAAGTACTTGAAGGTTCCAATCATGTCCCCTCTCTCTCTCTCTCTCTCTCCCCCGTCTTACAGGGAGTACATGTTCAGTGTCCTCAGCCTCTCCTCATATGCCTTACCCTGCTGACCAGCTATCATTCTTGTAGCCCTCCTCTGGATCTTCTCCAGCAAGTTAATGTCATTTTTGAGGTGTGGGCACCAGTACTGAACTCCATACTCTACATGCGGCCTTACCAGTGACCAGTACAATGGCAGTATAACCTCCTCTCTCCTACTACTGATCCCCCTAGATATGCATCCCAGCATCTTGTTTGCCCTTGCTGCTGCTTCCTTGCACTAGTTATATATTTATTTATACTTTATATATTTATTTATAGCTGCAGTATCATGCGCATTTACTGTCTTCCTGGTTGTGGGCATGAATTCCTGCAGGAACTGCAGACTTTCATGGCTGACCTGGTGTTGGAGCTGCCTAAGCTGATGTTTTTGGGCAATTTCAATGTCTGGATCAATGATGAAATATCTCCTTTTGGTATGCGGTTCCTCCAGATGATGTCTTCCTTGGACTACATGCAGGCAATTGCCACCGGGACACACCAGCACGGCCATGCCTTCTATCTAGTCTTCTCAATAGATCTTGACATTGGTAATGTCAAAGTTGATCCAGTCACCTGGTCAGATCATCATGTCATTCAGTTCATTTGTAGGGCTCCCTGTTTAACCCCCCCCCCCCGCCGTGGAGATGGTCATGTATCACTCTTTTAAAAATTTGGAGTCTCAGATCATCCTGGTGGTACTTGACATCTCAAGTAAGCAGGCGACTTGTGCAATGAGAGTTGAGGCAGCTGTGGAGGGTTATAACATAGCCCTCTCTTCTGCTTTTGACTCTCTAGCACCAGTCTATGTACGTCCCTTGACTTCATGCCTCAGGTTGCCCTGGTATGATGCAGGTCTGAGGAGGATGAAAACTAACTGGCGGAGGTTGGAGTATTATTGGTGGAGGTCCCGCTTGGAGGAGGACAAATTGGCACTGAGAACCCACCGTCATGAATATCAGTGGACAATTACCCTGAAAAAAACAGAGTTCCTGTAATGGGTGATTGCTGATGCTGGAAGGAACCGTCCAGCTCAGCTATTTAACACTGTTGACAGACTACTTAATCCAGTCTGTCTGCAGTCCTGTAAAGCTTTTTTCATGAAAAATGTGAGGAGTTCAACCTGTTCTTTTTTGACCAGGTGTCTTCTCCGATCTCCCTGAGCAGCCTATCATTGGCTTACAGTGTCCATTCCTTGCTGGCTGTAGCATCTCCATCTTTATGGTCTGACTTTGAGTCAGTTTCATTGGATGACATCTCATGGGTGGTCTCTGGTCTGTGACCCACCTTATGTAAATTGAACCCAGGACTGACCAGACTTCTTTCAGAGTGCTGGCACTCTCATGGTCCAATTGTGGTAGAGATCATCAGGTGTTCCCTTCTAGAGGGTATCTTTCCATGTGCCCTAACAAAGGCAGTGGTGAAATTTCTCCTTAAGAAGGCCTCCTGGGACCCTAATGATCCCTCCAACTACACACCTGTCTCGAGACTTCCTTTTCTCAGTAAGTTGCTCGAGTCGGTGGTGGCGTTGCAGCTAGAACAGTAACTAGAGAGGTACAACATCTATGAGCCCTTCCAATCTGGCTTTTGGCCTCGCCATAGTATGGAAACTGCCTTAGTCTGGATACACCATGATCTCCTTTCAGCAAGGGATAGTGGATGATGTTCTAGCCTTGTCCTTCTAGACCTTTCATCAGCTTTTGACACGGTGGATCATGGGGTGCTGTTGGCTCACATTAGGTACTACTTGGGACTCTTGGGCACCATATTGCGGTGTGGTTTGAGTAGTACATAACTGGCAGGACACAGCAGGTGGCACTTGGCTCCTTTACATTGAGCAGTGCTGCACTCTGCCATGGTGTGCCTCAAGGGGTGAGTCTGGTTGCCATGGTATTTGCCGTGTACATGTTGCACCAGATGCTGCAGCTCAGCGTTTCATTGCTATGCTGATGACACCCAGCTCACCCAGCTGTATGTGTCTTGTGCCGCTGATAACAATGCGGCTGTCTTGGAATAGGGTGAGTGCCTTAAAGAAATGCAGGATTGGATGGTGACTAGCTGGCTTAGGTTCAATCCGTCTAAGATGGAAGTGTTACTGGTGCAGCCCTTCCATTGCTGGATGGTGTAACCATTCATGCTGCAGATAGGGTGAAAAATCTGGGGGTCATTGTGGACTCCAAATTGATGCTAGAATTCCAAATGTTGACTTTTGTCCACTTTGTCTGACTTTTGGCTAATATCATCTGTGAAATATTGCTTGGAATAAGCCCTATCTCAAACCGACTTACCTAGCAGCACTAGTGCATGTCTTTGTCTCATCTAAGCTGGAATACTGCAAAGCTCTTTACCTAGGGCTATCTGAGAGGCTAAGGCACCACCTTCAGCTGGTTCAGAATGCAGCAGCTTGGCTGGTTGCTGAGACATCTCAATCTGGGCATATCACGCTAGTTCTTCACATTTTCCACTGGCTTCCAGTCAGGTGGCAAATCAGCTTCAATGTTTGTTTGTTAACATATGAGGCCCTACATGGTCTAGGTGCAGGCTACCTGAAAGACCTCCTGATTCCATACACATCTGGTTGTGCCCTCCAGTCAGTGGAAGCAGATTTCCTCTCTGTTCCCCGATCCTGTTTAAAATATTTGGGTGATAGGGAGTTCGTGTGGTGGCCTTAATCCTTTGCAATGCCCTTCTTTGAGAGGTGAGAGTTGCTCCTTCACTGTCTGTTTTTTAAAAAAATCCCTGAAAACTAATTCCTTTAATCTATGTTATGGTCTGGTTCTTTGATTGCTAATTGTTTTTAGGTTTATTCAATTATTGTTTATTTGTTTTATTGTAAGGCACTCGGAGCCTTAGGGATTGGGTACCACATAAATAAAATTGACATTGACAGCCCACTAGTACAGTACATACGAACATATGAAGAAGCCAGCAGAAGAAGGCCATTTGGTCTATCAAGTCTGCTCGTATTGCAAGGTCCACAGCTTGAGCTAATGTCCCTGCCCTCCCTCTCCACCTCTTCCATCCTCCTACCCCTGATCCTTACTTTCCCCCATGCCTATCCCAGCCTCTCTTAAAGCTGCCCACTGTCTTCAACAAGATGACCTCTTCCAGCAATGCATTCATAGTGTCTACCATGCTCTCTGTGAAGAAGTGCTCCCTGACTCCCTCCTAAACCTCCCCCCTCCAACTTAAGACTGTGCCCCCTCATGTTATGGTTGCCACTCAACTTAAAGAGACGCTCCTTATCAACCTTATGTATCCCTTTCAAGTACTTGAAGGTCCCAATCATGTCCCCTCTCTCTCTCCTGTCTTCCATGGAGTACGTGTTCAGTGCCCTCAACCTCTCCTCGTATACCTTACCCAGCTGACCCACTATCATCTTTGTAGCCCTCCTCTGGACCTTCTCCAGCAGGTAAATGTCCTTTTTGACATGTGGGCACTAGTACTGAACTCCATACTCTAGATTCGGCTTTATCAGTGACCTGTACAAGGGCAGTATAATCTCTTCTCTCCTACTACTGATTCCCCTAGATATGCATCCCAGCATCTTGTTTGCCTTTGCTGCTGCTTTCTTGCACTATGTGGAGTGCTTCAGGTCACTAGTGATCATCACCCCCAGGTCCTTCTCCTCCTCTGATGCAGATACTTGGACTCCACCCTCATAGTACTCTGTCCTGGGATTCTTGGCTCCAGTATGCATAACTTTGCATTGTGTGGCATTGAAGCCAAGCTGCCAGATCCTGGACCATCTTCCCAGGCTTTCCAGATCTTCCTGTAGGTCCTGTATCCCTTCAGCTGTGTCCACCCTCCCACAGAGCTTGGTGTCATCCATGAATAGTCACATTTTGCCCTTAATGCCATCCCTAATGTCATTGATGAAGACATTGAACAACACTGGCCCCAGCACAGAGTCCTGTGGGACTTACCTGGTTACCTCTCTGGTACCAGATAACTCTCCCCCCACAACCACCCTCTGGGTTCTGTCCCTCAGCCAGTGTTCCACCCATCTGGCCATCTTTTCCCCAACCCCAAGATCCACCGATGTCCTGATCAACCTTTTATGGGGCACAGAGTCAAAGGACTTGCTGAAATCAAGATAGAGGATGTCTACCGCTTGGCCCCTGTCTGCTGTTTTAGTGACACAGTCAAAGAAGTCAATCAGATTTGTTTGACACAATCTCCCTCCCCATGAACCCATG
The DNA here is from genome assembly GCA_016271365.2 of Neoceratodus forsteri. Classification (NCBI taxonomy): domain Eukaryota; kingdom Metazoa; phylum Chordata; order Ceratodontiformes; family Ceratodontidae; genus Neoceratodus; species Neoceratodus forsteri. The sequence continues at coordinate 445,647,377 of CM057452.1, forward strand.
CTGCCTCACATCCTGGAGACCATAATCCTCTAGATATTCCACCAACCTTTCCTTCAGTATGGTCTCCATGAGCTTGCCTGCAATGGAGGTCAGACTGACTGGTCTGTAATTCCCTGGGTCATCCTTAGGACAGCTTTTGTAGATGGGCAATATATGTGCTGTTCTCCAGTCCTGTGGTAATATGCCTGACTCTAGTAAACTATTAAATAGGTCTGCCAGTGGCCCTGCCAGCTCCTCAGCCAGTTCCTTTAGTACCCTTGGATTTACTCTGTCCAGGCCTGGTGATTTGTCCACCTTCAATGCCAGTAGACCCTCCCTCACTCTATCCTTCTCTATCACTACATCTGTGTTCCCCTCCTTCCCTGCTCCTCTTTTCCCTCCTGAAGGCACTGGTCTGTCCTTCTCCCTGGTGAAGACTGAACAGAAGTATTCATTTAGTATCTCTGCTTTTCCCCCATTATCCTCCACCTACTCCACCCCTTTCTTAAGCCAAACAATCCCTTCCATCTTGACCCTTTTCTCATTTATATAGTGAAAGAAAGCCTTCTATCCCCTTAATAGGTCAGTAGTGGCGTGAAGAAGTATAGTATGGGCAAACTTGATGGACCTTTGATCTCCTTCTGCCATCAGATTCTATATTTCTATGTTTCTAAGACTTTCTAAGGAGGAGTACCCCTTGTGATACAATGGGTATATACCCAAAATCAGTTCCTGAGGTTTTATGTAGGGCTACCACAGATGGGGAGTAAAGGCCAGAGGTTATTTACCTGTGGGACAGATACTTCTTCTGAGGTGCTCAGATACTTTGTAAAGGGAAGGGAAAGAGGAAATTGTTTAACCAGGAAAGGCACACTAAGCCAGAGCTTGTTTCCAGGTGTGACCTGGGAGCACAAGGAAGTTAAGTGACTTGCTCAGGGTCACACAGTATGCAAGCATTCTCTAGATAGGAAGTGTAGGCTGGAGAAAGATTTTTTTTATTCTTTCTTTATTAATCAATATTCAGTTTTACAGGTACAGTAAAATACATACATAATTATGCATGGTTAGTAAAAGTGCAGTGACACTTCCAGTGATAATGGAAATGAAAAAGCAAAACCACTAATGAATACTGATACTACTAAGAAGCAAAGCAATAATGCATTTCAATCTGCTTTTCTGATGTCTTGTCTCTGCAGTAAACATTGTGCTGTTAATAGGCCTGAATGATTCAATCAAAGTCCCTGAAAGTAAAAGGTGCTAGGAGCAGTTGAGTACTAAACTTTACTGTGCATCCATCCTTTATGGGATCACATCTGGAATTTGTGCTATTAACCCAAAAAAGCAAGTTATTTCAGTGACTGGTGAAAGTAGCCTGCACTTGAGGTCTGAAACTAAGGCCCACTGTTAATTGTTACATTCTGTAGAGTTACATCACTGTATCTTTCTTCCCAGTCTTGTTGACTCGGCCTGTCAGGTGTCAGCCACTGCTGCATGATTGCCTTCTTGGCAGATAAGCCAGATTCCCAGCTGTTTCTGATAAAGTTTTTCCTTTCTACGTGGAAGATATATTAAACAAAATTAAGATATTTGAATCATTAAGTCACAGAACAGCAGTAGTACTTCACACAAGGCTGATGGCACTGCTTCCCAAAAAGATCTAATAATCTGCATTCCCAAAAGATATGGGTGTGGATGGCTGGGGAGGTTCTGCATCCACTCCAGCATGAAGCTTGGGCCTGGGGGTCAAATTTAGCCATTATATGTGGTGTACCAAAAAAACATTTTCTCGTCTTCCATCTGAATTTCTTCCACAGGAAACTAGATGTGAGTTTATGATGTCTATAGCTGGCCATCTGCCATTCTCCTTCCAATAGGGGATTACACCTGTTTCAACCTCCCACCACTGTCTAATTCTTTCATCTGTCTCTCCCTTACTTTGTTACAGAGCCCTGTATGTTAAAGATATAAAATGGGATGGCCTAGTAATTTCCATGACACGAATAAGAAAATCTATTACGGTTGAAACAGAATCTCAATTTCACTCCAAATCCAACCTCTTCTCCAGGTAATTTCTAATCTGTAGGTATCTGTAATGGTCTGTTCTAGTAAGATAGAATTCTTGCTGGAACTGGGCAAAACTTTTAAAAATTCCATTGCTGTAATACTGATAATTATGCTACAGTCCACATCTATTCCTATATATATATATATATATATATATATATATATATATATATATATATGTAGTCTGTATATACAGTATATGTGTGTGTGTGTGATATATATATATATATATATATATATATATATATATATATATATATATATATATATAAAATAAGGAGCATGTCATCCTCGAAATCCAGTGTTTGGATTGTATAAACACATCACATGACCGTAGTGATATCAGAGCGCTACCACACACCTGCACTTTTACCCCCAAAAAACAATTTTGCAATTTATAAGATAGATAACCCACTCTAGGATGTGCGGTTGCGCTCTGATATACGCACGCCTTGGGTGGTTGATGCACACCAAGGCATGGGTATATCAGAGCATGACTGCACACCTAAGAGTGGGCTATCTATTACCTCTATATATATATGTATGTGTGTATGTATATATGTGTGTGTGTGTGTATGTGTATATATATATATATATATATATATATGAATTTCCCCGGTATCCTGGCCAAATTTCCCCCCATGCACTAAAAAAAAAATACCACCAACAGCTTAATCTGGGTCAAGGTTAGTTGGCATTTGTCTGTATCCCCCTCCCCCGGGTCACGCCTGAAAATAGGCAGTATTTGTCTAGTGCACTTATCCAGTCAACAAAAACTAAATAAATACATACACGCACACACACAAATGTTTTATTTAAAGAAAACATTTCAATATACATCAATACATAAGGCTAATTACATACTGAAATCATAATCATGGGGGTGACAGGAGCAATCTTGTTCAATTATTTATTCTATACAATCGTATGGATACTAAGCTAAATCTATCTAGAAAAGCTAAGCTTTTTAAATTATAATCTCCAAAGTGGGGGGAGGTTATTCTCTATTTCTCTCCAGGTATCTCCCAGGATGTCATCCTCATTTTCTAGGATGTCCCACCATAATTTTTCATAAATCAAAGTTTCTTTAAGGCTACTCCACCAACTCTCCTCTTCAAATTGGGGTATAGCATTTGCATTCCATTTATCTAAAATAAGATGTTTTATAGCCATTGTGCCTAAAGAAAAAACATTTTTCTGAGTCTTATTCCTTAAAAGTTAATTTAGATTGTTGAAAAGTAAAATGTCCATTTCAAATGGAATACAGTATTAATATTCAAAGTGTCCTCCAAGATGTCATAGTTTTTTCCACCATTGATATATCATGGAACACTCCTATAAACAATTAAACAAGTTGGCTTCTCTGCCACAGCCATGCCAACTGCTGGTATTGCCACTTTTATTAATTTTGACAATATTTACAGGTGTAAAGTAGGCCCTATCAATTGTCCTTTTTATGGATTTGCTTTTTGCTGCAATGTAAATTTTGTTTGCTGAAATTCCTAAATTTTGTCATTGCTGGTCAAAGAGTGTGAGGCTGGCCTCAACATTCCATTTTTGACTGCTTTCTTTTTTTGTAAATTTTTGTTAGATCTAATTAGAGCCAGATATAATCTGGCTAATAATTTATTTGTTCCATTAATTATAAGCTTAGTTTGTTGAGTTACCATTGCTAAGAAGTCTATATAGGGTTTACATTGTAGAGTTTACAGATATATTGGAATTTCCTTATAATTAGCAGATTGCAGTTTAATTTTTTCCATTCTTTACTGTATAATTGTATTTGTTCATAGAGTGGAAATTTCTCTTTAACCAGGATATTTTCCCAGCAATCCATCCATTTTTTGGAATTACTACTGATTTTGATATTTATACCTGTAGGCCAACTAAAGTAATTATTCCAAATATTACAATAATGCCACTGGATATCACCATTAGGGAATTGCTTTTTAGCCTCATTTAAAACAAATATAAAGGGTTCAACAAAGGGGATAGGGTGGAGTCTCCTAGGAATTGATATAAGAAGACTAGCTATTTTTTTGGTGGCACATGTTGTAGTTCTGCATTATTTTCTCAAAGATTTGTTCTTCTTCAGGAAAAAAAGGCCCATTCCCATGCCATAGACAGATGTTGTGATGTGGCATAAAAGAAGGGGTTGGGACATCCCAAGCCACATAACATCCTAACAGTTGTAAGCTTTGTCCATGGGATTCTAAGTGTACCACCTCTCCACAAAAATGTCTTAAATATTCTTTTCAGATTTAAGAACCAGACCATAAAGGGAGCACTAAAATCATTCTGGAGAATGTAAAAAAAGTGTGGAATAACCATCATCTTTGTTGTGCCAATTCTTCCCCATATGCATCTAGTCCCTCTATGAAAGGAATGAGCAAAACTAATAGGAGTGAACTGGTCATCATTAATTATCCATTCTAGATAGCTAGCATCTTTTCTTATGGTGGACAGATGGAGTAGAGACTGCCATACAGATAACAGTGGCTGAGTAAGTTGTAACTTGGTACTTGGTATAGTACCACCTCAAAGGAGGGCAAAAAGTAAATCAACTGAGTTGGCATAATCTTCCCATAATTCTATCTCCTTCCAATGGGGGGTTATGAAGGGATCCAACAACCCATAATATGTTGTAATTGTGCCACTCTGCTGTAGTCCTGCAGGCTGGGGAGGGCAGGTCCTCCTTTCCCTTTGATAATTGTAAGGTAGAGTATTATATCCATATTGTCTTTACTATTACAGAGATATCTGGAAATCGCTTTATTCCACAATGTAAAATCCTTCAGCGGAGGCTCAAGCAGTACATTTTGAAATAAATAAAGACAATGGGAAAGGAGGATCTTTTGCACTGAGTCTATTCTCTGAATAAAAGAGAGAAATAAATGGATCCTTCTAGCTAAGCCATCTTGAGCTGTTGTTTAAGCTTATCATAATTAATATTGTATAGGTGTTGTAACTCTTTGGGTCATTGAACCCCCAGAAAACAAATGTAGGCATAATCCCACTGGAAAGGAAACAGCTGGGCTGGAAAGAAGATTACCAGCAAGTGTTCTAGGAGTTACATGTAGACATACCCCTGTTAGGGGGTAGCTGTTCAGGTTTCTTACCCTGTGCTATGTTGGTTCTCTTGTGCTAACCTGTGGTGAGTCTTTTCTAACTGTCCTACCTCAAGAATGCATGGGACAGACATAAGGCAATTTCTGTGGGAAGTAGGAAGAAATGAGCTGTTGGTTAACTAGGATCTGAAGCCAATCTTGTAGGTAGGGAAATGGGCAGACTAGGTGGGCCAAGCGGTCCTTATCTGCTGTCAAAGTCTATGTTTTTGTTACCTCGACTGGTAAATGCCCAATCAGAGTCTCATGCAGAACTGCAGACTACCTGCAGATACTGCCCTCCTGCTCCATGGCCCGCATGCTCTAGGGCCCAGAATGTTCCAAGGTCACCGATTTCCTATTGAGTTAAATACGAAACAGCAGGTGCATGAGTGGCCAGCTGTAGTCAAGTGTCCTGCCCCCCACAACAATGGCTCTGAGGTTGGCTGCCTTTCTACTCTTTACCTCCCACAATTTCTTCAATTCACTTCCCTCTACTCAGTCACATCCAGGATCCAAATTAAACCACTCTATGTGCAGCAAAAAACAAACAAAATACAGGCACTTTCCCTAGATGCTCAACAAGGCAGCTGCTCTGTTTTCCCAAATGGTTTCTGTGAGATCAGATGGACCAATGATCTTTTTCTGCCAACATTGTCTATGTTTCTATATTTTTAAATGGAACCTGTGGAAGAAAACAGTCTCTTTTAACCCTTAGACTGCATCCATGCAATTAGTTGGCTGCAATCACATTGTCTGCCCCAACAATGGTGTCAAGGTTATATGCCTTTCTTCTATTTACCTCCCACAATTCCTTCCATCCACTTCCTTCCTCCCTCCCTTAACCCACACTCAGGTAACAAATTAAATGACTCAGTTTTCAGTAAAATACAGGCACTTCCCTAAGATGCTCATCTTGGCAGTTTCTTTGTTCTCCCAAATGATCTAGATATAATGGAATATAGGGATGAGTGCTGCATCAGAACATATGCACACATTATGAGTCCTCTTTTTTTCTAAATTCAACAGAAATACTTGAATCATTTCAGTCATCAGGGTCACAGTATACTCAGTGTGGCAGACACTTATAATATCTGTCATGCTGAATGTAGTGTGTACAATGATTCTCACTGGCTGATCAACTAAAGAATGTCACTCAGGGTTTATTCTTACAACTATAGGCTCCACTCAAAGAAGTCTGGACAGCACTTCTTTCAACATGACCTGGGGCCCCAATCTCCCTGGCATCCCTGTTGTCACTGTATGGGAGTGCTATAATGGTCCCCAAGTATCCTGCGATTGCCCATCTTAACATTTCCACCATTCCAGCTGCAAATGCCCCAGCACCCAGTACTTACAATCAGTCTTTGCACCCTTAGCACCTTACCTGTCATATTCCCATGACAAGGCCCCCTGGCTGCACTGTCTCCCACCCTCACCCACCTCCCCCCCGTATCTCCACTCCTGCCCCTGGCCCAACCACCTCCCATACTCCCCCTTACCCTCAGCACCTCCTTCCCCCCCGATCTCCTACCCTCACTTCCCCACCACCCACCCCCGTCCTTGCTTATAGCTCAAGTCTTGTACTGGTTATTACATGTTTGTAAGTCAATGACTATATGTTTGTAACTAAAAATGATGACTGTTGCACACGCTGACGTGGAACCTTTGTAAAAGAGACTCAGCTCAAAGGTATTGTAATCCTAGCTTGAAATAAATAAATAAAAAAATAGAACTGTGGGGATCATTTATTTATTCCATTTGTTTTAACTTGACCAGGATGCTAACTGGACTTGCAGTTACAGTAACCTACTGTAGCTGGATTACTTTAGCTGGGATTAATTCCTGATCTGATGACTGTGTTATAAGCATGTCAACACCCTACTTTCAAATGAATGTGTTATCACCAAAAACCCCATGAAACTGCAGTTACCAGGCACCTGGGTTTCCCTAGCCTATACCTTTTTCAGCTCTTCTCCTCAGGTCCCTGACTGTGACAGGTAAATCATTCAGTAGATGTGTCTCACTGTTGTCAGAAACAGTGCTTTGTCATACACTCTCAAGTCCAAACAAACAAGGTATACAAAATTATTTTATGATAAATTGTTTACAAGCAGAATGAATCCAAACAAAGTATACAAAAATATTTTTATGTTAAATTGTTTACGAGCAGAATGAATCAGTTGTAATTAAATTTAAAATCACTGAGTTGGGTATATTTATTATCGAGTATTTCTTATCAGTCTCAGGAAACAGCACATTACTTCTCTGGCTCTTTTGAGGCTGACCAGTGACCATATTTGAATCAGTGGACTGGAAAAAAAATGTTCTGGTGTAATTTTCCCAGACTTCACCAAGGCCTTTGACTCAGTAAGTCATAAATTAAATAGGAAGCTGTCTCTCAGATACTTTAGTTATCAAAAGCTGGTGTTTCACGGGGGGGGGGGGCAGTCCCAAGTCCACTGCTGTTTTCTTTGTACATCAGTTCTCTATAATCCACTTGTCATGATTTAATTGTTAGATGTACACAGATAATATGGTTATTTACCCAAGTGGGCAATCATTATGGGATATTCAGAATAAACTTCAGCCATTTGACTATGTTAAAGGGACACTGTCAACTCCCTTAGGTCTCAAAGTGTCCCTAGTTTAAAAAACACATTTTATGATTGTTCACATTATATAGAGACTGTTGATGCAGCTGGTAGTTTGATTCAGATCCCTTTTTTGTTTAAAAAGTGAAAAACTGACTGCCCACCATACTGGTGTTACCACACCAAAACATGTTTGTTTACATTTCTTGACCAGCTCCCATTGCATCTTTCCTGGACTCAGGAACACCCCCAACACAATCTAGCCACTGATTATGCAATGGAAGTAGAGGAGACTATTGTATCATGAGTGGCTGCACTGTCTGAGTGTGTTTTTAATGTTCAGGAAGTGTGCAGTATGAGTAGTTCGGTGATTTTAAGCAAAACAAAACTGGGCATAGCTATACATTACCATGCATTTCAGTTCTAATAAGCAAGGAGGCAGATAAAATAATTAACAACATCAATGAATTTTAGAGGAAGTAAGCAATCATAAAATGTAGGTTTTTACCTAAAAATATTGTGATGCAAAAAAAAGGTTGACTGTGTCCCTTTAAGAGATGGATGGTGTCAAGTATATTCCATTACAATTATGTGGGTTGGAAGGCAAAATTCATGTTTTTGGCATACATAATAGAGTAATCCTACTCTGACAATCTTTCCAGTCAGTGTGCTATTGTTCATAGACTTGAAAATGTTCTGTCCTACAAATATTTGAGTGTATCATTGGATACAATCCTGCCATTCGAATATCATAGCCTAAGTACCATGAAAAATGTTAATTGCAAGCTGGACTCTCAGGGAGAAATCAGATTAAATTTGGAAGCAAGAAAGGCACTGGCTTTACAGGTTCTGCTCCTTATGTTAGCATATGAAAGTATGTTCCTAATAGGTGTGTCAGTTGTGTTATTGAACAGATACTGAGTGAGCTTTCACAAAATTTGCTGATCTGCATTAAATGTTCCTACAGCAGGTGCATACACAATTGTTATTTATAGTATATGCACCACTAGGAGTTCAATCACCAGTAGGTCAGGTGCTCAATTAGTGAAGTAAAGTGTTCTGAGTTTCAAAATTAAAAAGGACTAACCCCCTTGGGCAGTTTCTTTCTAAACTAGTTTGTACTTATTAGTGATGATTGACAGTTACACATTAACCAGAGTCTTAACGAAACCAGGCGAAAGGGTTTTTTACATGGTTCCCTCATTCTGGAACAAACTACCAGATAACTTATAAATTATTGCCAGTTGTATCTGGTTTTAAAAAAATTTAATTGAAGTTTAAGAAATGGTTGATGCAGTAAACAATGTTCCTGTTTTTAGTTAAATTATTATGTTATGTAGTTTAAAACTGTGCTGCACATTAGAAGTACAAATTATCAACCTGACTGCTGAACACTGAAAAGTTCAAAACATTCAGATTGACCAGGTTTGACTGCTGGAAAAAGGTAATAAACTGTTAATATTACTGTGTTACAGTATGAATTACATTTGTATTTATTAACACAATTTGCTTCCAAAACACTGCTCACAACATCATAAATGATCAAGTGTTCTAGACTTAGTAAGTTGGGTGTCTGGGTCTTAGAATGCTAGGGAGTGAAAGCAGGCAGAGCTGTTTGTGAAGCAGTGAAACACTTCTATTATTAAAGGTAATTCATTTGATTTGACCCTGGTTCCAAAAGTGATGTCAATGGCAATTAATAGTGATACATACAGTAGCTGCATACACCATAGACACATAGATTGAAAATGTCCCATTGGGTTTTGAACCGTGAGATAGTCCCATCATTAATGACGTTGTGTGGACAGTTCCACCTACAGACCAACTGTTCCATTAAAAAAAAAACTTTCTGACATCCTTTTTGAATCTTCCTCCTCCTACCAGTTTCAGGTAATGTCCCTGGTAGTTGAGCTGTTCCTAAACTTAAATAGCTCTGTTAAGTCCATCCTGTTAAATCCCTGGCTGTATTTGCATTCTTCTATCACATTTTCCTTTCCCTAATTCCTCGAAATAGTACATGCTAAGACTAACTAATGTTTCCGGTGCAGTGGGCATAGCCCTGCATATAATGTGCTATGACAGTAGAAAAAGAGAGCTCTCCAGATACCCTATGGACCTAGATAAAATTAGAGGGTTTGTAGAATCACTGTGCTAATTGAAGCAAGTAGTCTTCTGTGTTCATTTGAGCTGAGCAGTCTTAAAAGCACTATTTTGTTCAATGTGGGTAGAATTCTTTTTCAAGAAAGAGTCATAGCTCATAAACATGTCAACTTAATCAGCCTTTCAACTGTAATTGAGATTGATATATCCCTCTCTTTCTAACTTTTTCCTCTTGCCTGTGCTACAGTGAGATGCACAAAATAGGTGATGTCATAGCAGGCCTCTAAAAAAAAAAAACAACCCCAACAGTTTCATTCTATACATGAATACCACAGTTTTAGAGAAATAATTAGCTGGGAAGCACAGCACTACAGATAAGATGTACTGTATACGTGTTAAGGTCAAAGGCCACAAAAGGAATACTATGCAGATATACAAGGTCATTATAAAACATCCAATATTGAATTCTGTAAGATTAGAGAAACTGAAAGACACACTGCAATTGCATTTTCAGTACTGGCAATGTGTAAACACATTTCTGTCTGTAACTATGTGTTCATTTGTAAATATTATTTGTGAATATTCAAGCTTGCACTATTTAAATGTGTTCTGTCTATAACTTTGTGTTGTACTGAAAACTTAATATCTGATTTCCAGATACCCAATGGACTTGGTAATATCTAGATCAATAGCTGAATTTAGGAAAATTAAGTCCCTTACATCTGATCTGGTAGATGCTGCCTGCTCTGATATTGATTGGACTAGGTTTGAGTCTATTAATGACCTTGACACCATGTTGTATGTTTTTATTTCTCATTTTCTTGTGGTGATTAATAGGCTCGCACCCCTAAAGAGAATGTGAATTAAGGGTACCAAACAAAAATGGATCACACCTGACTTGTAACATCTTATGAGATCATGGAATAAAAGCTGGAAATTGTATAAACAAAGTTTGGACCCTTCTCTTTTGTTGAAATATAGATTTCTAAGGAATCAATGTAAAACTGCTCCATAAAGCTAAAACTGTGTTTTTCTTTCCGAACAGAATAAATCCTTTGGCAACCCCAAGAAAACATACTAACATACTAATTGCCAGCAGATTAGGCCTTACAGTCTATTGAGTCTGCTCGAACCTCATATCCCTAGTTGGGTGCCGAGGCCCTCCCCCCTTGTGTTCCAGAAACCCCTATCATCCATCCCCACCCCCCCGGGCCAGGCCATCATCTGATACATCTGCTTTCTGTGTCTGTCCCACCTTCTCTTGAAGCCCTCCACTGTGGATCTCCGAACCAGCTCACCAGGCAGTGCATTCCAAGGGTTCACCACCCTCTCAGTGAAAGACCTCCTTCTCTTCCCCCCCTCACCCTTCCATCTTCCAACTTCAAACCATGCCCTCTGGTGATACCTCCCTGCTTTAGTCTAAAGATCCCCTCCATGTTTATCCTATTTATTCCCTTGAGGTACTTGAAGACCTCAGTTATGTCCCTCCGTCTCTCCTCTCCTCTCCTCCAATAGAAACAGGCAGAGATCCTCAAGTCTGTCCTCATACGTCAAATCCCCTAGTCCTTGTATCATCTTAGTTGCCCTCCTCTGTACCCTCTCCAGGAGCTGTATGTCCCTCTTCAAGTGTGGCCTCCAGTACTCTACACAGTACTCAAGGTGTGGTCTAGCCAGTCCATTGTACAGCAACAGAATCAGTTCCCTGCTCCTAGATGTGATCCCCCTTACGATGCATCCCAACATCCTGTTTGCCTTGCTAGCTGCTCTCCTGCACTGCTCAGAGTTATTCATACATGCATCCACCATGACCCCCAGGTCTTTTTCTCCTGTTGAGGCCTCCAGCACCTCACCTCCCAGGGTGTACCTGTGTTTAGGGTTTACCCACCCAAGATGTAACACCTTGCACTAGGTGATATTGAAATTTAATTTCCATGTGTGAACCCAGCTTTCCAGGGTGTCCAGGTCCCCTTGCAGGGCCAACCTCCCCTCTTCCCCCTCAACTACTGCTCCCATCTTTGAGTCATCAGCAAAGAGACTCATTTCACACCCTATACCCTCCCTGATGTCCGATATGTATGCATTAAACAGGATCGGACCCAGCACTGAGCCCTGCGATACCCCACTACCAACCTCTCTAGGTTCGAGAGCTCCCCACTGACCACTACTCTCTGGGTGCATTGAGCTAGCCAGTTTTCAATCCATCTGACTATCAAAGGGCCTACTCCCAACCCCGTCAGTTTCTCCAACAGACCATTGTGGGGGACAGAGTCAAATGTCTTGTTGAAGTCCAAGAATAATACATCCACAGGCTTTCCCCCTGTCCAGTTCTGATGTTACCCATTCATAGAACTCCACAAAATTGGTTTGACATGATCTACCTGGCACAAACCCACGTTGCAGACTATCCAGACCTCCCACATCCTCCAAGTACACCCCCAATCGTTCCTTTAGTATACTCTCCATTCATTTTCCCACCATTGAGGTCAAACTGATGGGTCTATAGTTACCTGGTACTTCCCTCGACCCCCCCCTTTATGGATTGGCACCACATGTGCCTCTCACCAATCCCTAGGTACCCTCCCTGTCTCAGGCGACCTGTTGAAGAGCTCCGCCAGGGGTGCAGCCAGTATGTCCACCAATTCCCATAGTACTCTCAGATGAATGCCATCCAGCCCAGGAGATTTATCTTTCTTTAGGGCCTTGAGGGCTAACCACACTCTTTTGGTGGAGATAGCATCATCTGTCCCTCCACCTTACTGGCCTTTTATCCTTATCCTGATGTGACACCCTTGGGAACCTCTCCTCCCTCTTGCTCCATTTCTGTTGCTCCCTGATCACACTCACTACTGCTTCTATCCCCATCATGCCTTGCTTTGTAGATATCCATCCCCTCCCTAGCAAACACAGAGATGAAGTACTACGCAATACCTCTGCCTGGTCTCTCGCCTCTTCCACCCACCCTCCTTCTGATCTCAATCTGCTGAGATGGCCCTTAGTTTTTCTCTGCTCCCCAATGTACCGGAAGAACCCCTTTTCCCCTTCATGTATCCCCTGTGCCAGCCACTGCTCTTTACTGGACTTTGCCCCCCTCACCATCCGGGTGACTTTTCTAGATGCAAGATGGTACATTTCCTTTTCCCTATCCCTTCTTGTTGTTTTATATTTTTTGTAGGCTGCCTTCTTTTCTCTGACCACTACCTGAACCTCACTGGACCACCAGCATGGTTTATGTGACCTTGCTCCCTTACGTTTCACCTTAGCGCAGGTCCGGACTGCCTCATGAAGTCCCCATTTTATGACCTCCCATCTCTTTTCCACATTTGTAATTGATGTAATCCCCTTCTAGTGATCCTTGAGAATATTTCCCATGCCCACAAAGTCTGCCCCCCTGAAGTCCACTGCCAGTGTCTTAGATCTCTCCCCCATTCTTATTTGAAACCAGACAGTATTGTGGTCACTCCCAGTCAGGGGATCCTCTACAACCAGGTCCCCTTACCAGATCCCCATCTGCCAGAACCATGTCCAGGACATGCCCCTCCCTTGTGGGCTCATCACATGCTGTGTTAAGAACACATCCTGGAAGCCGTCCAGCAGCCTCTGCTCCTTGGCCACCTTAGAGGACATGGTTCCCCAGTTTGTATCTGGCATATTAAGGTCCCCCATCAACACCACTCCTTCCCCTTTTGGTCCACATTGGGCAATGATGTTGTCCAACAAACCATCCTTCAGAACATCACCCATCCCGGGGGCCTATATACTACACCCAGCTTGACCTTACCACCTGCTGGGGTTCATAAGGTGACCCATAAGGCCTCCACGTTTCCCTCTGCCTCTTCTACCCTAGCAATTTCTATGTCATCTCTAATGAACATAGTCACTCCACCCCCTCTGCCCTCCTTTCTATCCTTTCTAAGCATATTGTACCCCTGCACATTTAGGTCCCAGTCATAGTTTTTGTTGGCCCACATTTCCGTGACCGCCACCACATCCACCCCCCCCCCGAACAGCATGGCCTGGAACCTGGCAACTTGTTTCCCAAGCTCCTGGCATTTACTAACACCACCCCCACCCTTATCTTTGATCCTTTGTCAAACCCCAGCCAGGTTCCTTATACTCCATCCTCCCTCTGCTCCTCCTGACCTCCTCCCCAGTCTGTTTCCCCTCCCCTTGGGTTTAAAGGCTACTCCCTCATCTGGAGGAGAGGGCTTCTGGCCGGCCCCTCCCTTATCCCTCCCTCCCTCACAAGTTTAAACCCCACCTTTCTTGAATGTAGTTAGCCACCCCCTGTTTAAGGACTTCCTTCCCTAATGGGGTAAGATGAAGCCTGTCCTTGGCATACAGTTCCTTATCCTCCCAAACTCCTTTACAGTTCCCTAACACCTCCAACTCACTCTCATCACCCCACTTCCTGAGCCAGTCATTAACCTCTGTGATCTTCATTTTTTTCTCCACTGAGGCCTTTGGTACTGGCAATATCTCTGAAAAGGGAATGTTGCATCCATTATCCCGACAGACTCTGGCAAGTTCTTGGAACCTTGCTTGAATTTCCAAAATGCTATTTCCCTCTAGACTGTTAGTTCCCAAATGCACCAGGAAATACGGTTTCCCTCCACAATCCCTAACCAGTTCTTACACCATGAACTTTGCTCTGTGCACTGTCAGCCCAGAGATACTCACTACCCTCACCTGGCTATGGTATCCACCCCCCTGTCCCTCCCACTGGATACCTGTAATCATCAAGTCTCCCAATAACAGAACCTTAACACTGCCATCATCCTTATGGTTACCTCCACTATGCGCTCTCAACCCCCCATGCCCCCCTTATTCATGATCTCAATTCCATGGGAGTCTTCCTGCCTTATTAGAGACCCCCTTGTTACCCTCCCCTTTCTGCCTCCCTTGTTATTTTGCCCACTTAACTCAGACCCCCTTGAATAGGTGTCCCTTTAACCCTCTCTTATCCGAACCATTATCCTAGCCCTGATGGTTCCTCTTCCCCACCACCATCCTCGCCCTTGTAATAGTACCCTACCTCCAGAGGTTCTCTGTGGGTCCCTTTACCTAGGCCCCATCCTTGGTACAGACCCCCTGCTGAAGGGGGGCCCCTCCCCCGCCTTCTTGTCTCCCAGTTTCTCTCCAGTCGTGCTCTCCTCCCTCATGTCTGCAATATGTTGCATCTCCCCCATCTGCTTAACATTTATGTTTCCCCTTCTCCCTCTGGGACTATTTGTATCCTTTCCATTGCCGGTCTATGATGCCCTATGGGTATCTGACTCCCTCCCCCTGGTCTCTGTATCAGTTTCCTCATTTCCACCAACCCCTTCCTCCCTCCTAGGTTGCTTAGTAGCTCAAATTTATTGTAACACTCTATGCCAGCCTCCATCAAGTAACCTGAGTTTCCCCCCGATTGCCCCTCTAAACTGCCCCTCTTCCTCCCCTCTTGCCCTGTTCTTCTTAGGAGCTCCCTTCCCACACTCTGCTCTTTTAGGCTTTCCCACAACAGCCCCTCCATTCTCACTGTCTGCTCTTCTAGGCTTCTCCACAACAGCCCCTCCTGACTCTTTCTCCTCCACTCTCTTTATATTCGGAATGTTTACCCCATACATTTTCCCCTTAGCTTCAACATCCTTATCTAAGGGTCCTTTATCCCTAATATCCCCCCTCCTGCTTGCTGTAACATAACGTCCTGTAATTTCTGAACGTTGCCCCAGCCTCCCCTCAGCCCCACCCTTCTGCCACCCATATCCACACCCCTTATCCTTGGACACCCCCCCAACTCCCCCAGCTTATTCCTTAACCAATATACTTCACTCCTGATACAATATAGCTGTCTACAGAGTGGGCAGCCTCCCTCCCTCTCTCCAGGCCCAATTGAGAATTATTGCCATCCCACAGCCTGTGCAGGCTACAACCCTTCTGAAGATGCCTGCCATGGTGGAATGTGGCCACCCTGTTTGCCCCTCTCTGTTCATAATGGCACACATCCCTTTTCTCAGTCCCTTCCCCCTGGAATACAGTCTCTCTCTCTATACTGCCTGCAGTTATTTACGAACCCAATTTCAACCCCAGCAATAAAATTCCCAAGTCTTACAAACACAAACAGTCCAGTGTGTGTCCAGTCCCACTAACAGTGTGTGTATGCAGACATCAGGTACCGTATGATGTCACAGGCCCACCAGTTCCTGTTGCTTCAAATTTCAGTCACAAACAGAAATGCACAGCCCTTCAATCCCAACCCCCAGTGGCTTTTCAGTATTTAAGAAAGTCTACAAAACAGGGCGGGTGGGAGGCTCTACCACCACCAGGCAAACATCACATTTAAATTTCACTCTAATTAAACAGGCGATAAAACCAAACCTCTTTCCTGAACAACCTCCTACTTCTGTTCCCAGGTGGACAATGAAAGACAAGATGATTCTTGTAATTACCCCTTCCCCTAACACCAGGCAAACATCACATTTAAATTTCACTCTAATTATCACTGCCAAACAAGTGTTCCCACATGCAGCACACAAGCCCCAATAGTTACAACATCACAGCCCAAGTAACAGTTCTAACTCAAAGTAGTAATTTTTAACACACAGAACTAATTTCAAGTACAAAATTATTCAAATAGTTCAGTTAAAACAGAAGATAAAACCAAACCTCTTTCCCGAACAACCTCCTACTTCTGTTCCCTGGGATATATTAAACAGCTTAATTGGGAGAGGTAAAAAAGCCTCTGAAATTTCCATTCAAACAGAGACTGGTTTAATTAGTAACCCCACTTCAGTTTCTGAAGCCTTTAATAAGTTTTTTGGTAATATAGATAGTTTTAGAATTTCGTCCCAAGGAACTCCTTCCTATGGTGACTTTCCTAGTGTCTCAAATCTGGTAAATGAACTGGTATCTTTTGAATTTTGTTTTAATCAGGTTTCTCCTGATTTAATTAAAGAATATGTGTTAAAAATGGATCCCTGGCCCTATGTTTTTTGTGATAGACTGGATTATCGAATTATTAAGCTGGAAATAAATTCTTTCTCTTATCCACTCTCAGTTTTATTTAATTTTTGCATGTCTACTGGGGTCTTTCCCAGACTCTGGAAGATGGCTATAGTCACCCCTATCTTGAAGTCTGGTGATCCTACTCTGCTGTCCAACTACCATCCAACCTCTTTGCTATCTCCTCTTTCTAAAATTTTGAAACATGTTATTTTGGATCAAACATTTGATTACCTTCAAAAATATAATTTGCTTTCTGTTTGTCAACATGGCTTTAAGCCGTACCATAATACTGAGACGGCCTTGGTGGGGTTCACCGGTGCCATTCAGGGTGCCCTTGAAAAAGGCAAACTTTCGTGGCACTTTTTGTGGACCTCACCAAGGCCTTTGACTTGGTTGAACATGGTTTGTTAAATGGTATTCTTTCTAAATTTTATTTTTCTGATAATGTTATTTCTTGGTATCAGGACTATCTTTCTAATATATTTCACTGCACTCATATAAGTGATAGCACATCTTCTCCTAGTACTATATAATGTGGGGTAACCCAAGGGTCAATCCTTGGCCCTTTGATTTTTTCATTCTATATGAATTCTGCCCCATTGGTGTGCTCTCACTCATCAATGATATTGTATGCTGACGATGCACTCCTAAGGATGCTCTGGCTGAGGTTCAATCCAACTTTGATTCCTTTCAGAAATGGTTGTTCTTAAATTATATGGTACTTAATTCAGGTAAAACTAAAGTCATGTTGTTCTCAAACAAGACTATTGCGCCTCAGGACTTATGTCATATTGTTACACTGGATGGAAATGTGATTGAATTGGTAGATAGCTGTAAATATTTAGGGATCATCTTTGATTCTAAATTAACTTTTGAACTTCATTAAAATAGTTTAAGTAAAAACTCATCAGAGATTAGGTTTACTCTACAGAGTTAAGCAGTTCCTAACTAGGGAATCTAGGTTTTTACTTGCCCATAGTTTTTTGATGAGTACACTGGATTATGGTATTGTCATCTAGTCCTCCTTTTCTGGTTGATTGCTTAATAGACTTATGGTAATTTATAACTCTATTTTACGTTTCATGCTTGATGCCCCCTTTTGAACACATCGTCTTTTATTAAAGCATACTCATAGCTTATCCCTTAAAAATAGGATTTTATATAAAATGGGCATAATGATGTTTAAGGTCAAAAATGGCCTAACATCTCCTGTAGTTTCTACATTATTTCCTAGTTTTTTCAGTTCTAGTGGTACTAGATCCCAGACCAGATTCACTTATGAAATTCCATTCTTTTGTTCTGCTTTTGGTCAGAGATCTACTCTATGCAGGGCTCCTTTGTTTTTTAACACACTACCTGTTGGTATTGTAGAGAGAATGACAATTTGGTCTTTTAAAACCAGATTGAAATCTTGGTTGTTGGAAAATGATATCTGTTTGTGCTAAATAATTGTTGTCTGTTTTTTGTACTTTTGTAGTAAGTTAATTATTGATTGTGTTTAAAATTGTGTATGTTTAAGTATGTTATGTAACTTGTCGCTGGTGAAAATGGGCAGTTTTGCTCATCCTGCTTGCAAGTATAAAAAATAAAAAATGAAATGAAATGAAAATCTATATGGTTTTCTCTCTCCCATTAATACCATCTAATTGCAGCACTGCTATGTATTTCTTTTATATTACCATCAAGACACAGTCTGCACAAAACTTATTTTATCACATCTGCACTGATTCTGCATTTCTTTGCATTGAATCCAAGCTGCCATTCTTCAGACCATTTCTCCAGTTTTTTAAGGACTTCCTTCATTCTTTGAACTCCCCCGGCAAGTCCACCCTATTGCATACCTTTGTATCATATGCAAAGAGGCATACCTTCCCCTTTAGTCCCTTTGCAATGTCCCCAATAAAGTCCAGATAGGCCACATCCACCACACCTCTCTGGTCCTCTACCTTAGTTACCCAGTCATGCCATAGATTAGTGCAATGAGTAAGTGCAAAACACAGTGCTTATCATAAATACAGTAAAAGTTATGGTTAGATGTATAAGTAAATAAATTCCGTATAAAGCAGTGCATGTGTGTCAGTGTGTGTGTGTGCAGCAATGCTCTGTGTGTGTAGCCATTGCACTATACTAGACTACATATATGCATATATCTGATTGATTTGATTTTTATTTGTGTACGGGTAAGCACACTGGGAAACAACCCCTTTTACAGGTACGACCCATGGTCAATCAAAATACAAAAATGACATCAGACAAGATTATGCTTATTACAAAACATATTAATAGGAATACATATTCCATGTCTAAATAAAATCACAATTAAACGTAAATTTAAAAAGCCCTAATACAGTTTAAACTGTTATACAAATCTATATCACAAGAGCTATAGCTCCATAGCTAATATATACAATCAGTGAGTGTCACTATCCAAAAAGCAGCTACACTTAAACAAATCCATAAGGTGTGTTTTCAAAGCTGCTGTAAACAACCCATAGCTACCCATGCCTCTAATTTGTGCTGCAATATTGTTCCATATTGTTGGTGCATACTATGCAAACGATTGCTGTCCTCTTAAAGTATGCATAAATGGAATTCTTAGCATAGTTAGGTCTCCTGATGATCTAGTATGAAATTTAGAACTAGAAATCTCAAGTTGATTTTTTAATTTTAAGGGTAACCCTGTTTGTTGTATTTTATAAATAAATTTAGACATAACAAACTTATGATAATGTTCAACTGATAACCACCCAAGATTTTCCAACATAGTGTAATGATGTACATTATTGGGTGTTAATAGAGAAAATCTACCAATTTTGTGCAACAACACTGATTTCCATCTTACAGTACTGTGAGGAGCATTATCCAGCACAATAGAGGCATAGTTCAAAATGGGCAACAAACACTGATTTGCAATTGCCAAACATGCCTCATCTGTCAAAAAGCTGCATAGCCTATATAATAAAGCAATTTTGGAATGGATTTTAGATGTAATGGCATGTATATGTGATTGTATTAGTCAGCATGTATGTATCACAGCAATTAGAAAGTGCAGTTAGGTGGCTCAGTGATTCGTTCAAAAATTGTTAGTCTACATTACCCCACTAGCTAGATCAGTTTCAGTCTTATGCATGTCATTGCTTATTTAAATTAAGTATCTAGTGGCAACCTCCCACCCTCTGATGTCCCTTGGAGCCTAAAAAAGAGGAAAATGGTCCCTTTATGTCCTTTTTTAATCTGTAAAAATGTGTGTAGACAGGGCACTGCTATGTAACACTGGAATATATATGCATATATGTGCATATGTATTAGTCAGTGTGTGTGTGTTTCATAACAATTAGAAAGTGTAGTTAGGTGGCTCAGTGGTTAGTGCAAAAATTGCTAGTTTACACATTTCTCACTCCCCACAATATCAAGATGTTGTGTCCATATTGGCTCTTGCTAGAGTGTGTTCCTCTCTGCTACCCCTACATTATTTTTGTAGCCATCCTATAGACAGTCTCTAAACTCACCCTGTCCATCTTCATATGCAGCTTCCAAAACAGCATGCAGTACTTCAGGTGTGGTCTAACTGATCTGTATAGCTACAATAATACATTTTTGCTTCAACTAGTGAAGCCACCACCTGACACATCCCAGCTCCTGTTGGATTCCCACATGCTGCACTGCATTGGGAAGTAGTTTTTAAACTATTGTTTATTATCACCCCAGGTCCATTTTTTCTTCTAAGTATTTTATTTTATGGAAAACAAGAAGAGCCACAACTAGCAACAATTTGGTGCTCTGGTAACAACTAAGCAGGGGAAAACAGAGAACCACACAACATGAAAGAAGAGGCTATCAGCACAAAACTGATTAGTGCTGCATACTTTTATTGAGTGAAAGTAGTGTTATTAACACTTAATGTTTTGTACATCACATTTTTCAAAAATGTGTGGACTCCACTTTCTACCTGCCATTTACAGTACAGTATTAAAGGTGCAGCACCATGAATCAGTACAATCATAACATTACAAAGTGCATATCAAAACAACGAAGGTGCAAGTGCAAACTCATAAAGAAAGAATGTACATATTACAAACAACTTGGCAAGAATACTTTAAAGTAAAATGACTTGTAGCGTGATCCAAAACAAGATAGTCCCACCAACTGCATGATATAGTATTTTGATTCTTTTTTTGCTAAAGATACAAGGATAAGAGATGCATTTAGACTAAAAAAAAAAAAGATTATTCCAGGACAGTTCAGATAAATTATGTCACTTGCATAATTTCCAGATACATTGTAAATATGTAAAAAATACTCTAAAAGTTAGCCATTACACTATTACATCACTCACAAACATGGTTACAACTCTGTTTTGTTGTTAAGGCTCTGAAAATATGTTGTTCTGTGTTGGAAAATGTAAATGTTTTCACTTCTTGCTAGCTGCAGCTCAGTATCACCATCCCTCTTTCCAACTATCCTTTTGACCCCATGAAAGAAAGGTTGTGGGTTGTTGAGTCTGTTGCTTCCAGAACATGGCAGGCAAGGACATTGTCCTTGTTGTTGTTATTGACCACCCTCATGTGGTCCCCAACTCTGACCTTAAATTAACATTTAGTGGGTCCCACATAAAACCTGAAACACTTGCAAGTGGACAGGCAAATTACATATATGGTATCACAATTAATTATCTTGCTGATGTTTAAAGTATAATCATTGGAAGGATTAATGAAGCTGGTACCATGCTGTACCTCATTGCAGTATTTGTAATGACTGCATTGTAAACATTCAGATGGTGGTGGAGACAGCCAAGTAGTATGTTGCTAGAAAGGTTGCAGGTGGTAAGTAAGCTTGTCACCTAAATTTGGGACCCTCCTATAAACCATCCCAGGTGGGCATCTTACAAAGGGCTGAAGCCTTTCCACCATTTAGAGGCTACCTCAATTTATATGGATAATGTTTTCCACTGCCCTTGACTAGCCATTGTAAGTGGTAACAAAATTAAGTGGAGGGGTACCCCACCTCTGTCCATTCTGGGTGTAGAAAGGCGCAAAGTAGTGCAGTCTGTATTTTCTTCTCTCTTGTGTAGTGATATGATATCTGATATACTGTAGCCCCTTTCAGTGAGCCTGCTTTCAAGGTAATTTACATTACATTGGAATGCTTCCGTGGTGTTACAGTTGTGTTTGATATGCAAAAATTGACTGGTGCTGATATTTTGTCAATGTGACAGAGGCAAGAGGAACTGGCTAGCAGGACAGTTTTCCTGTTAGTGGGCTTTTAAGAAAGATCGGTCTCTTCCTTATAATTTTTAATGGTTTTAATGCCCCAAAAACAGATGTACTTTGTGTCAAAATTGAGGGTGCATCTAAGGTTTTGACTGATCAATTCCAAGAAGCCTACAAAGAATTTGAAATCATCTATGGACCCCATCACACCATCAACATGTCATCTATATTTATTTATTACACACAAGACCCTTTAGGCTGGGCCTATTTTCAAAGGGTCTAGAGTCATGTAAAGTAGTGAAAACAGAAATATGTTTCATAAATATAAGATAATTGTACAGGTTACAGCATAATTCAGTGCAATAGAAAAATAAGAAAAACAGTTACATTGACATGAGCTGAGTGGAGCTATATTCAACAATTTAGGTTGGCATTAAGAGGTAGGGTAAAAACAGAGTGCAAAATATGGGAGAAAATTTGTAAGAGAAAGTGCGCACAGGGACCAAGGATAGTTAAGGAGGGTGAGCATAGGCCATCAGTAGCAAGAACATGGATGAGGAGGGCAGGAGGTGTGATTTAAAGTTTGTTAGTGAGTCTGTGATTTTAAGGGATAGGGTAAGGGAGTTCTATAGTTTTGGAAAACTAAAGGAGAAACAGGCCTGACCCGGGAGGTTTTTCTACGTGGGAACACTAATGCCTTGCGGCATTCTCGGGCTTTTGAAAATCAAGCTTGAAGAGCCAGCATTACACCCTTCACTACTGACCTCAGAAGGTTCAGACTTACCTTTATGGTGGACTACCCATTACTTCAGTACTAAAATGCCTCCATAATGAAATTTGTGGCAGAAAAACATTACCATCAGTGTTATACACAATCTCTTTTCCCTTAAACCTGGGAATAAGTTAGCAAAACTGGGTGCAAAGGTCACATCCATAGCTGTACCGCTAACTTGGTGATAGAAATTTCCCAGGAAGGAAAAGGCATTGCATTCCTAGACAAAATGAGAAAGTTTCACAAGAAATTCTGTGGGAAGTTAGACATCAGGCCCTCTCTTTTCCAGAAAATGACTAATAGACTTGAGGCCCTCGCTGTGTGATATGTTGGTGTATAAGGATTCCACATTGAGGGTGATGAAGAAGCAGTCACTCTCGATGTGGATATCCTTCAGCAAACCCAAAACCTCTGTACTCTTCCTTACATATGAACAAAGATTCTGTACAAATGGATGGAGTTTGAGGTCCATGTACTGGTGCAGAAGCTTTGTCAATAATGACAACAAGGATTATGTCCTTACCTTCCATATTTTGGAAGCAATAGCCCCACTGTCCACAACCTTTCCTTCATTTGGATTGAAAAGATAGTAACTGGAAAAAGGGGTGGTGGTACTGGGCTGTAGCTAGGAAGAAGTGAAAACATTTGAATTTTGTGAGCTGCAAACCTGTTTTTGTTAGACTTCAGTCCACATTTGGGAGATTCACCCTCCACTTTCAAGACCCTTAGTCTCCAAATGAGAAAAACACATTTAGATGGCTTTGTAGGTGACAAAAGTGGGTGGACCAAGCCACCAACCTCCAAGAAGATGGCGTGGCTTGCTTCCCTGCCACGGCCACCACTGCTTCACTCTCCCTGGCTCCTTTTTTGGACCCCCACCTGACCAAGATTATCCAGGCCCTGACCAGGCCACCAACCTCCAAGAGGATGGCATGGCTTGCTTCCCTGCTGTGGCCACTGCTGTTTCACTCTCCCTGGCTCCCTTCTTGGACATCCGCCTGGCTAGGATCATCTGGATCTTGACTAGGCCACCAACCTCCAAGAGGATGGCATGGCTGTTTCCCTGCCATGGCTGCCACTGCTTCACTGTCCCTGGCTCCTTTCTTGGACCCCCACCCGGCTAAGATCGTCCGGGCCCTGGCCAGGCCACCTACCTCCAAGAGGATGGCGTGGCTTGCTTCCCTGCTGCAGCTGCCACTGCTTCACTCTCCCCAGCTCCTTTCTTGGACCCCCACCCGGCTAAGATTGTCCGGGCCCTAACCAGGACACCAACCTCCAAGACGATGGTGTGGCTTGCTTCCCTGCCGTGGACCCTGCTGCTTCACTCCCCTGGCTCCTTTCTCGGACTCCCGCCCAGCTAAGGTAATTTCCTCAAGCACCTTCTCTGTGGCTTCACTTGCAGTACTCTGATTGGACCATGCCAGTTACCCCAGTCAATCCTCTTATCCCCAAGGCTCGGAGTGCTTTTCCTTCCAGCACAGCTACTCGGGACCCTCTGCCAGAGAACTGTACTGGTTTTGGACTTGATTTTTTTTTTGGCCCACTCACCCACTCCTGACACTCTTTAAATTCTCTCCCTTCCCTCCCCCTCAGTCATCATTTCGTCACCCAATACAAATTTCTACTGACGTACTTTTAAAGCAGCAAGCACCTTTTCTGGCATGTGAAGTTATTTTTTCTCCACACTCAAATATAACTTATTATTTGCACCTCATTCTTTGGTCATATCTAAGTAGTCACTTGGAAAATGAGCAGTCACATAATCCTCCTTACACTTGGCTCCTTGACTGGGCTACTAATGTTGACTGACTTCTCAGCTGCCATTCTGGCCACTGATCAAATCAGCCTACAGTCCTTTACTGAATCATTTAAACCAATCAACCCCTTTCCCAGTACAACTTGGCATGAGTCGTCCCTTAAGGGCTATGCCATGCTGTCCTTACTATCAATCCTTGAACGTCGGTTGCTTGGACTTTTTGTCTACTCCCTCACATTCCAGTCCCCCCCACTGGCTTCCCCTTCCTGTCCCTTTCTCTCACTCCTTCTCTTTGCTGGTGATGTGGAAATCAACCTGGGACCCCCTAACATACACATTGACCATGCAAATGTTATCTGGGAAGGTCACTCGGGCCTTAGGATTGCACACCTAAATATATGTAGCCCCCCATCTAAATTCTCCAAGCTCGAGGCATGGGTGGCCCTATATAAGCTGCACATTTTAGTCTTCTCAGAGACCTGGCTGAAGCCACACCTCACCGATACCTCATATCAACTCCCTGGTTACGCCATACTATGATTAGACAAGCCAGGAAGAAAGAGGGGTGGAGGTGTAGCACTGTATGTTCTAGACCTTATCTCAGCTACCACAATTGCTTACTCTTCCCCCACTTCCACTTGTGAATAGCGTATTGCTGAGACTGTCCTGGGGTGGCACAAAAAACTTCACCTAGGCTGCTGCTACAACCCCTGTAATGCGGGAGTCCAGGGCCTATCCAGTTTTCTGCATGGCCTTGTGTGCACCTTCCCCTCCAGAGACACAGTCATACTAGGGAATTTCAACCTCAACTGTACTGACACTCCAATACCTGAGTATGCATATCTCCTAAAAACACACTAATTAGAACAAGTCATCTCTTCCACTACAAGATATAACATGCGCTCAGACAACCATACCACCTTAGACTGGATTATCACAAATCGAGTGGACCTGGTTCTACAGGCAGGTACAATGTCTGACTCCATCTGAGACCACACCCCTACTTACATTGTCCTAACCACCAAATTAATCCAGCCTCCCCAAAACTCCTGTCTTTCAGGAAGTTTCACCACCAGGACCTTGACTCCATCCTAACCGATTCCAGAACTATAAACTGGTCCGTACTCTACTTGTGCAGGGATGTCTCAACTGTGGTCACATACTTTACCGACATCCTATGGAAACTTCAGGACAAACATTTTCCAATCACCACCAGAAGGGTCAGAGGTGGCAGCACCCATTGGCTATCCAAGGAACTACTGGCCTAGATGAAAATCACGGACAAAATTTGGAAAGCCTATAAGTCATCTCCCTCCCCCCAGCTCTGGAACACATACAGACAACCGTACACTTCCTGCGAGCAGCCTGTTAAGTTGCTAAAGCGCAAATACTATACCAATTTACAAAAAGACACACTTGGTAACCCACGCAGTTTCTGGGCCTCAATAGGGACCCTCCTAAATCTTAAGTCTAACAAGCAGACAACACAGCTAAACTCACCCTCAGGTCCTATCCCTGAACCTGATGTAATTGCAGACACTTTCAACAGAATGTTTACAGACCTCTCTCCCTATCTTAACAAGCTCCCTACTCAGTCTCCCTCTGACCGACTTGGCAAACCTCAATGCTCCCAGCCCTCCCCTAGTGCTGCATGTGCTCCTCCATTTTACTTTAGGGTCACTGGCGTGAAAAACACTGCCAAACTCTTAAAGACACTTCCTACCCAAGGTAGCCCATGTAGTGATGGGCTATACCCCACCTTCCTGAAACTGCTCTCCCCAGTTATTGTAAAGCTCCTAACTTACATTTACAGCCTTGCCCTGTCACCTGCAGCAGTTCCTGATTCTTGGAAGCATGCTCATGTTGTACCCATATTTAAGGCTGGGGATTGCCTCACCCCCAAAAATTATAGGCCCATCTCCTTCCTTCCTCACGTGAGTAAATTACTTGAGAAAATCAATCACCACCAACTATCTGATCATCTAGAAAAATACCACCTCCTGTGTCCTCTCCAGCATGGTGTTTGCAAACACCATAGTACCTCCTCCACCGTGGCATTTTTCTCAAACCATATCCTTAGAAATATTGACAAGGGCAGGGCCACAGGTGCAGTGTTTGTGGATCTGTCAAAGGCTTTCAACCTCATAGACCATCATCTCCTCTACTCCACCCTGATAAACTTCGGCTGCTCACCAGACACGGTCACATGGTTCCATAGTTACTTCTTAGGCAGGTCCCAGTCCATCTTCATTGGTAAAAATTCTTCTGCTTCGCTACCTACCCACTCTGGTGTACCTCAGGGATCAATATTGGGGCCTCTACTTTTTTCTATGTTTATTATCCCTGGTGAAAGCATCAATTGCAAGGCCCTCCTCTGTGTGGATGACCTAGTCATATACCACAGTGATAATTCCACAGAGTCCTTGTCCACCACCCTCACAGCAAATGTTGGGACCACACAGAGCTGGTTCCTCTCCAGAAAATGTCTCATTAATGAGAAAAAGACAAAGGCCATGCTTTTTGGCTCTAAGCCATTCCTAGCAAAGGTAGCCAGGTCAAAAATCCCACGCGTGATCGCTACCCCTGCCAGCCCTGCACGTGAAACTGTCCCTGCCTTTAAATATCTAGGTGTCACCCTAGACCCCTCCCTAACTTTCAACGAACACATCCGCAACACTGTGATGAAAATCCACCAAAAATTAGACATTGCCTACTGCCAAAATCAATTTCTGTCCCCTGAAGTTTGCCTAGCCATTGCTCAAGGAAACCTCCTGGCCCTCGTTGACTACTGCTCCCCCGTATACTCTACTGCGTCCTCCTCCCTATGGACCTGCTAACATACCACACACAACTCCAACTGCCACTTTGTCCTTCAAGCCCCATTTATCACCCACCACTGCTCGCTGTACCAGTCCCTAGGGTGGTTCTCTCTGCAGGGTAGTTTTGACTTCACTACGGCAGCCTCATTGACAGTGCACTCAGAAACCATCACCTGTCCCCCTACTCCTCCCTACTCACTGACAGAGTGGTCTCTCAGAGTCCCTGGGCCTTCTCCATTCCCCTACTGGAAGTCCCTCACATTACTAGTACCATGGGTAGTAAAGCCTTCACTGACCCTTTCCTCTGGAATAGACGTCCTTTGTTCATCTGATGAGCCCCCTCCCATCAGTCTTTCAAGGCAAACTTAAGGGCGTGGCTCCTGACTGAGGCTGCTTGCACCTGCAGCTGTTCCCAAGTTGGTACCAGGGCCCGTATCCTGGCATAGCACCTTTTCATGCCTTCACCTTACCTCCAGTGCCCCTAACCTCTTGCACTGTTCTACTCTTCTGTTCAATCTGGATATGACTACCTGTTTTATTCTGAACTGTTAGCAGGTTCTGCAACTTAACTTAAGTTGCATTTCTGCCTGTGACTTGTACCTATATCCATATATTCCTGGTGATAGACTGAACCTTTGTTTTAACTGTATTTATTTCCTTGGCTCCCCGGTGACTGTATGTACATTGCATGTAATGCTTTACCATAATCCCCATGTTAAACCTTTTGTAATATATGGATTTTAAAACTAATACCCCTGAAAAGCATATAAAAAAATCCTGTAATATGTCAGTCAGTCCTGTAATACTATACTTCAGATCTTCGTAATACTATACTTCCGGCACAATAATACCATACTTCCAGTCCTCATAATAGTATCTTTGGGACCTCACCACTGCGGCTAATGTCTGAAGCATGTTTTTTTTTTCTTCCTGAGAGAAAGAAACGGAAGCGGGGGTTGGGGGGTGAGTGGACAGTGAGGAGAGAGGAACGAGCAGCACGGAACCATCCTAATCAACTAATCCAGAGGTAAAACTCATTATCATCTCAAGACACATATACACAAAAATAATAAAGATTCCAGTGAATCACTCAGCTATAATTCCATCTCGAGATTCTGGGGACATGCGAACCTCTTGAGCTACGCTCCCCAGAACCTCTCAATGGAATTACAGCCTTGTAATTCACTGGAACCTATCTATTATTCTAGTTATATTGCATAGCCACTTAATGTATGTCACTAAACCAGTATGTACTGATTTCTCTGAAATATTTGTACTGTGTAATACCAAATGTTTTCGGCAGTCCTGTTTTGTTCTAATTGTATCTCTGTATTGTATTGATGTTTATTGTGTTTGCACCCTGCTGGCCCGGGTCACAACTGAAAACTGTCCTCTGGATCAGTTTGCTCCCCTGGTTACCAAAGACATAAATAACTAAATAAATAAATAAAACAAGACAAATAAGGGCATCAAAACCATGAAAATCCATTGAAAGGTTTAAGTTTCAAGTTTACTTTTATTTATACAAGATAAGGCATTGGCAAAGCCTGTTTTCAGGGCCATCCTGTGTGTGTGTACAAAAAAAAGTTGCATACAAAACAAGTTAAAACATAAGACATAAATGAACATTGGGCATGATGCCAACGCGCTGCATAAACCGGACTTGTTGACATCAATATGCATGAATGCCGCGGAGTGGGGTCTTATGGACCCCATGCAGCATTCACTAATGGGGCATAAGGCAGGTACACAGCTGCCCCACCTGGCCACCTAGACTGAAATGCACTAGGGGCATTCTGGGGGTGTGCCAGCACTATGCAGCATGCACAATAGAGCATAGTGCTGGGTGCAGGGGGCGCAGGTTATGGCAGTTGTGATTTTGCTGTAACCATGTGCACATCCACACCGATGTCACCCACCAGTCACGGTGGGATTGGTGTTCAAGCCCCCCATGCTGCCACAGCCTACAGGGCCACTGGGGATAGCAGGGCTGGCTGTTATGGTGGATGCCCATCTGCCGTGCCATGCCGGCATTGCTGTGGATCTGCCGGGGGGGGACCATTCATTATTGCCCCATGGGTGTGAGGGATCCACTATGGGACCTGGGCTGCCTGAGTCCTTGACTCCGCCCTCAGCTGCCCTGCAGAGACCTGTGTGCCAGGGGGGTGGGGCTGCAGACAGGTGGTGGCCGGTAGTGAATATTGGCCGGTATGCACCTGTCCACAGGTGTGCAGCTGCACAGGTGGGGTACGCACCTTTGGCATGTACCTGCGCCCCATTCATGCATAGCTCCCATTGAGATAAATATTAATAACAGTTACAAAAACTGTAATACTTTATGAAGGGATGTTACATAGTTTTGGGGGGAGAGTTTCAAGCAGTTGTAGCAATGTAATTAAAGCACATTTGTGTGTATCTAGTTCTTGTTCTAGGAATTTTTAAACCTCTGCCTGTAATTTCTCATAAATAATATGCTGTGAATATAGGAGTCATTTTTCCAAGAGGTATACTGGAGCCAATCCTTTTGTGCATTTAGATAGAAAACTGCTAAAGAGTCTCTCCCTCCAAATTTTTAGAGACGTCCACCCAAGTTTTATATGCATAGTGCAGTGATGATACATTGTATATGGACCAGTTAAACCTAGTGCAAATCTGGCTAGGTGGTACTGTAGCCTGTCTAATTCTGTAAATTGCTATTATTTGCTGAGTGGTAGATAATACTACCATAATCAATTATGGAAAGTTTGACTGAATTCATTAACTTTTCTCTAGCCTCTCTGGTCATGCAGTTTTTGTGTCTATGAAAGGCACCTAACTTTTGGGAAACTTTAGTGCAAATTTTGTCAATGTGACCATCAATGGTCAATCCTGGGTCAACCCACATGCCCAGATATTTATAGGAGGTGACCTGTTCTATTGTTGGTCCCCTAGCTGAATTAATCAATATATTGGGCAACAAAGTGCTGTCCCTTCCTGCTCTGACCTTAAATAACATTACATTTGTTTTCTTCACATTTAATGCAAGTTTATTTTCAACAAGCCAGTTTTCTAAATTGTTGAATTCTTGTTGAAGGACTTTTTCAATACTGTGACAATCTTTGATAGGGAAGAGCAGGACTGTGTCATCAGTATGTAATTTTACCAGGTATCACGTTATAGTGGCAAACTAAATTGAGTGACTCCAATAAGAGTGACTCAATTTGGGTGCCCGTGGTAGTAGCGATGGTGGAGATGTAGCGAGGGGAGGGCATAGCGATGCATGTAGGACAGAATAGTAACAGCGAATGATGGGGCTTTTATTTAGTGATGTGGGTTAAGTAGATGAGCGCAGCAGGCTGCTGCTGAGCTGGTTGCCTGGTGTGGCTGCTACAGGTGCCACCTACAGTGCCAGTGGTCCTGGGTTTGAAACTGTGTGTGGGATCTTTTTCTAAAATTGTCTTTTAGTGTTGTCATTTTTTTTCCCTGTTATGTTGACCCAGCTGCGGTATCCCCCAGTGTACTGTGGCCCCCCCCTTCTGTGTATTCTACTGTCATCCAGTGTCTGCCCCCCCTTGAAGTTGATTATATTTATATGGGGAGTGCTGGGGGCTTGTCCCCGGCAAAGGGATGTATGGGGGGGGCACAGTCCCTCGCATTAAATATTAATTTTAATGCCCTTACCATCGCTGTTTTGTTAGGTGTGGAGGTTGGCTCCATGCCGATTTTACAGTCGGCAATGCGTACTCACTGTTGTGCGAGACGCACTAGTATTTTCGCGGTTATGACAGGGAACCATTTTACCATACACTCAGAACATATTTTTGAAAACTCATCGATGAATATAATAAACAAAAGTGGTCCTAAGACTGATCATTGTGGCACACCCCTATTCACTTCCCTCGCTACTGATAATGTTCCTTGAATAGCTACTGCTTAAGTACACCCATATAGGTAAGATTTAAACCACCTCAGTACCTCAGTACTAAAACCCTTTGCCTCCATTTTGTGTAATAATAACTGGTAGTCTGCCATAAAGGTAAGTCTGACCCTTCCGTGGTCAATAGTGAAGGGTGTAATGTTGACTCTTTTGGCTTGATTTTCAAAAGCCCGAGAAAGCCGCAAGCTCCTGGTGTACTGATAATATGGCACCTGGGGCTTGTGGCATTCTTCCAGTGCTGATTGGAATTTTCACTCCTGTGTGCCAAATACCACAAGTTAGTCCAGCTCCCCCATGGTCTAACTTGTGGCATGCCATGGACCATTTTAACAGAGCTTTTATCAACTATTTGGTGCAAGCCACCATAAAGTGTGGAAAGCCTCACAGTTGCACCCGATGTACTAAAAGTGAGTGCAGTTGCATCAAAGGAGTTTGGCATAGCTGTGCCAAAGAATGGGGCTGATGCAAGCCTTGACACAGGCCAAGTTGCAGTTTAATCAGGGCAATGGGGGCAGTATCTGGCTTAGACTGGCAACATTAGCACTTATGACTTCTGGACTCCCCGCGGGGCTTTAGCACACAGCAGAGGGTCTCCATCAGTCACCACTGACTGCGGCTAATGTTTAACTCCCTTGGTAATACCATGCTTAACCTCATACTGATAGATACTCTTCTTTTTTCAAGCAGCTGCAGCATCATGTAATAGGTGGAATTCTACCTTTTTGGTACATTTTCTTTCAGGTGGTGGAGGTTGTTCTTCTGCTGACTCTTGTGTAACACCTTCCATGCATAAACACAATAACTAAAAGGACTGCAGACCATTTTCCACCCCTACACAAATCTGCACACTAACACAAGCTGTTACACTTGCCAGCCTCGGTGTGTGCATCCATCTTTTGCAGTTTTAGTCAGTAGCCTGTGGACAGCACCCTTTCCAGTGAACTTCATTTTTCATGTGTTTACAGATCTACACACTGCTGCCTTCCTTGTCTAGATATCCATGAACTACCAAGTTTATACAGTGAGCAAAGTGCGGAACATGGGTAAAGTCAACCATACTGACTGCCTTCATAATGTTTTTGCATTATCTGCTACTATAAACCTGCTGTGGGTGAGAATGATGTCATCCACTCATCAAACTTTTGCCAAGGCATTGTAGAAGATTTTTAACAGTAATGGTTATTGTCAAATCCACAGACACATAACACTGCCTGCTTGCAGAGATCGGAGGGTCCCACTGATTTGTTGCTAATGCTGCTGCCTCTTAAACCAAGAAACTACAGTTGGGAGTGATCAGTAGACCACCAGCACATGGGCAAGAGAGGGATAAAGAGCACTGGGAAGAACTAGGAATGGGACTGGCAAAGGGGGAGGTAGTGGTGGCAGGTGATCTGAATCTGCTGGATATTGATTGGGATGTTCCAACTGCTAGGAGCACCTGAAGTCAGGCTCTGATGGATACATTCCAGGACTGTCTGCTGGTATCACTGGTTAAGGAACCCACCAGGCAGGCTGCCATTCTCAGTTTGATGCTCATCAGCTCGGAGATGGTAGGAGGTGTGCACATAAGGAAGCCACTGAAGTCCTGCAGTCATAACTGTTTAGTTTGAGTTGGCCTTTGGGACTGAAAAGCTCCAATCAAGCCCTGAGGTCCTTGATTTCAGAAGGGTGACCTTCAACAGGATAAGGGACTTGGTCCAGGACAAGTTAGTTGGGCAAACAGCATCAAAGGTATAAAGGAGAGATGGGGGCTATTATGGGGGCCGTTCTTGAGGCATC
Organism: Neoceratodus forsteri; assembly: GCA_016271365.2. Lineage (NCBI taxonomy): Eukaryota > Metazoa > Chordata > Ceratodontiformes > Ceratodontidae > Neoceratodus > Neoceratodus forsteri. The sequence continues at coordinate 445,680,454 of CM057452.1, forward strand.
TAACTTATGTCTGAGAATGGTAACCAAACAAAACAGGTACAAGAGGCCATTATGGTTCTCAAAAAGGGTCAGGGAAGCAGTGAAGGTAAAAAAAGACCTTCACTAGGTACAAAGAAATGCAGGGAGGGGAAGAATGGACAGAATACCAATTGAAAACCAAGGATGCAGAGAGGGTTGTTAGGGAGGCAAAAGCAGACACTGAGCTGTGTATTGAGGAGGGGGTCAAGGGCAGGGAAAAGGAGTTTTTCAGGTATATTAAATTTAAAAAGAAAGGAGGAGAATTGCTAGGCTATCTGAGGGAGGTAAGGTAATAGAGGAGAATGTGCAAAAGGTGGCTGTACTTAATTATCCCTTTAGCACTGCCTTCATAAGAGAAGACAGTGGGTTCCTGCCAGAGACTGACATCAAGGCAGCCATAAAGTGAGTCCTGGAGATGAGGTAGCCAGTATTTATCAGTCAAAGGGTCAGGAATGGGCTAGCAGCTCTAAAGACAGATACAACCCTGGGGTCTGATGGGTTGCATCTGAGGGTTACTCAAGGAGCCAAAAGCAAAACTAACTGAATCCTTGGTAGGGCTATGCAATTGCTCATATAGAGTTCTATAAGATTGTAGGATAGTGGGTGCAGTTTCTCTCCATGGTGGGGGTTGGGGGAGGAGCAAGTAGGGAACTACAGCCCTGTCAGTCTTACCTCTGTCGTGCGTAAACTGATGGAGTCACTGGTTAAAGTGGACCTCATTGACTGCCTGGAGAGCAACAGTCTTCAGGACAGTAAACAGCATGGGTTTGTGGCTCTTGTCTTGTTTTGTTTGACTGGGTGATGAGGGTTTTGGATAGGGACCACCCCTTGTATATACTCTACTTTGACTTCAGCGAATCTTTTGACTTGGTGCATCACAGAGACTGCTGAAGATGATGGAGGATCTGGGTGTGGCAAGGGGTTGAAGGAGGGCAGAAAATGGTTGTGATTGATAGCGTCAAATCAGAAGAGATGGCGGTCATGAGTGGAGTGCCACAGTGCTCTGTCCTGGGTCCTGTCCTCTTCAATATATTCATCAGTGACATTGGAGATGGAATCTGGGGCAAGTTGTGTCTCTTCACAGATGACACTAACCTCTTTGGGTGGGTAGATACTGTAGTTATGAAGGAATTGGAGAGATGCAGAGTGACCTGCAAATATTACAGAGGTGGTCTAAGGTTTGGCAGTTGAAATTCAACACCAGAAAATGCAAGGTGATGCACCTAGGGAACAAAAGCCCCAAGACAGAATACTAAATTGGAGGGGTAAAGCTGAGCTCTACACCTAGGGAATGAGATCTAGGATTCATCATTAATGATTCCCTGAAGCAATCAAGCCAGTGTGTCAAAGCCAATAGTAAGGCAAATAGGATGCCAGGATGTATTGGAAGGGGTATATTGACAGTAGAAGAAAAGCGGTATTACTACCTCTTTACAGATCATTGGTAAGGCTGCATCTGGAGTACTGTGTCCAGTTCTAGAGTCCTCACCTCAGGAAAGATAAGGAGGCTAGAGATGGTGCAATGAAGGGTGACCAGGATGATTCAGGGCCAGCAGGACAGACCTTAAGAGGATTGACTCAAGGCACTGAGAATGTACTAACGGAGACCAGATGAGAGAAGGATGATATGATAGAGATCTTCAAGTTCCTGAAAGGAATAAACAAGGTAAACTCCAAGGAAATATTTAGCATGAGTAAGAGTTCAAGGACATGGGGAATCTGATGGGAGGGAGGTTCAAGAGGGATGTGAGAATGTTTTTATTTTATAGAAAGGGTGGTGGAACCATTGAATAGTCTGTCAGTTGAGGTGGTGGATGCTGAAATGATAAATGGTTTCAAGCATGGCTGGGACAAAGGGATGGGTATAGTGATTACTCAGAGAAGGAAGGGGAACAGGGGGTTGGATAGTGAGGTATTGTACCATGTATGAACTATAGGTCCTGGAGTTTGATGGGGAACTGCAGGCAGACTGGGTGGACCACTGGTCTTTTCTTCTGTCATTGTCTATTTTTCTATGTTTCTATAGGAGAAAGAGAAAGAAGAGAGGAAGGTGACCCAGTGGAGAGTCACAGCCATGTAATCTGTGGTGATGTGAACTTTAGGCACAACAGATGTTCCGAAATCATGTGATACTGTATTGCACACAATTTGATACAAATCTGAAAATGCCAGTGTAGAAACATAGGTGTGGCTGGGTATTGTTCTGCAGCTTGCATTAGCAGCCGAAAACCTGAATTGCTCACAAAAGAGAATAGCAGCAAGACAGTGCCTGGCATTTCTATAATAGCTTTTGTTAGCATGTTGGCCTTGGACCTTTTGACATTATATTTTTGGGATAATTTTCAGAGAGTGGACCAGAGACAGATACATTGTTTTGGGGGGTTCATCAGATTTCTGGCTGCTAATTTTGACACCCCTGGGGGGTGGAGGTGGAGGGGGGTGACTTCTTGGAGGTGTGGGAGTCAATGGGCTAAAGAACCTATGAATGGAGGAAATGAAGCTGTGCTGTCAGCTGAACTATGATGACTTGCATCCCCCTCCTCCTCCTTCTCCTCCTTTGTAACTTCAACATTTGCCTCTCCCTGCCAGTCATCATCAACATCATAATCATGATCATATACTCATCATCATCATCACCACCACTGCCTAGTGATGATGCCATGCATTGGCATCCCTGAGACCAATGTGACTTAAGCAAATACCCTTTCATGGTAGATGTTACCAGCTTTGTTCCCTTCTTACTCTAAGCCTTCCCTTCCATGCATAGCAGATACACTACAGTGTCTGTGATAGTTTGTCAACTCAAAAGAAATCACAGAACACCAACATCCTCAGTTTGGTATTGCGAAGTGGCACTCTTTGGTTCAGTGGCTGGGGGGTGGTTACCATGACTTTTTTCTTTCACATTCACCTCCACCACCAGTTCAGGTGCCTCAAAAGGTTTATGAGCAAATTCCTTTACTGTTAATGTTATATTGGAACAATTCCTTCCTCCTCCTCTGCTCTTTTTTAAGGTATGTTTTTTTGGGGTCGCTTCTTTTTCTTTTGGGAACTGCTGTCTGTCTTTTTTGATCTCTTACATGTCTCAGATCCCAACTGTTCTCCCTCCTCCTCCTCCCTGGTACTGCTGCTGCTTTTTCTATTAGGTACATATTCATGAACATCATCTGTCCCTACCAAGCTCCCCAGTATCTTACTTCTCCTCCTCCTCCACTTCCACTGTTTATTCCTGCTGCCCCATATTCTTTCTTCTTTCAACTATTATTGCCGGAGTCCCAACCCTTAAAAAGCCACTGTGAGTGGTGCCTACAATGTGTAATACCTTAAGGACTGTTCATTCTGTTTCCACACTTTCCACTGAGAGGCTCTTCCTAACCTTACTTTTGTTTTTCTTTACTGACTCTGGATGATTCCATGCCATTATTACCTTCTCCTAGCTGGTGCTCTATTATTGCTTCACTGGAGCAGGTTGCTCATCCACAACCACTTGCTGCCCATTGCCCAGGATCCCAAGGCAGGCACAACTGATCCTGACAAATACAAATGCTATACCTCTAGTGAATGTGAAGAAAACATTTTTACTGATGTAGTAAAATATATGCATTGAATGTTGCTTCTTCAAAGCAAAAGGGTAAACTAGTAGTGGGCACTGGCAGACTGCCAACTGACACCCACTTGCTAGCTATTGCCCATGTCCCAGCTCTCAATCCCTCCATATTCTCTATAGGGCAGGCATGACTGAGCCTGAAGTGGTTTTATTAGTTCAAAAACATTTGTAACCAGACTCTCACCTACCAGATAGTTCAAGCCAGGTTACTGAGAGGTTAATGTGTAAACAGAAGTGTTTGAGTTCTGAAGCATTTCATGCCTCACCCTGGTTTGCTAGACTGCTTAGTCACTGTGCACGCTAGCACATGTACTCAGTGGCTATGCAAATGCTGGGTTGCTGACTGCCACCCTCACTCTATAAAATGGAGAGATACCAGCACATGTTAAGTCTGAGCTTTCAGTCAGAGTATGAACCTTTAGCTCTGGGTGTGCAGTTCTGGTGCAGTGAGAGAGAGAGAGAGAGAGAGAGAGAAGGGGAGAGGGGGGAGAGAGAGAGAGAGAGCAAGCACAGCAAAGAGACCAACAGCTTTGGGGAGATGCTCTTGATGCAAGGCAGCAAGACTGAAGGCACAGAAAGGAAAAGAGATGAGATCTAGAGGAAAAAAGTATAACTGACAGAGAAATACAAAGAGTTGTAGACCAGAAAAGTGCTGAAAGAGAGAAAAGAGAATAAGAGTTGGAGGCCACATGATCTCACCATGAAGAGAGAGGGGCTACAGAGGAAATGTGGGGTCTCCCCACAGGGTTTGTTGAAGGCCCACTGCAGGTTGTGTGGTGGAGGAGGATAGTACCTTAGACCATAAGGTAAAGTCATGGGGGAGTCCAGGTGAAATCCTCTTATATCCATAGATAGTGGAGCTGGGGGTCAGAGGGGTCAGCCAACCCCTCACTTTCAGAAATAAAGGTCAGAATGTACATTTTGACCCCTCACTTCTGATACAGGATTTACTAGCCTGTTATCTTAAGTCTGTGTATTGTCGTAAGTCTGAAATCCTAGTTGAGTGTAAATCAGCCTTTCCCTAGGAATAGAATGTGACAAGGGCTATAAATTGTCAAGTGCTTAATTGCCTTCCTGAAAATGAACATCAAAGTGCGTGTGTGTGCGTGAGCGTGTCTGTGTATGTGTGCTCAGAAAGTATGAAACCAGCAGTGTGTGTGTGTGTGTGTGTGTGTGTGTTTGTTTTACCTGGAAAAGGCTCCACTGAGCGAGGTTTTACTACAACTATTGTCCTGTAAGTCATGGAATACTGCCTGCTGCATGCTAGTTCATTTTAGTCACCAGAAATAATGTTAATGAGTGTTCAAAAACAATGTATTGAGAATACTGATGAAGCCTATGGGATGCTCCTTTTATTTAATTATTTATTTTTATTCTTTGGTAACTGGGTAAGGCCCACTAGGCCCTAGACCTATTTTCAGGTGTTACCTGGGAGCAATTGCTCAGGGTCACACAGTATGCATGTGGAGGCTGTGGAAATTAAACCTAGGTCTTCTGGATGTACCAGACTTATTCACAGCTCCTTACTCTAACCTCTAGGCTATACTGCCAGCTCAGTGATGGAACTATAGCCTAAAGCAGCAGAAATGCTAAAGCAATCTCAAAATGAAGAAGAAAGACTGCAGTGTTCATTTCAGAGTGGGGGACTGGGACAAGTACCACACAGTTTCCAATTCTGACCCACATAAAATGTTATGCTTGTTAATTCATAGCATAGCTATAGAATTGTACCCATTCTGGTTGCAGCATAACTGGTGAACTGTGGTGGGTACAGACGTAATGGCATCTGGGGTAAGGCTTCCTGACTCCTGGAGTAACTGGGAAGAATGAACAGATCCAAAAGTAACCGCCTCTATGGCTTTTGAAACCCTGTACATATTAATGTGGAAGTGAGGATTAGGGTTATAAAGAAAGAAAAGAAAATGGGAAAACTTATCCTAATGATAAGCAGGGGTTATGTTTACAGAGAAGCATGAGCACCACACTCTGAGCTATTTCTTAGACCCAACATTCTCCAGTTACGCCAGGAGGTTGGATGGGTCAGATATTTTTGTGTGTGAGGGGGATGGTGGGGATAAAGACCACTAATTTTGCTTATAAATCATCTTTATTAGGAAGACAAGGGGCAGAGTGTACTCTGTAGAAAAAATAACACCACTAGACACTTGAAATACTGTTTTATTGCTTAGAATCCTTTGTATATTGCTGCTATGACCATTGATTTCACTAAAACCTCACTTTAGATTTGATCTGCTCACTGAGAACGCAGAGTCCAGTAGTGAATGCAGGAGACATAATCTGTAGATGTTCTGGGATTCTGCATGGGGGTAGGGTTGTGTGTGTACAGTGTCTCAAATAGCAGCTGATGTACTCCAGGCAGGCAACTTGTACCAAGGAGCTGGCTGCCCGAAGAACTAGCTTTAAAATAAATATATACTGCAAGTTGCCTGACTTATAACTTCCGTGTATGTGCGAAGTGGCTGTTGAGCACTGCAGCAGCCCTTTCCCTAAAATAAGTTTAATGATGACACAAGGTAAGGAACAGGCTGCAGGTGCTCTGTGTAGAAATTAATAGGCTATATGGGGAGGGGGACTTCTAAATGTAGTTGCATTACTTTTTCTGGAATTTCTATATGTATGGGTCTGTAATTAACCCCAAACATGTAGAACTGCCAGCAACAATAATGCAGCTATGTTTAGACAGCTCCCCACCCCCACCAATCCTGTTAATACTGTTTCTACATAGAGCGCCTGCAAACCTCTTCCCCAGTTTGCGTCACTATTAAATGTATTTTAGGGGCAGGGCTGCAGTTGCAGCACTCTACAACTGCTCGGCTCATACATGAAAGTTATGAGCCTGGCAAATTAAGGTACATGTTTAATATTACCATATTTAGGGAGAGATGGCACAGATGAAAAGCATCCCTCTGAACTGGTTAAAACAGTGGTATACCATAAACCATTGATAGTAGTATCACCTTTCCACAGTATTGATAACATGACTTCCAAGACTGTGAAACTGTCATATCATATCATTTGTTCTGACCCCCAGTTTTTGAACCACTCCTCTGCCTGTGCTTACATCTGTTAATGCTATATTCTCCAGGAGAGAGCAATGTGTGCTGTGTGTGGCCTGTAAGGTATGTGTCTGTGTCCTGGGATGGTTCAGGAAGTTCATCCTTCATCAGCTGGAGCTGAATGTATAGTTTATAGGTTCATAGGTGTTTAAGAGTTAGGAGGTCGTAGACCTATGGTAATTTACCACTCTTAGTGGATATATTAATATTTGTCCATCCTTAGGTGCCTATCTAAGGAGTGTTTAAATGTTTCCATGCAATCACTGTTCACCACATTTTCTGGTAAGGCGTTCCAAGAAGATATAACCCTCTGTGAGATAGGTGTCTGATAAGGGGAGGAGCTGAGGAACTGTGGATCCAAAACAGGAGTTGTTTGTGGACTCTGTCTGCTGTAGGTGAGACAGAGAGCAGCCACCAGCTTCCTTATAGCAAGGAGGTGATTTAATAGAAGTACACTGAATTGAATTCTTAATATTGGGGCCTGTGTCAGTAAGTAGAAGTCAGTGTTTTGGTTCTCTGTTTTTGGGGTTGACTTTTCTTAGTGTAACATTTATTTGCCAGGGAGGAAATTTAGCTGGGAGAATATTTGCAGTCATTTGTGACTAGACCTGTTACTTAAACTCTGTGAAATAGGTATCTGAAAGGAAGGAAGGCACTCACTGGGGTGGTGGGTCAGAGTTGTAGTTGATTGTTTCTGGAGGGCACGGGCTTAGTCCCACCCAGCCTGCCCCTCACCCCACCCACACCAAGCGCATCATTTCCTTTATATCAGGGGTTCTCACATCACTCCCCCAAAAGTGCAAATGACATACATCTGTTCATATCCTTAAAGGCACAGCACACTGAATAGGGGGTAAACACACTCACATGCTTGCACACACCAACCCCCCCAAAAAATACAAAAACCTCTTAAACAGGAAGGGACACAGACACATGGGGAGTGGTGCAATGCACTGGCTGTGAAGTGGCAGTCTTCTGGGAGATGTTCAGGAGGCTGCGTCATTGCCTTGTTTGCAGGCACCTCTCTGGTCTGAGGGAGGAGGCTGCCTGTCTCCATGCCAACCTGGCGAGGATAGGGGGAACCTCCTTCCCTAGCCAGGGACCACCCAGACCACCACCACCACTGCCTCAGAGGTTGCCAAGAAAGAGGAGTAATTAGACCACAGAGGGCTCAGGGAGGATGAGGGTGGTGGAACAGAAGCACATCCCTCCAGTTGTGCCTCTTCACAATTCATTCACCATTCTGGCACAGTGTGGTTCCTCTGTGGAGGCACCCACAGTGGAGATGAAGGAAGATGCTGGGAACCTCCACAAAGGAGACCCACATGAGGGTGGCAAGGGACCCCACAGGGGAAGAAACAACTCCTGGTGGGGGACTCAATTGTTAGGGGGATAGAACTGGGGAAGGGAGAGGGAGGTAAGGTGCCTGCCTGTCACCATGGCTTGGAGGGACAGGAAGCAAATTCTCAGGATTGTGGGAGCAGCTGCACAGGGGCGGGAGCTGGATGTCATTGTCCACCTAGGGACAAATGACCTGGCTGGGAATGGGATCAGAGCAGTGCAGCAGGAGTTTGTGGAGTTGGGGAGGGGCCTTAGACAAGTGGCACACATGGTAACTTTCTTGGAAGTGCGACCTGTCTATGGCATGGGTGAGGCTAGGGTACTTTGCACCATGGAATTCAATGACTGGTTGAAAAACTGGTGCGGAGCTCAGGGATTTGGCTTCATTGGGGACTGGGGGTCCACCTGGAGGGATACACACCTATACTGGCGTGATGGTCTGCATCTGTCCAGGAGAGGAACCAGGATCTTAGGTGATAGGTTTAAATGCTTTATTGGATAGCATTTAAAGTAGCCAAGGGGGAGGCACTGAAGACAAGCAGGGAAATCCCAGCCCCCCCCCACAAAACAGGGTAGTTAGCAAAGACACAAAGGTAGAGAAGTCAATAGAGAGCAGGACAGGGTAAATCCAGAAAAAGGCAAGAGCAGTAAGGACAGGGATGGGCCTAAAAGGGGTAAGGCCATCAACAAATGGAGGGTGATGAGTACCAATGCCCATAGTCTGGGTAACAAGCTCCCTGACCTAGTGGCTTGATGGAAAAGGGACGTCTGGATATTGTGGCAGTCACAGAAACATGGTACACAGAGAACCATGACTGGGATGTCAACACACCAGGGTACACAATCTACAGGAGGGACAGGGAGGGTAAAAGAGGAGGAGGAGTAGTTCTCTACATAAGGGAAGGAATCAAAACAACAGAACTAAAGGGTAAACAGGGAGGGGAGGAAGCACTGTGGGTCACCTTGGTGACCGGAAATGGCACCGCAATCTGCACAGGGGTTGTTTACAGACCCCCATCTTGGGGGGGAGGCAATGGACAAGGAAATTATAGAAGGAATCCTTAGAATGGCAGAAAAAGGAGATATATCATTGATGGGGGACCTGAATATGCCAGATGTTAACTGGAGCACCTTTACTGTAGCCACATCCAAGAGCAGGGTCATTCTTAACACCCTACAGGGGGCATGCTTCAGACAGCTAGTGTTGGAACCCACTTGGTAGGGAGCAATCTTAGACCTGGTACTTTCAAATGGGGTTGGAGAGAGGATCTCAGATTTAGAAGTGAGTAGCCATCTGGGAACAAGTGACCACCAAACAGTTTGATTCACAATAAACACAGCTGTACAGTCAAGGCATACAAAAACAATGGTGTTGGACTTTAAGAGGTCTGACTTTGGCAAAATGGGAGAGTACCTCAGAAAAGCACTAGCAAACAGGCAAGAAGGAGAGGTGGAAGAACAATGGGGAGAAATCAAAACTGCCATCACAGAGGCAACAAGCCCTTGGGTAAAGCAAATCAACAAAACAAAATGAAGGAAAAAAACACTATGGTTTTCAAAAGAGGTGGCAGGGAAGGTTAACTCATTGCCTCCACAGGAGCTCTCTGAAGTTGCAGCACTTGTCTCCTGTATGCTATTAACAGTGAATCCTGGACCTTTCTAAGCAAAATCAAGTCATAATCAGCACAAAACCCATAAGTGCTAGACACAAAGTATGAGTGGCAAACTTGTTCAGCATATAATTACCTTTCCAATGGTGGTATGCAAGTAATAGTAGGTAATTTAGATTTGTTTTATGCTGGTCGAAACAGCAAAAAAAAAAAATTTTTTCCACTAAAAGATGTTCCATAAGCCTTTTTTGTTGGGAAATATGTAACATATCAACACCAAATTAAGCATCCAGAAATTAGATGTAATTTTAATAATTTGTTTGTAAAAAAACAGCTGTTTCTGTAGTATTAATCATAATTTTCCCCCATTTTAGTCAAGGTGCATTGCTGAGGTTTGAGGGACGAATCTGTGCCATACACACCATACCATAAACAAATGCATATAACTTCTAAAGTATACGATACACACAATGTATCAGCAGCAAAGTTGTTCAGCACAAAATTGCCTTTCCAACGGTGCTATGCAATCAATTGTGCTCAATTCAGTTTTTGTCTTATACTGGCTGAGATACCCAGAGTGTGTTTTTTCTTCAAAGTGCTTAGGTGGTTCTTGATGGACAAAATGTCAATCATACACACCATGCCATAAACAAATGTGAATAACTCCTAAAGTGAACATGATAACACAAAGTGTCAGTGGCAAAGTTGTTCAACACAACATTACCTTTCTAATGGTGCTATGCAGTCAATTCTAATCAATTCTGGCTGGCAAGTAATATCAAAACATGTGAATGATGTCTCCAGATGTTACTAGGACACACAGGAAGTCTGTAGGTGACTTCTGTAGTCATTCTGGGACACACTGCAGTACATTTGCTGCCCAACAGGCGTATTCTAGGAGGCAACGAGTTAAGGGAGAAAAGGATAGCATTCAGGAAATATAAGGAAACACAGAAGGAGCAGGACAGATAACTATATCAGTTAAAGCAGAAGGAGGCAGGGAAGGCAGTCAGAATAGCAAAGGCCCAAACTGAGGAAAAGATAGCCAACTCTGTTAAGAAGGGAGATAAAACTTTTTATAGGTACATTAGAGAGCGAAGAAAGACCAAGGGAGGGATACTGACGCTTAATAAAGGGGAAGGAATGTGGGCAGATGGTGATAGTGAAAAAGCAGGGATACTGAACAAATACTGCTGCTCAGTATTCACAAAACAAGAGCAGGGGAGGTACCTAAACCAAACAATAGACACACTCTGGATAGGGAGTTGATATCAGTCCATTCACAGAAGAAAGGGTTTTGAAAGAACTCTTAAAACTGAAGGTGGACAAAGCAATGGGGCCTGACAGGATTCACCCAAGAATTCTAAAAGAACTAAGGGTAGAACTAGTGACACCACTGACTACACTGTTTAACAAATCATGGGAGGATGGGGTGGTACCTGAGGACTGGAGGAGGGCAGATGTGATTCTACTTCACAAAAGTGGGAGCAAGGCAGAGGCAGGAAACTATAGACCTGTTAGTTTGACCTTAGTGGTAGGGAAAATGATAGAATCACTTTTGAAGGAATGAATTGTTGAGTACATAGAGGCCAGTGGGGCACAGGACCCAAGGCAGCATGGATTCACAGCATAAAGGTCATGTCAGATGAATCTAATAGGTTTCTTTGACTGGGTGACCAAAGTAGTAGACCAGGGAAGGGCTGTGGACATGGCCTACCTAGATTTTAGCAAGGCATTTGACACAGTCCCACACAAAAGATTAATATACAAGTTAGCCAGCCTTGGAGTGGGTCCCAAGGTGGTAGCCTGGGTAAAAAATTGGCTGGACAACAGGACGCAGAGGGTAATAGTAAACAAAGTCCACTCTGAAGAAAGGGGTGTTACTAGTGGAGTACCGCAGGGTTCAGTACTGGGACCTGTTCTCTTTAATGTCTTTATAAGTGACATTGTGGAGGGACTGGAAGGAAAAGTATGTCTCTTTGCAGATGACACAAAGATCTGCAACAGGGTCAATACAGAAGGTGGGGTGGAAAGGATGAGAAGGGACTTGGCAAGGTTGGAGGAATGGTCAAATGTATGGCAGCTTGGATTCAACACAAAGAAGTGCAAAATAATGCACCTGGGAAACAAAAACCCAGGGGAAGAGTACACAATGGGGGTGAGACACTAACAACAGCAAAATGGAAAGGGACCAGGGGTAGTCATATCAGATGACCTAAAGATGGGCAAGCAATGTGAGAAGGCAGCAAGGAGGCTGGCGGGATACTGGGATGCATAGGAGAGGCATCACTAGTAGAAAACAGGAAGTTGTTATCCCTCTGTACAGACAGTTGGTGAGACCCCATCTGGAGTATTGCATGCAGTTCTGGAGACCCCATCTCTGCAAGGACATAGACAGGATGGAGGCTGTCCAGAGAAGGGCAACTAAAATGGTGCTGGGTCTGCAACAGAAGACATACGAAGAGAGATTAAAGGAGCTTAATATGTATACCCTCGAGGAAAGGAGGGAGAGAGGGGACATGATAGAGACTTTCAAGTGCCTCAAGGGAATCAACAAAGTCCAAGAGGGTAGTATCTTTCAGAAAAAGAGATGTGCAAGAACAAGTGGGCACAATTTGAAGATAGAGGGGGGGGATGGCTCAGAAGTAATGTGAGGAAGTATTTTTACATGGAAAGGGTTGTGGATACATGGAATGGCCTTCCTGAGGAGGTAGTGGAGTCAAAAACAGTGGGGGAATTCAAGAATGCATGGGACAGACATAAAGCAATTCTAGTAGGAGGTAGGAGGAAGTAGGCTGTTGGTTAACTAGGATCTGTAGATTATCCATTAGGTAGGGAAATGGGCAGACTAAGTAGGCCAAGCGGTTCTTATCTGCCGTCAAATTACATGTTTCTATGTTTCTGGTTAAATCATGTGCCTCTTTTAGTTGTTCTCACATTCTCTCCTTTCAGTTTTTGTCCATGATTCCTAGTTGTTTTACTAATTTGTTGTTTACTAAGCCCAGTGCATTCCCAGGTCTCATTGTTATTTATTGCATTAAATACTATGCACATATCCTGTCTTTTCCTTTGGTATTCCATGGAGAACAAGCCCAGCTCCTGCATCCTAGCTTCATATGATTTTTGTCCCATGTTTGTGATTCTTTTTGTCACTTTTCTTTGTAACTTTTCTATCAATTTTATTCCTCCCTTGTTTTGGGGTGCACAAAAAGGCACCAGTACTCCAAATGGGGGTGCACCGGTGCTGTATATAGTGGCTTTCTCAATGCCGAATCTCTGCTCTTTATGTTTTTAAAAATGCATCCCATGATTCTGTGGCATTTTTTACAATACTTCTGGTGTGCATATCAAAGGCTAGTTTTTTAGTGATAGTGACCCCCAGATCTTTATCGTTAGTTGTGTTTTGAAAAGTGATGTTACCTATTTTATAGTCGAATTCAGTGATTATTGTGGCCTCAAGTGCATGACCTTACACTTGCCTTCGTTAAACTTGAGTTTATTAATACTTGCTCGATATTCCAGTTGTTCTAGGTTCATCTGTAGTACTTTTTGAGCTCTTTTATTGTTTACAATTGCACCTACCTTGGTGTCATCAGCATATTTGTATATCCATGCTGTTTTGACATTTGCATTAATGACACATAGATGTTAAACAGGGTTGGGCCCACTACTGAGTCCTGGGGAACACCACTCGTCACCTCCCCCACTGAATGGTATCCTCTGATGCAGACTCTGTCTTCTTATGGCTAACCATGATGCTATCAATGAGATGATGTTGGATGTATTTGTATTTCCTTAGTTTATCTGTTATTAGTTGGTGTGATACTGAATCAAAAGCTTTAGAGTATTCAAGGAATATAGCATCAACTGGTAGATCTTTGTCCAGTGCTTCACTAACAGGTTCAAAAGTGCAATAAGTTCATGAAGCATGATCTTCTTGAACTAAATCTGTGTTGTGTTGGTTCCATATAACCATTCTTTTTTGTATATTGTACTAGATAGTCTTTTATTATAGTGTCAGGAAGCCTGCCAAAATGTAACCATATGTAGGAGTAACAGCAGCCTCTGAGAGTGTACCAGAAGGTGGGTAGCTGCAGCATTATTGCACTTGGACTCCTTCATAAGGGTACCATTATGAATTATGATTGTATGTACTATATTATAGTACACACAAAGCAGCAAGAAATAGATGTACAGTACAACCATCCGAAGCAAGTTAGGTAGCATAAATCAGAATTTCATACATAATCATCTTATGTGGTTAGAACCTGTATGTACTAGTAACTGAGAGTTTTATATAGCCTAAAAACAAGCTATAAAATTATAAGTTGAAAAAATGCACTATACCTCATAAGAGTATGGTCCCACAGGCAAAACCTGATTCAAATGTTATTTGTCAAGCACGGAAAAGGTAATTGCTTTACAATAAGTCATATGCCCGAAAAGTAATCCTACTCCATGTACTTTGCTTAGTAAATTGCAATTAAAGATTAATGTTTAGACAGTATATTGAGAAGGTTATGTAACCCCCACCCCCCCGATTTAGGGGCGTTACTTATAGTGCACTGGGCCGTGCATTGTTGGGACAAGTGAAACATAGAAACATAAAAGTTGTTAGCAGATAAGGACCTCTTGGCCCATCTAGTCTGCCCTATTTTCCCTACCTACAGAGCCACCACAGACCCTACTCAGTCTCCGGTTTGCACCCATCTTGCCTTACTTCTAAGATCCCCTTGTGTCTATTCCATGCATTCTTGAATCCTGTAACTGTTTTAGCCCCCACCTACACTGGGAGGCTGCTCCAAACATCCACCACCCTTTCCATGAAGAAGTACTTCCTCACATTTCCTCTCAATGCCCCCCCCCAGCTTCATAGTGTCACCCCTTGTCCTCAAGCATCTCTGTCTCTGGAAGATGTTCCCTTCCTCTGCCTTGTTTATACCTGTGAGGTATTTGAACGTTTCTATCATATCCTCCTTTTTCTCTCCTTTCTTCTAGGGAGTACATATTTAATTCCTATGCCTTTCTTCATAGGGCTTCTGATGTAGGCCTACACTATTTTGGTTGCCCTCTTTATACCACTCTATCCTGTCTATGTCCTTTCAGAGGTGGGGCCTCCAGAACTGGACACAGTACTCAAGGTGGGGTCTCACTAGTGATCTATACAGGGTATTATTACCTCCCTCTGTCTGCTGGTAATACCATTGCCTATGCATCTAGAACATCCCACTAGCCCTTCTGACTGCCTTGTCACACTGTTTAGCTACCTTCAGGTCATCAAAATGATTACCCTAGGCCCCTTTCTTGTTTTGTAACTGCTACTACTTCTCCTCCCAGTTGATACATTGCTTGTGGGTTTCTATGCCCCAAGTGCACAATTTTACACTTTTTGTGTTGAAGCCCAGCTGCCAACACTGTGACCAGTCTTCCAGCTATTTAGATCTTCTCTCTTTCTTTCCACCCCCGTGTGTCTATTCTGTTGCAGATTTTTGTGTCATCCACGAACAGGCATCCCTTCCCTTCCAGTTCTTCTGTAATAAAAAGGTTGGGTCCGTTCGACCCAGGCCCTGAAGGGTTAATGGTCTCTGCCACCCCAGGAAACTGCTGGTAGAGCAGGTGTACCCTGGGGATGGGCTTGGGTTTTTAAGCGGGTTTTGGCACTGTTGAGGTCGGCTCATGTAGTACGCCAGTAGTAAATTCTGTCAGGGTTTTGGAGCCGTAGCGAGCCCTGCTTTTGACGTGGTGATGGCCATTGGTTGGGGCTCCCCAGTTATGGGGACAGGAGAGAGAAAGATCTGTGCCCCATGGGAGCAGAGAAAGTCTGAGTTCAGGAGACCGAGTGTGACCAGGACCCGAAGAAGAGCTAAGGGGAGCTTGAGGATATGAAAGCTGGTACACTGAATGGATATCCATGTGGACATGCTGCCTGGAGCTCACAGGGGATAGTCACCCAGGAGGGAGACAGTGGATCTGGTTTACCAGGGAGGAGGGAATGGCAGCCCCAAGGTGAAAGGCTAGTGTGTTCCTTGCTTCAAGGATTGTCTGGGATAATGGGGGAAAGACAGCAAAGACCCCGCAGATGAGAGGCCAGCCTGTTTTGGACTTTCCAGGAAAAGTGCAGATCTACAGGACTTTAAATAGTTGCAGCCCATAGGAAATTTTGGTAACTGTCTTGATATGAACTAAGCTTGTGTTATGGGGTCATCCAGAACACACCCACTGTATGAATTTCCTATAAAGGGACAATGTGGAGTCTTGAAGTGCAGTGACCAATTTGGTCCAGTACGATGTGTTCTTCCCCCCTCTGATTTGTGACTTACTGCTCCATGGAGTTGAAGTTTTATTCATTATTAAATGAGAATTCCAATGTTTGCTGCACCTATTCTGTTGCCTCGGTTATTAATGGTTGTCCCTGGTATTAACCAAGAGTTGCTTTTCAGCCCAGCACCGGGAGTCCAGCTGAAACCCACCTTTTGTGGACCCCGAAAACGCAACTCATTCTTTTGTGATTCCTGCTGTGGCTGCCCCTCCCCAAGGACATTACCACCATTCATACCCCTAGACACTGGGGATGGGTGGGCTACAGTTAATAAATCCTTTGAGGAATATATAAAATATTATCAAAAGTCAAAAAATTAAAAAATTCAGAAGGGACCTGACTGACTATAGAAAAAATAAGGTATATACAATACCTGGATAAAAGACAAAAAGTACTTCCCTAGGATACAATACAACATTGACATGGATAGTTCCTTATACGGTACAGACTCAAGGTCAAACTAAGAGTACTGAAACCATTACCAGCAATGGGGTACCGTTTTTGGGCAGAGGCAGGGGATGTGGCTATGTGTGGGACAGGACTTCTACAGCGACTAGCAGGCAGAATGCCTAGATGAAGAGGAGGAATCAGGAACAGATATTGAAGGAGGTGCAACAGGGGCTAATCAAGAAGGAGGAAGAGGAGGAAACAAAAAGAAAACACAGGGACCATTGGAGGAGAGGATGCCAACATGTCAGACTAAACCCCCACAACAGAAGTATTTGCATACAATCTGTATGGTGAACCTGTAAGTCCATTGGAAACAAGTGTCCAGGTTAAAGGACTCTCTTTCTGTCCTCATTAAAGGTGAAACTTTTTTTTATTTTGAAATTGGACCTCCAATGTTTTTATAGAAGACTAAAAGACTATGTCAATATTTTGATACACAGATGGAAAGATCACTAAAAGCAATGGCACTAGCTGAGGAAAGACTAAAACTTAATAATGCTTTGTCCATTAAATTCCCATTCTTACCACCAGAACAGATTCCAGCAGCAACAGAGACTTATATAAAGTTCACAGAGAATGAGGTAGAAAATGTTATTAAATTGAACAGGTTCACAGATGTACAAATCTTAATCTGAATGTAGATGAGTTTGCGGCCCTAAGACTTCTAGAGAATAATACCCAGATTATCATAAATCCTGCTGACAAGGTTGGGGGGGGGCAGTGGTCATCCAGGATTATCAGAAAGGCCAACAGGAGTGCCTTAGTCAACTACTTAAAACGGAAAACTATAGGCAGGTCACATATAACCCTACACCAGATCTTGTAATAGAAATTGTTTCCAACATCCCATATAGAGCACATACAAATAAAGTTATACTGTACATAATTAGGAAAGGAAAGCACTATGCAATCAGAAACCTATAATCCCACTATTTGCACTTTATTAAAAGTGCACATCACTAGAGTCACCTCATGGGTGCCCTATACTAGCAGAAATTGGTTCAGTCCTTCAGCCTCTTTCAACATTTGTAGATTTCCACATTAAAACCCGGTTTTTCAAGGACAAGCCTACATAAAGGACACCTCACATGTACTTACAATAATAGAAACACTTAAGGAAAAGAGGACAGACTGGTCTGGGATTACCATGGCTACAACGGACATCAGGGTCCAATATTCATCAATATCCCATACACAAAGACTTGACAGCATATGTGAGGCAATGAAACAACTTGACAATGTGACTGACAAGAAAAATGACTTTCTGCTTGAATTAGTCAGCAGAGTGCTTCACTATAACAATTTCAAGTACAAAAAACTGTTTTTTTTATCAAACGAGAAGGACTGTCATTGGCCCTACAGTGGCACCCTCATATACCAATTTATGTGTGGCAAATTTCGAACATTGGTTTGTACTATCACCATCCTTTAAGAATGTGCTGTGGTGGGGTAGGTACATCGACAATTATTTTGAACAGCCACCACAGAGTAGCTCATGTAATTTCATGAATTTTCAAATGGCTGTACATAACATCTGGAGTTCACCTTAGAGCATAGTACCCGTGAGATCAATTTTCTTGATATATCTATCTTTAAAACTGATGATACACTTCACACAAAACTGTTCAGAAAACAGACAGAAATACAATTTGCTTGCCACTGATTTCCATATGAATATACTGTACAAAAGAAGCCAGCAGATAGAGTCCTTGTCGGTCTATCATGTCTGCTCGATTGTTCAGCTTGTGGTCTATACCACAGCTTTCTCTCCCCCTCCCTCCCCTCCACTTCCTCTGCTAGATGGGTCTCCCCTTGTACTTATTTTACCTCTGACTCTGTCCCATCCTCTTTTGAAGGCATCCACTGTCTTTTGTGAGATCAGCTCTTCTAGTAGCCTATTCCACTCCGCCACCACCATCTCTGTGAAATAGTTTCTCCTTAGTTCCCTCTTGAATCTACCCCCTCCAGCTTCATGCTGTGTCCCTTAGTGACTCCCTCCCTTTTTAGCCTGAACATTTATTTATTTATGTTTTTGGTAACCAGGTAAGTGCACTGATCCAAAGGACCATTTTCAGTCATGACCCAGGCCACAGATGTGGCTACAAAAAATAAGCATAAACAACAGTGACAAAGCTTTTCCCCCAGCTCCCCTCGTGGGTGAAGGTCAAGAGGGCACAACACCCTCCCCCTGAGCAAAGGACTGCCGCATCTCTCATAAGCATTTCCCCCAGCTCCCCTCATGGGTGAAGGTCGAGAGGGCACGGTGCCCTCCCCCCGAGCAAAGGACCGCTGCATCTCTCACAAGCATTTCCCCAGCTCCCCGTGGGTGAAGATCGAGAAGGCACGCGCCTCCCCGAGCAAGGACCGCCGCTATCTCACAAGGTAAAACGACTGTTCAAAGCATGCAGCAATTTAAGGAAACACAGCAGGAATTTCTTGCCTCCAACTTCACAGTAGCAGTGAACTTTGAATGACTTTAAGGTTTTTGTCCCCATACATGTGGAGATGGTTTTCTTCAGGGCTCTTTTCAAACTGGTGGTCATTTTAACTTGTATAGTGTGTGCCTTAAGAGCCTTTGAGGCCACTGCCTCACATCGAACTCAGTGACTGCATTGCCTCTCTTGCCTCCAACTATGAGCCAGGGAAATTGAAAATCACCACTGCTTATTTCTCCTTCTGTTAGCCTGGCTAGCTCCAGTTTTTTCACCTTTTACTGCATGCCACTGTGAAACGGATTTGTATTTTTTACCTTGCAGATGAACATGCCTTTTAATGTTTTAAAAGTGCAAGGGACTTAACAAGCCTGATTTTGAATCTTACATACTGTATAAACATGACATTTAGTGTTTAAAGTGAAGGACCTGGCAAGATAGTAATTAATCCTGCATCTAAACTTGCCAAAATTCGTTTAAAGTAAACCCTGTTAATTTGCCAAAACTCATTTAAAGTAAACCCTGTTTCCTACTGTTTTTAGATTTGCTGCCCACAAGGTTTTGTAGCATTTTGGCGCCATTTTCTCACTACGGTTTTCAAAACGCTGGGAACATGAAACTGCTTCCACCCCACACTTGCCAAGAGAATAGAGGGCTCAAATCTGCCTTCTCCCTCTCAGAAAACAGTACCTCCCTTAGCAAATTTGAAATAGTTTCTGTTTCTTGTTAGTCTCAGTTTCAGTTGTTACAGAAAACGGTCATCAGACCTTACCCCCTTCCCCCTTACCTGCGTCACCTTTTGTTCTTCAAATGCACTAACTCCTCTCCTCTCTCCTTCCCTGCAGCATTTCCCCCAGCTCCCCTCATGGGTGAAGGTCGAGAGGGCACGGCGCCCTCCCCCCGAGCAAAGGACCGCCGCATCTCTCACAAGGTAAAAACGACTGTTCAAAGCATGCAGCAATTTAAGGAAACAGAGCAGGAATTTCTTGCCTCGAACTTCGCAGTAGCTACCCCGCTGACGCTGCGTGTTAGCTCCCCACTGCCCCCACCACCACCCTTGGTCGACTCGGTGTCTTATACTGCATATCACGTGACGTGAAAAAAAACAATCAGGCCATTTCTCCATCTGCAGGTTATCTGTACCCACCACTAGAGGCTGCTATAACTACTTAAACGCTTCTCTCACACCACCTGTGTGTAACTCACTGAATGCTGTATGTTACCTAGAATTCTTCCCTAATTTATCCCACTCTCTTTCTCTGCCAGCTGGTTAACCCTCTTCCTCCAAAGCACACCCATATACTGTCTGTAATTATAGCTCTGTTCACCTCTACCCCTGCATTATATACACTCATGCCTACTGCTTAGGATACCTCTTTCTCTATCGCAAAATGATGTCTTTACTCCTTATCCTCTCCATTACCCCTTCCCTCAGTGTTCTACCCCCCGTTCTATGCCTGTAAAACACCTCACCACCACCTCTGCCCCTTTTATACCTCCCCCTGTGCTCACTCCTCCCTCTGTAACCACGTCTTTCCCACCTCACCCCCCACTTGCTCCTAGCCACCCACCCCCAGAAACCATGGTCAACCCTATGCTCTATAGTCAGGAATTACTGCATTTTATCTGCTCCCTTCCTATCAACAAACTACCCCATTGTACTGGCCATACACTGCGTAATTACAAACTGACCCTCAAAAGTGCCCTATCCAGGACCTTCATCATCTTACTGCTATTAATGGGCAACATACACCCCAATCCTGTCCCTCAAGGGTCCATCCTTGGCCCTCTTCTTTACTCCCTATACTTAAACTCCCTCCCTTTAGCCTCCACTGAGCGCCTGCTCCTTTACGCTGATGATGCTGTAATTTTCAGGCAGCACCCTGACCCTACCATGCTTCAAAACTCCCTACAGGGCTCCTTCACTGCGATAGAATCATGGTTCACCTCCCACAAACTTGTCCTCAACTACAAAAAAAACCAAGGTCATGCTATTCGCCCACCCTCAACATAAAAGCAGCATAACCAAACTATCCATACTTAACTCACAGGGTGCCATGTTGGAAGCAGTCTCCACTTTTAAATACCTTGGGGTCACTCTTGACTCTGCCCTCACTTTCTGTGAGCATATTGCATTGATCTGCTCTGCCATTAACACTAGAATCGGCCTCCTCTACAAATATAGGCCCTATCTCCCCCCTACGGCCCTTTGATTAACCATCTCTAGCTCCATCCTTCCCCTAGTAGACTATGGCATAATTATATATGGTGCCGCCTCTGACACTGCCCTGTCCAGCATAAAACGCACTCTCAACAAAGCCTGCCAGCTGGCCACAGGCTGTGATCGCCTTACACATACCTGTGACCTCTACCTGCAGTCTTCCTGGCTAAATTTCCAGGGGCGATTTCTCTATCAGTCCTGCCTAATGGCCAAGAAAATACAACTAGGGTTAGCTCCCCCAGACTGTTTATCACTCCTTCAAGAGTGCATGCCAACAAGGGCCACTAGAAACTCTAGCACTACTACTTTTTGCAACCCCTTCGCAAGGACCACTGCTGGCCAAAGATCCGTTTCCTACAGGGCCCCCCACTGGATGAACTCCCTCCCAGATGCTGCCCTCAAAATCCCTAGGATAAGGCCGTTTAAGGCAGTGCTGAGCACCCATATCCTGTTAAACAGTAACTGTGACTGCTAATCTAAACTACTATTTATAGCTTTGGTCTATCTGTTACTATCAAAACTCTGTAAATAATATTGTAATAGATCGTTTTATTCTACCGATGGTGCCCTGAATTTGTTTTAGCCCATGGTTGCCTCTGTACAGTATTTTTACTCTATGTATGTCCTAACTAATATCATTGACGCGGAGCCTTTGTGAATGAGTCCCTGACTCAAAGGGTTGTAATTCCTAGAATGAATGCAAATAAAATGTACAAAAACAACGATAGTACAGAGTAACACATATAATACAGGAACTGGTAACATATCTCAAGGCGAGGTAACTAACACGTAATGGAATCAAACAGATTTGCAAGCACAAGTTTCAGAATTCAGAAGAGTTACAAAAATGCCTATCTGCTGTAACAGCTGACGATAGGCTAAATTAATAAGGTACATATAAGCTTACAAAGAGCCTACATACTATACCAGCTGACAATGGTCTAAAATAATAAGGCGCATAGAAGCTCAGACTTGCTAGAGAATTCCAAATCAATAGCTCAGCAGTACTACAAGGAGATCAGAACAGATTAGGAGAGCAGAGAGTACTGCGAGGCATGATGCAGGTAGAGAATGCTAAGGGGCAACAGAGGTGGGAGAGGCAAATTTGTAGGAGGGGGAGGGGTCCCAATGGCACAACAGGTCCTAGCGCCTTGATAACCCACTCACTCTGGTATTATCTTGGAGCATGATGCAGGCAGATAATGCAAAGGGGCAACAGAGGTGGGAAAGGCAAATTTTTAAGAGGAGGGAGGGGTCCCAATGTCACAACAGGTCCTAGCATCTTGATAGCCCACTCCCTCTGGTATTGTCTTGGGGGCACCTACCCAGTTAGAAGCCAATTGTGCAGATTAGTTTTGAAGGACAGATGGGAGGCAGAGGAGTGGATGGATGAAGGTAATGTTTTCCAAAGGGTGGGGGCAGAAATGGAGAAGGCTTGACTGCCCATGGCAGAAGACATATGTTGAACTTCAAGGGGAAGGGGCAGAGGTTACCCTGAGGCTTCTGGATACCACTCTGTCTGTGAGAAGAGAAGAGTAGGGAGATGACTGGTGGCTCCTGAGCAAGTTGGCAATTAGACAACCCATGGTATAATCAAAATGACCCTGTAATGGGAGCCATCCTAGAGACCGGTAGAGTGCACAGTGGTGGGTGGAGTATGGAGCTTGAAGCACAAAGCGACATATGGAATTATTTGTGGTGTTTATACGGGTGTGCAGTGTGGAGAACATGAGAGAGTAGACAGGGGAGCAGTAGTCTAGCAGGGGCAGAAGGTTGCCTTTTGCGATGGCAAGGTGAGCTTCCATGGATAGTAATTGATACATGTGGTCTGTATCTCCCCTATTAATGCCTTTTAAATATTTAAAGGTCTCTGTCATTGTCTTCCTGTCCCTTCTGTCCTCCAGGGAGTACATGTTGAGCTCCCCCAATCCATCCTCGTAGGATCTACCTCCCATCCCATTTATCATTTTGGTCACCCTTCTCTGGACCCTTCCCAGGAGCTTGATGTCTTTCTTTAAGTAGGGGCATCAGAACTGAATGCAGTACTCTAGGTGCAGCCTTACCAATAATCTATACAATGGCAGGATAACTTCTGCACTTCTGGAGATGATCCCTCTGGTTATACACCCCACCGTCTGGTTGGCCTTGGCTGCCGCCCTTCTACACTGCTCTGATTGATTTAACCTCCCTGTTACTATCACTCCCAGATCCTTTTCCTCCTCTGAGACCTTTAGCCTTCCCTCCTCCATATGGTAGCTGTACCTGGATTCCTTGACCAGAAGTGCATAACCTTGCACTTTTGGCATTAAATCCCAACTGCCAAGTCCTTGACCATTTCCCAGAGTATTTAAATCCCTTTGCAGAACCCTCCTCCTCCCCTTTGTCCACTATTAGACCAATTTTGGTGTCATCAGCAAGTAGGCTCATTTTACTCTCAACACCCTTGTTACGCCAGCAATGAAGATGTTAAAGAGCACAGACCCCAGAACGGATCCCTGGGACTCCGCTGATGACTGCCTGGGGCTTTGAAAACTCCCCCCCCCACTACCACCCTCTACTATCTATTGCTCAGCCAGCTTTCTATCCATGTAGCCAATTTTCTCCTACACCCAGGGTCCTCAGTTTCCATCCAATAGACCAGAAAAAAGATATCCCTCATAGTCAATATATAAGGGCTAAGAGAAATTGCTTAAGAGAATAAGACTCGCAACACTATGTGAACGACCTAAACAGGAGATTTAGAGAGACCGAGAGCCATTAGGATGACCTAGACAGAGAGCAGAATAGAGGTGAAACTATCAACAATGATCAGCTGATGAGGAAGGCCTCTGAACAAGCAGAACAAGAATGTATGGTTTCTACAACATCATCTGCAGACAAGTTTTATTGAAAACCATATTGTACAAAAACTGACATGTCTTGCAGGCAGCACTGGAGCTAGGAAAACATTCTTAAGGAAAAGCTTCCTGTAGTTGCAAAGAAAGCAAGATCACTGAGAGATAGACTTGTACATTCTTAGCATAAGATACCAGCTCAGGTGACAATAGAACTACAAATGTTTGACCCTGCGATAAATGGTTATTTACTGTGCAGCCATTGTTTGGCATGCACCAGTACACATATGACTAAATCCATTAGGAATGTAGCAGTGAGGAGAATGTGGAAATCAAGAACGTATTATATATTAATATGTATACTTAGGTTGTTTTATGAGATAAGAAGGTTATCTTGTGCTGGTTTGGGTAAGAGGACAGTTAAGCGAAGCTGAGCAGTTCTGACAGCCCAAACCAGCACGAGGCAACCATCTTACCTCATAAGAAACAACCCTAAGTATACATATTAATATATTATGAAGTGTTGGAACTGTTTCTACTATGAAAGAACTTAAATTTTGCTAGTAATTCCTTTTGTTTTTTTTAATAATTTTCTGATCGTCTCCCCTGCTGTGTTTGAAGAATTGGTCCGTTCCATTGCTTGCCTCTGTGTCATCATGTTTGGGGCTTACTGATACTACTACTGTGCCTTGGTTTACTCCATCCTTTTTTAATTTTACACAGTTCTATCTTGCTGGCTATAATGATTTGCTGTGAAGTCCTTCATGAGTTCCAATTTCAGCCCTGACATGCTGATGAGAAACGACACTTCTATATTTATTCCTAGTCAGACTGGAGTGTTTCTGTTTAATTTCTCTCAGTTTAGAACACTGTTGTGATTTTAAATACCTGCCTTCTACCTTTCTCTCGGTTCTCAATTCCAAATTGTTCCAAGCCTTGCTCACTTACAGTACAAATGGGAGTTGCTTGTGCTGAACTGTTTGCCTCTGACAGCTGATCCACTGCGGATTCTCTGAAAGGAACACAGTGACAAGTGAGAAAAGCTGCAGCAGGAATCAGCTGTCCTGAGCTGTGCGAGGCAGCAACTGTACATGCTATAAGAGGTACAGTAAATGCTGCTCTCTGATTGGCAGAGGCAGTTCCACCACTTTATAATTTGCCAAATGTCATATGTGGTCTATATCCTGAAGTGCTTGTGTGACAAGATTTACATTGGTCAGACCACAAGACCACTCAAGGAACAGATTCTTGAGCACAAGGAATACATCAGAAGAAGCAGCATGAAATCAGATGTGGCAAGCCATTTTATAGCTTAGAAATATACAATTCCTACTCTGTGTTTCTAAGGCCTTGAACATGTTCCTCCACTCAAAAGTGATGGAGACAGAGAAAAGTTATTGTACTGGAAAGCATTTTGGATTGACAGGTTAAAGGCTTTGGATCCTAAGTCCAGTATTAAAGGGCAGCCTGGCCAAAATTTCTAGTGTCAATAAATTCAGAATTTGGATCAGAATATCCCCAATCAGCTTCATGTAAAATGAGACCTCTAAATTACTTTGTTTAAAAGTTACAAGTCATTTGTGGCCTCACATTCACTGCTTGTTTGAAAAGCCAGTTTCATTAAAGAGCTAATGATGTCATAACCAGAACTCACAGCCTAGTGCTCCCTGCAAACTACCTTATAGGGCTTATTTCTCCATTTTACATAAAATAGTAAACATCATCCCACAGGCACTCATGCTTTAGAGAATTTAAAGAGGAACTTGATTTAGTTACCTTGTTTTAAACATTTCTGGACCATATAGTGTGTGTGATTCTGATATTAACAAGATTTCAATATTCTATATCAGGATTCTGGTCTCTGCATGAGACACATTATTATTCTGCTTTGGTTCTTTTTCAGGTTTGTTATGAATAAGATGACAGCCTCATTCAGGCTCACTGTCATCCATGTCCATAACTCATCTCACCGTTTGCCTGTCTTGATTCATTTTTCATCTGAGAGTATCACTTCCAATTTCTGGACAATATAGAGTGTATGATTCTGATATTGACATGACTGACATGATTGCTATATTCTATATCAGGGTTCTGGTCTGGGCAACATCACACCATGACTGGTACCTTGCGATCCCTGGATATAAACTATACAGGAGGGACAGTGCAGTCAGGAAGGGGGGAGGGGTGGCAGTTTACATTAGGGAGGGAATAGCTTGTATGAGGGAGGAGTCAGAGGAATGGGAGGTGGAGGCATTATGGGTTCAGGTATGGTCCAATAGAGGGAGAAAGGTGAGGTTGGGGGTGGTTTACAGACCACCCAGTCAGAATGAGGAGAGGGAAAGGGAACTGAGTTCTACAAATATGGAAGCCGTGGGGAAAGGAGAGGTGGTAATTGTGGGGGCTTCAGCCTGCCCAAGGTGGACTGGAGCATACCATCCACAACATGTACTAGGAGTCAGGTGATCCTGGAAGGACTGCAGAGTGGGTTCCTGACTCAGGCATCACTGAACCAACAAGAGCTGAGGCAATTCTTGAGCTGGTGCTCACAAATGGGGAGCATGTGCAGGAAATAATGGTCAGGAAGCCACTGGGTGGAGGAAGACCATTGCACAGTGTGGTTCCAGTTGGATATGGGCAGGAAAGAATCCCCACTAAGACCAAAATCTTGGATTTCAGGAGGGTGGACTTCAGGAAAATGGGTGAAGTGCTAAGGAGCCATCTGGTGGGCATCAGAGCAGATATGGGGATGGACCAAAGGTGGTCCATCATTAAGGAAGGAATACTGGTTGCCACAGATGAGTGCATTAGGCTCGGGAGAACACAAGGGCCAAAGCGCCTAACTGGTTTAGTTCTGAGATTGCCCAGGCAATAAGAGAAAGGAGGATAGCCTATAGAAAATTTAGGAAGACCAAGAGAGAGGTGGATAGGGAAAATTACCTAAGGTTGGCTAGTGAGGCAAGTAAGAAAGTCCTGTGAGTAAAGGCACTGAAGGAGCTGCAGATAGCTGAAGGAATTAAGAAGGGGGAGAAGGCTTTTTTTTCTCTATATAAGTAAGGAAAGGGACAAGAAGAAAGGGATTGTTAGGCTTAAGAAAGGAGTGGAGGATAATGGGGGAAAGCAGAGATACTAAATGAATACTTCTGTTCCATCTTCAGCAGGGAGAAGGACAGACCAGTACCTTCAGGAGGGAAAAGAGGAGTGGGGGCGGGGAACACAAATGTAGTGATAGAGGAGGATAGAGTGAGGCAGGGCTGCTGGCATTGAAGGTGGACAAATCACCAGGTTTGGACAGAGTACATCCAAGGGTACTAAAGGAACTGGCTGAGGAGCTGGCAGGGCCACTGGCATACCTATTTCGTAGTTCACGAGAGTCAGGCGTGGTACCGCAGGACTGGAGAGCAGCACATGTAGTGTCCCTCCACAAAAGCGGTCCCAAAGATGACCCAAGGAATTACAGACCAGTCAGTCTGAACTCCATTGTGGGCAAGCTCATGGAGACCATACTAAAGGAAAGGTTGGTTGACTATCTAGAGGAGCATGGTCTCCAGGATGCGAGGCAGCATGGGTTCAAGGTGGGGGGGGATCGTGTCAAATGAATCTGATTGACTTCTTTGATTATGTCACCAAGGCAGTAGACAGGGGCCAAGCACTACACATCCTCTATCTTGATTTCAGCAAGGCCTTTAACTCTGTGCCCCACAAAAGGTTGATCAAGAAGTTGGTGGTGGATCTCAGGGTTGGGGAAAAGATGGCCAGATGGGTGGAAAACTGACTGAAGGACAGAACCCAGAAGGTGGTTGTGAGGGGAGAGTTATCTGGCACCAGAGAGGTAACCAGTGGAGTCCGCAGGGCTTGGTGCTAGGGTAGGTGTTGTTCAGTGTCTTCATCAATGACATTGGGGATGGTATTAAGGGCAAAATGTGCCTGTTTGCAGTTGACACCAAGCTCTGTGGGAGAGTGGACACAGCTGAAGGGATACAAGACCTGCAGGAAGATCTGGAAAAGCTGGGGAGGTGGTCCAGGATCTGGCAGCTTGGCTTCAATGACAAGAAATGCAAAGGTATGCATATTGGAGCCAAGAATCCCAGGACAGAGTACTACCTGGGTGGAGACTGAGTATCTGCATCAGAGGAGGAGAAGGACTTTGGAGTGATGATCACTAGTGACCTGAAGCACTGTACACAGTGCAAGAAAACAGCAGCAAAGGCAAACAAGATGCTGGGATGCATATCTAGGGTATCAGTAGTAGGAGAGAGGAGATTTTACTGCCCTTGTACAGGCCACTGGTAAGGCCGTATCTAGAGTATGGAGTTCAGTACTGGTGCCCACACCTCAAAAAGGACATTAGCCTGCTGGTGAAGGTACAGAGGAGGGCTACAAAGATGATAGCAGGTCAGCAGGGTAAGGCATATGAGGAGAGGCTGAGGGCACTGAACATGCACTCCATGGAAGACAGGAGGGAGGGAGAGAGAGAGAGAGAGAGAGAACATGATTGTGACCTTCAAGTACTTGAAAAGGATAAATAAAGTTGATAAGGAGAGTCTCTTTAAGCTGAGTGGCAACCATAACACGAGGGGGCACAATCTTAAGCTGGAGGGTGGGAGGTTTAGGAGGGAGGTGAGGAGGCACTTCTTCACAGAGAGGATGGTGGACACTTGGAATGTGCTGCCGGAAGAGGTCATCTCATTGAAGACAGTGGGCAGCTTTAAGAGAGGCTGGGATAGGCATAGGGTGAAGGTAAGGATCATGGGTATGGAGGATGGGAGGAGTGGGGAAGGTGAGCAGAGACAGTTGCTCAAGCTGTGGACCCTGCAATACGAGCAGACTTGATAGACCAAATGGCCTTCTTCTGCTGGCTTCTTCGTATGTTCGTTTGCATGAGACTAATTATTACTGGTATTCTGCTCTGGTTCTTTTTCAGGTTTGTTATGAACAGGATGACAGCCCCATTCAGGCTCACTATCATTCATGTCCATCACTCATCTCACAGTCTGTCTGTCTTTATTCTTTTTTCATCTAAGAGTATTACGTCCTTGTATATTTTCCACAACATGGGTTTATATTTGTAAGACTGTGTTCTGTACAAATATGCATATACCACTGATTCGCTCCTTTTGCTCTCTTGTTCTATTCATTCATCTCACCCCATTTCATCCAAATTCATCATTACTTTGGGTGTTTAATAAAGAGTCCAATGGTGATGTTGGACTCCTCCCCACTAGACCCCCTACTAGTTCTTTAGTGGATCTGATATATTCAGAACGGGCCAGGTGGGGACATGTGGTCTTTAACCGCTGACCTGCCTCTTTGGGTCATGCTCTACCTTGGACCATGAGGTCCTTATTACTGGTGTGATTACTTCAGTATTATTGTTTGACTTTGTGTCTATTACCCCCTTAAGGACTATAACAGCATTATATTCAGGTTAATACGGGGTTATATAGTATTGGTCCCACTGTGTGAGAAATTGCATCCTTACCCAGCTGTGAATTCCATGGGCAGTGCAGAGATTCAAGGTGCCAGTTTCAGTAGCTGGAGTTATTATTGAAAGGGCTTCCACTACTAAGGGGAACCATCAAGCACTGTCAATTCATACTGTATGTAATAGGTTTAATTTTTTTTATGAAAGATTTTGCTTGTTTGGGATCACAAATGAAATCCTTATATTATAATAATAGTGCAGGACTCCTGTCTCTTTAAGATCCCTGATTGTTGTGCTATTCACATTGCTCACGGTTGCCTAGCAACAGTTTCTATTTTAGTGGCCATTTAGCAAACAGTGATACTGCACTGTTTAACATCTGTTGAGCAATGTCTTACATGCAAAAGCTTTCTATTCGATAGTTTCACAACAAAAGGCACTATACTGGTTAGAAAATCGAAAACTATATCTGCCAGTGTTTACATTGCCATTCACGTGTTGTCATCACATGAACGTGATGATGCTGATGCCTATGACGTCAGCACATTTGTAACATCTGGGTACTCCAGGACTGACAGTATATAAGACTACCTTATTTGGGGTGGTGGCTCCCTGTGATCCTGCACACAGTATGCCATGGGGACCCCAGTAGCAGTTCTGGTAAGCCCCTGAAGTTATACGTGCCATTTTTTAAAAATGGAAAATTGTTAGAATTTATATTAACAAGGTGACTGTTTTTGACATGGGCCATTTTCTTAGAGAGTTAACCACACTCATAGAGGTGTGAGTATATTAAGACGTTTTATGGATAAGACTGACAAGGTTTAAAATTTACGTGCAAGAAATTTTACAACAGTACAGCTAAGAGGATTGATTCATTACACTATTCGCAGTATGGATAATTCTTGGCATACACTGAGTTAAATGTGTAACCATAGTGGGAATATCAATTTTTGGTCACTTTTTGACTAATGGGATTTCTGATCTACTGTATATTATAATGTGGTAAATACTGTGAGGCTCCCAGCAGCAGACTTGGTGAAAACCTTAGTGTCCTGGATATGTCAATTGCACCATTACATAGTTGGTAATCAGATTACAGTACATTTTCAATAAAGGCAGCTTGTGTTTCATGCACACCAGGTGCTAGATTTACAAAAAATCGCAAAGTTCAGTGCAAAGGTTTGTGTTGCACTGCGTTGCCCTGGTGGTTAAAATGCTATTCACAGATGGATGGCATGGTAGCCTATCCAACTGTGAATAGGGGGTGGGTAGGGCAGTGGCCCCATTACCGCTCACCTCTAACCCCACTAGCGCTGCCTCACCTGCATTATTAGAAATGGCCCTACAATGAATAGCTACCGGTGTGCTATTTGATATCCATTAAAGCAGCTATGCAAATAAGCCCATTGGGGCATGCAGGTGCTAGCTGGCCATTTGCATGCCCATTATGGGCTCATTTGCATGGGCTGTGGGTGTTCTAGGTGCCCCACAGCCCCTGCCAGATGCAGACATAGTTACTGGTGGTCTAGTGGTCCTCCCTGTCCCCTATCACCATTCCATATAAAAACATAAATACCCTGGCAGTCTAGTGGTCCCTCCCCCTCCCCGATGTCAGATTGTCATCCAGTTATTGAAAATAATACTTCCTGGTAGTCTAGTGGTCCCTCCCCCATCCCCCAATGTCTGATCACCATCCCATTATTGAAAATAATAATTCTTTGTAGGCTAGTGGTCCCTCCCCTGATGTCTGATCACCCTGCCATTCTTGAAAATAATATTTCCTGATAGTCTAGTTGGCCCTCCTCCCTCCCCAAGTGCCCTCTTGGTATTTGCTTCCCACAGTTCCCTGGTAGTCTAGTGGTCCCTCCCCCTCCCATGAAATATGGCAAACAATCACCCTGGTGGCCTAATGAACCCCCCACCATGTTAGACATTGACCCCCCAACCTACTCCCCATCAACTCAATCCCCAGTCGGTGACTAGCACAGCCCTCCTCTCACCTCCACGGCTGACTGCCGACTGAGCTGTCAATGAGTGCATACTGTATACATTGATAGCTCAGTCAGTGGCCAGCCGTGGAGGTGAGAGGAGGGCTGCACTGGTCGCAGGCTGGGGATCAGGTTGGGGGGGGGGTCAATGTATTACAGGGTGTGGGGAAGGTGGGGTCCACTAGGCCACCAGGGTGACAATTTTCCATATTTCACAGGAGGGGGTGGGACCATCAGACTACCAAGGAACTGTGGGAAACAAATATTGGGAGGGCGATCTGCAATTGTGGAGGGGGAGGGACCACTACACTACCAGGAAATATTATTTTCAATAACGGGAGGGTGATCGCATATCGGGGGAGAGATCACTTGACTACCAGGAAATATTATTTTCTTTTTTGAAATTGCAATTTTATTGTTTTCTGAATTTGTTCCAAAAACAAATCATTCTACAGGACTTTACAGTACCAGACAAACAGTGTATAACTGTATATAGTCTAATGCACTTCAACAACAATGCACATTTAGAAGCAATAATTGTCTGACTCCTAAGTTTATAAAAAACCTAATAGGGAGCTAATGTAACTCCCAGACATTTAATTCTGTCATTAAAACTTAAACTGAATCTACCAAGATAAACAGATAAACAGACCAACAAACCCCACACCCCCATGCATCAGAGCTCCCCTTCTGTTTAAATTAAGCAAGTGTATCAGTATTAGACCCAAGGTTTCTATTTATCTAAAGTTTCTCTGGCTAAAATCTCTACAATTGACACGCCTTCTTTGACTCTCAAACTCATAGTAGGGCAGCCAACGAGCTTTGTATATTTCCGGCTGGAGGTACAGATTGGCAGTAAGTTTTTCCATACTTTTTATCTGGTTGCATCCAGCCAACCACTGTTCCTCAGTCGGGATCCTGTCCGTCAGCCATAACTTAGTGATTGACTACTGCACCATTGCTACCAGTATAGGAAACAGGCAACTAGCTTTAGAACCTCATACCCCTGGAGGTGGCTCCCCGAGTAGAAAATAACACGGGTCTCTGGGCACCGGGACCTGCAGGATAGCACTTATGTGATCAGTTACCTTATTCCAAAAACTGCTGAGTTTAGGGCAACTCCAGAAATATGCTCATGTGACCCCTTTAGGCCACAGCCTCCAGCACTCTCTGATGCTGTCCCTCCATAATGCTTCATAATCACTGGGGTTCTAAAATATCTTGTCAATACCTGCCACCTGAACTCCCTCCAGAAAGGGAGGCGGTAGTCTTCTGCACCAACCCCCAGACTAGGTCCCACCTATGATATTCTCAGGCACTTTTAATTCTTTTCCCAGGCCTGTTGAATAGGCAGTCTGTGTTGATCCAGTGGACCCTTACAGATCTTGTAGGTTATTGAAATCAGATGATATTTTGGGGTGATCCCTGGCAATACTAAGATGAAATTCTATTAGCTGGTGTTCAGGGTGTGGTAATAGGTAACCCTTCCAGATCCCCAACAGGTAGAAGTGCTGTAGCTGTAAATAAACAAAGAACTCTCTTTGTGGCAGATTATATTCCTGCCTTAATTGAGCAAAGCTCTTTAAAATAGGCCCATCATGCATTTGGAGAAAAGACCTAAGACCTCTGTCACCCCACCTCTTAAAAACCGGGTTATCCCTCCCAGGAAGGAACTTTATAGTATTTATTATTTCTCCATGTAGGGGGATAGCCTCCATTAGTTTTAATTCCCGAATCATTAAATGCCATATTTTCACTGTGTTTTTAAGCCATGGTGTTGGTAAAGCTCTTAGCATCCCAGGAGACCCCCCACTAAACAGGATGGGACCCAGGGTACCCTGTTTTATTAGCTCCATTTCCAATTTAGCCCAGCTCAGTCTTTCCACTGATGCCTGAAAGGTAGCCAGATGCTGCAACTGAGCTGCTTTATAATATCCCCTGAGGTCCGGTACCCCCAGATCCTCTTTCCTTTATCTAATTTGAGTACTTCCTATTTTAACCTGGGTCTCCTCCCCACCCAAATAAACTTCATGAGTATTCTGTGAATGTCTATCCAATACTTTCTAGGTGGGCTTAAAGGGATCGAGTCAAACTGAAACAGTACCCTATGCAGGATATTAACTGTTTCAACCTGTCCTGAAATAGACAAAGGGAGTACTAACCATCTATCGCAGTCCCTCCTAATTTCCAACAGCTTCCGATGGTTTAACTGATACAGTTTACTAGTATCACTGGGTATCTGAATGCCCAAATACATAAAACTCCCAGTGACCCATTTTAAGCTGGTGAGTGATTCAACACTCTGGGAGACTTCCTGTCCAATAGACATTATTTCTGATTTTGTTTCATTGATTTTGAAACCTGAAATGTTGCCGTATTCGGCCAGTAGGACATGGCTTTAGGAAGAGATGTCGCTGGCTCCTAAAGATAGAGGAGGTGTCATCCATGTAGAGCGAGATGCGGTTGTCAACTGAACCTATCTTTATGCCTTTGATTTCAGGCGAAGACCTAAAGGCCTCAGCTAAAGGCTCCATACTCAGTATGAACAGCAGGGGTGACAGAGGGCACCATGCCTTGTTCCCTGTGAACATAAAAAGGTTGTGAGAGTGTCCCATTTAACCGACCGGGCCTGTGGGTTGGAACATAGTGCAGCTACCCAAGCTCTAAACTTCGGGCTGAAGTTAAACTTCTTCAGGACCTCCACTAGGAAAGACCACTCTAGGCGGTTGAATGCCTTTTCACATCTAATGCGACTACCACCTCAGCTTGATCCCTTAGCACACCCTGGGACAGAGACATTATTGTTAGCAAATGCCTGACATTGTCGTGCAGCTGTCTCCCCGGCATAAACCTCGCCTGGTCTGAATGAACTAATTTTGTGACTACAGTCTGAAGATGATTGGCAATCAGTCCGGTGAAGGTTTTAATGTCTAAATTTAAAAGTGAAATAGGCTGGTAACTGCTACATAGAGTGGCGCTCTTTGCCTGGCTTGGGATTACTGATATTAAAGCTCTGGCCCAGTGTCTGGGGCTTCCTGGGGCTCATGTGCTGTGTTGCAAACCTGTAGTAAGAGAGGTGAGAGTTCATCCACAAACTTTTGGTAGTATTCACCGATGAACCCATCAGGTCCCAGAGCTTTATTATGCGTTTCAGGTTTTTACAACCTCCTTCAATTCCTCCTGGGAGAAGGGGCAGTCGAGTAATTGCTCCTGAGAGTTCGAGAGTTTGGGTAAATTTAACTTTTCTAAGACATTTTAATTTTCCTCCTGATTAGGTTCTGTCTCGAGGTGTAAAGATCTTTATAAAACCACTGAAAACATTTGGCTATACAATGCGGTTTGGTTTCTGACTCTAATGGAGATTGGGGATTTTAATTAGTGGAATAACTCTATCAGCCATCTGTTTCTGAAGTCTGAAGGCCAACAACCGCCGGCTTTATTCCCTCTTCATAATATTTGGCCTAAAAATCTAAGGGAATTCTCTGTCTTAGCTAATATAATTTGTTGCAATTGCCCCCTGACTTTTTTGAGTTCTTCCAGTGTATCATCAGCTCCCCCTTGTTTGTTTATTGTTTCAAGATGTTTAATCCGCTGTTCTAAACGTTCTTGTTTTTGTTGCGTGGACTTTTTCTTATACGCTGCATAAGCAATTACCTCTCCCCTCACCACCGCCTTCAAACCATCCCACAAATATTTTACTTTAGAGGTCGTGCCCATGTTCTTATTCACATAGTTAGAAATGATTTCTTTAATTTTTGTGTTAAAAGCCTGATCTTTCAACAGTCCTGCATTAAGACACCAGACTGACTGCTTAACCAGGGGACCCAGCTCTACAGTCAGAGCGACTTTTGCTTGATCTGACAAGCAGACGGGGTAATTCTCTTGATCTGTAATTGTATGGAGCCATGATTTCTGGGTGTAAAACCTATCCAAAAATGAGTACAAGTTTTGGGGATGTGACTAGAAAGTATAGTCTCTACTGGTAGGAAACCTCTCCCTCCATGTGTCAACCATGCTTGTCTCATTTTTTAAATTTGAAAGGGTCCTGGAACCCATTCTCTCCAGCAACCTCCCAACTCTGGACCTATCTAGATTTGCATTCTCAACACAGTTCATGTCACCTCCTAGAATGATCTGACCATCCTCCACAGATGTCAGGTATCCAAATACCTGTCTTAAAAATTGCGGGTTGCATGGGGTAGGAGTGTACACGTTTATAATATGGACCACCCTATCCACTATCTTCCCAGTAACAGCAGCCAATCTGCCCACTGTGTCTATATGCATATCCAGCTTGGTGAAGCTGAGACCCCTTCTGATTAAGATGGCAACTCCTGCTTTTTTCGCTTTAGGGTGCGATGAGGCTATAACCTCACTCACCCATAAGCGCCTCAGCTTTGCGTGCTCATGGGGGTAAGATGCGTTTCTTGTAATAGTCCTATGTCACATCATGTTTTGGCTAAATCTTTCAAAATGGCATACCTCTTTACAGGGGTATTAAGCCCTTTAACATTTAGGGACTGAGTATTAAGTGACCCCATTAATCAACAAATGGATTTGGTGCCCTCAGATTCTGTTTCTCCGGCACCCCAAGGGTCACCCACCAGGTTTTGCATCTTACCCCGAATGTCGGCCCTGTGGCCTGCTTTAAACAGAACAGACAAAAATCTCGAATGTGGTGCTCATGCTGCATGTTCCTCTTTTTCCCCTTTAAAACAGTTATACCTCCCTTAATAACCCCTTTCCCTTCCCCGAACAACAAATAAAAAGAACTATTTACTGAACAACATCCCCAATATCCCCCCTCTCCTCCAGTACCTACATCGATCTTCAAGAAGGTCATTTACAGAAGGAAACTCCTTCTGACCAGGAGCTTGAGCTGGCAAAAGCTCCTCACTTCACTGACTCCCTAGACAGGCAGCTCGAAAATGCAGTCTCCAGGGGTGGGTGCACTGGCTAACTAGAAACTCCCTCCACGCTCCTCTCAAAACCACAGAGAGATTCAGTGTGGAGAACCAGACCGATACCCAAACCTCCAGTGACTAATAGGGTGTTTAACTTGTAGAGGAATGGAGTCCTGGTGGCAGGAATACCTCCAAGTGCCCGCCTGTCAAACTGCAAACATAGAAACATAGAATTTGATGGCAGATAAGGACCGCTTGGCCCACCTAGTCTGCCCATTTTCCTACCTAACAGATAAGCTGCAGATCCTAGTTAACCAATAGCTTATTACTTCCTCCTACCCCCCACTAGGACTGCCTTATGTCTGTCCCAAGCATTCTTGAATTCCCCCACTGTACTTGACTCCACGACCTCCTCAGGGAGGCTGTTCCATGCATCCACAGCCCTCTCTGTGAAAAAATACTTCCTCACTTTACATCTGAGCCATTCCCCCCTCTATCTTCAAATTGTGCCCCCTTGTTCTTGCACATCTCTTTTTCCTTTTCACCCTCTACTGGGACTCCAGAAGACAATCCAAGCATCTTAAAAAGTACAAGTAGAAACTCACTCCAACCTATTATGAACTACGAATGGCATCGCTGAAACTCCTGCTCCTCCTACTTTTAATATCTGGTGGGATACACCCAAACCCTGGTCCTGTTGCACTGAAGCTGACAAAACAGGAAAGTTGGTAGTGGTCTCCATTATCACTCTAAATATCTGCAGCCTCCTTCCCAAATTGGCATCTCTTCAAACTCTCGCTGGACAAAACCCTGATATACTAGCCATTGTGGAAACCTGGCTATCTCCCAGCACCCGATCATGCAGTCTCGCTTGAAGGCTACAATCTTTTCAGACTCGACCGGGCAAGCAAGAAAAGTGGGGGCTGTGTTATCTACATAAAGGACAACCTCTCCTGTCAACGCGGCAGCTTCACCCCCACAAATACGCAGATGCAACCTCCCTATCAAACTGCTTCTTGGTGCACAAAACAAAGTTCTCACAGTGGCACGTAGTCTATATCCTCCAAAAGACCACCGTGCCAGTATTAAGTCTGTACTTGATTTTGTTAGTCTGCAGCCCTCTGAAATGAGCTCCTCCTCGGGATTTCAACATAAACTGGCTCGCCTCTGACACTGGCTCTCATAAAGATGACATCCTAGCAGCAAACCTGACTCAGATGGTAACCTCCCCACCGAAAAATTACAAAACTGGTACAAGCACCTTTATTGACTGGGTTCTCACAAATCACCCTGACCGATAAAAACATTAAAGTCCTCCTGACTCCCTCAGTGACCACTCCCCAGTGTCCTGTACCTGGTCTAATAAATTTCTCAAGCCACCCCCAAAGTTATAACAAGCAGAGTATTGCCTTATGGGAATTTTATCAAGTTGAAAACCCATCTCCTACAACAGGACTGGACGCCAATTCTTGAATCAACTGATATTAATACCGCACTAGAATACTTCATTAAATCTTTCAACTCTGCATGCGACTTATACGCCCCAGTAAAAAAATGTAAAATCAAAGCGCTATCAAATCCATGGATTACTGCCAAACTACTGCCAAGCTCTAGGTTCTGGACCACCTCTGGGCAGTTGCCAGAGACACAGGCTCACCTCATGATACCCTAAAATACAAGCAGGCACGAAATAGATGTACCTCACAAATTAGGCAAATGAAGAGCCTTATTTCAAAATGCCCTTGAATCCACCTGGGTGATGGAAGAGCTTTTTGGGATAACAACCAAACATAATGGGTAAACAATCAAAATCGACACCTACCATTATGAAAGTTGATGGATCCACCACTCTTGACCCAAAGTCTATTGCAGATGCGCTAGTAAGACATTCACAGACCTTAGTGGGTCTCCCCAGATTTCTTCTCGGACTTACCTGTGCCTAGCCTAGTATCACAAAACACCCCTCGTGACAAACCACAATTTTACTTCAAGAAAATCAAAGTGCACAGGCACACAAGTACATAAGAAAGGCCTGCTCCAAATCCAGAACAAGTAGTGACACACTAGATCTAAAAATCCTGTCTCTCACCCTGGATGAAGTAATTCACCCCTTGCAAAAATTCTTAATCTGTCACTTTGCAAAGTCAATTTCCCAACAAATGGAAATCTGCCATAGTTACGCCAGTGCACAAAGGGGGACAAAACCTCAACAGGAAACTATCGACCATATAAATACTCCCTCCCTCTCCAAGCACTTGAACGAATAGTGGCAGACCAACTCTCTGATTACCTGGACAAATACAATCTACTCTGTAATCAACAGCATGGCTTTAGGAAAGGACATAGTACTACAACAACAGTCTTACTTGATTTCTCTGGAGAAGTCCACTCAGCCCTGGACAAAGGGTGCCAAACAGGTGCAGTCTTTATCTATCTTACAAAAGCTTTTGACACAGTCTATCATGGCCTACTTACCTCCTACTTTCTAGCCTAGGCCTGGCAAGGTCCTTGTGCTTGGGTAAAAGTTACCTGTCCAATCGGTCACAGGCTGTAAAATCTCTAATGAACTCTCTGATTTCAAACCAGTTCTCTCGGTGTACCACAGGGATCAATTCTTGACCACCCTCTTAGCCTGTTCCTTAACTCCCTCCCAGATATCTGCCAGGAGAAAATAATCTTATCGCTGATGATGCTGTAATTCTCTCTTCCCACAAGGATCCAAACTCCTCTAAAAAAGCCTGCAACTTGCTTTCTCTAGTGTTGAAAGGTGGTTCCTGGATAGTAAACTTGTGCTAAACCACAATAAAACAAAAGCCATGCTCTTCTCCAATCACCAAAACAAAAATAGGCATACTCCACTCACCATACAAACCTCTGGAATTACACTGGACCAAGTAAATACTTTCAAATACCTTGGCATCACTTTTGACCAAGGGCTCACCTTTGTAACCCACATTGACAACACTGCGAAAACAGTGAACCAACGCCTTGAATACTATTCCAGAACCGTCAATTTCTAAATCAAGCGGCATTGAGAATAGCTATACAGAGTTCCATAATCTCAATCATTGACTATGGCCTTATTATTTATGGCTCAGCTACCTCCACTGCTCTAAGGCGATCTCAATCACTCTAAATAAGGCCTGCCGCTCCTCACGGGGCTCAAAGACTGACTCACACATGTGATCTGTACTATGAATCAGGCTGGTTGAACCTATCAAATCATCTTATTTATCTCACCTGCACAATGGCAAAAAATCTATCTTGGGACTGACTCCATTATGTATTCAAACCCATCCGACTGAATCCTGGCTCACGACCCTTCACCAGATCTGAACGCCAACCTTTCCTGGTTCCGAGATGCGGACTGCA
Organism: Neoceratodus forsteri; assembly: GCA_016271365.2. NCBI lineage: Eukaryota > Metazoa > Chordata > Ceratodontiformes > Ceratodontidae > Neoceratodus > Neoceratodus forsteri. The sequence goes on from CM057452.1 coordinate 445,720,052, forward strand.
CAGGGACAAAGATCTTTGATTCAGGGCCCCTCGACATGGTTCAATGCGCTAGTCCACCTACTCTATCCTCAACCTCGCTTGAAGCTTTCAAATCCATGCTCTATGCCCACCTCACCACCACTAGCAACTGTGATTGCGCTAGATAAAGACTACTACTCCTCATGTCCATCCTCACATCTGAGGCCTCTTCCTCCTGACTAATGAACCCTCTGGTACCTCTACTACTTCCTGTCTCCCACCCAAACTCACTCCTCCTTTTCCTGTCCCCTCACTTACTCTCCAGCTCATCACCTTTCCCTCCTCTCTAGCCTCCTTTGCGCCTAATGATCACCCTCTCCTGGAAGTTTCTTAACCTCGGAATTGTCTACTCGCTTGAACCTGTTATAGCTTGTTTTTCTATGAAACTTAAAATGTTACTGCCTTAAACTGTTAATAGCAAATTTATGATGTAACTTTCCTGTCTGTTTTACCTGTAATGTGTATTGTGCTTTGTTAAATGTTCTTTGTGATGTGGAACCTTTGTAAAAGAGCCCTGGCTCAAAGGTATTAATTCCTAGACTAATAAACAAAACTAAACTAAACTAAACTGAAAGATGCTACCCTCTTGGACTTTGTTGACTCCCTTGAGGTACTTGAAAGTTTCTATCATGTCCCCTCTCTCCCTCCTTTCCTCAAGGGTATACATATTAAGCTCCTTTAGTCTTTCTTCGTATGTCATCTGGTGCAGACATCTGGCACTCTAAACAATTGTGCTTCAGTAATAAACCACTTGTAACACTGTTAATAACTAAATATACCATCTTATTATAGTTGTCTTTTTCCACAACCCCCCCTCCCCACCAAAACCCTCTTGTAGGCATGAGCAACCAAATGAATACTGTTGTATGCTTTTCCGTAAGGAACTCGCCCCTGGTCTGGCTGCACCAGCGGTCTGGCCCATTAACCAACCAAATTTCCGATTAGGAGAGAGGAGATCTCTGCCCCCCCATCCCTCTCGAGGGGGGCCACGAGCCCCGCCAGCAGCCCAGACCTCCCTGTAGTATTCCCCAGAATGAAGCCTATAAAGCACCAGTGGCGAGGTTGAGTCAAACCACTCGCCATTGTCCCAAATACTACATGTCCTTAGGCAACATGGCCGATTTTGTGAGTCTCTCGTACATCCAAAAGGTAGTGGTTCAGGAGCGCAAATCTATCGTGGTTTCGTGACAACCAAAAGCAAATATCCCCATTTGCAGACACAGTCTCAATGTCAGTTTCCCGCCTACTCTCGTACCTTTATGTAGACAGACTAAACGTTAACCCTGTCTTCACAGCCATTCTGGTAAAACAGTTCAAAGGACAACACAAGTCGAAGTCAGGTGGCTACTTGCTTGAGGAGAGATTTGCTGATATGGACCAAGTCTTTGCAGAGCTGATCATCCGGTTAGGCATTCCACCTGTTCTTGATCTTCAGACCTTTCTTGCCTACCACAGCCCACTGCAGCTGAAGGAGGGTTTGTTCCGCTAGCTCCTGCTGGCAATCTGGAACATCTACGCTGACTTTTACGAGTGGTTTACTTGCTTGGGTTAAGGTGCCATACAGCTTGCTCCCAGCTTCCCATTGGATCAGAATCTTCACTGGGTACTTGAGTAGTGCCTTGATTTGTTTTTCTTTAAGTAGTTTAATCACTGCCAGGACTTCCTTTTGCCTCTGCATTGTGGTTGGTGGGAAATACTGATCCACGAACACTCTTTTCCCATTGAGATTTAAAACTTTTTTGGCCCAGGCTATTCTAAGTATCATCTCCTTGACTGGGTATCTGTTAAATTTCACCAGAATTGATCTAGGGGGGCGTCGTTTCTTTGGCATGGGCCTAGAACCCTGTGCACCCTTTCCAACTCTAGTGATTCAGTGTCTGGAATGTTTAGTTCTTGCCTTAGCCATGATCGGATAAATTTGGGGATCATCCTGCTCGCTTCCTTTGGAAGCCAAATATCCAGATAGTTTTCCTCCTGCCCTCTATTCAGCATCCCTAGCTCTGATTGTACGCTCCTGCTCCCTTTTGGCAAATATACTACCACATGGCTGAGTTTGAGAGTCATCCCGGATTGCATCACGGTTCATTTCTAAATCGGTAGTCCTCCGCCGAGATGTTTAAGGTCCAGTTTAATATCTTTGACATTGGTGTCTATTCTTTGCAGCATCTTCAAAATGTGTGCTGTTGCCCTGCCATTCAGAGAGCCATGTCATGAGGGAGTTTCTTCCTCTCCCACCTGAGCCTACTGCTGACTCAGAGGCCCATGAGAGAGAAGCACTGGGGCTTCAGTCTGGCTGTAATCTTCTTCTTCCACCAGTTTTTGCCACAGATCTTCCCCTTATTTTGGCTAATTGACTCATCCTTCACATAAATTGCCTTTTTAGTGGTTATTAGGAGGTTGTGGAGTGCCAGATGTGAATAGATTTAACACTGTGGTCTCAGAGCTCTGACTCAAGCTTCCATTCCTGACAGTGATGTCACCAGAAGTCCAGGAAATATTATTTTCAATAACGGGACAGTGATCGAGGAGGGGAGGACCACTGGACTATCTGGGCATAATATTTATTACAAAGGGACAGTGATCAGCAAGGGGGGATGCAGTACTCCACCAACCACTAGAGCTGTGCAGAGTTAAGAGGACGTTTTCCTCTGTGTATTTTCTCCATGCAAGGAACTCTGCAAAAGACCCTTGTGTGGAGAAAATGCTTAGCGAATGGGACTGCACCGATATGCAGGACCCTCCTCATTTACACTGCGGTCCCCTCAAAACTTTGCCCCAGTGCAAACTGAGCTTTTGTTTATTTATTTATTGAAGGAATCAGAATTACAACCTTTGAGTCAAGGACTCCTTTGCAAAGGCTCCACGTCAGATATACATACATTACAAAAAATGACAAGATATACAATAATAAATATACAGAGAACACACCAGAATGCATACATTGCCAGTTTAGAAACAGTATATACAATAAGAGGCATATAGAGAAGACAAGTTACAGTTCAAAGGTGGAATGGACCAACCCATGTCAAATCATTATAAGTCCAGCATGTACAATAACAATATACAGAGATCAAAAGGTTACAGTCACAGGCAAGGGGGAGAAGGACTAAACACATTCACAGTTGGAGTGGGAGAGGATTTCAGCATGGAGTAGGGTTTTAAATGGGCCTAGTCACTGTTCCAGGGTGATGGCCAATGGCATTTCATTCAACCAGAGGAGGGGGCCCTGTAGTAAAAGGAGCATTGGCCCAGAGAGGTCCTGCAGTGGGGTACAGAGATGGAGCCTAGCAAGAAGCTCCATGAAGGCCTTGGCTGAGTGGAAGGCTGAACAAGGTGGCAGAGACCTGGGGGGGAGGTGCTTAGGGAGAGCTTCTTAGCAAGGAGACAGGTCTGGTACCTGAGTCTGCCTTCAAAGTTAAGCCAGTGGGTGTGTCTATAGAGCTCACAGATGTGTGTCCAATGGTTGCAGCCAGTGATTATCCAGCAGGCATTATTTAGGGAGATCATAATTCAATGCAGGGCAGTGGGGTTGGCCGTGCCGTAGATAACAATCCCGTAGTCAATAAGGGAGAGCACCGATGATGTCATGGCAAGACCTAGGGCATCAGGTGACAGACACCCCCTGTGCTTATATAGGAGACCTAGTCTGGAATTGATGGCTGAGCTTAGCAGATTGATGTGATCGCGGTACATGTGAGAGGAGTCAAGGGTGATGCCCAGGTATTTAAAGGTGGGCACAAGATCGAGAGGGGGGCCCTGGACATTAATGATGTTGAGGAGAAAATTTTTAAACTTATTTTGTCTGTGAGTGAAAAGTATGGCCTTGGTCTTTTTGTAATTCAGGACAAGACGGTGCTCTGAGAACTAGGTCTCGACTTCAGAAAAGGAGCGTTGCAGGGTGTGGCTGTCAAATATAACAGTGTCATTGGCATACAGAAGCATTTGTTCCGAGCAGGCCTTTGGAAGCGTATTCAAGTACATGTGAATACCATTTTTGCCACAAAATCCAGTTTGTACGGCACAAACTGGTTTGTGCTGGGACAAAGTTTTGTGAATCGGGGCCCAGATATCATGTATCCATGAAGGAATGCAGAAACTGTCACAATGAATTAAAATGAAGGAAAAAAGGTTTTATGTATAATTATTGTGGAAGATGCTATATAGCTTAAATCAAAAGTAATGTTTTCTATGATTGATCACTTTCATGAATATGCTAAACTGCAATATTTTCACTACAGCAGCACTTGATTAACATCAGTGGCTGCTATAACTAGTTAGAATGCATTTTGTTGTGTTTCACAATTTATTTACTGTGCCTATCACTAGGACTGCATTTCACTTGTTTATGTGCACATGCTTATTCGATACTGAGTAGACTTTATGAGTCTTTTGATACAAATTGGATACCAGACCAATTGATATTTTTCTAAATATTAATCTTTGATGGTGATGTACTAAACAAAGTACGATGCGAGGATTACTTTGCAGGCATGAGACTTATTTTAATGCAACTATCTTTGCAGTGCTTGACAAATAACTTTTGAATCAGGTTTTGCCTGTGGGACCATACTTTGTGAAATATAGTGCAATTTTTAACTTATAATTTTCTAGCTTGTTTTAAGGAAATATAAACCTCTCAGATAATAACACATGTAGGGTTCTAACCGCATCAGATGACTATGTTTTAAATTCTGATTTATGTTTCCCAACTGTCTTTGGATGGTTGTATTGAATATGTTCCGAGACTTAAAGCTTTAAAAGAATATTCTTTAATTATTCAACCATTTTGTTGCTTAGTTCTTGGACAGGGTTTGCCTCAAACATTGGCATGGTACAAGTGGGCTCATAGGAAGCATTTGGTCATTATGATTTAAGATGAAAAATCTACATATACTATATCACTGGGTGAGTGAGTCATTTGTCCGAACCTGCTTCTGTGCTTTGGATGGTTTGTAAGGAACTGACTCCCCCGTTGTTTCTTCTTTTTCATAGGGGCAGCTAGACTGGCTCTTCATTGGTAAGAAAGCTGGAAACACTGGGAAACAATGCCAGAAAAAATAACTTGAAAATTATTGGAATGCCTCATACTGAAGCCAATGGAAAAAGAACTGCATGGGACCTTGTGAAAGGTTATTACAGATCTGTTCACCCAGAATCAAAAAAGTATACAGGATCCCATCAAGGAATGATATGAAATTGACTTTGCAACAAAGGATTGGCAAACCTGCTTACACTCTTGATTCACTCTCTGTAGACACAGACAGAGAGCTAATCTTATGTCAGGTGCAAGCTAAAGAAGCTGTCTGGTTTAAAGATACTCTGGTCAGAGTCAATATGGCTGTGGAGAGCTTTTAGGAGTGGCAAGAGTGTGGAAAAGAATATGTGATGCTTTTGCTGCACCGGAGTCAGCCATAAGTAATACTGCAGCAATTACAGTACTGCACATGTCTGATACTCGCACATGTGAAGTTTGCCCTGTAGTCAGCCCTGCATAACATGGCGATGCTGACATAACTGTATGCATGATAGTTATGCATGCGCAGTTTAAGTCAACGTCACCATGTTGCACACGGTGGCTGTCAGTACTGCAGTTACAGAACAGAAAAGTAGTGCACCGGGAAGTGGATATGTTTATGCGCCTGTGGAGGGAAGGGCTGCATAAACAGAATCACTGGAAACTATGTCGGAGCACTGTGGCAGCACACCAGACAGTGGTCTGGTTACGTGCTTCCACTGTGCTGTTATACAAATCTGATGATGGCATAACATCCATGGAGCTTGGCCCATGCAGCTGTACAAATCAGATGCAGGAGGAATCTGTTAACAAACTAAAGATCTGGTCTGGGACTTGCTCATCATCACAGTCACTTTCTCATTCTTTTCTAAGCAGTAATTTCTGTCAAATGTGCCTTAACCATATTGATCTCAGTGCTGGTAGACTACTTCTGGTTTTCCCCTGAGTGTATTAGGTGGGAGTAGTAGCAGTCTTGAAGTTGTAGCTGCCGCTGGTGGCATGCTCTGAAAAAAATGGTCCCCATGTTCATCTGCACATTTTAGAGATGATGCCTTTCCTTGTTTTTGCTGTAAAGAAACTGACCCCTTTAACACAAAAACAAGGAGTCAGTTATGGCCTCCATCCCCCCCTTTTGCTTCAAGTGAGGAACGTCATTATGGGTTTGCATCAGATTTACAATGGCAGCCATAGATGCAAAATATTGTTAAACAGTAATCAACTGTATGTAAAAGCTTTTTTTTTTATGTGTTCTTTCTTAATGTTGTCAATACCACTCCACCCATGTGTACTGCCCCTGGATTTCTGTACCCCAAGTGCATTATTTCACATTTTTGTGTTCAGGACAAAAATGCCTTTCAAATGAGGGTAGTCACTAAACTAAATTCTTTATAGTTTTTTATGTTTCCTTGCGCGTGTGCAAGAAACATCTTGTGGTAGAACAACATTTCAGAGTTGTGTCAATGACTGGTTCAATGCATAGCAATCTACAGTGGGATTGTCCCTGGCAGACCAATGAGCATGCAACTAGTCTGTGACACTAGTCACAGTTTCACATATGGAATCTGTTCCTAGTTGAAAGTAATAGTGCCTCGAATGAGAGCACTTTATTCTTTTCATTCATGCCCTTACTGATCTTATTGCTTGTCTCCCCACCCATCCTGCAGATGTATGGGTACCCAGCAATACACTGCATCTCCCACTCTCTGTGCCATAAGCAGCAAACATTCCTAGCAGTAAAGAACAAACAAATATTATTTATCCTTCCCAGACAGACGCCCTCGTTGAACTTCTTTGTGTCTGTGGGAATGACAGTACATGTTCTTGTCCCTGAGCTCCTCTCTTTCCAGTGCTTCATGCATGTCACAATGCCCAGCTTGAGCACTGCTCTCTGTGATGGTACACACTGACCTGCTCCGTGGATCTCCTAGTGTCCATGCTGCCTCAGTGTACCCCCCACCCCACTGCACAATACAAGGAGCAAGAGTGCTGAGAAGAGAGGCAGCATTGCCTGCAGAGCTGTAGCTTAACCCTGGACAGTGGGGAGAGTGAGACATGGGCTTCAGGGACAGGCACTGAGAAGGAGAGGCAGCAGCACCCACCCCCCCAAAAGAGAGCGCAGGATCGAAAGAGGTGGTGAGTGGCACCAGTGTCAGGGACAGAGCGGAGAGAGAGAGAGAGAGAGAGAGAGAGAGCACAGTCACAGCAACATGCTGAGATGTGGCGAGTAAGTGGAATGAGAGTGATCACCAGGTGACAGGCTGTCACTATTGCAGCACCACCACGGCAGTGTGAAATTTGGGGGCAGTGCAATGTAGTGACCATAACCATGATGACCAGTGACTCCCAGACCTGCACCTGAACAAACATTAATTTAAATGGGTGGCCTGCCCCAAACAGTGTCTACTCCTCCCCCCCCCCAAAACAGACACAGCAACAGTGACAGCCACTTCCAGTGTGGCATATACAGTATATGCAGGTCCAATCTGTTTCATTCAGAGATGGTGTCACCACCCAAACAGAGAAGTGGAGTGCAGTGTGCACCCGAGCTCTGTTGCAATCCATTTTATTTCCGCTCACTCTCCTGGTACCTTACTGTCAGTCTGACTTTGTTTGTCTTTCTGAAGCTCAGTGGAAGCAGACAGCACATACAGAGAGGCAGAGAAAGTGGCAGGAAGAGTGTGGTGACTGGGACAGAGAGCAGTGCAGCACAGTTTTCCTTTCACTGTTGGGGAGTGGATGTTAGAGAGAGTAAGAGACCAGGAGAGACGCAGTGTAAAACAAAATTTGTGCATCTATTCCACCACTGCACAAAAGGAGCACCCAGACAGAGCCAGAAACAAATATGTGGGTCACATAACAGCTCCTTCACAATGACTAGAACAGTGTAGGGTGGGCACTGGATGGGCACCCCGGAGTAGTTGCTGCCCCCTATACCTCTAGCTCATGTCAGTACATATGGAACAAGCTGCTGTAGCCACAGACTGATGTAGGTTACTCATCTTCCCCTCCTCACCCATCCCACTCCACAGGTTGGCACAGTAACAAGGTTACCTCCAGGTGGGCAGCCCAAGGTAAACAGTGGACTGGTAACTGTGGTCTAGCAGAAGCTGGTGATTGGTGCCCCCTCCATAATCATCCCACCACTGCACATTGGCTGCCCCAGTCAGAGTTAGAAATGTGAGTTGCATATTTGCCATGCCACAGCTGTTTCTATCCATCCTGGTGGGTGCCAGGTGGGTGAAAATTGAGTTGTGGTCCAGATCCACTGGGTGGCCCAAGGCCATTGGCACCCAACACATATTTCTACATTTCTGCACATGTGAAGCATTTTCTCCTTCCATTCCACCTCCTGCATGTTAGGAGCACTCTGCAGGAGCCAATGACAGATGTGTTTCCCATATCTGTCCATCTTCACCCATCCAAGTTCCAAGAAAGCTGGCACTGGCATTGAGTGGGCTCCAGGCAGATGGCTCTGTGAGAATGATGCCCCATCCCCCATCCCACCTCCACACAAGGGTGGTACCCTGCAGCAGCCAGGGATAGAGATGCAGGTTGCATATCTGCCCCTTCATATCCGTCCCTGCTACACAAGAGCTAGCATGAAGGTTGGAGTGGGCTTTGGGTGACTGGCACTTCCTCACCCTATGCCACACCTCTACACTTGAAGAACACTCTGTTTCAGCCAGAGGCTCTCCCACCTAATATGCTCTACCCATGGAGAGCACTCTGATGTACTGAGATATAAAAATGTGGATCTTGTATCTGCCCCTCCACAACTGTTCCCACTCTGCTGGGTGGGTGGGCAGTAGGATAAAGTGGGTGCTCCTGGGTGTCAGGTGCCACCTCTTGCACCCCCACCTATCAACCCAATACTTTACAGTGGCCAGAGAAGAGATGTGGATTGCACATCTGCCCCTTAATAAACTATGCCCATTCCAAAAAGTTTCACACACAGGCTGGAGTGGGGTCTAAGATGGTGGCCATTAGTGACTGTCCTGTCCCCTCCATCCTACCTCCACACATGGGAGCACTCCTCTGCCTCCATTACAAATTTGCACATAGAGAGCACTCCTCCCCTCCATGCCTCCTTTGCATATGGGGAGCAATTTTCCTTCTCCAGCTCTCTTCCACATGGTGGACATGGTATCCTATGTAATCATATTTGGTCTCAACTTTGTTGAATGCAACATTGTACATATTGTATATACTAATGTAAAGAAAATGGTTTTATTTTAATTTATATTATGTGTCCTTCCTTTTTGTGTCTCACACCATGTATTGTCCTTACCATTGCTTGTAAAAGGGGCCTCCTTGCAAATGAGCTTGCTCAATGGATTTTATCCCTTCATAATAAACTTGAACTTGAACATGGAAAGCATTCTTCCCTCCATTCCATCTCCACACATATGTATGATTGCTCCACCTCCATCCCATCTCCATACATTGTGAGCACTCATCCCCTGACCCCTCCAGTGCTTCTCCCACTACATTTCATCTCCCCCACATGGAGAGCACTTCTCCCACTGCATCCCACCTCCTGCATATAGGGAGCACTCCTCCTCCTCCATTCAACCTCCACACATGGAGAGCTCTCTCTCACTTCATATCAGCTCTGTACATGAGAAACACTCCACCCCTTCATCCCACTGCCCTACATGGGGAGCATTGTTTCCCATCCATCCCACTCCTACATGTGGGGACATCTCCACATATTTGCATCACTCCTCCTCCTCTACCACCATCCCACCTCTGCATATAGAGAGTACTCCTAACCTCATTCCATCTTTGCACATGGGAGCATTCTGCAACAGCCAGAGACAAAGATGTCAGTCAGGAATCTGCCTTTCCACACCTATTCCCACTCCACATGATAAGCTCCAAGTTGAGCAGAGCATCGGTGGGGTTGAGATGTAATGAGTGGGTTTCCCTGGGAGATGGTGCCATACCTCTCACCACTTCTCTGAATGAGAGACGTCCCCCCCCCGAATCAATCTTTATTCTTTTCTCCACTCACCAATTTTCTGCTGATTATCCTTCTGTTTGCTTGCCTTACCAGTTGCTCCCCTCCCAAGCTAGGACTACAGGCCACTATGCCAAGGCAGATTTTTCCTCACCCTCTCCTGTCTTCTCTTCGGACCACACCACCAGTCCAGCTAGCATCCAGCACAGTCAAGAAGTCATGCCACGCATTACTCACAGTTCAGCACTGGACAGGTCAGTTCTTTCTCTGGTAGACCATACTTCAAGTTCTCCCACAGTTCAGCTGAGGCTAGAGAAGAGCAGTACACAGTCCCACTCTACCACCATGACAGTCGACAGGACACCGCAACTTGCTCAGTGCTGTACAGACGACACAGCAGAGCAGCATGCTCACTAGTCTGTCTCACCAGGCTTCTCCCACCCTCTCTGTTGATGATGTCTCCATTTCCCTTGGCCATCAATGGTCCCATGTATGCACAGTGTGTTGCAGCTAGCTCCAACTGCTATGGAGACTGCTGAGACACTGAGTATTTTAGCAGCTGAGCCTGAGCCAACCCAAAAATAAAATACAGGAATTTGAAATTTTCTGAGGTAATTTTGGGGAAGGGGGGTGTTTGAACACCCTGAACACCCCCCTGCCTGTGCCCATGCAATCCACAACAGCTCAGACACATGCAATGTTTACACTTAAAGGCACTCCTCCCAGCCCAGCTAGCCCCCCTGCCTACCCCAGCACACAAATGAACACCAACTGCAACCCGTCCCACTTCCTCTGCAGGCACTGAGGATCCCTCAATCTCAAGTGGTCAGTCCTGTACAAGTAGCAGAGTTGGGGGTCTGGGACTGCAGTCAGACCTGCTGCTGTAATGGAGCCTCAGGCCTGCTTGAATACAACAGGACAGCTAAACTGAGTCCCCTTAATCCCTACAGATGGAGGGCTGCTGGACAGATGATTGCTACAGCCACCAGGCACCACCGGGATTTAAAACAAGAGCTGGACTATGGCAGGCAGCCTGCCATCTGCCTCCTTCTACACTGACTGCTTGCAGCACTTGCCCCAGCTCCTCCTGTGCTACCAGTGCCCACCAATGGTCCGTAGTGTTGGTGGGAAGCCCCCATTGCAGAGGTCAAGAGAACTCCTTGACTTGTTACTAGACCCCACAACCAATACTCTTTTGACTTCCTTCTGTGACTGGTTGCATTTGCCAGTTTTCAAACACCCAATATAGTGTGTGACTTAGATACAGAATATTAAATTTATCAAAATAAAATATAATTGTTTTGAAGAAGACAGAAGCCTTTATTATGGCTCGCTTCAATGTATGGTTGAGAATGCTGAAATCTCATCTTGATTGTTTTACTTCCTTAATGCTATTTTGTATTTTCAGGTTAATTAAAATATAATTTTTTGAGATGATAGAAGCTTTTATTATGACTGTTTTTGGTTTGATGCACACACACTGAAGCGTTGAAGCAGTAAGATCACCACGATTTTGGTAGCCTGCCACCATTCTTCTGATCCTAAAAATATGTATCACAATGGTTGTATAATTGTAGATCTATATTCAAATGGCTTTAATTCATTATAATTACACACTAAGAAGAATGGTCTTAATTAGTTCATTTAAGGTTTCATAATTTGACCTTTTGCAATTTGAAAGACCTCGCAATCCTGGAGTCTTCAATTTGTTTTATCTAAACATTTCTTTGTTTAGTTCATCAATAGTCCAATAAGATTTAGAATAAAATTACTTTAGAAAAAAACTGTATAAACATTGGGTTTGATGTTGCGCAAATATTAACTTCTTTCCAAGTTTAAAATGCATAGGAGATGAGTTGTACAAATTTTTGTATTTCTCCACACTTTTACTGTGGAAATTTGTAAAAAAATATGAAAAAATAACACTCAACAGTCCAATAAGATTTAGAATAAAATAACTTTTGAATAAAACTGTATACACTTTGGGTTTGGTTTTGTGCAAATATTAACTTCTCTCTGAGCTGCAAATGCATTGGAGATTAGTTGTACACACTTTTCTATTTCTCCACATTTTTACTGTGTAAAAAAAATATGAAAAATAACACTTGACCTTTTGCACAGGTCTTGACCTCCTGCAAAAGGAATGGCTTAAAACTTATTTAGGAGTCATTCAAGAGTTATCCCAAGGTCAAGATTTAGTAAACTATACATTTAATGCATTTTGATAATAGAAGTTGCCAAAGAGGATATAATAAATGAAAAAATCAGTGCTGCAGCTTAGATGCCTAAAAATTTTACAGACAACCATTGTTTCTCTTCTCTGTCTTCCTTCTTCCTCCTGTCTGATGAGTGTTAACTTCACGCCTAGATCTCATATGATATTGCTGGCGATAATTACTAAAATTAATCAGCTGCTTTTGTTCTGAAAAGATTTAACATGATTCCATCCTGAAAAGATCTAGTATGACCCCAATAAGCAGATCATTTTGTTTTAAGCTGGCAAGCACTAAAGAGTTCCATTGAAGTACGAGTAAGTCAGGATTTACTGTTAAATTAGGCATGACAAGATGGTCTGGTCTCATTTCACTTAAATTGACTTAATGCTTTAGAAAAATGACTCCTGATGATGGATTGTATCCTGAAGTGCTGGGGAGAGTGGTAGTGTGGCTGCTTAGGGTTCAACACTGAATCTTGCAATAAATGCTATAAAGATACTTCGATGTTGGTGCCTTCTTGGATTACAATTTGATGGTTGTGCAGTTAGTCTTTGCTTGCTTTAGAGAAATGAGGCTGTTATAATTGCAATAGGAGTTATGCTAAACAAATGTAAATATCTCTAAAAGTATACAAATTATGCATAAACCATCAGTATGAAAGTTGTTCAGGAAAAAAACAGCCCCTATGGCCATCTGATTACCTGAATATTCATTTTCTTAGCAATTTTCACCTTTCCGTTGGCTATATTAAAAAATATATAATGAATTCAGATTAGTGACTACCCTCATTTGAAAGGTCATTTTGTCCTGAACAACTTTCATGTTGGTTGTATATTGGTAACCTGTATACTTTCCGAGATATTTACATTTGTTTGGCATGACTTCTACTGTGTTCACTCAGAGAGAGAAAAAAATGAGGTTGTTTAGAAGACCATATTTTATAAAATATAAAGAGTTCAGATTAGTGACTACCCTCATGAGAAAGGTCTTTTTGTCCTGAGCAACTTTCACTATGGTTGTTTTTGTGTACATTAAATAGTTTTAAAGATATTTAGATTTGTTGGGAAGGTGTGCACATTTGCTATCAGAGAAAAGCAGCTTGGAGTTCTGTGTCCATCATTCTAAAAAGAAAGAAGGGAGTATATTTTAACTGCCATAAGGATTTGCAGTGTTATGGAAGGATCCACTGAAAACTACTAAAAATGTGTTCCATGAAATGCCTTTTCAAGCTAAGCGATATGGCTGTAGGCTCCACCCACAGCCATAAAAAGCACACATCTATATTAATCCAGATATATCTCCCCAAACACAAGCTATTAGGAAGATATTTTGAAACTACAAGAGGAGGTTCAAGAGAAGGGGGACTTTCTATCTTACATCCGTGTAAGGTGTGGGTGGTGATATGTGATGAAAAAAAGGCTATTTTTTGACATTAACTGAAGAAATACTGTATGTTACAGACTTTTCAGGAAAATAGCAGGTGAACATGACAACAGAGATTCTGACATATTGGAGGAGCATTCCCCTGATTTGAGTGCATCTGTTACTACCACAGTTGATGTCCTCTCTATGATTTTACCTCCTTCTGCCTTAAAAAACTTCCTATATGATGAAGTCACCACTTTAGTGAGAGTACCACCAAAGTGTCATAGAATCCCAAACTTCACCGGGCAGTCCGCTGTCTGTATCACATATGGAAACCCAGACAGAATTAATATTAACCTCCTCTGAAATACTAGAAGAATCTCCAAGCATAGCAGAAGTTTCAGAATAATGTAAAAATCAAAGGAACTGAAATATTACGAATAACCTCTTCAGCTACTGGAACAGGCTGGTATTGTTACATATAGAAACTATGGGCCAAAATCTCAAAGCCCAAAATGTGACGCAAGGTGCCTGCATCAAACAGAATTGATGCAAGGGACACCTTGAATCAAAAACTGAAACTTGTCTGATTCTAGAATGCAGGCTGTGTCATCATCGGATCCCCTTGTGCTGAGCAGGTCCTGTGCCAATCCTGCACCTAAATGAGGGGTATGCCATGGTATTAGGTGGCTTGCTGTGGACACAGGCTGCAGCATTCATGTTTGTGGGGTTCTGGAAGTCAGATGGACTCACCAGGGCTTGAACCAGCCGAGGGCTGGTTTACCAGCCCATGCATCACTGACAGCTGTAGCTGGCATCTGACTACAGAAGGGACCACAGTGGTGGGCATGTCTCCAAGGGTGGCAAAGGTGGTCCATTGGACAGTAGCCTGCAACCTCACATCTCGTAGACCAACAGTCCTGGACCCCTATGCGACCACTCTGCTCAGTACCCATGCCAACTCTTGGGAAACTGGGCATGATGATGTCTGCCAGACTAGGACTGACATGTCCTATGCAGCAGAAACTGCAGGGCCTAAATGGGTCAACACTCCACCTGGGCTATGCAGGAGCCCCATGACTCTGGAATGCCAGGCTAGACACTGTGCTGCATGTGGGGTCAGGTGGTGGTGGCCATTCTTGTAGCACAGGGTCCTGGAGACACGTACCTACCGGGTGGAAACCTGGTCACACTGCTCATCTGTGAGGTGCAAAATGACACAAAGCTTGCAATGGCATAAGTATGGGACCTCATGTACACTGCCAACCCACCTGTTGGCTTTGGTGTGGCATTGGGCAGCCCGCAGTGGTGATCTAATGGCTGGACTGTCAGTGGCCAGAGGCTACCACAAGCCTCTGTCATTCCCCTCCTGTGCATTGCTGGTTTGGCTCAGAAGAATGGTGTCAGCTTTGTCAGGGACTTTGGTGCTGGGACCCCTCCTGCTGGAGTTTCTGTTGCAGGGTTCCTGGCACACCCAAAAAGACAAGGCACTTGCACAACAGAGCCAGGAGTATGTACTCAAATTAAGGGATTCACTCACCAGATTTAAATTGAAAGTAAAGAAATACATTTGTTTTCCAAATGCCATATGACAAAACATCCAGGACCACTGCTGAGTGTCCATGTAGCCAAGTGCGAGGTGCTTCACTAATTAAGGTTTCGTCTGGTGCACCCAGCTTCAAAACAAGCTGCAGTGAAGAGCGGCTTAAACTGATCTACCGGGCTGTTTGAGAATCAGGTCCTTCTGTTATTTCACAAATTTCATGATAAAACATTGCTAAATATGATTTGTAACATCGCAATAAATGTTATGCTCAAATGGACAAACTACATTGGTGGAAATAGAACACAAGGTACAAAATGAAGCAGGCATCAATTCCTAGTAATGCCCACTTCATAATGTAGTACTGTTTACAGCCACATCAAAATCGTCCACCAGATAATATAAAAGTAAACATGTTCATACCCAGCCACTCGCCCCATGGTACTGCACAGTCGCAGCAAATGCGCCTCAGAGCTGATAAAGGAAATGATGAGTGCTATTAGTAAATATGATGTTACCTTTCGATATGTGGTGTAATGGGGATAACATCATGGTGGAGAAGCAGTGTCAACCAAGCTGTCTTTCCAGGCCACAATATGGAAATATTCAATCCTATAATACAATGTACCTGTTTGCAGATGGTGCCAGGAATCTTTTCCGAGTTGTATAGCAAAGTTGTAGCTCAAGTTAATAAAAGTTTGTTATTGTTGATGTAAGTAATATAGTGACTGAACAAGTCCTGATATTTGTAATAGTAATAAAAGTTACAGTCACAATATAAATGAATGTTACAACAGTAAAAAGACAGTTAAACCATTCAATTGCTGTAGACCTGTCTCTGTGTTCTTCTTTTCAAATAACATCATTCTCTATCAATTTTGCAACTGCTTGCCATGTTACAAGTGCACTAATCCACTCCAAAGGAGTGCTCTACTAGGAATTAATGCCTGGTTGGTGGTTGGAGGCAGCTTCGGCGTCTTGTGCCCCAACCCTCCAACCAGGCATTAATTCCTTAGTAGAGCCCTCCTATGTCATAGATTAATGCTTACATACGTCTCATGTTTTGAATATACCTTTATGCAAATTCTTCCTGTTTTATTTTATGCTGGGGGCACAGGGGATTTAATTAATAGTAGATTTATTAATTTATATAATAAGAACTTAAGATATACCTCTCCTGCAGTCTATAACACTAGCAATATAATGGTACTAGCTATTAATATAATTTAATTTTGAGCTTCAGTATGACTACAGACTTTTGAACGTATTAGATTGCTGATTTATTCCAGGATTATTTTGAATTTGTATTTTCTTTAGTGTATAGCCATTTTCCTCCAAACTAGAACGAGATATCATTTTTACAACAGTAAATTACCTCTACTGACAACTTGCTTCCTGAAATGTATACTACTACTAAGGTCATAGGAGCGAAAGAAAGGCTTTAGGCCCATATGTGTTCCTGTAACTATCTAGTAGTAAGTTAGAGTATTACCCATTAATAGGTAATTATCTAGTCTATTTTTAAATTGTGTTTTGTGCTTACTGTACACAATATTGTCTGGTAGAGCATGCCATGGGTTGATTATACATTGTGTAAAAATGCCTTACATTTCTCTGTTTTAAACTTCATGGCCCAGATATTCAGACTGCGCCAGGCTGTGGCGCAAGCTTGGGCGCAGCGCAACTTGGCTACGCAGGGGCGTTGACATGGTGATATTCAACGGAGCTGCGCCATGGCACAGCATCATTGAATATTGCACCCTGGGCTACCTGCAGTGCACATCGGCGCAGTGGCACTGCGCCAGTGCAAGTGGCCAGAGGGAACAGGGGGATGCGCTAGTCTAAGTTCCATTGCGCTATGCTAAATAAATCACGATATTCAAATGCACATGCAAATGGGGCCATAATGTATGCAGGCAAATGGGGCCATTTGCATGTCATTATGGCTCCATTTGCATGCAGGTGAACGATCCCTGGTGACTTGTGCCTGGCGCCCTGCCAGGCAGCAGCCGTCGGGGACTGAAGCCCCCTGCACAGCGCTGCAATGTGCCCCACTGCCTGATTGTGGGCATATGTAGATTTAAATAATCTTCCAATATCCCTGGTGGTCCAGTGGACCACTTGCAGCCATTGCAGGTATATCCTTGTGGTCCAGTGGACTGCTGCACACCCGATCATGGGCTTAAGTATAATAATCAATCGTCCTATATACCTGGTGGTCCAGTGATCGCCGCAGCCTTATCACGGAGCTAGTATGAAATATTAGAATATCCTGGTGGTCCAGCGGTACTACCTCCCGAGCCCCCACTGCGCCGCCTCTCCGGTCAGCAGCGGGTGGCAGCACCTGCCTGCCGACTGACACTGTACGGTGGGGTTGTCGCCCATTGGTCCTGGCGTGAGCCAATGGGCGTGCAGCCCATACCGCATTTCACGCATCTCAGATCTTTGTACATTCACAGATCTGGATCTGGAGGATGGATGTGGAGCTGCATGCCCATTGGCTCACGCTGTGGACCAATGGCATACAGCCCTACCGTGATGGGTGTCAGCTTCCATGGAGGCAGGCGGTGGGAGGCTACCACCGCTGACCACGGGGAGTGGAGCGATGGCCCTGTGGGCGGTGGGGAGGGGTGTACCGCTGACCACCAGGGATATTGGACATATTATTTTCATATTGAAGCCCTTGATCGGGCTGCGAGTGGTCCACTGGACCACCAGGGATATTGAACCTCTCCTGTTTTTTACTTATGCCCGCGATCGGGCTGCAAGCGGTCCACTGGACCACCAGGGATATAGGATGTTACTTTAATTCAACATATGCCCGCGATCGGGCTGCAAGCAGTCCACTGGACCTCCAGGGATATTGGACGAATCAGTTTCATACTGAAGTCTGCGATCGGGCTGCGAGCGGTCCACTGGACCACCAGGTATGTATGACTGCTTTTATTTCAACAGATGCCCATAATCGGGCATGGGGGGGCGCCACCATGAAGGTGCAGCTGGAGCTCGGGTGGCCACCCACAGGTGGCAGCTGCCATGTTGCACCTTGCAATACGGCAGCTCACCTGTGAGTGGCCAGCTGTTGTTCCTTTTTTTTTTTGGCTCACCTGTGTGCAGCGCAAGTAGGGGTTGCACATGCATGGACTCGGCACATCTCGGGCTGAATATCGGGATGTGCGGAGTATGCATGGGCATGCCCCCCCCACCTGCACTGCATACATTACTGACGGACTCTGGCGCATCGGGATTTGTGCCAGGCACAATCCCAATTTGAATATTGCACTGGGGTGCATCAGTGGGTTGCACATGGTGCAACACTGTTGCGCCATGTGCAACCCTTCTGAATATCTGGGCCCATGTGTTTTAATTGTAATTTGTGTCCCCTAGTACCCTTGTTATGATCCTTAGTACTTAGGTTCAGTTCATCCATCACTTCAGAATCCTGTAATAAATTATAACTTAATATCATGTCCCCCCAATCATTCTCTTATTGAGTGGCATTAGATTTAGCTTTATCAGCCTATCTTCAAATCCCAAGTTCCTGCACTCATAGATGATTTTAGTAGATTGCCTCTGTACCCTTTCAATGTTGTCTCTATTAGACCCCTTTATTGGTCCCCATAGCGGGTTACCATAATCCCGATGTGGTCTGATATATGCTCTGTACAGAGGCATAATGACTTTAGCCTCTCTGCTTTTGAAGTTTCTCTTAATGGTCCACAGAACTCTTTTTGCTTTGGCTACCCAGTCCCCACAGTGTGTTTCAAACGCTAGTTTATTAAATATAATTCCCAGGTCTTTTTCCTCACTGCTAGTTTTGAGGGAATTGTTTGTCATAGAATATGTAGTATTTGTGTTGTGATTTCCAAAATGTAATACACTACCTTTTTCCTGGTTAAAAATCATACCAGCTGAATCAGCCCAATCAGTTTATTTAGAGCGACTAGTAGGTTTTGGCTGTCAGTTTTATCTGAAACCACACTGGCCAGTTTAATATCATCTTCATATTTGCTTATCCATACATTTGTATCGTGTCCTAATTTGGATATGTACAGCTGAAATAGCAAAGGGCCCAGCACTGAGCCCTGTGGTACAACGCTCAATACAGGGGTAAGTGCTGAACAAAACCCATTGATACTAACTTTTTGTGTTCTCCCTGCTAGCCAGTTCTGAATCCAGTTTACCAGTCTTCAATCTATTTCCAGATTAAATAGTGTTTGGATCATTTGATTATGGGGGATTTTATCGAAGGCTTTGCTCATATCCAGGTATATACAGTCTACTGGATGTCCTTGATCTAAAGCTGATGATATCTTTCACAGATGCATAGCTGATTTGTTATACACAATCTTCCAGGCATGAAACCATGCTGCGTGGGACTACTGTGCCCTTTCGGGCTGTTTCTTCTCAGCTTAACTGCATTCTGCAGTTTGATAACCTGCCTAAGGCGGTTGCCCTAAGCTCGCCTCCAAGGTTACAACTATGCCCTTTCAGGCTATTTCCTTCAAGCAAACTGCATTCTGCAGTTTGATAGCCTGCCTAAGGCAAAGCTGCCTGAAGCTCACCATCCAAGCAAGGGGACTATTGTGCCCTTTTGGGCTGTTTCCTCTCAAGCAAACTGCATTCTGCAGATGATAACCTGCCTAAGGCGAAGCTGCCCCAAGCTCACCCTCCAAGAAAGGTACGGGTTGGAACTCTGAATTTTGGCATCCACCCCTGGAGGAATCTCACTTGCTCCTGTTTGCCAGTGTTCCTCACACTACGTGCAGCAATCCAGTAGTCCTCCTCTAGGAACTGCTGCCAAGAAATTAATGCTAGGATTGATCTCTGCTTGAAATGTTTTGATTTCTCACTTTAAGTAATGTTTAGTCTGATGTAGAGATTTCTTAGAGTTGATTTAAGTTTAGTTTTGAGAGTTTTTTTTTTTTTAAGTGCCCATTTTTCCATTTGCAGTTTATACTGATCTGACACTAGAGGCATCTTATTTTTCCTAATAATCCTCCAACCCACTTGTCCAACTTGCTTCTGCCTTTTTCCTGTTCTAATCACCATTATCCCCTTCCTTGTTTCTCACTTTTAGCATATTGTACTCTGAAGAAAAAAACAAACAAACAAACAAACAAAAAAACACCAGTATAATTAACCTTGCACTGTGCTTGGGACCTTGCGTGTGCCCTTACTGCTGCACTCCTTGGTATCATAATGTCTCTTATAACGGCTCTATTTCCTAGAGGCATTATATTGCTCTCTATTGACCCTATCTGACCTTGCCTGTGATAAGTTTCTAACATCTACCATGTCAAAATTGGATAGTAATCATTTATATGTTTACGGTACTATCTCCTTATCCTAATGCTGTGACTCACTTACTGTGCCATGGAACCTGCATTCCCCTGGTGACTGGGGTTGCCATTTCATCGCCCTATCTGGCTACCCCTTTGGCACTCCCTCCCTGACTCTTCAACTTACAAGCCAACTGTAAAGTGCGCAAACTCAGCGGAAGCTTCACAAACTCAGCAACAAGCAGTTAAAGGAATATCTGTGTGGACTGGCCTTACTGTTGCTGCTGCTCTCTGGCAATGTTCACCCCAACCCTGGCCCTCCACAACTCACGCCATACCCACAGTCATCTACTGGGTTACTAACAATTGCCTCACTTAATGTATGCAGCCTCCTCCCCAAAATGAACATACTGAATGCATCGATCTTACAACATAACCCAGACATCCTCTCAGTTGTAGAAATATGGCTTTCTCCAAAAGAAGCAGATGCTTCAATTTCCATCCCAGGCTACACAGTCTTTAGACAGGATCATCTCTCCAAGCGTGGAGGTGGTTCTGCGATCTACTTCTGACACAACCTTCAAGGTCTCGTCCTAACTCTGCACAAAACTGATGGCTGTATGCAAGCCCTTGCTATAAAAGTGCTTCTAAGTGTACACAATAAAACCCTTACTGTGTTTTTAATCTATATTCCACCCAGACAGACGGCCTCCTGCTTTGATTTACTCCTGAAGTGTTTTGGCTTTCTGAGTCTTAATTCAGAAATTATCATGTTAGGAGATTTCAGTATCAATTGGCTATCTCCTGACACAAGCCCTTTCAAAGATGCAGTTTCAGCAGTTCACTTCTACCAGCTAGTCAAGTCCCCCACTAGAGTCAACTATAAAACTGGGATAGGTACCTTACTGGACTGGGTGCTCTCTAACCACCCTGATCATATATCGGACACAACTGTGCTCCCAGATGCCTTCAGTGACCACTCCCAGTCTTGTTTCATTGGGTGAACAAATTCTCTAAACCACCCGCTAGAACAATTACCACCAGGGTACTCATCTGTAGGCATCTTGAATCACTAAAAGCTGACCTGCATAATCTGGACTGGTCAATGGTTTACACAACTAACAATGTTGACATTGCCCTTGACCAATTCATTCTTCAGTTCAATGCTATATGTGATAGGCATGCCCCCCCCCATAAAAAGCGTAAAATCAAAGACCGCTGTGATCCCTGGTTTTCTCCGGACCTCCTTGAGCTTCTGATTGCCAGGGACCATCTATGCCACACATCTAGGTCCTTGTGTAACCAGGCTGACATCCAGAGGTACAAAGTGGCTAGAAACAACTGCACGAGGGCTATTCATGCAGTTAAAAATCAATATTATAAGGAAGTGCTCTCTCGGACCTGGAATGATGGCAGAAAATTTTGGACTAACCTTAAAGAGGTCACTGGGAGAGACTTCAGATCTGCCCCAACCATGTTTAACATTGATGGTGTACCCTCACTCGACCCCAAACTTATTGCTAACACTTTTAATAATGCTTACAGACCTGAGTGGTGTTCTGCCATCTGGCTACTTTTCACCCTCACAAGTGACTACTCTGGGAAAGAGACCCTTCTCATCCTCCTTTCTACTTCAAACCCTCTCAGCCCATGAAGCCAGGAATTACCTACTCAGGGTATTAGGGTAATCAAGATTAAGTGGTGACACCCTGGATCTTAAGTTTGTAGCCCTTATGCTGGATGAAATTATGTCACCTCTAACACATATTATTAACATGTCACTTAGTTACTCTCAGTTCCCTCAGAAATGGAAATCTGCCACTGTGACAGCAGTTCATAAGTCTGAGGATCGCACAATTACTGGGAACTACAGGCCTATCTCTATCCTGCCCCCACTCTTGAAAGCTCTTGAGCATATAGTAGCTGACCAACTGGTTGAATACTTAGAAAAATATCAGCTACAATGACCGCGACAACACGGGTTCAGAAATGGTCATAGTACTACTACCGTCCTTCTGGAGTTCACAGGCTTTATTCACCACTCCTTAGATCAAGAACACCTGGTCGGTGCTGCTTTCATTGATTTAACCAAAGCTTTTGACACAGTGAATCATGCCCTCCTGGCTGAACAGCTTACCACCATTGGCCTATCTTGTAACAGCATAGCCTGGTTTGAAAGTTACCAGCACAACCATACACAGTAGATGAAAATTGGTAACACTCTCTAGGATAGCAGACCTGTCCTATCTGGAGTTCCTCAAGGGTACATCTTGGGCCCTCTTTTATTTAGTATGTTCCTCAATATAGATACATAGATACATAGACACATAGACAGTGTCGGCAGATAAGGGCCTATGGCCCACCTAGTCTGCCCATTTGAGCTTGTAAGTTCAGTTTATGTTTTCCTAGAAGTCTGTTGCCCCTTACCCCTGACCTCCAGAATTCCTTTATGTCTATCCCATACATTCTTAAATCCCATGATTGTTTCAGCCCCCACCACTTCCTCTGGCAGGGTGTTCCACTTGTCCACCACCCGTTCTGTGAAGAAATTCTTCCTCACGTTTCCTCTGAATCGTCCTCCCTCCAACTTCATCCCATGCCCTCTAGTCCTGGAACATCTTTTTCGCTACAAATAGTGTATTCCTGCACCCTGTTCCTCCCTGTAAGATACTTGTATGTCTCTATCATATCCCCTCTCCCTCCTCTCCTCCAGGGAGTACATGTTCAGTTCCTTCAACCTGTCCTCACTAGGACTTGTGATGCAATCCATGCACCATCTTTGTTCCCTCCTCTGAACCTTCTCTACCCTGTCTCGTCCTACGTAGGTAAGGTCCAGAACTGCACACTGTACTCCAGGTAGGGCCTCACTAGTGCCCTTGTATAGTGGAATTATGACCTCCTTTTCCTGCTGGTGATGCCCTGCCTATGCATCCCAGCATCCTATTTGCTTTACCTGCTGCCTTGTCACACTGTTTCCTCACCTTGAGGTCATCAGAGATGACAACCCCAAGATCCCTTTCCTGTTGGAGTGCTATATCCTCACCCCCAACTGATATATTGTGCCAGGGTTTTTGTGCCCCATATGCATTATCTTGCACTTCTTTGCATTGAATTTCAACTGCCAAACCCCTGACCATTCTTCAAGTTTCTGCAGGTCCCTTCTCATTCTGTCTACACCCTCTGGTGTGTCTACTCTGTTACAGAGCTTTGTGTCATCAGCGAACAGTGAAATTCTGCCTTCTAGGTCCCTGCAAATGTCACTGATGAAGATGTTGAATAGGACTGGTCCCAGCACTGATCCCTGGGTACCCCACTGGTCACGCTCCCTCTGTGGAGTGACTGCCATTTACCACCACCCTCTATGTCCTGCCGCCCAGCCAGTTACCTACCCACCACACTACTGTCCTGCCCACACCCATATTCCCCAGTTTGTGTAATAGTCTTCTATGTGGCACAGTGTCAAAGGTCTTGCTGAAGTCCATATAGGCCATGTCCACTGCCCTCCCCTGATCCATCTCCCTAGTCACCCAGTCATAAAATTCAACGAGGTTGGTCTGACATGACCTCCTCTTGGTGAAACCATGCTGCCTTGGGTCCTGTAGTCCATTGACAACCAGATGTTCCACCAATCTCTCCATCAGTAGTTCTTCCATGATCTTCCCCACTACCAAGGTGAGGCTGACTGGTCTGTAGTTCCCCGCTTCCTCTTTGTTCCCACTTTTGTATAAGGGGACTACATCTGCTATCCTTCAGTCTTTGGGTACATCCCCTGTTTCCAGTGATTGGCTAAACAGGATAGCCAGAGGTTCAGCCACCACCTCTCTTAGTTCTTTAAGGACCCTGGGGTGCATTCCATCTGGCCCCATTGCTTTATCAACTCTTATTACTTCCAGTTCCTTCAGGACCCTTTCTAGTGTAAAGGGACGTGTGTCCATTTCTGCACCATTCTCACCCCTTGTACTCCCTTCAGACCCATTACCCTCCTCTTCCTCAATAAAGACTGAGCAGAAATGCCTGTTCAATATGTCAGCTTTACTGTTGTCATCCTCCACGCGGCCCCCATCCTCCCCCTTCAGTCTCACTATCCCTCCCTTTGCCTTTCTTTTTTCACTTATGTACCTGTAAAAGGTTTTGTCCCCTCTACCCACTGATTTTGCAATGTGTTCTTCTGTCTGAGCTTTGGCTTTCCTTACTGACCTCCCTGCCTCCCTTTGCTTCTCTTGGTACTTCTCCCTATCCCTTCTGCCTGTGTCTTTTTGTATTGCCTGAATGCAATCTTTTGGCTTTCACTTTCTTTGCTACCTCTTTGGAAAACCATAATGGTCTCCTCTTCCTTTTCCTCTTGCTAACCTGCTTAATGCATAATTCTGTTGCTCTTGTAATCCCCATTTTAAATATTGCCCACTGTTCCTCAACCCCTGATTCCTGTCCCATTCCCCTTAATGCCTCTTTCAAGTATCTCCCCATTTTCCCAAAGTCTGCCCCCCTAAAATCCAGGATACATGTTTTTGTGTGGTTTGATTCTGCTCTTTCTGTGATTTCAAACCACAATGACTAGTGGTCACTGTTCCCCAGGTGCTCCCCACTGTTACCCCCATCACACTGTCCCCTGTTTGTGAGCACAAGGTCCAGTATTGCCTTCTGCCGAGTTGGTTCCATGACCAGTTGCTTGAGGAAGGCACCCTGAAGGGAGTCCAGGATAAATCTGCTCCTAGTTGAAGCTGCTGCTGGGATGCTCCAGTCCACATCTGGAATATTGAAGTCTCCAACCAGTACTACCTCAACCTTGTCTGCCATCCTTTGGATGGCTAGCATCAGCTCCCTATCTGTTTCTTCCTCCTGGGCTGGTGGTCTATAAACCACACCTGTGCGGATGGCTGTCCCCATTTTCCTTTCCAGCTTAACCCACAGTATCTCTCCCCCATTTTGTTCTTCCTGGATCTCTGTGGCCCTTATGTCATTTTTCACATACAGTGCCACTCCTCCTCCTCCCTTCCTGCCTGCTCTGTCTCTTCTGAATATGTTGTAGCCAGGTATGGCCATCTCCCAGTCGTGGTTATCATTACACCAGGTTTCAGTGATGGCCACAATGTCCAGGTCTGACTGCACCATGACAGCCTCCAGATCTTCCATCTTGTTGCTAAGGCTCCTGGTATTTGCACACATGGCTTTCCATGATTTGACCTCCCTAGACTGTTTCACTGTTCTACTCCAGCCCCTTCCTTGGTTGTCCTTTATCCATGGTTCTCCTTGTTGTCTGCCTTTCTTCTGAATTTTGCCCTTTTCTTCCTATCCATCTCTTGGGTGCTAATCTCCATCTTTTGCACGCTGCTTTGTAGAGACAGCCACTCCTCTGATTCACTGGTTCCACTGCTAGCTGTGGGGGTGAGCAAGTAGGTACCCTCTTTGCTGGCCTGCCACCCCCCTTTGCTAGTTTAAATGCTTGTCAATGTAGCATTTAAACTTATCATTGAGTGCTTGGATTCCCCTCCAGGATGGATGCAGGCCATCAGGCTTGAACAAACCTCCATCCCTCCAGGTGGATCCCCAGTCACCAATGAATCCAAACCCTTCCTCACAGCACCAGTTCTTCAGCCATGAGTTAAAGTTCCTGGTGCATGCACCCCTATGCTCTCCCTTGCCTCTTGCAGGTAGTACTTCTGAGAAAGTGACAGAAGTAGCTACTTGCTTGAGACCCTTCCCCAATTTCCTAAACTCTTCCTGAACTTCCTTTGGCTCCCCATTTGCCAGGTCATTAGTACCTAGGTGGATAATGACATCCAGCTCACCCTCCCGTCTTGCCTTCCCAGTGATCCCCAGCAACCTTCCTTACTCCTCTCAGGGTCACATCCTCTTATATACTGACAATGCTGTCCTGTTTACCAGTGATACAGACCCTAAGATTCTTGAATCCAGGCTATAGAGTAATTTCGTAGTCATAGAAAGATGGTTCCATAAGCACAAGTTAGTTATGAATTACAAGACTAAAACTATGCTGTTCTCCAGCTCCAAAAGTAGGCACAGAACTTACCCTCTTTCTATCACCAATGAGGAGGGCTCTCCACTGGAGCTAGTTCAGTTCTTTAAATATCTGGGATTACTATTGACAGTACGATGACCTATGCCTATCACAGTGACAACATTTCTAAGGCTGTTAACACCTGCATTGGGCTACTTTATAAGCATAAGCAATGTTTGACCCCAGAGGCTCTTAACATGGCCATTCAAAGCTCTCGTTTCGCTTATTGATTACGGCTTACCAATCTATGGATCAGCTACTGAAACAACTCTTCGCCGCATCATAGTTGCACTCAACAAAGCATGCCGGCTCCTTACCGGTTCAGCCTGTCTGTCCCATACCTGCGACATGTATGCTCAGACTAACTGGATCCAATTCAAAGGTAGACTCATGTACCAAACATGTTTACTGCTCAAAAAAGTAAGCTTAGGCAAAATGCTCTCAGCAGTACAAAAGCTTATTACCCCCACTATCAACCTCCATTGCACCAGAGCTCTACTAGCCCGATTTTTAATATGACTCTCTGTCGCACTTTCTCTGGGGCAAAGGTCCTTTGCCTACCGTGCTCCCAGTATGGATAAACCTGCCCACCATGACATCACTTCAGCATCCACCTTAGGCTCCATCAAGGTTAAACTTAAGCAACAGCTAGTTGCTGATGCCTGTTGTGACTGCTTCTAATAACCTTCCTTTGTACAGTCTAATTTACTACCTTTTTCAGAATCGGTTTCACTGTGGCAGTTAGCCAATTAGTTGAAACTATTTGTTCAGAGAGGATTTATTGAAGAGCATGGTTAGAGATAAGGTAATGTATGGTGATAAATATTTGAGCACTGCAGAAGAAATATTGTCTGGTCCTGCTGACATGGTGTTTTTAAAGCTTTTATTTTATCAATGATTCTACTGGGATTAATCTTAATTTCTAAGTTTACCCCCTCCGGAGCAGTTGTATTTAAGTTGGATTTTGCAGTGAATACTGATCCAAAGTATGCATTAAATATATTGGCAATATCCAACGGTTCTTTAATGTTACGATTATTGTGTATTAACGATCTTATTCCAGTGTTATTACCCCTCAAAGAATTGACATAACTGTATAATTGTTTAATGTAGTCCTTTGTTGCTGTATTTGCTACTCTATGTTCCATTTTTTTTTTACTTATACTAATCATTTTTTTACATGCCTTCTGACAATTGTTGTATTTTAACCATAGTTCATGAGATTTGGTCTTATTATATCTGTTGTGTATGTTCCTTTTATTTTTGAGCATTTTCTTTATTTTTTCTGTTAACCATTTTGATTTTATATCATTTTTATCATATTTCTTTGACTTGGTTAAGTATTTATTGCAGACATAAAAATATCTCTCTTTTTATTATCTCCCACATCTGTATGGTGGTTTTACCTTGTAACTTTTGTCTCCCAGGGTATATTATTTATTTCTGTATATACCCTTCCCTTATTTATTGATCTGAAATTGTATATTATTCTACACCTCTGAACTGATTACTTCACCGGCTAGGCTAAAGTGAATACTGTTGTGGTCACTATTCCTTAGTGCTAGTGGTTCCCTGATATCACAGTTAGTGACCCTCGATATTATTAGTAGTTAATATAATATCCAGTATATTATTATCCCTTGTTGGTGCTATCATATGTTGTAATAAGCCTAATTCTTGAGTTATTCTAAGAAAGTTTTTGCAGTAACACTACGAGCTGTTGATTCCTCCAATGAAATATCACCATAGTTCAGATCTCCCAGGAAAAGTACTTGTCCCATTTCACAGGCCTTTTCTAGTTCTTCAGTAATTTGGTTGGAATACTCAGTACTAGAGCTTGGGGGGGGGGCATAGCATAGGCCAGGGATTATGCCCTGCTGCTGGCTTACCTCGATTTTAAGCCATAGGCTTTCTGTGATAGATAGCTGTTTTCTAATTTTGGCAGATATGTCAGATGAGGGGATACTATTAGATATATAAACTACCACCCCTCCACCATTTGGTTATTTCTATCCAGGTTATAATATTGATACCCATCAGTATCTCTTCCCCAAATATCATTTTTGCTCCACCAGGACTCAAACGCCGTATGTATCCGCTCCTCAGTTAAACTTAAAATACATCTCAATTCATCCATTTTATTTTGTAAGCTTCTTGCATTTCTTAAATAGCAATTCAATTTGGGATTTCTATGGTCACTAATTATGTACAGACTATCTTGTTTGGTACTGTCAAACTGTGAGTTATCCTCTGAATCTAATGGGACTGCTAAATTAGCTAAACTGTATGGTTCACCCTCTCCCAAGTTGGCTAGTTTAAAGGTAACTTAGAGTTAATTTGATTTGCCAAGATCTTAGTACCCTTGTAGTTTAGATGAAGGCCATCTTGAGCATATAGTTCCTTCTGATTCCTAAAAGCATTCCATGTGTCAATGTCCAATATGTTTTTCTCGCTGTACTTATTTTTAACTCTACTTGTTGACCCTTTCAATGGTGTTGTCTTTTTCAGGATGACATTTTACTAGGGGTAATATACCACACACAATTGGTATTTGACCATAACTCTTTATAAGTTCTAGTAATTCAATATTTCTTCTGCAATGTCCTTTTCATGGTCTCGACCTCATGTTATTCACTCCACATATAGATTGCATTATAGTAGTTTAATTCACTTTAATTTATCCCATTTAATTTTTTTCTTCCTGTTAATTCTAAAAATTGAAAGTCTCCACATTAATAGGACTTTCCCTATGCTTAATTGTTTTCTTTATGAATTATATGAATATATGGTATTTAATAATTAATTATCTTATGGATTTTTAAGTGCTATCTTAATTGTTAATTATTTTGAATATCTTTAATTACCTTCTTGTACATAATACATAAATAAGCACATCAGATATTCATGTATTTTGAATGTGAAAAGATTTATTTATGTAATGAAAATTCATAGGGCAGGATTCTCAAAAGGCATGCGCCGGCACATCCCCAACTTGTGCATTAGCATGATTCTGGCAGGGGGCCGATGCGCCGGCACATCGCCGATGCACCAATGCATCACAGATACACTGCATACCACCCAAAATGATATGCGATGCATCTGGAGGGACTGTGCAGGGGACACGCCCATGCATATGGCACACAGCCCCATTCCCAGCCTGACCTGGAGGTGCATCCCTGGGGTAAGTCTGGAGATGTGCCTTTCAAAAATAAGTCTACATCAAGTAAACTTAAGTGTGTGGCCACCCACAGGCAGGCTGTGGTACTGCAGACAGCAGCATGGTAGCCTGCCCACCCTGGCAGTCCAGTGTGCCCCTTGCTGCATCCCGTAAGATTGCTGCTGCCTGTGGATGCCATGGCATAAGCAGACCTCCTCAGCTCAGAGCCTCAGACGCTGCTGCCTGCGCAGACAGTATGCAGTGAGTCCTCCCCACCCCTGGGACCCAGATGCACCGTGACTGTCTCCAAAGACCCTCTCAGTAGCAGAAGACCTCCCACCCCAACCCTCAGGCACCCCAATCCACCCTCTGCCCCATCCCAAGCTTAACCAACCCTCATGCTGCCATCGCTGCCCACCAACAGAACTGTCCGTGAATGACAGCTACTGTACTACTGTATGTCCATTGGTTGACCATGGGCTTGTAGTGTGTACTGTGTGTCATACATGACATTGTGAATGACCTCATTCATACGTTGTGTATGACAGCTTACAGCACACACTGTAAACCCATTGGTCAACACGGCCGACCAATGGACATACAGTAGTACAGTAGCTGTCATTCACAGAAAACTCTGTTGGCAGGCAGCCATAGCAGTATGAGGGTGGGTTGAGCTGACCCACCGTGGTGGGGCAATGCTGGGATAGAAGAGCAGGTGGGTTGGGGATGTCTGAGTGGGTGGGGTGGGAGGTCTGCTGGGCTACTGGGTCAGGGCTTTTGGAGGTAGTCACTAGTACGTCCGAGTTGGGGTGGGGAGGGGGTTCTGCTTATGATACATGTATGACGAGGCAGCGGCAGTCTTACAGGGATGCAGGCGGGGAGGGGGGGTTCTGCTTATGCTACATGTACGCTGCAGGCAGTGGCAGTCTTACAGGGATGTGGGTGGGGAGGGGAGGGAGATGGGTGCCAGTTGCCTGTCAAGGCACTCCTGGATGCACCGTACAGCACACAGCCCTTGCAGGGGGCCCAGCACATTCTGCCAGGTGCAACTCTGCAGGGCACATGCAAATGAGGTTGTGATGACATGCAAATGGCCCCATTGCTTCTTGCATGCCTAATGTCCCCATTTGCATATCCACATGGCTGTGAATGGAAGCTGTTGGCGCAGCGCATTGGGAGATGCGCTGCCCCATTGTGTATCTAGCCCAACCGGGGGTTGCACTGGCGCATCCCGGGCTGAGCACAACTGTGGTATTCATGGAGGGGATGTGCCAAGAGCATCCCACAGTGCATCCTCTGTGGATATCACTGTTGGCACTCGACGCATCTCATTTGCACCGGGGCATCCAAGATGTGCCGAGTGCAAGCCCTTTGAGAATACTGCTCATAGAGTTTAAAAAATAAACAAGCCACAGACACGTCCAATAAAACACTACTTGTGGTGCTGGTGTTCTCAAAGAAAATAAACTTTTGCGCTTCAGACTGGAACATTTAAAATGACGATGCATGTGATGAATACGCTGCTCTAGGTCTTCAGAAGAGTCAGAAGAGCAAGATGTGGTCTCCTATATCACCATCTTGTTGAGTAGTTTACTAAACGTGGACTTAAAATGTTTAATCTTAAAGCTGTACCGCTGTACTCCCAGACGACAACCGGCTGACCCTGAGCAATCGTGTACATTGCTGGTGGTTGCTAGTGGCTCACATGTAAGAGACAATATCTTGCTGGCACAGCAGCCAAGAATAAAGGTCCATTAACCACTGAGGAAGGGGTGCAAATGTACTGCTTTCCTAATCTCAGTTTTGGGACCAGGAAGAGAAGGAAGGCATTTGATGCAGTTTGTGAGGGCACTGGGCATTAGGCATTGTTCACAACCTACAATATCTGGCCAAACTCCACATACAATACACAGGCAAAACTTTCATTTTCTCTGATCCATCAGAAGTGTAAAAGCAGAGGCTATCCCGCAGAGACTTCAGAACTCAATGCCCACAAATGGAGCCCGAGGCTGAGGCTGATACTGATGAGTGAGGACTTTTGAACTTACACCTGCTAAGAGTCTCAGTATAAAACTGTTTACCTGCTGTTTTCTTAGTTGAAATAGGTATAACTCTCAGATGGAATATATCTGTTAGTATGGGGTAGAGCATACAAGGCAAGGAATGTGAGGGCTCGATTTATAAGGGTTTGTGTCCAATAATATTGACGCAAATGGTGACTTGCATCAAAAATTGTGCCAGATGCAATTTTGTAATGCAGCCCCGTCAATGTTTTGGGGCCTGCATCAAGGTTGTGTCAAAATTTGGTAAGCCATGTCTAAGTGACTTGCATAAAACAAAGCTACAGTTTCCCTTTTGGGGATTCTAGAAGCTGGATTCCAGTTCACTACACCGATCTTAGCATGCACCTGTTAGATCAAGGTGGAGCTGGTCTAACTCACAGTAGAGCATATAAATAGGCCTTAGGTGATATACACAGCAGAGTCACTTGGGAGGTAGCAGGTGTCATAGTACAAGCAGCCTAGAAGTGACAGCGAAGATGTCTGGACCACTAGCCCTACTGGGTATTATGATGGCAGTGGAATGGTGGCAGAGGCATGCTAGGCATAAGGCTAGGAGGATACAGGGGAATGGCATGCCACAAGTACAGTGGAGAGTCACCAGGAGAGATGCACCACATGTGTTTTGCAGAAGGACATCATACCAGAACCTCACAGAGGAGCAGTGCATAGCACAGTATCACCTGAACAAGGCTGCCATTTCAGAGTTGTGCCAGGAGCT
Organism: Neoceratodus forsteri; assembly: GCA_016271365.2. Lineage (NCBI taxonomy): Eukaryota > Metazoa > Chordata > Ceratodontiformes > Ceratodontidae > Neoceratodus > Neoceratodus forsteri. The sequence goes on from CM057452.1 coordinate 445,752,407, forward strand.
GAGGGAGGACATACAGAGTGCAACCAGGGCACAAGACGTGTATGTGAAGGTGAGTGCAATGATCCGCTTCACTGCCACTGGAAGCTTCCAACTCCCACTGGTGATACAGAGGCATCTCACAGTCTGCTGTATCTAAATGCCTGAGGCAGTTTCTGGATGCGCTTCTACGCAGGTCACACAGGTATATCTGCTTCCCATGGGATGCACTGCAGTAACAGGCTGTGAAACAGGGTTTCTACAACCTGGCTCAGTTCCCCCACATTCTAGGTGCCATCAATTTATTTATTTATTTATGTCTTTGTTTACCGGGTAAGTGCACTATCCAGAGGACCGTTTTCAGTCACAACCCGGGCTACAGGGTGGCAAGCAGCAGAGAGAAACGCAGCAACACATACAGGGAAACTTCAATCTACACTGTAAATTCACACCTCAGGCACGAGGTGGTGTGGGGAAAAAAAAAGAAATACAGATAACATAATAGTACAGGCAATGGCCAGGCACACATAGTGTGAAAGTGGGCCATGCATAGCAATAGAAATAACATGAGGTACTGGAGCCACATTTCATGTTGCAGGAGAGCATACGTAGCATTATAAATTATAAATAAGGCGTGAAGACCAGTTTAGTACAGTCATCAGTAGAGTTGAAGATGGGTTCATAAAATTAGAGTCTCATGTCAGTTCATGGATTTGCGGTAGCGAGGAAGGAGGGTTATAGAAATACAGTGACGAGGGAAGGGATGAACAGAAAGGCAAGGGAGGAAAGGAGATATGGGCATTAGGGTGCCTTAGAGTTACTTACTGGGTGCAGTGACAGTCAGCAGCTACTGGGAGCCAGGTTTTCAAGGCCTGTTTGAAGGCAAGGTGTGAGGGGGATGCGCAGATGGACTGTGGGAGCTTGTTCCATAGAGAGGGGGCAGAGATGGAGAAAGCTCTGCTTCCCATAGCTGTGCAGATGTGGGGTGTCTCCAATGGGGGGACTGAGGATGCCCTAAGTGTCCTAAGAGCCACTCTGTCTGTCAAGAGGAGAGAGTAAGGGGATAGGTGTCGGTGTCTTAGTGCATTGTCCACTAGACAACCCATCGCATAGTCAAAGTGACCTTGTACAGGTAGCCAACCCAGTGACTGGTAGAGAGTGCAGTGGTGGGTCCGGTGGGGAGCTTGAAGGATGAAATGACAGATAGAGTTATAGGTAGTGTTTAGTGTTGATTTCAAGGTGGGGAATATGAGGGAGTAGACGGGGGGAGCAGTAGTCAAGTACAGGCAGTAGGTGGAAGTCTGCTGCACACAAAGGTCCATCACAGCACTTCCAACAGAGGATCCAGTGTATGTGAACCACAAGGGCTTTCACAGGTTGAACATGCAGGTGATGTGCAAAGTTAATGCCACATATTGGATGTGGTTGCTGAGAACCCTGGATCCTGCCAAGATGCCGACATCTTCCACCACAATGGCCAGCATGAGGCCATTGAAAGGGGATACATCAAAGGAGGATGGTTAATAGGTAGGTGGCATGGGGACACACATGTGCAATAGGGGTCCTCCAGCGTGTACACTTTTGAGGGCCAAGCATGTGGTAAATGTTCAGGAATGCATAGGGGTGGTCATTAGGTCCACCTGATGGGTAGGTGATATAGTCTGATAGTGTGGATGGAATAATGTGATAGAAGTGCATGCGTGGTGCAAGTGTGTGTGTGTGCGCGTGCGCATGAGGTCTGAGAACCAGTTGTCATGGGAAGCATACAGCTGGAAGAGTGGAAGGGGTGGCTCAGGGGGAGGGTGTTGTGCTGACAGCAGTGGTATCTGAGGGCTGTATGAGTGTCATGTTGGTCCTGAAGCAGCAGAGGTGGGGTTGAAGGACATCACACAAGGTATGGAATTAGTAACATTCCTCCCCTTCAGGAGACAGTGGATATCTTCAATTGCTGTGGCTCATGGCCCCTGTTTGACATCCACACAGTGAGGCAGAGGAGCAATACAACAAGGCATTGGCATCCACAAGGTTAGTTGTAGAGAGGACCTTTGGCCTTCTGAAGGTACGCTTCAGATACCTTGATCAGTCCAGAGGGGCACTGCAGTACAACCCACCAATGGCCTGAAGGATCTTCATGGTATGCTGCATCCTATACAACATTGCGCTGGCACAGCATGTGCCACTGTCAGATGTGGGTGCCATAGAGGTGGAGGAGGATGGACCAGAAGAGATCCTGGAGGCAGACAGCGGGCAAGTGTCCACACATTCAGGAACCAGGACAGCGTGTAAGAGTGGACCTCATACACAATGACTTCACCTGAGGGACATCATCATCCCAAGGGTGGCACCAGCAGCAGTACATATCATCCACAAGGCAGTGCACTATCAGGGTCATGGAGATGTCAATGACATTGTGACCATGTGATGGCTATGACCATGTCTGTTTTCCTGGTGCTGCCCATTGGAGATAGCAGCACTGTTTCATAACCAGTGACCATTGCCGGTGAGTGGCACCTGGTGGACACATCACCCAGTAGGGAAGGGGGATGGGCAAGCAGCACATACAGTCAGTGGTGAAGGCAAGTAGGTTGTCAGTCATGCCACAAAGTGACCTGACTGTACTGGGAAAGTTTCTGGGGAGACCTTGCACCTGCAGCATTGGTAGGTAGTGGGATGTCTCGTGCATGATTGACAAAACGGAGTCCCAATGGCCATGTCCACATAATGTCCAGAGCCACATGCATCCCCCTGTGACATATGTGTGGAGGCCCTACGAGAGTGGGCTATGAAACTATATGGACCATAGGGGTTCCTGGTGACATGTGTGCTCCTGACATTGCAGCAGCCAGGGTGGCACCTGTGTTGTGCCCCGAGGCTTACGCCGGCAATGGGATGGCCCAAAGGGAAGGCTTGCATTGGGGTTATGAAGTATGGTGTCCGTCCAGTGGCTACAACCTGGGTTTGTTAGCCATATGTGCTTACCTCAGTGTTTAAGCACAGAGGTTCTTTGTCTTGTAAATGTTTTTTTATTTTAATGGGTTCACCACAATATATCCAAGGCACACTGCCTATAGGGTAGCTGGTCCATGCCACTGGGGTGTCAAACAGATGAGGCATACTGATGAGTCCTGGTAGGACGAAACACGTGTCTATGTCTTCTGTTAGCACCCTTTGCAAACTGTGTGAGAGGCCTTTTGGCACCATGCAATTCTGCTTAAAGTTGGACCAGCATAACATTCTGTGGTGATTTGCATATGTAGCCCATGATGCTTTGCATTGTGGGGGCATGTGTGATTTTGTATTTTCTATCATTAATATTACCATTTCATCGGTTAGCTCCTTATTTTCCCCTATACAATCTTTCAGTTCAATCTGAAGGGGGCACCAGAAAGGGTCAACATAGGGCATGACCGAAATATATGTCCCAAATCTGTCATCTGACATCTGCAACCCCTCCAACATATCCCATAGTGTGTAGGAAGATATTTTGTAAGGACTGTTGGAGCCCTAAAGTATCTACTCCTGCACTTCCAGGAAAATTCATGTCAAATGGTCTTATGCATGAGTCTGACAGAAGGAAGAGCCAAAACCAACCAAGCCTCCCTAGAGACAGAAGTCCCTAAGTCCTTGTTCCAACTTTCAAGGACAGAAAAGGTGGAGTCCCCCATTTTGTTATTTAGTATTTTATATAGAAGACCAATAAACTTCCGCCAAGGTAGGGGCTCCCCCTAGTTGATTAATAACTAGCTGTAGAAGTGGAGGCTTTGGATTGAGAAGTGCTAATGTCTCACCTAAAGTCCCAGTTAAGTAAGCCCTCACCCACTGATATCTGTCAAAGTCTTGATGGGGAAGATCATAATCTTGTTGTAAAGTTTCAAATGATACTATACCCCCTGAGGTCAGGAAATGATAAATATAATTCAGACCCAGTCAGCGCCAGTGTTTATAGGTGAGATCTACAGGGTTGGACTGAAAATACTCATCAACCAACAGCAACCTCATGTAAGTAAAATTTGTTTTGAAACAAGAGTGGTCATGCAGTCCATACCAAATACATAATATCTGGGCTATTATAAATGTAAAATGCTTAAGAGGTGGAGAAGTTTTATTAGTTGGGAACAGAATGAGATCTATCATGAAGGTAATTTATGGTGACTTCTTTAGAATCCTGTAGCTGGTCCATCTTTTTGTTTTGCCAAAGGTTGAATTGCTTTTGAAGTTTCAAAAAACACAGTCTGCCTACTTGTGTTGGTCGAGTAAATCTTAACTACAGAGGGCGCCTTCTCATGGCTGCTACCTGTGGAAGAGTAGGAGGCTGAGTTTGAAAAGCCAGTGCACAGCTGTATCTGGTCAGGAGTGTCTAAGAATTGCTGGCACTGTGGTTTCCAAAACCGTGTTCTCTTCAGCTGCTGAGTTTTGGGGATATGGGTTTGTCTAAAATGTAATATCAATGGTAGCTCTGGTCCATCTTAGCTCTGCTGTCCTATGGAAGGTTTTCAACATACCAGATATGTCATTCCCATCACGACTAGGAGGGAAAAGAAAAAGAGAAATAAACAACTCATTTTGTTTATTTTCTGTCAGCCACTGCATTCCAAGAAACAGAAAAGAAAAAGGAAAGAAATGCCTTTTTGCCATCATAGTGTGAACAGTTGACTAGACCATTTCCGAGTTCATTCACTTCCAGTCTCCTCTGTCTCCATCTTGGATCCCGAGCATTTCCTCTGAAATATCGCAACATTTTTTTAAATTTTTTTTAAATTTATTTATTTAGGGATTCGGTTCATACCTTTGAGCTCAGAGCTCTTTTACAAAGGTTCCACATCAAACAGTGACAATGACAGCAATAACTAACAGTTTACATACAATACTCGAGTAGTAGGTAGCTAGTATACAATAAGGTTACAATGTCATTCATAGTACCAATGGTGATAGTACAGCATCAAGAGCATTCAACTAGGGTAAAGGACAGTGTTTATATGTAGCGAAGGAGATAAAGAGGTGTGACACCTAGTGTGAGAGTCCAAGGAGGAGTCAAGATGAGGGGGAGGGGAGACTAGGGAGGGGAGAGTGGGCAGCCAAAAGAAGTGGCTTTGTCTAGGAGGTTGGGAGGTAGTGGCAGTAGGTTGGTTTTAAGGTTGATCCAGTGGTAGAAAAGGCACAGGGGGTAGAGGAAGACAGAGGGATAGGGCAAGAGGGAAGAGTGGGTGTAAAAGGAAGGGGAAGGAGAGTGTGGGTGAGTGGGCATTATGGGTGTTAGAGTCCTAGTGGCAGTCACAAACTGTCCTAGTAAGAAGGTGTTTCCTTTGGCCATTTTTGAATTGCGAGATGCATTGGGAGTTTAGAATGTGCACTGGGATTTCATTGAGCCATTGAGGGGCCCTATAGCTGAAAGCACGCTGTCCCTGCACAGTTCAGCGGAAAGGTGTTGATAGGGCCCCCCTCATCCTGCCTCTGGTGGTATAGCTGGTAGCACTTGGTGTTAGGATGCTAGAAATGCATGGGGCGGTTTTACCCATTAGTGCCTTTTTTCCAAGGAGACATGTTTGGAATATAATCCTGTTCTTTAGTGGCAGCCAATTGGTCTCCTCGTATAAGGAGCAGGTGTGGGTATTTCAATCTGCAGCCATTGTGAGTCTACATGCCTTGTTGAGGGCAATGTGAATCCTTTTTAGTGCAGTATCTGTTGCCGCACTGTAGACCACCAATCCATAGTCGATGGTAGAAAGGATGGAGCTGGAGACTGAGAGATGGAGGGCCTCTGGAGTGAGATACTTTTTATGCCTATATATTACACCCAGCTTGGTGTTCACTGCCTTTACCACTGTGTTGATGTGTTGGGTGAAGGTGAGGCAGTCATCAACGGTGACCCCCAGGTACTTGAAGGTCTGAACTTGTTCCAGCGGCTCGCTGACTTTGTTGGAGATGGTGAGGGGAGGGAGCTTCTTTTTGTGCTGTGGGCTGGCTGTGAGCATCACCTTGGTTTTTTGTAGTTTAATAGAAGTTAATGGCTACAGAACCAGTCTTCCAGCTTGTAGAATGATGCCTGCAGCTCGGAGTGGAGGGCGACTATTGATGAACTGCTGGTGAGAAGCACAGCGTCATCTGTGTAAAGTATCAGTTTAGTGTCACAGGCTTCAGGAAGATTATTTAGGAAGAGGCTGAATAGTAAGGGCCCCAGTATTGACCCCTGTGGGACCCCTAAAGAGACCTCATTGGAGCTAGATACTGTGTGCCCAATTTTTACACGTTGGCTTCTGTGTGTTAGGTAATCCTTGAACCAGCAGACAGCATTGGTTGCAAACCCCAGGTTCTGTAGTTGAGTCAGGAGGAGAGAGTGATTGACAATGTTGAAGGCTTTGGTGAGGTGTATGAAGACTGACCCCACCAGCTTTCCTTCGTCTAGTGCCTTGTGCGAGTAGTCAGTGTAGTCCAGCAAAGCTGTGGAGGTACTATGATTCTGCCTGAAGCCATACTGGTTGGGGCATAACAGGTTGTATTTGTTGAGGTAATCTGTGAGTTGGGTGGCCACAATCTTTTCCAGGGCTTTAGATAAGAGAGAGAGGATGGATATTGGCCTATAATTGGCGGTGCATGTCATATCACCGTTCTTGTGCACTGGCATCACAAGAGCCTGTTTCCAGATCCCAGGGAACTGTGCAAGAGCCAGCGATTTGTTAAATAGTTTTGTAACTGGCACGATGATGACATCCAGTGTTAGGGATAGGAGTTTCATATCAATTCCATCACTCTCCATTCTGGTCTTGCCTAGTATTTTTTTTATGTATTTGTAAGCCTCCTTCACTGACACTTTTTTGAAGTAGAAGACAGGGATTGAGCCCCCTTGAGGCGTGCAGTTGGTTTGTTCCCCAGCAGGGTGTAGGTAGTCAAGGGGTAGCACTTCAGTCAGGTCAGTAAATGCTGTGTTGAGAGAATCCGCGATGTGCTGAGGGTCAGTAATTGTGACGTTGTTAATGTTGAACGAGTGGGGGATCTTCTTCTCATCCTTCCCAAGAAGGTTTTTGATGTTCTCCCAAAAACTCTTCCCATTGCCCCAAGTTTTATCAAGCTGCTCCTTGTGGAAGTTGGCCTTTGCTTGGCGGATAAGGTTGGTGCAGTGGTTTCTTGCAGCTCTATAGCATTGGAAGTTGTGTTTGCGGTGAGAGGACCTGGCTTTTTCCCAGAGGTTGTCCTTTTCCTTCATCTGGGTGAGGAGATCCCCTGTGATCCAGTCATTAACTTGACCCCAAAATGTTCTTTTCCTCCGTGGTGCAAAGATATTGCAAATCTTGTTGAAGCCCTCTATAAAGAAACTTAGGGCCTGGTCAATATTAGGCGCATGATCGATGGGGGACCAGTCATACAGGGAGAGGGCAGAGGAGAGGTCCCCTAGCTTGCCCTTCCCCAAGACCCTATTATTAATTATGATAGGCGGGGCTTGCTCAATTTGTTTGACCATGTGAAAGTGACTGGGGAGTGATCACTTAAGGTGTCAGGCAGGACCTTAAGTTCAGAGATCCAAGAAGGGTACCTCGAGAGGAGCCAATCAAGGAGGGTGTCTATTCCTGTTTTGTGGTTCTGCCTTGTTGGGCTGTCTACAAGTTGGGTCAGATTGGAAGTAGCGACCATGTCCTTGAAAGGCGTGGATTCCCTGCCCTCCCAGTTGATGTTAAAGTCACCTGTTATGAGAAGCTCTGTGCCCTGAGAAAGGGTAGCAATTGTATCCAGTATTTTTGGGAGGCCATCCCTGGCTTTAGTGGGTGGAAGATAAACCGAGGCTAAGATTAGAGATTTGCTGTGCCGTCCGACCAGCGCTTTTATTGCTAGTATTTCATGATCATCCTCGACCCTGGTAACAGGGAGGACCGAGCAGCAAAGGTAATCCCTGGCATAGATAAGGACTCCTCCGCCTCTCTTGCCACACCTGTCTTTCCTGAATGTTTGATATCCCGGGAGCATCACTTCATTGTCTTTTATCTTGCTTGACAGCCAGGTCTCTGTCAGACAGAGAATATCAGGTACATGGTGGGACATCCACGCTTGGAGTAGGTCAAACTTTGCAGATGTTCAGTGCAGCTACTTTCAGGCCTTTACTCGTGTTTCCCCCTTCGTTTGATACTGGTGGTGGGCCAGGATTGGCATGGACATTACCTGATAGAAGAAGAAGCATGAATATTATTTTCCTGGCTGAGAGGTTTATGCAAATGGTGAAGCGTATCTTGCGCCTCCTGCTCTTGCAATGGGCGAGGCGAGCATTCACCAGGGTGATCTTTATGGGCATGAAAATGGTAATGTTGATAACCGTGGCAGGTGTCAGGGGCCCAGGGCTAGCAGGTGGGATGCAGGTGGTGGAAAGCTGGAGCTCTCGGCACAGTTGGCATTGGGGTGTCATATAGTCCATTTTTGTCAAGAGCAGGTTCTCGCAGGGGTGGTAGTTGTCCAGCATGGCATCGTGGGCATGTAGCACCCACAGCAAAAAGAAGAACTAGGAGGATAGAGTAATCCATGGTAGAGCAGAGGTGGTGGCACTTGGGTGGTCTAACAAGCACACCAGGAGATAGCAAAGGAAAAATGCTGATGGTTAATTACATTCACAGGAAATGAACTGTTGAGATCCAGGATCACATAATATGTTAAAATTCCTGAAAGGTGATAAACTGTGGCCTGGGCATATGCAATGTGTGAAATCCTTTTGTCTATATGTTTCCTTAGATCTTCAAAGTCCTCAGAGACAAGTACAATACCTTGGGAGTAGGTCAGACAGTAGGCATATGCAATGTGTGAAATCCTTTTGTCTGTATGTTTCCTTTGATCTTCAAAGTCCTCAGAGACAAGTACAATACCTTGGGAGTAGGTCAGACAAAAATGTTGATTCAGTCGCAAAATGTGTTAAAATTCCTTTGTTCTTTAAAGTCCACAAGTGCAGCTGCTTTAAGAGTGGTCAGACGAAAATGTTGAAAATGTTGATTCAGTTGCAGGGCCCAGCATCACCATGTTTGTAAGACTAGTTGTAAGGCATATGCTTCCTTGGGGAGGCTTCAAGAAAGCTGATTTAAAATTAAAAAGCTGATACCTCATGATGACGATTTGCAGAAATTCAGTCCAGGAGACTTTTACTTATGTTGTGTGCAAGAATGGTGCAGGTATTCCCAGCAGAAAAACATGTAAATGAACAAAAACTAACCTACAGATGCAGACACAGACAAGCACAAACAGCCACCCACACAGCCCCAGGAGGAGGAGCTGAAACATAGCTGAAAATATGTAACCATGAATTTCACTACAGCTGTATGTAGTAGTGACACAGCTGTATGAACTTTATTTAGTTATTATAGCATCTAGTTAGCAATTTTTTTTCTTGTGTCTTATTTTCCTACTGCATATCTGTGATATATCCTAATATTGGTGAATGTCGACGTTTTGAGATTTATGATATAGTTAGTCTAACTTTATTGAGATCTTGGGGTTTCTAAATGCAGAAGATAAAGCAGTGATATAAATTCTTGCTTGCATTCATAGGAATATCATTATTTTTGCAGTTAGTTCTTCCCCCACCAGCAGTCCCTGGGATGGCCAAATGCCCCCAGCTTTCCAACTGGACTTATCCTAATGTTCCTGCAGTGTGGCATGGGTACTCACAAGGTACAGGACCTGTGAGTGGCTGGGATGGCCAGTTGAACTGGGAACCACCATCTTTTTTTCCTGTTTTCTCCCCTTAGGGGAGTGGGTGTGTAGTGCCACTCAAGGCGACTCCCTTCATGCTCCTGGGTGCAGGACATTGGCAGCCACCACTCCTCTAATCCTTATGTGGTAGTCCCTGGCTGCCTTGCCCGAGTAATTTCTAGGGGTTAGGCTTGCACCAGGTGCCATATCCCCTGTCCCCAGGAGTGGAAAGCTGTCCCCTGGATGCTCAGTCCTCTCCTCTCCTCCCTGGATGACATTCAGCAACCCTGGTCCACTTCAGAACCATGGTTGCCAGTGTGGTGACAGGTGTGGTGTCCAGCACCTCAACCCTCCACACCACTGGCCGGCCCAAAAGGAATGTCTTTTCAGGAAATCTTCTTTCATTTTACAACTTGATAACCCTGGATAGCCCACTAGGGCTGTGTGAATACTGAATAGTATTTTCCGAATACCACGAATAATGGGCTATCCGAATATTCAGAGCCAAATACCGAATAGCCCACTATTCAGCTGGTATTCAGTATTTGGCTGTATGCAAGGGAAAAAAGCCTTTCCCACCCTCCTGGCTAGCATTAAATAAACATTTTAGCCCTGGTGTCTAGCGGTCCCACCTCCTGGCCGATCACCAGTCCAAAATGAAGAATCCCCCGAGACCCTCAGCAATACCCATGGTCCCAAATGTATGAAATAAAAATAAAATCCCTCATTTCCCTGGTGTCTAGTGGACTCCTCCAAACCCCCCACCCTGTCAAGTAGTGCCCCAATCCCACTCCTCCCCCACCAGCGACCCGAGTGGGCCACAGGCACAGCCCTCCACTCACCTCCATGGCCGGCAGCCCGACTGAGTTTTTAATGAATGAGCGCGTGCTTGTACAAGCATGTGCTCATTCGCTGACACTCAGATTCAGCCACCAGCAGTGTCTAGCACTACCAGAGGCTAGAGAGAGGATGGGAGCTGCTCCGGTCACCAGTGGTGGGGGCGGATGGGTGGAAATGGCGTCTATGGACCCTGGAGGGGTCTACAACACTGTTTCCCATATCCCACCCACCCACCTCTCACAGGACCAGAGCAGCTTCCCTTCAACTCTAGTCCCTGGTAGTACTAGTCATCATGGCTGGAATTGTCAGGTGAATGAGCACATGCTTGTACAAGCACATGCTCATTCATTGAAACCCAGTCGGGCTGCTGGCCATGGAGGTGAGAGGAGGGCTGTGCCAGTGGCCTGCCCTAGGGTTGTGGGCGAGGGGAAGCAGGGTGGGGCACTACCTGACAGGGTGTAGGGGTGGGGGGGTCCACTAGATACCATGGAAATGAGGGAATATTTTTTATTTTTATACATTTTGGGATAGAGGACTATTGCTGAGAGTCTGAGCTGGGGGGGATTCTTTATTTTGGACCGGCGATCAGCCAGGGGGTGGGACCACTAGACACCAGGAATAAAATATTCATTTAATGCTGGCTAGGAGGGGGGGTGCTCTTTCATTTTTAAATACCCTCTTCCCAGCCATTCAAATAACAAATACCGAATAATGAATATTTCAGCACTGAATAACGAATATTCAGCCGAATAGTCAAAAAAAGGTATTCTCACAGCCCTATAGTCCATCAGAGATGCAGTATTTCATTGTCAGAGGGTCCTGCTTTTAACCATTTGTATGGTTGAAAACACTGAAAAGTTAAGTGACAAAGTTGCGCTGTGAGTTCATGTTTCTGGGGGATTTGAACCTGGGCCTCCTGGTTCTTACAATTTATTAACCTAAGAAAGCTCAGCTGAGATGCTACATCTCATTTTCAGTGGGATTCTGCTTCTACCCATTTCTGCAGATAAGTGGCCTACAAGGTTAACACTACAGAGTTGTTCGACTTTAGGACCAGTTCATGTACAGTACCAGGGGCACAATCTCCAGCTGCAAGAGGGAACATCAAAAAGGGCATCAGTAAGTATTTTTTCATAGAGTGGGTGGTGAATGTATAGAATAGGCTGCCCAGCAATGTGGTCAATGCTGAGATTACATTTGTGTTCAGACCTCAATGGAATTTCCTAAAGGGGTCATTAGGAACACAAGGATGGTAGGAGATAGGGGAAGACTCTGATGGTTAAGACTAACTCAAAGTAATACATCAGGCAACAGGGCAGACTTGGACCTATAGACTTTTCTCTGTGTGTGTATGGGGAAGGACTGACTGACTGGGACCAACACTGTATCTGGAAACATATTACAATACAGGCAATGGAGGGGAGAGAATGCTGCTTACGTGTGTGTGTGTGTGTGTGTGTGTGTGTGTGTGTGCGTGTGTAGCCAACAGCTGCTTCTGCATTACCTTGATGTCTGAGGTTTTATTAGAAACATAGAAACATGGAATCTGATGACAGATAAGGACCATACGGCCCACCTAGTCTGCTCATTTCCCTACTCAGTGTTGACAGCCCAGATACTATTTGGTCTGTGGCACGCCTTCTCTGCTCATCTCTAGGGTACCCTTAGGTCTATCCCATGTGCTCTTGAACCACCGTATTGTTTTAGCCCCTACCACCTCTGCTGGAAGGCTGTTCCATGGATCCACCACCCTTTCTGTGAAAAAGTACTTCCTAACATTCCCCCTGAGCCTTCCTCCCTCCAGCCTCATATCATGTCCCCTTGTCCTTGTACAATGTACAGAAGGGAAGCACATTTCAAGCCATATAATGATTCTATATCCTTTATCAGGTTCACTGGTCCAACAGATGACTACCTGAGTAGGATTTTTGTGCAACATGGTAGTGCTTGTGCATCTGTGAAGATGTTACATGACTGGATATATGTGTGGCCTTTTGTTCTTTCTGTTCCAGAGAAACTACAGTGGAAACAGTCAGGATGCAATACAAAAATTCTGTAGTATAATCACAAAATGCTGCAGTGTGCTGCAAGGAATAGTGTAACTCAATGGCAATTAAAGCAGCCATATTGGATAATCAGGAAGTGATTATCAAAATTCTACTTTTTGGCTGGAAACAGTCAGCCATAGTTCGGGTTTCCATATCTGTAAATATTTTTTCTAGCGATCTTTATTTTTTTAGGTATTTAAAATTTATTTCCATTGTTGTGGATCCTCGGAAACTACGGCTGGTGATAAATTTGCAGCCAAGCTCCCCCCTCATGTTTACTTCTGCAGGACCCTGTGCTGCGCAGTCCCACTGTCCCTGCGTAGAAACTGCAAGCCTTGCGCATGTGCAGTTAGCAGCAGAGGGTTCCAATTCAACATGGCAGGTGGGAAATATGTTAACAAAAACAAAGAAAAACAGAGCAAATGACAAGGTGATAGTACAGCAAAACCAAGAAAGATTACCAGGTGCTGTAAGTGCTCAACAGAGCACAGGGAACAAAATGTTGCAAAAGATCCAATTTTTTTATCTAGTACTGCTGCTTTAAGCCCCTTTTTTACAGCAGTATTTTGTGACATGTCATTTACTTAAGTAGTGAGGCATGACAGGGTGTGTCTTATTGGCCCGGATATTCAGACTGTGCCTGGCAGTGGCGCAAGCATGGGCACAGCACAACTGGGATGCGCCGGGGCCAGGACCAGGTGATATTCAATGGTGATGCGCCATGGTGCAGCACCGTTGAATATGGCAGGGACAGTGCACGGCACAGTAGCAGAAGTCATTCACATATTTGTGACTGTCTCACACAGTATGCTCTGCAAGCCCATTGGTCCACAGTGTGGACCAATGGGCTTACAGCACATACTGTAAGCTGTCATTCAACGGATGGACGGGCGGTATGCGGACGGGTTGCAGCTGCCCGCTGATGACATGGGGAGTGGTGGGCAAGGGTCCTGTGTGGGTGGGAGGGTGGGGGTTGCCACTGGATCACCAGGAATGTTTTACCTACTTTTACGGTGATCGGGGACATAGGAGGGGTTCCACTAGACTACCAGGAAATGTTTTTATGAACATTTACTGGTGATCGGGGTAATGGGCAGGAGTGGGGGGTTCCACTAGACTACCAGGGAGATATGGGTGCTTGTGGAAGGTGTTCTGGGTGGGTGGCCACCCACGGCTGGCAGCTGCTGTGTTGCACCCTGCAATACAGCAGCCCATCTGTGGGTGGCCAGGAGTTGTTCCTTCTATTCACAGGCTCAACTTTGAGCCCCCCTATGTGGCACAATGCAGTGTTGTTCCAGCATATGCACTGCACATTCCGGGCTGAATATCGGGATGTGCCGTATATGCATGGACACACCCCCTGCATCTGCGCCACATACATTACCATTGTGCCCCAGCACAGCGGAATTTGCGCTGTGCCTGGCAGCCTTTTCAATATCCCATGGGGGTGTGCACCAGCACAACTCTGTTGCACCATGTGCAACCCCTTTGAATATCTGGGCCAACTGTGTAATAACGTCACTCCTGGTGTGGGTTGAAGCACAAGGCAAAGCCGAGTGCTTCCAACACCTCAGAAGTGATGTTATTACATAATAACACACACACACCCTGGAGTGCCTTATTGCTATTATATAATGGCTCGTTTGTTTTACAAAAAAAAAGATAAAGGAAAAATATATTTTAAATACTTTTTTTGGTTGTTATTTTTCATTGGGGCAGGTGTACCTATTGAAAAAATTAGTCCCTTGCTTCTATGTTGTCCAGCAGATAGCATTGCTGTTTTATGGTTTGCCTTGGTCCATTTTAGGCCTGAGTTTCTTCATTTTTCTGTGTCTGTGACTCCCTTGTGTGACCCCTGACACCTCTTCTTGTTGCTGTTTCCTTCACACACACACAAACACACACACAGTTTTTGGTTTTTAGTTAGTGGTTGCTGTTTGAAGTTGGAACTGTAAAGATCCAGAGTGGTGTACTCTGAGTCAGAGCGAGAGAAAGTGGCGGAGCAGATAGGGGAGTAAATGTGTTTCAGTTACTTTTAAAAATCTTCACAGTGTGGGAGACCACACAAAACAGTGAGTACTATGACAAGAAATGGATAATTTTTAGTCAACAACTGTTCCATGTGGCAATGAGGTCGTTCTCGACCCCCCCCCAGCATATGGAGAACAGATGTATTTCAGTCCTTTCTGTCACTCCAACTGCACCGCATCTCCTGAGCAACTGTTGTTTTCAAGTGGGCATGCGAGAACATCATGGACCATTGTGAGAGGAGGACCGAGAAGCTGATCAGCTTTGGTTTACTTAATTAACAAAAACTAAATGAATTCTAACTGTAGTTGTGTTCTGTGTTCCCTCTAATTTTTAGTCTCTGTGGGTGGGTGACTGATATGTGTGTGCGGCACTTTGTGCAAGAAAATTGATTCACGTGTGCAAATTGGGTGGTCCAAACAAGTGATATATTTTATTGCCAAAAAACAGTAAAAAACATAACCAAACACTCAAATACTCAATGCAAAGTATAAATATACATTCTGACATAGTCCGAAGCTTGGATGTGCATTGTGCACCATAACAGTATGAACTAGAAACACGTGTAAACTATGTACATTTTAAAGAGTCTTGCATGCATCTAAAAGGGGTGTTGCTGATGATGCATTGCTAAGAAATCAACATTTACTGTTTTTCTCTCCCCTGTCTTTCCCATTCTTCCAGTGGACATATATTTTATTAAGATCCAGTTTTCCACCAGATGCTAAAAAACTATTTTGTTCGCATCAGCCTATCTAAGTGGCTTTCTTCCAAGCGGTTTCTTTGTATGCTCTTAATGCACTTCATGGGGCTGAAGCCTCTTTCACAGTCAGCACTAGAAGCTTGGAATGTTGTTGTAGTAGTACAATTTATTGTTCAGCATAAAGCAGTTACAATATGCTAAAATCAGGACAAAATACATAGTAAATATAAATAGACAATAAATAAATCAGCATGGAACTTAAATATCTTTACAGTGCAATTCAATTTAACAGTGTCCCTTAAGTACCTTTTCATATAAAAAAACCTTCACAGGACTTCACGTCCCCCTAATAAACTTTACAGATGAGTTGAAATTAAAAATCTTGCAAAAATCTCTATCATGTTCTTCTCTTTCATGGTAAACAAATATTCCAAAAGATCCTCCTGGGGGAGGCTGAGTTCCCCTAACAATCAACCCAGCAGTTTTCTCCTAGTTAATTCATACCTAGGACACAAGAGTACCACATATTTGAGATCATCTATAGTTCCCACGCCACATTTACAATATGGAGAAAGTACCCCCTTTCTTTTTTGTCTGAAATCAATGCATTGAGCATTATAGTTTTCAGTTCAGAATCTTGTATAGATTCTCCTTTGTTTAGGACAGGTTAAAAAAGAGAGATAGGGCTCATATCTCCATGAAGTCTTTACTTTTTTATAAAACCCATGTAGCTTAAGGCTGGAGAGTTGAACATAGCAATAATTTATGTCTAAGTCAATAAGCCTCAATTTGACATCCTGCCTAATTTCCTCAAATGGTCTCATGTAAATTTTATATAAGAGGTGGCCCAATCTGGACAGCATTATTGTTTCCTTAATAAGTTGAATAAAGGGATGCACATATCCCATGCTGGCCAATTTGATGGCTTCCTCTACACACATTCTGGGATATCTTTGTTGGGGCAAAAGAAAACATTTCAACAGAAAGAGAATCTGTCATTCACAGATGAGAGAAGTTAAGGAACATTGTCCTAACTCCAAGGCAAGAATGTAGTAGTAGTAAATCATTTTTTATTTGAATACGAATAATTGGATACATTCAATTGAGCAAAGCTCATTTTCAATGAAGTTCCAAGTTACATTAAGAGGTTCCACATCAATTAACAATACAACAAACACTAATACAACACATATAATAAAACAATTAACAATACAATAATAAATAAAATTAAAAAAAAAATCACATAACAAAAACATACTTTAAAGTGCTAACAATTATTGCATGTTGTGATATTGTTTAATACAGACATACACCATTTCCTTAGTTCACTTATATTGTGCCTGGTTCTATTACTTCTCAAGACTGGGGGAGATTTATTCCATAAGCTAATACCTCTGGCAGGTACAGATGATCTTCCAATATTCAAATTACATTTAATCGGAACAAACTGGATTCCAGCGGAGGCCCACAAGCTTTCCTTTATTTTCCTAACCTCAAATAGGTCAATAATATAATTGGGTACTTCCCTATACCAAACTTTAATCATAAATTGTAGCAAATGTAAGTCTCTTCTCACTACAGGTCTAAGCCAATTTAGTTCCCTAAAAAGTAAACACCTATGTGTTCTATAGGGGGCATCCAAAACAAAATGAGCTAACCTACAAAAAACTGAGTCCACTCTACCTATATGCTTTTCTATATGGCAAATCACCATAATCAATCACTGGGAGTAAAAGAGAATTAACCACAGTCAGACGAACTTCTCTAGTCATGAACCTTTTATATTTATATAAGGCGCCCAACTTCCTATTGGTATTTTTTATAAGGAAGTCTATATAAATATCCAGCCTAAACTTGGGTCTAACCAAACCTCAAGATATTTGTATGAATCCACCTGCTTAATGGCAATGCCATCCACTGTATTAATTTCCAAGTGTAGATCTTTTTTATTATTATTATTTTTAAACAAAAGTGACTGTGTTTTGTTAGTATTTAAGATAAGATAATTCATCTTAAAGAAATCCTGTATTTCATCAAAAACCAGTTGCAGCCTCATATTAATGGATTCTACCGTATCTCCCTCAACATACAATATAGTGTCATCTGCATACATATGACACTGGGCAGCTGTAGATACAATTTTGAGGTCATTCATATAAACATTAAATAATAAAGGCCCCAAAATCGAACCCTGCGGTACACCATTTTTTATCTCCAGTACCTTAGATTTATAGGAGCCTACTTCTACAAATTGGCTATGACCCATCAAATAGGAAGAAAACCACTTAACTGATCGAGGGGACAAGCCAATCTCGCTGAGTCTGGACAGGAGTACCTGATGATTAAGGGTATCAAATGCCTTTGAAAGATCTATAAATAAGGCTCCTATCATTAACCTCCTGTCCAGACTCAGCTGGAGATCGCTTACAACCTTTGTCAATGCTGTTTGTGTACTATGATGTGCCCTGAAACCCGATTGAAAAGGTGCAAATTTATTATTATCCTCAAGAAAGCCTTTCAACTGACAAGATACAATCTTTTCAAATATTTTGGAAATTTGAGACAAGAGCGAGATGGGCCGATAGTTGCCCATCTCGCTCTTATCTCCAGCTTTAAATATAGGTCTAACCTTTGCGATCTTCCATCTATCAGGAAATTCCCCACTTTCAATAGATAAATTGAAAATATAGGCCAAAGGATATGCCACACAAGGTGCTGCATATTTCAACAATCTAGAAGGAATCTCATCTGATCCTTTCGCTTTGGAAGTATCCAATTTCAAAAGTTCAGAACGTATCATTTCCGCGGAAATATAAACAAAATCAAAACCACCTATTTCTCCATCCTCTATGCTGATGTTTATATGGTTTGACTTCAAGGTCTCATTTTGGTCACAATAAACCCTATCTAAGGAGCTTGATAAAGCCACCTTAGAGAAATAGTCGTTATAAGCGTTGACCATTCCTTTACCCAAAGGCAGTGCAATACCATCCTTCTCTATTTTATTTACACAAGTCTGTTTATTTTTCCCCATTAAATTTGAAATAATTCCCCAGAACCGCCTCGGATTCTTTTTGTGATTGGCCTCCAATTTAGAACAAACAAACTGTTGTTTAGTAGCCCTAATTTTAGTAGTATAAAGATTTCGAGCCTGTCTGTAGGAAACCCAATCCTGATTTAACATTGTTTTTTTTGCTTTCTTCCATTTTTTATTCCTATCTTTCCTAATTTTATATAACTCTGGGGAAAACCAAGCATTACCTTCATTTTTTGACATTCTTGATTTTAGGGGTGCATGTTTATTACAAATATTCATAAACTCACTTAGGAAAAATTCCCAAGCAGCTGATGGTGTAGGAATCAATTCCCATCTATTCCAGTTGATATTTTCAACATCAATCATAAAACTAATATAATCAAATTTTTTAAAACATCTCCAAAATATTTTTGACTCAGCACCTAATTTGGCCACATTATTTCTAATCGAGTAGATAACCTGGTGATCTGAAAAAGATTCTGGAAGGACTCCTGCCTTAAAATAAAGCTGGGGGGAATTAGTAAACATCATGTCCAAAATTATAGATCTCTTAGGATCTCTATGGTTAATTCTGGTTGGTTCCAGAATTAACTGGGTCAAACCCAGTCCAATCTGAAGATCAACCAGTTCATGATTCCCATCTGCAGTCAGCCAATCTACATTAAAATCTCCAATTATAAATAATTCATGGGAATCTCGATAACCAAACAAAAACTCATGTAAGTCCGAAAAAACTTGCACCGAAACCTTAGGTGGTTTATAAAGCCCTATTAACAATAAAGGTTTTCGAAAAGGTACCTCTATCTCCAGTACCAACACTTCCAATCCGTTACTAAGAAAGGGATAATATACCTCATGCACGGTTAAATTGCAGTCGATATAAACAATAATTCCTTCCCCCCCTTTTTTGTCCTGTCCCTTCTAAATAATTGAAAACTTTCCAAATCAACAGATGAATTCTGAGTTCTACCGTCCAGCCAGGTTTCTGTTAATACCAGAACCCCCGGTTTAACTTCATTAGCCCAATCCCTCATCTCATCAAACTTATTTCTCAAGCTCCTAATATTTAAATGAATAATAATCATAGATCCATGCTTCATATTAATTTCTTTTTCATCGTATAACATATTAGGAGGGCCTGGGTTTGGATGTACATCACCACAAATTAACAAACAGCACACAGTAAGCCTAATAAAAACACCCCTTAGATTCAGTTTCCATATTCCTCTGCGGAACAGGCCTTTACAAGGCCTATTTCCCAAAAGAAACAAAAACTGTGGTACAATTTTCACCAAATACACTCTAAGGAATGTATTAAAACATACATTAGGTAGAATTTCAGATGAAATATAGATATTCTGGGGAACATTCAATGCCCCTGGTTCAATAAAGGAGTGATACTGGAGGTCAGACAATGTTCCTGTATAGCTATATGCAAACTGAAACACACTAAACATGTTAACTACAAACAAACACATTAAAATGTTTAAGACAATCATTTTGTAGGATCCTCCCATTAACATTCAAGAAATCTGAAATCTAACAAGCGACCAAAGAGCATACAGCAACCAGGAAGGCAAAAAAAAAATAATATAACAAGACTAAAACTATAGTACTTACAATCCTTTCTGGGAGCTGCAATACTCAGGTCAAAAAAATTAAGCAATAAAAAAAAAAAAACTTTTCTTATTGAAATATCGCACCAAAATTCCCACAAAAAGCTTTAAATCCCAAGTACAATCAGCAACCCCTCAAATATTTTTCTCTACCGAGTGGCACTCACGCCACTCACTCTCGCGCTCGTGCTTGTAGAAAATGCAGCTATTTAAAAGTAGTGCCAACTCCTCCTGTTTGCTGACGTACAGCTGCTGGCCCGCCTCCGAGCCCCCACACCAGCTGATTCAGTGTCCCAATAGATTTCAATATGGGCAGGAGAGAGCAGTCATTTAACAGCATGTGCAGGAGATGAAAACAGTGCAAATAGGCAGTCAGTAAATAGAAAGAGGCACAAATACTTGTGTTCAGCTGCTGGCAAGATGCTGTACAAGCCCCCGACCATCTGCACTCATCCTCGGTGTGTTGTAGCGTGGAGGAGTCAGCTTGGAGTTCCATTTGGCAACATTAAGATATATCTATAGAGTTTATTCAGAATTATTTCTAATTCTCTAACCTTAGTATAACCCCAGATTTCAGAGGCATATAACATGCTCGTTCTTATTTTGGCATTAACAGCTCTTAATACCCCTCTGACCAATGACTTCCCCATCTTGCTGTTAAATATTTTTATGACATTTACTGAAGATACCATTTTAAATTGAATAGCCTCCAAATGTTTGGTCCAAGATAGGCTACAGGCAAAATAGACACCTAAATAGTCATAACACTTAACAGTGTCTATATGGTTACCGTTTAGCCTAAAGCCTACCGTATTCTTGGTTTGAGATTAAAAAAATACAATGTTGGTCTTGCCAAGATTAACTTTTAGTTTCCTTTGAGAACAGAGAGATTCAAAGTGAACCAATTTTCTTTTAAGACCTAGGACTGAAGCAGAGAGCAAGACTAAATCGTCTGCATATGCTAAACATTCAATCCTTTGATCATTAATTTTTGGAGCATGAAAATCTGGGTTACCAAGCTGATCCAAGACTGTATTTATGTAGATGTTAAAGAGAGTGGGGGTCAAAATACACCCCTGTCTGACCCCCACGTTTGTTTCATGTTTGTCTATCAGTTAGATGATCATACTGATTATACTAGACCCTTGCCCTTGTTTTTTCATAGAGCTTAATAATTACATCAAGAAGTGAGGCCTCCAACTTCAGATCCCTTAATGTAGCCCAAAGGATTTTCTACTAATGCTGTCAAAGGCCGAGGAGAAGTCCACAAAACAGCAATATAATCTTGTTTATTTCTCACTTTAATATACTTCCAGGTCAGGTGCTGAAGCACATAACAGTGTTGTACTGTAGAACAGTCCTTCTGGAAACCATTCTGTGCCTCATTCAATACTGAGTTCTCCTCAACCTATGACAGCAATCTGCCCAAAATTCTCCTAGAGAAAATCTTCTGTGAAACGTCTATCAAACTAACAGACCTATACATCCTTGGGTCATTTGGATCCTCTTTTTTAAAAATTGGGAAGATAACACTACCTGCCCAACTGGCAGGGCAAGAGTACCCCTGAACCAGGCCATTAAACAACAAAAGAAGAAAAGGAATCCACCAGTTGGGAAAAACCTTATAGAGATCACCTAGGACCCCATCCAGCCCTGGTGCTTTATTTGCCTTAAGCCCAATCAGTGCCATCTGGATTTCATCCTCTGTGATCAAGATAGGTCTTGAAAAAATGTCATCCTCCTGTATTTTGAAAGCATCAGGTGTCTCCTGCTCTTCATGAAAATAATAGAGCTTGGAAAAATGAGATGCCCAAACTTCAGGTGTGATATAGGCTTCAATTCTATTGGCATGTCTATTATTTCCCTGGGCAAAAATATTCCAAAATTGCCTTCCATCCCTATCCAAAATAGCCTGCCTCAGTTTTTCCCCAAGTCCCTGAGTATGTTTATGTCTCTCCCGTTTGAGAATTTTCCTATATTTTTCTCTTTCAGTCTTTAGCAATTTAAAATCTGCTGCAGACTTATTTCTTTTCTTTTTATGCTGTCTTAGTTTTCCTCCAAACTCTTTCTTTGCCTGTAGGCATACCGAATTAAACCAAGACTTTTTATAAAGGGACCTAGGATGGTACATTGTTTTACATCTAGGTCCAAGTAAAGAATGAATAATTTCCCAATTCTTCAAAATATTAAAGGCTTTAACTTTTGTCCAGGACCAACTCGTACATGTCACCTAAGACTCCTGAACTAAGAATTTCTTTGAAACTTGTTTGGTGAATCAGCCTCTATCTAATCCTTCTCTCATTTATGGCTTCCAGACTCTCTTCCTGTTGTGCCTCACTCCTTAAACTCCCGAAAGGGCATTTGATGTTAATTACAATAGCACAGCATTCTGATTCCAATTTATCCATGACGTGTAACTTTTGGATCGGCTTTACTGCTTCCAAATTGGTCCAAACCTTATCAGGGGTTGAAGAGCCAGTAGGTCCTCTATACGTTAAGGATCCAACTAGATCTAACTGAGTTCTCCCATTTAAAATACAAAAATTTCTACTGGCCAAGCCCACTAGCAATTCCCTACCTCTGAGGTTAAATTTTAGATCCTGAGCAGTCTTAGTATATGAGATATTTGGATTAATTATAGATATTGTATGGATCATATCTGAATATACATCCTCCAAGAAATGAGAAGGAGTTCTGGCATTAAAGTCTCCCAAAATAATTATAGGACAAGATATACTCTTATCTGACAATTGGTCAGGTGCCATTTTCAGATCCTGTATAAAAAAGTTAGCGGGAACAGTAGCTCTACAGTACAAGTCACATTAAACTGTTCCACCAGTGAGTTGGTTTAGCATTGTTTTTTACAGTTTGCAATGCACTGGCAACTCATAAAGCATTGTTTTTCAGGATTAACCAGCTCAAGAGCAATGTTTGTAAAAATGTTTTGCAACTCAGTTGGAATGTATCTGCAATCCAGTCACAATGCAATGCAAAACTGAGTTTTAACTCTTTGGAAACAGTTTGAGCAAGGCTTTGTGCTGGATCCAACAACACTTTTACAACTCATTCAGAAATGCAAAAACAGCTCACTGGAGGAACAGTTTAATGTGACTTGTACTGTATTGCGAGGGGGAAAGTATATGTTGCAAAGAATGATCTTCTCTTGTCTCTTGCTAATCATTAGAGCCAAAATACCCTCTGACTTAGTAGAAATGTTAGTGATCTGGAAATTTAGCAAAGTTTTGATAAAAAAGGAAATATCCCCTTTTAAACCTTCCAAACTTTTTATCTTTAGTTGCTGGCAGAGTAAAGACAGAATATCCAGCCAATTTGGGAGTTACATTTTCTGTCCACCATGTTCTTGCAGTCCAATAATATCAAAATTATCCAGAAATCTCACTACTTCAGGGTAAATTATTTTAAGATGGATGCCCTCAATATTCCATGAAAGTATAGAAAGGGAATCCACATCTCGGTCCCCAGCTCCCTTATCTAAATCTAGCTGGTATTCGGAGTTTATTTGGTTGATAATATCTACAGACTGCATTTGTCAGGCTGAATCAGTAACTGTCAGCAGAGAGTAGGTATTAGGGTCAATTAGGATTCCAAAGTCAGTCAGAGGGTTATCTGCCTCTAAGATTGATTCTGGACTATCCTTAGTCTGTGTCAACCTGGAAAAGACTTTGCCCAAGTCTAAAGTGTTAACTAAATGTATTCCCAAACAATCCAGCATGCTGGCCAGAGAAAACAAGCTGCTAGCTGTATGAGGATTTTTAAATGTAATAGCACTCTGTGTTGTGGGCTCAGGACCTCCATATAACTGTATGGACTTTACCATGTTTCTGGAGATATAAAATCCTAATGCTCTTTTCAAGAGCAGCAACAAATCTTCCCTAGCATTCCTATGAGAATCCTTGAGTGAAACCTTCCACCCAAAGATAGTTACGGTCCTACTCAGCCATACTTCTCTCTGCTTCAGTACATGATCCTCTATCACTCCCAAGATTTTTCTCTGTGCTATTGTATCCTTCTCACTCTGCACCTCCCTATGGAGAATCTCTTCTGGGGAAGGATAAGACTGTGTAGGAACCTCTATACATGATAGCTTCATGTTTAGCTTGGAATGTAGCATATACATCAATAAGTTTAGTCACCATGCTGTACTGCACGTTGGTCAAAGCAAAGTGGGTCATGTCAGTAAAGGATTTTAATGATCCTCCTTTCATTTTTTCAGCAACTATAAATCTGAAGTCATTGTACTGGCTAACAATTTCTGCCTGGTCCACTGATGAAAATAAATAGTCCTGATATTTGCTGTACTGTCTCTCAACATTTGATAAGCCAAACTCTAAGCTGCAATGTGGCATTGCTGCAAAATCAAAGGCAGATCAGTCAGAAAGTTCACCTGCAGGAAATCAGCTGTCCAGATGGTCACCTAACAGGCCAATAAATTGCAAAATTGCTGTTGTGCTTACTTCAGCTGTGCAATTAGCCAAAATAGTTTTACTGGTTGGCTCCAGTAGACAGTTTCACCCAGGTACTGGCTTCTGATCTTTTTTAATTTTGCCCTAGCAATCTGTGCCGCTTCAACTGTTGTTAGACCACTTTTCTAAAACATCTTAGACAACTCTGCCTACTCCAAAAGTGCATCATTTAATACTGTTATGGCAATGTGGTATTCAGGGTTGGACAGCTTCTTAAAGCAATACTTAACAATGGGATCTTTGATGGATGCATGCCTAATTGTATGTGATGTCAGTTATCCTAGGTATGGTTTACAATGACTATGCTGGGTATTGTCAAGCTCAGTGGGGGTTTTAAAATGTATTTTTGCAATGTAGTGAGTGAGTGAGTCAGTGTGATATGAGAGAGGAGATGCATTTAGGAAACTATACAGTATTTCTCTTCCGTTCCGGATCCATACTTAGCGCAGTCTGAATTTATGAAATTAAATGAAAAGGAAATTTTTTGCACTGCTTTTTCTTGCTGTCCACTTTAGAATTACTATCCCCATGTAGCCAACATGGGCAACCTTTTACAAGCACTGATTCATTGAATTTCAAATCTGTATATAATGTGAGGCCCAGTTTTAAAGCGAAGCACAATCTCATCTCTCTAGACATATGTACAGTCAGTGTCTCAGCCTGCTAATTGAGAAGGTTATATTGGTCCTGGCCCCCAACAAATACATAAAAAAATGACACAGAAACAGACAGTAGGTTGCGTTGATGCTTTTATTGTAAACAAAAACTATAGTTTTCCCATTTTCTTGTACTGAAAAAAAATTAACATGCTTTTAACGGTGAGGCTTTAAATCCATTATAAACACATTTTATGTGTGAGACACTGCTTGGAGAGGAGGCAGATTACACTGAAGTTGTGCAACTTTAAAACTGAAATAATATAATATACACCCTATGTCAGAGAATCTCTCACACTGCTTTGTTGGAGGGCATCTACCAAACAAATAAAACAAGCCATTTCTGTAAACAGCAGGGGAATACTGTTCATTATCAAGTACTGTCTTACTGAAAAGAGGTGTCAAGCCGAAAACATTGCTGTAACTGCAAAGCCAATTGGTTAGAATTTTGCTGATTGGTTCCTTTGTTCAATAAGTGGAGTGAGAGTGAGACGTCTGGCTTGTTAACTGCTGGCTTGTTAAAGTTAATGGGTTGTGACCTCGGGGGTGGGCATACAGTGTTTCTTTCCTATTCACTTTCATGTCCTGCTGTCTGAGTCTTAAATCTGTGTGATGACTGTTGTCACTACTTATGAACATACAAAATTTGCCAGCAGATAAACGCTTAGAGGTCTATCAAGTCTGCTCGAATGTGCAGCAAGCACCCCTTATTCTGCAGCTGCCCCTCACTTCCACCCTTCCCCTTCATTAACCCTCCCCCTTGTCCTGTTCCATCCCCTTTTGAAGCAGTCCACTGTTCTAATGAATACCATTCTGCAGGTAACACATTCCACCCAGCCACCACCCTCTCTGTAAAAAAGTGTCTCCTCATCTCCCTCCTGAACCTTCCTCCCTCCAGTCTCATATCATGGCTCCTGGTGTCCCTCCCCTCCCTTACTCTGAACAGCCCCTCTGTACCTGTCTTGTTTATTCCTTTCATGTACCTAAAGGTTTCAATCATATCCCCCCATCCCTCCTCTCCTCCAGTGAGTACATGTTCAACTCCCTCAGCCTCCTCTCGTATGATAAGTCCCCCAGCCCCTTGATCATCTTTGTCACCCTGTGCTGCATCCCCTCCAGTAACTTAATGTCCCTCTTCAGATATGGGTGCCAGTACTGCACCAAGTACTCTAGGCGCGGTCTAACTAATGACCTATACAGTGGCAGAATCACCTCCTGCCTCCTCGAGGATATACCCCTTGCAATACAACCCAGCATTTTGTTGGCCTCTGCAGCTTCCTTCCTACATTGTGCTGAGTTGTTCATTGACCCTGTAATGAGCACCCCCAGATCCTTCTCCTCCTCTGTCTGGGCTAGCTGAACTCCCCCCAGTTGGTAACTCCTCCTTGGGTTCTTCATCCCAATATACAGCACCTTGCACTTTTTGGCATTAAACCCCAGTTGCCAGGTGTCTGACCAGGTTTCAAGCTTTGCCAGATCATCCTGCAACCCCTGCCACCCCCCTAGGTCATCCACCACCGCTTCTACCTTGGTATCATCAGCAAACAGACTGATCCTGCTCTTGATGTCCCATGATATGTCTGCCATGACTATCCCAAACAACACTAGTCCCAACACTGAGCCCTGTGGAACACCGCTTGTCACTACCATTGGGTGTGAGAGCTTCCCACCCACCACCACCCTCTGTTGCCTTCTCTGAAGCCAGTTTCCTACCCATCTCACCAGCTTTGCTCCTGCCCCATTACTTCATGAACATGAGGATCCCTGTCAGCTGCTTTGTGCGCTTTTACTGAAGCAGTGTGTGGGTTATTTCTGACTGCTGTGTGGGTGCACATGCGCACAACTTAGGGGGAACATAGGAAACTTGTGTTACTTGCGGCTTTGAATACAGAAAACCACCACACTGAACCATACTGGCAGGATCGTGGTTTGGATTGGTTTGTTACCAAAAGTCATTGTTTCTGCTTTTTTTTTTCTTTACACTTGAAGTGGAGTGAGGAGAAGCAGGTAAACTAATGGACAGAGTGACAAGCCATCTTAAATGGCTTAACGGAGCAGAAGGCAGCAGCTGGGGACATGGGGGGGCTGAAGACAAAGTGGTTTACAGCCAGAGCGGGGCTGAAGCAGCCATACATTGTGGAGGGGAGGCATGATTTCTGACACTGTCATGCGGTCATGTGTATGCCTGGACTTGATACAATGATGTTATTGTGGAATAACATCACTGTTCCAGGCACCCACTGACCAATCAGAAGTCAGGAAATTTCCTTGCCATTGTATAATTAAGCAATAAGGCACGACAGGGTGTGGTATATCATGGGATATCGTCACACCTCGGGTGGTTGAGCACGTGGCCGCAGGCAGAGTTTGTCCAACCATCCGAGAAGTGATGATATCCCATGATATACCACACCCTGGAGTGACTTATTGCTATTATGAACTGGTTTTAACATCTTTTAGGCAAAAAAAATTGAAAAACAAATGTTAAAAACATTTTTAAAATGTGTTTTTGGGGTGTTGGAGGAATATCTTAAAAAAAAAACAGTTCTTGGAGGGCTGTGGGCAGCAGGTGGCACTGTTATTGGCCTTGAAGGAGGAAGTGGAGTTCCAGTGACTGGGTGACCCCTTGACCTCATTGTCATTTTTTACATTAGTCTCTGTGGACACTGCGCTTTATTCGTTATTATTTTTTTGGTACCGCGAGAAACTGCTCTGAATTGGATGCCGAGAATGGCAATGGGGAGAACTGGTAAGTAAAGCTGAGAGAGAAGTTGGGGAGCCGATGATCTGTGCATCGCCACGTGCCTTTTGTGAAGAAGATGCTCAGTACGACGTTTTGTTTAAAACTGTAAAAAAAAACAAAAAAAAGTTGGATCTTGGTGCGATTTGTTGGGGATGTTACTGTTAGTAGTTGAGCTCTAAGAGAAAACTGGCAGTTTTTGTATGTGGTCAGCTTGTGATTTTCTTTTGGTGGGACATGAGTTTGTAGTTTGAGTGGCAGTTTGTGTGCGAATGAGGGTCTCTGGTTTTTCTTTTTTTATAAGAAAAAAAATAAATCACTCTTCCATTGCTGCCACTCGCATGCTGTTGCCAAAGGCCAGTGCTTTTGAATTTGTGAGTGACAACGGGTGAGAAGCTGGTCTTACCAAGCACAACTTCAATGTGGATGTATTTGTTGCTGTTGTCAGTGAGGAGGCTGGTGGCCGGAGGCTGTTTGAAGCCGTGATGATGTAGCTCGATATCATCACTGCTTCAAAAAAGTCTTGGCCAATCAGCAACGTCCATTTATTATCCCCAGTTCATAATGAAAGTTACTGTGTTGCATTGTGAATGGCTACACTGTACCATCCTTCAGGGGTACAATGGCATGGAACCCTCTTGAGGAGGGTTCCACCCCTAGAGGTGCCTCAGGAGCAATGTACCTTGGCTGAAGGTACCTTAGGGAAGATGCCCAAATTGTAAAGGTGAGCCCCTGGAGGAAAATAGGTTGATGGTGGGAGCAAAGAAATAGGCATCCGGAGGACACTTAGGGCATGCATGCTGTTTGTAGTACTCATTGGGTGGGTGGAGAGGTCACCTGTTGCCCCACCAAACCTCAGGCAAGCCTGTCATTTCACTGGTCCAGTGAACGACTATGTGTTTAGGTTTCTTGTGTAACATGGTTGTCATTGTGTTATTGTGGAGAGTTTGCATGGAATGTGTGTGGCCTTTCCCTCTCTCTGTTCTAGAGGTACTACCATGCTTTTGTGGTATGATGGCATGGAACACTCTTCAGGAGGGTTCCACCACTAGAGGTGGTGCAGGAGTGTGGTCCCTTGGCTGAAGGAACCTTAGGAAAACTGCCCCAAAACTCAGAGATGAAGGTATAGTAAACCATCAGGACATCATTACGCTAAAGGCGAAGGGAAGGCACTGCTGTACTAAGAGAAGGAGCCACCATCTAAATCTAATCTTGACTGGTGTAGAAGCTAACTAATACAAACTATCTAACTTATAAAATGTTCCTGGGTACTCCGCCACTGGCCCCCAAAGGTAATAACACTAGTGGTCCAGTGCTCATCCACAATGCCAGTGCCCTCAGCCCCCCTCAACAGCAGTGATACCAGCATTTGAGTGCCCTATCCTGCCACTGGTATCCCCATCTCCCTCCGACACCAAAACCCTTCCCCACAACCACCGTCTGGGAATTCCCCCCTCCCCATCCCATGGATGAAATCAGACCGCAACCCTTACTAACCCTCTAGCCCCATCTCACCCTTCTCCTCCATGGCCACCTTGGTACAGTACATATGTTCTTTAAGGGTCCCACCATGGGTAACCAGCAGAGCCCTCCCTCCATCTTGGTCAGTCGCCATCTTCTGCTCCAATGCACTTGCTGCCATTCATTGACCTAAATAAAAAAAATGGTTAAAAAAACTAAGTCTCCCTCGACCCCCTGCCCCCAAAAATAAATAAACACATTCGGCATGGTCAGAGACTTAGTTATTTTAGATAAAGCAAGGGTTGAATTTGGTCTACCGGAAAATGTATTTCAGGACTAAATTCAAACCACAAACTTGCATGGTAGTAAGGAGTGGGGGTAGTAAGCACCCTAACCCTCAAATCTGACAAACCAAAAATGACAGCACTAATGCTCAGTCTGTTCCTGCCTCTACCTAAGTCTAGTTCTTGCCTTGATCACACCAGTACTACCCCTCTGGAGATGTTACAAACCTGGTTTCCTCTGGTTATACGACAAACAGCTGGTTACTGGTGGTTCCAATCCCTTGGTTCTTCATTTCTGCCTCTTCTGCTTATTGCTACTTAATTAATTTAAATTGCACTCCCCTGTAATATAATAGTGGGGTTGCAGCTGTAGATAGAACTGCACTGTTACTATATCCTCCACCTAACAGCAGTGCACCAGGCACTGTGGTTCTTTGCTCCTGGTTAAGATATATTCAAACAGAGAGATTTGAGACAGCACTCATCTCCTGGTGTCTGAGGTCTTCTAACCTTTTATAAGGACACTGAGTCCGTTCAGTAGTTCAAGCACCTAAAAAGTGTTTGTTTGTATGCTGGGATACTGCAATATGTTTGTATGCACCAATTTGCCTGAAAAATGAAATCAACTGAGAGGAACAAGGGAAATGGATGGACTCCGTACCTTTATAAAAAGAAGTCCTCAGAAAACAGGAGGTCAGTGCTGTCTCAAATATCTCTGCATTGTTATTGTACTTCATCTCCCAACGCTTACCCCCTCCTCTGGCCAGGTCAGCTAGAAATGAGCCTCGGCTCAGCATGCCTCTCCCAGTTACCAATCTCTAAATAAATGAAATAAATAATTATTGCAACATTTTAAGCCCAAATTTTAGGGATGGGCTACTTACCACCCTGCTTACAACCACCCCAGTGGCAACTTTGAGACCAGCCCCATGCACAGTATTCTACAAATCCAGCAACATTTCTTATGGGTCTTCTGCTTCACATGGAGCCCACAGGACCCTGCACAATGCAAGCTACAGATGTGGTGCCCTACTTGATGAGTCTGCTCCTAAAGCTACAGGTCTGTGCACCTGCCAATGGGGCTGCTGCTGTCAGCACTGTCTTGCTCCTGTAAAAAAGCTTTCAGCTTAATGTGCTATACCTGGTTAAACAACTAAATAAAAAAAAATAAAAAATAGTCAAATACTGATTCAGCAATGCTGGGATAAAGGGTGTCAAAGTTAGAGTAATTCTCATGCTGCATAGCATAATCATTCAAATCCAAGGAACAGCACACAACAAATTCACCAAGGCTCCATGGATTTTCCCCTTTACTTTTCTTTTCCTACTTTTTATGTTTAGTGCTTTAGCCCTAACAGATGCATTAATGTAATTAGTTACAGCTGTAGATGTTTCTTCTTGATGGATGTCCCCTGTGTTGCTTTCTCTTGTAGTAGCACTTTGTATTGTGGTCTGACTGTAGTATTCAGGCTCAGTTTGGGGATTATGATTTCAGTGACCTTCACTGAGAAACCTGAGTCTGGTGAAGAATTTTTTTTAATCTAGGTGTGTAGTGGTACTGATGTACTATACCTTTGTATATGTGGTGGTCTCTGTGGCAGTCAAGGGTAGTCTTTTGTTCTGTGTCACCATTTTACAGCTTTGATTTCTGAAGAGAAATCTAATTTTCTGATGGCTATTTACTATACTGGCTACAGCATGCAGCTATTCCAACAGATATTTGTGCTGCACCCCAAGGGGAGTGAAGCAGCTGCATGTTACGCACAGGAGGAGAGTACTGTAATTACGATCAGCTTATGTTTTAATTATCTGTTGCAAACATTAAGCACACACAGTAAAAATGGGTGACAATGTGATACACTGGCCTGTATAAAGTGGGACATATCATCAAACAAAGAAATACCAGCTTACAACAATGGAAACCATTGCCTTTATTAATGTTAAATTATGCTTTTGTTTAGCATCCTAGCTTATTATGAATTTCTGCTTTCATATTTGTGTTTACAGCACAGTCTCTATGAGAGCTTCAGCTTTTCATTGTGGAGTGGTATTGGAGCAGCCCATAGTGTTGTTACAGCATGGGAAGACAATACGAGAATGTATGTGGTGCCAATCGCTTTGGATCAAAGCAGTAGCCGCTGAGCCACTTGAAGCTTTATATCCCCCCACCTAGATACAGCACAGAGCAGGTAGTGGAGGAAGGATACAAGAAAGTACGAGGCACCATTTGTGCCATATTGGAACCGCAGTTGTTGGGCCGTTCAAACTTCTGTTTCCCCCTCCCTACCTATAGAGATAGCAGTATGAGGTAGGGATTGGGGGGACAAGAAAGTGTGTGGCATTGATCACACTGGAGTGTTACCACAACCACTGAGCTGCTTGAGCCTCTATGTTCCCCACCACCTACAGAGACAGCACAGTGCAGGTAAAAAAGCAGTGGGGAAGTTACAACTTTTTTCCAGTGATGCAGAGCACATAAATAGCGTGGCACAGTTCCAAATATAGCCTCATTTTCCTGGTGTTATGGAAACTGTGAATGAGGCCAGGGACTGAAAAACTAGAACAGCAGCTGAGTTCTTTTGCTGCATTTCAGCAGTGTGAGCTTGGTGACTCAGCTGCTACTGTTTTGGACTCAAATGTAGATCAGGCAGAATTTTAAAGTCGGTGAAATATTCAAGTGAAAAATAAATATTGTTTTGGATCCATCATGGGAATAACACGTTTACTATCTTCTGACACTTTCGCAGGCAAAGCCAGCAAACACAAGGAAGAACTGGTACTGCTGGGAGGGGGGAGAGACTGAAATGTTTGCAACTCAGTTAAGGTCATAAGATGAATAAAAAGTAAGTTGAAAACTACACAGTTACTAATTAATGTGTAGTAATATCAAAATTCAGAAAAAATGGAAAAATATTTTTTATTATTTTTTTGAAATCATGAAAATTGTATTTATTGAAAATATAATCGATACAGTCTATCAATACAGAAAAACAGTATCGACACTATGTAATTGTCATTTTTTGCCTGTGTCACAACTAAAAATGTATCGATAATATACTGAAAAAACAGGTTCAAATAGTATTGATATATACAGAATAGTAACGATACATAAAAACAGTACCAACAGAACTATTAAATGCTGGACTCCAAGCTTTCATTTAAAAAAAATAAGTTTTTAGCCCCAGCCACTTCAAGTTAGACCTTTTAAAAGATCATTTTCTTTAAACTGGGATAACAGTGGAACCGTAAGGGCTAGAAACCTATTTGTTCTTTAATGAAAGCTTGAAGTCAGCTAAGTTGATACGTCAATGAGGTTGTGCTACAGGGACCATACATTGATATAAAAAACATAAAATGGTTTACTAAATTTTTAAACTCCTGTTATTTTTAACAGTCTGTTATATTGACATGTATAGACATGTAGCAGCACAGGAAAACTATAATTAGAATCTATACATGTTAATAGGACTCCAGGATTTTATTTAAGAAAACATTATGTTTCTTCATTTAACAGTTGAAATGTTACTGCTTTCAAAATATAATTTCAGACATTTTAAATTATATTTAAAGATCATTGTTTTTAAATTGAAGTTTATTGAACCTTTTTTCATTTGACACAACACTATGCACAGGCAATACAAAAAAAAATAGTAAAATTATGGTATTACAGGACAAGAGGGGTGGAAAAGGGGAGGGAGGGAGGGAGGTTCATGAAGGACTCTGAATTAACACATCATAACCGTCAGTCCAAATTTAGATGCTGAGCCTATTATTCAACCAGAGTCCTGTGCCCGCATCATTTAATTGCCACCCTCCCATCCGGGGACTATAAAAGGGGAGATACAAGGGGTATATCATATAATTCATTATCAAATACAACAAATGCAGTTAGTCACCCTATTATGCAAAATACTAGTGGGATCAAAACTTATTGAATAAATCCATTTATCTTCACAGCTGTTGAATAAATAAAATTTATCCAAATAGTAGCTATGTCACAATCATTCCGGAACTCATTTAGAATGTTCGGCCTCAGTAGCAATACTAACCATACTCAAATGTGAATAACTTTAAAACAGAAAAAGATGGCATGGTACTGTGAGAATGGAAGTTGTTCAGCACAAAATTATCTACAAAATGAGAGGTGTTTCATTCATAGATACCTTATTTTTTTATAATTAGCAAAAAAGAGCAGGAAATGCATTTTTTTGTTCACTTTTTTGACAAACATAAGCAATCAAAAGCAAATGACCCTACACTGACAGAAAGCATCCCTATTGCATAGATGAAATATATAATGGTGAGCTGTCAGCTAAATGATTTATATGCACTTGTGCTGTTTGACCTTGGACATCTCACTCGTGGCTTGTGCCACTCATGAGGTTACCTTGAGGTCAAACAGCAATTGTGTAGATAAATCATTTATCTGACAGCTCTCCATTGTAAATCCTTTATATATACAAGGTACACAGTTTAAAAAAGGGTGAAACTAGACAGAGAAAGACACAATTTACAGCATGTTGTCACACTATGTACACCTTCACTGGGGACCTGACATACCAAGACATCTGTACAATTAGTTTTAGTCTTACTTTTGGGTAAGGGAGATTAGCAATCTGTTTTATGGTTGGAGTTCCCTCTTCTACTTCTAAATAATCAAAAAATAGTAGCCAGAAGGATTTGTCTTTCTCTACCTTAAACCTGAGTTTTGCTGTCAGCCATTCCATGAGCATTGTCTGTTTACAGTTGTGTTTCCAGCCTTCAACTGTGGGGGGAGGGGAGATGTTGGGCTGTTACCACAGCTGTGTCATTGTTTTGCATGTTGTCACTATTAATGCTTGGTATAAACACTATTTTCCCTACCCTGGATGCCCCTTGGATACAATCCACATAAAAGGTATTTCATACCTCTTGGTGGGTGAATTCCTAAGATGTGTCCCACCACAGCCACTGTTCCTGTCCAATATGTAGCCACTTTGAGGAAGCTCCATAGAATATGATTGTGGGATCCCCTCTGGAAGCACAACCTCCAGCACCTGTCCGAGCTGCTGTGACTGAAGAGAGCCATTATAACTGGGGTCCTGAAGAAGCATAAGAGCACTTTCCAGTGATGTTCATGCCAGTTATTAGATGCCGTAACCCTGCTGATGTTCAGCCCATTTCTCTCTGAAAGGGTTTCCCCACCTCCATTTCCCATGTTTGTTGACAGGCCTCCAGAGCCATTCTACTGGGCCTAGAGCACAAGTTATAGAAGTGTGAGACAGGATGAAGAATGATGTTAGCTTCTATTACCTCTCCCACTGTTTCCCGTAGGGGGTGCAGTGTTTTTTATAGCTGTGATCTGATTAGCTCCTTCATGATGTAATTTCTCTCCTGTAAATAACAGTAAAGATCCCTTCGGGGTAGTTGAAACTCAGGTTGAAGCTTCTGGAGGGACTTTGTCCAACCTGTGGTATATAATTATCCCAGTTTGCTAAGGCTTGTTCTTTCCTATCATTTAAATGTAGGATCTGTCCTACCTGGCTGGAAGCTGGAAGCCTATGATTAATCAAATAGAAGAGAGCCTGCTGACCCCCAGGTCATCCTCTCCTTCCTTCATCGCTGAGTACTACTATTCTAGCATTGTCCTAGTGTTAGCATGATCGAGATATCTCAGGTTTTTTGGTTCTAGTGTCACCAGGGCCATGAACCCCCCCTCCATTCTCCCCCTCCCTCTAAAGCCACTCATGTTGGTTGGTCCTCAGGAAGCAGTAATGAGTGAAGATGCTATATATGTGCTGCATGGTACTAAGCCCTCAAATCAGGTAGCCCCAAGCCCTGCTTTTCCTTGGGTAACAGCATTGCTTGTCAGGGTATCTGAGGTTTGTCTATGCCCCATATGAACCTGGACCATGCCTTTCTGATTCTTTGTCATGGTTTCTGGGAATGGGGACTGGCAGGGAGGAACAAAGAAGTATGAACCTTAGGAGAACACTCATTCAGACATACTATTACAGCAAGGAAGACTGAAAAACCAGTGGGGCATCACTTCTCCCAGCCTGACCACTCAGTCTCAGATATGTCAGTAATGGTCTTAAAAGGAAATCTCAAAAACACACAACAGAGACGAGCTTTTGAGATTAAACTTATTTTACACCTCAATATGGTAGCAGATGGGATGAACTTGGATATTGGCTTCATGGGACACTACAGAAACTAACATCCACAGACCTTTTCTTCTTCAAACTGACATATTATAGGACTTCAGCATGTGTGAGATGTGGATGCGAGTGTGTATGTATGTGTGTGGGTATGTGTTGTGAGGTATGTGATATAACAGATGTGGGGCTTGCTGTCACATTCAGGTAAGTCTCTATTTAGCTATATGGAGTTATAATGTGTTACTATTTTATTTCACACACATAAAGAATTTCTCCTTACTTTTTATCTTTGCCTGTGGGGATTGATTCCATTGCACCATATTCAGATTACCCAGCCTGCTAGTGTACATACAGGAGTGTTATCTTATACTGTTATATATAATTTTTGTAACTCTCTACATATTGGGATGTGTGATCTCATTTGCTTGGGGGTCCTGCACATATAGAGAGAGAGAGACAACATCTCGTTTAAGCTATCTATCTCCCCCACCCACATTATTGTGATGTGGGGTGGGTTAGGTTGTATTGTTTGTATGAACAGGAGGAGATAAATTACATTTTATCTCTTTTTCAGATTCCCTAGACACTTGTGGTACAAAGTTGCTACATTCTCAGTATATATTGACATCAGTACATATCAGGCTGCATGGTCTGAATTCCTTGAGGTTCCTCAACTAGAGTTTTTTGTTTAACACTAATATTATCAATTTATATTTAAATTATCATTTATATAGTCCTGAGGTTTTTGTAATTTCATGGGCCTTTTATTTAGCTTGAGAATACAGCTGGGTGGCATGTCCAGCTAGGTTTTACACATCACACAGTGTGCACTGATGTTTTTTAGACAACTTTACTGGTAATTCTTATCTTTAATGCATACATTGTAATTTCAAGAGCCCTATAACTATCTTAGTTTGTCTTTAAGCTGGGTGGGGGTTGCCTTTCAGTAATCACATCCTTATACTGACTGTGACACTCATGGCTTGATTTGGGAGTTATCTGCTTCAGCAGTGTTATCTTATGTCAATTAAATTTATGTGCAGGATTCTTTGTATGTGTGTTGCACAAGCACATCTGAACCCAAGGTTCATTCGGACTGAGGGCAGTATTGTACTGTTAAACTTCTCTGACATCATCTTCTGTTTTTTTTAAATGAGTATTTTAAACCAATGGGGAATTTTTTCTGTTTTTCTCTGCATTATCTAGCTGTTATAAGTATTGTATTTTCTAAACAACTGCCATGAGCTTCTGAAGAAGGACTGGTTGGTCCGAAAGCTAGAGCACTTTGTTCTTGTTGTTACATCTATGTTGGTCCATTAAAAGGTATCATATCATTTGCTTCTGGGTCTATTCTTGCAAGGACCAATACGGCAACTACTCATTCAGAGTGTTTCCTCTTGGTCCTTAATGCTATGGAGCAATTCAGCACATCTTTTTTAAGTCCTGCTCCACTGCTTGGAAGAGGGGGTATAATTAACTGCAAAGAATTTGCTCCATTCTTTGGGGACCTGTATTCCTAAATATCAAAAGTGGGAAGAGACTCACTTATAGGGATATTGTTCACCCACTCTGGGGGTAACTGCCCACTAAGACAGATTGCCTCAAATTTGTCCCTATTGGCTTTAAAGCCTGACACAATGTCATATTCCTCCAATATGCATCTCAGTGAAGGAAGGCTGAGCACCAGAGCCTGCGTAAACAGTAGGGTGTCATCTGCATATAAAGATACATGCATCTCTTCCCCCACCACCGCAATCCTCTGAATTTCCTAAAATAATCTCATAGCTGAGGACAGGAGCTCATGCTTAACGCAAAGAGGAGGGGAGACATGGGACAATGCAATAAAAAATATTCAGGAGCCCAATAAATTCACTGAGTTCAACTTCCAAAGTTCATTTAAAAGGTATTTTTATTGTTCCCCTATGTTTCACTCCAGAAGAGCTTGTTCACGGTATTGTCTCTCTGTTTTTGTAAAGCAATAAGATATATCAATGTTCTGAACATCTATAATTTCATTCTAGGGTCATATTTTTGAATGTAAAGGAGTGCTGATACATTGTTTAATGCCGCTGCTTACAATAGATGCCTTTTAAATAATGTTATATTGCTTTTCAAAATCCTTATTTTTGTCTATTTATATCCAAATGAACCTATGGGTAACAAACAATTCATGATTAGTTCATTGCTCCCAATGGATATTCACATACTCGAAGTGTTAAAATCAGTAAACACTGTCTTGCACTTTTTTTGCCAAATTGTACTCAGTTCAATTATCTCCTGCTATGAAATAGCCTGGACTAGCTGTATGCTATTCAGTTCACCTTTTAGCTGCTTAAAAAAGGTTTTACCTTGCGCTCTGGTATCTCAGTTCGAATGGCGTCCACCACTGCACCAGTTAGTAGTGTTTGTCTAATACTAATAGGGCTATCCTCTCGGGCCTGCTTGTGTAAACCCTAGAGCTGTGAGATCTTGTGTTTTCACAGGAGTGGGCGGCTGCTAAGCAACCCACAAATCCAGTTCTAAGACTGGAACTGGGTTTGCACAAACAGGCCCATCCATGTACTTTGGCAAGATGTAAATTTCACTGTAGCCACATCTCCTGCTGTCCAATACATAGGGTGATCATTTTTTAACTGTCATACTTTTTCTATTATACAAAGTGGCTGAGCAGGGAATATGGGTCCTTACAAAATGCTATTCCTGAGGCCCTTTCTTGGCCACAAATTGAATTCCATGCTAAGAATCATGTGTAATAAATATACAGAAGGCATATACAAAAAATATATAGATAAACATTAAATTCCAGCTTTCTTGATAATCATCACACAGGAAAGAAAGGGAGAAGGGGGGCAGAGAAGGGAATAGGGAGCGCATTAAGCACTTAAAAGGTGAATTGAATAGCATACAGCTAGTGAATCTGATTATAAACTACACATGGCTGACATTTAGGGATTATTTCTCTACAGAATACCCGTAAATGAGCAAGTAGGCCTGAAGGCCTTTTTTTGCATGACGTCACTGCTACACTGGCCTATGATACCTAAGGGAGAAAATAGACGTTAAACCAAGTGTTTTGTCGATTAGAGAGCCTAGCAGGCATGTGGGTCCAGGCTATTTCATAGCTGGAGATAATTGAACTGTGTACAATTTGGCACAAAAAGTGCAAGGGAGTGTTAACTGATTTTAACACTTAGAGAATGTGAATATCCATTGGGAGCAATGAACTAATCATGAATTGTTTGTTGCCTATAGGTTTATTTGGATATAAACAAACAAATATAAGGGTTTGAAAAGCAATATAACATTATTTAAAAGGCATCTATTGTAAGTAGCGACATTAAACAATGCACCAGCACTCCTCTACATTCAAAAATGTGACTTTAGAATGAATTTATAGATGTTCAGAACACTGATATATTTTATTGCTTTAAAAAACAGAGAGACAATCCCGTGAACAAGCTCTTCTGGAGTGAAATGTAGGGGAACAATAAAAATACCTTTTAAATGAACTTTGGAAGTTGAATTCAGTGAATTTATTGGGCTCCTGAATATTTTTCGTTGAATTGAAGCTTCAAATACCTCACAGGAGCCAAGTACAGAGTGCGAAGAGAGTATTGGTATTTAGCAGTCCATTTCCCACTTAATACTGTGTAATTTGATGAGACGTGGGACAACCCTGCCTCATCCCCCTCGCTATTGCTGTTTTACCAGAAAGGACCCCATTAGCCCTAACCTGAGCCACAGGGTTCCGGTACAATGCTTGGACTCTTCTAATGAATGTATTGCCCATCCTGAATGCTACTAAAGTCTTTCCTAAAAAAGCCCAGTGTAAATGACAGAATGCCTTTTTAGCATCGATGGCTAGTAGCATACTCGGTGCGTCACTCTGCTGCATAGCCTCCACTACATTAGTAAGTTATATTTGTGCCACTGGGGAAGAATCAATGTTTGATCTAAGTGTATAACTTTACTTTTTAGCTGCTGTAGCCAGTGTGCCAGAACCTTGGTAAACAATTTATCATCCTGATTTAGCAGGGATATGGGCCTATAGGAGTTACTATGCAGGGGATCCTTCCTGGGTTTGGGCAGAACTGTGATGCATGCCTCCTGTCATGTATGTGGGGCATCCTCCGTCTCCTGTATACTGTTAAACAGGATCATCAAAGTGGGAACTAAAGCTGCAGAGAAAGTCTTATAAAACTCCACTCTGAACCCATCCAAGCCTGGTGCTTTATTACTGGGGAGGTCCTGTATAACTTGCATTATCAATTCTCCAGTTATGAGGCTGTCAAGCATTTCCATATGTTCCTGTGAAACCTTAGGGAGCAGTGTTTTGTCCAGAAATCACTGGATCTGTTCCTTCATGCCACCTCCCAGTTATATAAGGCCCTGTAAAACCCTTCGAGTTTAGCTACTATATTCCTGGGCAAAGTGCAGAGTTATCTCAGATTAGAGTTTCATCCTAATTTTGTGATATGCCTATCAACCTCTCTTTTACATAATCTGAAAGCCAGCAAATGGCTGGCACAGTTGCCAAATTTGAAGTATCTCTGATTGAGAAATCTTAGATGGGCCTCCACTGTGTGCTGTGCCAGTTCTGATCTCACCTTCCATAACCTGCTGAGGACCTCCCTAGACCCCCACTGTGTATGCTCCTTTTTCAACTGTGAATGTTGGTCCATCAATTGCTTTTGTTTTTCCTGCTACTGCCTCTTTGTAAAGGAGGCATAGGCTATAACATGGCCCCAAGTCACTGCCTTAAGTCCATCCCAGATAAATTTCTGGGCAGTGCCTTGAGTAGTGTTAACCCAAAGGTACTGCACAACTTCCTCTGAAATCTTGTTAACAAACGTCTCATCAAGGGACAGCTCACTGGTGCAGCAGTAGCACTATCGCTTGTGGTGATGATGACCTGGGTTCAGAAGCAAGTTCGGGATTTGGATGGTCGGCCAGGGAAGAGGAGGAGAAGGAGGATCGAGCATCCCAGGGACTGCCCTCCTACTCCTGAGAGGGGTGGGTTCAGTGTTCGGTGTCAGCCTGGCCCCATAGTGATGGCTGGGGGTCAGTGCAACAGGGACTGCACAAAGAAGAGGAGCGGAAGTGGGGTAGATGCTCGGCATGCTGCACAAGGAAGTGCGCCTGGCCTGGCCATTGGCATCATTGCATGCCACTTCCTCTGTGTCAGGGAACAATGGGAAAACAAGACAACTGGCAGGATGACACCAATCTCTTGCAGACCCTATACCTGGCTATCTGGGCACTTCCAAGCCATCCAGATTCTGTCTCGGTGAGGCTACATGGGGGAACCCGCCAATCCCACTGGGGGGGGGAACAAGCCCTGGGGGAAACAGCTAGACAGGAAACAAAAAAGTCTCATCATTCAGTAGGCAATTATTCAGGTGCCAAACTGAATCCCCTTTTTCCTGTCCTAGGGTCAGATGGAGTGTGATGGGGGCATGGTCCAAAAGGGTGCTTGGAAGAATGTCTGTCCCACGTGCTACAGGGAGGTGAGATATAGAAATGTAAAACCTGTCCAGCCTAGAGTAGCTACTACTAGATGGGGAGTAGAAGGTGTAGTTTTTGGTTCTGGGATTATGTTCCTGCCATAGATCAGCCATCCCTAGTTCTGTCCTCAGTCCCCTAAGGCACCTTCCAGCAGTCTTCCTATCATTCGTAACACTTAATGAACAGTCTAGCTCAGGTTGTTCCATAATGTTCCAGTCCCTGGCTGCTACCAGGAATCCTGAGAGCAGGAAGGCCAGTTTTGTAAATACCTGTCAAAAAAGGCTGAGGTGGCAGGGGTTGGGTTGTAGATATTAACTGTATGCAGCATGACGCCAGCCCACTGGTGCAATGGTAGAGCTACCACCTGTGACACTGAAGACCAAGGCTTGAAAATGAGCTTGGGCTGTTGGAGGGATGGCCAGAGTGGGGGGGAGGAGGATCAAGAATCCCATGGACCATTCTCCTTTTCCTTCTCTGGAGAGGGAGGGTTGCCATTCTTGTTGCAATACTAACATAGAAACACAGAAACAGACTTTGTCGGCAGATATGGACCACTTGGCCCACCCAGTCTGCCCATTTCCCTACCTGATGGATAAGCTGCAGATTCTAGTTAACCAACAGCCTACTTCCTGCCACCCCCACTACAATTGCCTTGTGTCTGTCCCATGCATGTTTGAATTCCCCCACTGTTTTAGCCCCAACAACCTCCCCAGGAAGGCAGTTCCACGCATGCACCACTCTCTCAGTGAAAAAAAAAATTTCCTCACATTACCCCTGAGCCATCCCCCTCTAACTTTAAATTGTGTCCCCTTGTTCTTACACATCTCTTTTTCTGAAAGATGCTACCCTCATGGACTTTGTTGATTCCCTTGAGGTACTTGAACATTTCTATCATGTCTCCCTTGTCCCTCCTTTCATCAAGGGTATACATATTAAGCTCTCTCAGTCTCTCTTCATATGGTTTCTGATGTAGACCCTGCACCATTTTAGTTGCCGTCCTCTGGACTGCTTCCATCCTGTCTATGGCCTTGCGCAGATGAGGTCTCCAAAACTGCACACAGTACTACATGAGTGACCATTGGTAGCGGTGCAGCAGAGAACACCACATCAGAAGGGGGTGACGTTGCCTGGGAGAAAGGTGCACATCGCAGTGGTCTCCCTGTCTGCATGTCAACATCACCAGGGGACTGTGGGATCCAGGAGGAAAAAAAGCTTGGCCTTGGTGCTGGCTTCTTGTGGAACCCCCAGTAAATCCAGGGTGGGCCTTACCGCCACCACTGAGCTGCCTGATGGTGTGCATGACTGGGGGTGTAGCCGGCCAGCCCCTACCCCTGTCTGGAGGGTAAAACAAGGCTTCATAGGGGGCAGGCTATGGTGGGACAGACAGAGGTCCGCCGATGGTCCGGTGACTCCTAATCCCTGAGGACCGACCCAGAGATGGGGGCAAAAAATGGCAATTAAAAAAAAAGCTATATCTAGCAGGTGTTACACTTTCTGGAGGGTCACCCCTACAATTCTCCCATCTTTATCTGAGAAGTTTTAAAGGTTTTTCCATTGTAACCCTCTCCTTAGTAAGATGGCTACTCTAGCAGTATTTTTACTGGAGATGGAGGTAACTATCACATCACCCACCCACTGTTGTCTTAATTTGAGGTGCTACCCCATTGAAAGTCAGGTTTCCTGCATGAGACCCATGTCGCATCCTGCTTCCCTTAGTTCCTTTAAGAACCCTGGCCCTTTTAGCCACAGACATATACCCTTTCACATCATATGATGGTAGTTTCAGATTGGATCACATTTATGTAATATGGTCTTGATAACCCTTTCATAAGCAAACTGTCCGCTAAAACAGTTCCCAATGCCAAACCCCTCTTTTTTCCTTTGATCCCTATTATCTCTGTGATGCCACCATTCTTGGTGGGTGGTTATGTGAAGCTGCCTCCAGTCCAAGAGGTTGATAGAGTCTTCCTTACGAAAATACCTGTCTCCCTCATTAGCTACTCATTTAAACTTTTCAGACATGCTGTAGAAACACACATACACCTCAAAACGCACATAATATAACCCAGATTATACAACATTAAACTGAGAAGCATGTTCCTTATAGGAAGGATTTGAACACCAGGGACCAGATGGGTGTCCCTGCGTGGTCCAGTGGGATGCTGGCTGTACTCACGCCTCCCTATGGAATCTGAGAGGTGTGGGCTTCCCTGTGCAGTGTGGAACCAACAGGTTCCCTGGTGAACTGTCTCCTCTTTAAAAGAACGGCTGATTTAGGTCAGTCTCTTGTCAAAAATGGCCACTAGTGCCACTTCCGGCAAGCTGTCCCGTAAAGTTGCACTGGAAGTTCCCGCATTGGTAAAAAGTTAACTTTCGGTGGCAGCTGTCCCCCTCTTCCAACAATTCCATCAGTTCTACTATGCTAGGGGACACCTATGGCAGGACCCTTGGAGGACCTCGGACAATCATATGCTGCTATCCAGAGTAAGTTCCAACACCAAAGTTCCCTCGCTCAAAACATACTGCCATTCCAATTTAAAGTTATGGTGGGTGTTTAAGGAAACCACAAAGACTGACAAAAGTCTTCCCTCTGGCCACTGCCAGGCTGCCCCTCCTAAACCATTGTATAAGTTTCCATCACAACACTGAATCATACTTATTGACAA
Organism: Neoceratodus forsteri; assembly: GCA_016271365.2. Classification (NCBI taxonomy): domain Eukaryota; kingdom Metazoa; phylum Chordata; order Ceratodontiformes; family Ceratodontidae; genus Neoceratodus; species Neoceratodus forsteri. The sequence continues at coordinate 445,796,251 of CM057452.1, forward strand.
AAACCTTTCAACCTGAGTGCTGACAGTCTGAAATTCCCCTCTGTGAATACTCCCGCCTCCCAGTCTCCTGTCTCTCTCCTCCCACACCCCTTCATGTTAGCAATGACTATGTGTTCAGGTCAGTTCTCCACAAAACAGCTGTCATCCCCCCCCCAAGATGGGCAAGACTAACAAACTCCCCAATAACAGTACTGAGGTGGGCTGTATATAGTCCGGCAGAACTGTTCCAGCTGTTTTGTAGTCTGTAAGGCCTACCACCTGGGGGTATGGAGCACAATAAAGGGTCAGTCCCATCTGTGAAAGAAAGACAGAGGGGAAAAAAAGGAAATGTGAGTTCCATTACAGACCCTATACTTGGCATTTCCTTCTAAATGCCCCCCCCCCACCCACTGTCTCAGCCTGTTGTTCCACTCAGATGTTTCTTTCAGTCAGTGAAGCATGGGAATGGGGAAGATATCAATGCATATGCCTAAACTGCATTTAAAGGTGCAGGTCCCCCCTCCAATTTTCCAATATACAGATCCCAGTTTATAAGGTCTTAACACCATAGTCACTTGTGGATGGAGGGCTCTTCATCATGAATCAGGCTGTCAACCCCAGCTATGAAAACTGCCCTGCCTTTCCCTGTGATATTGTCTGAGTATACACAAGTCATGACCAGGGCTGCTGCTGAGAGCCAATCCAATGCCTTGGTATCTGGTGGGGTTACAAATGGACATGGGTGTTGGGGGAAAGCACCCTCAAAGCTTACAGTAGAAAAGGAAAAGAGACCCAAGGGGAAGAAATCTAAGAGTACTTAATCGGAAAGGTGCAATTCTTCAAAAGAGAGCTCATTTCTTTGGCCTATGCAGCATGTACAGGCATTTAAGGTCAGTTCTCAGCTCAGGTGGGGGCGCTTTCTTGGAAAGACATCCTGCCACTTGATTTTCCTCCTCCAAGCTATTTGATTGTTGTCCCTCCCGTAGAGCTCCTCTTGGTGTTCTGGGACTGATATACCCAGGTGTTTCCAATACCTTATTAGCCTGTAAGCGGGAGTCGCATGTTTTAACACCCTTTCCTTTATGTATAACAATCTTGGCTGAATATCTGACTTGTGCTTTCACACTTTTGTCTTCTAGCTGCTTGATGACCGAAAACACCCGCTTCCATTTGCACGTTAAGTCAGGTGGGAAGTCCTGAGCTATATACACTAGCTTCCCATTGAAATTGAAATTTGGTTTATTCCAAGCTCTGCACATTAAATCTTCATTAACAGGCTATGTTAAAAATTTGGCTGAGATGGATCTGGTTGGAACATCAGCCTTAGATTTCAGCCCAAAGCCCTGTGGGCTCTTTCAATTTCAATCCAGTCTGGTTTCAGGAAGAGGCATAATACTAAGACCACGTTGGTTCAGGTACCTAATGCTCTTCTGACAGCAAGAGATCGGAGGAGCTGCTCCATCTTGGTCCTCCGTGATATCTCTGCAGCATTTGACTCCGTAGACCATGGAGTGTTGCTAGATCACCTGTGGTTACTCTGTGGGCTGTCTGGTACCGTTCTCAAATGGTTTCACTCTATCCTCATAAGCAGGATGCAGAGAGTGGTGTCTGGGTTGTTTTCCTCAGCCCCTGTCCCTGTCCCTGTCCCTCTCCCTCTCCCTCTGCCTTGTGGGGTGCTACAAGGTTCTGTGCTCTCTCCCATGTTGTTTGCAGTGTATATGCTGCCATTGGGAGACATTATTAGGTGATATGGGTTGAGTTTTCACTGCTATGCAGATGATACTCAACTGTACATGTCCTTTGGGCCAGAACAAAGTGATGCAGTTTTGTACTTTAACAACTGCCTCTCCAAGATTCAGGACTGGATGAGTGCCAACTGGCTTAGGCTGAATCCAGATAAGACTGAAGTGTTGGTTGTGGACTCAGGTCATCAAGGAAAGGGATAATTGGCTGGGTAGCCATCCGGGCTTTGGCTAGGAGGCAACCAGCTAGTGTCCTCTGACCAGGTGCGGAATCTGGGCGTTATGTTTGATAGCGAGCTGACACTTAAATCTCAGGTGTTGGCTGTTGTCAAAACCTCTTTTTACCATCTGAGAACTATCACCTGGATAAAACACCTAGTTGCTTTAGATGATCTTCTGACTCTGGTCCATGCCTTTGTGACCTCGCGCCTTGATTACTGCAATGCCCTGTACCTAGAGCTACCAGGTATGGACCTTTGCCACCTACAGCTGGTACAGAATGTGGCTGCCAGGTTGTTGACTGGCTTATCAAGATCTTGCCACATCTCACCTGTGCTCCGCAGCCTGCACTGGCTGCCGGTGCAGTGGAGGATCACCTTCAAGGTCAGGTTACTGACCCATAAAGACCTACATGGACAGGGACCATGATATCTGCAAGATCTCCTTCATCCCTACAGCCCTTTCGCTCTCTCTGTTCCACCAATGAGGGATTGCTAGAGATTCCCAGAGTCTGTTTGACAACCTTGGGAGCCAGCTGTTTTGCTTTTGGAGCTCCAACCCTGCGGAATTCTCTACCTTGTCAGATTAGAGAGTGCCCGTCTGTCGAGGCCTTTAAAGCTGCCTTGAAATTTTATTTATTTGATTCAGCTTTTTTTAATATTTAATAGTCCTGCTGTTTTTATTATCTGTTTTATTTATATGGCCTGACTGATAATTGTTTCATAATACTTGTACAACGCTATGATATGTTGGAATAGCATTTTATAAATAAAGAATTGCTTGCTTGCTTGTTGTAATCCTCTGGAAGCTGAATGGAGCCAGGAGATCAGAAATGTGATGAGATCAGGATGTACCATGTCTTATAGAAACCCAAAAAATCATAGGTTCTTCCTTCCCACCCTTGCTTCCGTGTCTTCTGCTCACACTGCAAGTTTCCCCTCTCTTGCAAAGGAATATAACTGCCTGGCTAAGGCAGTCACCATCTTCCCTCAGCTCTGACATGCAGTAGCGGCTCTAGCCACAAATGGTTACCAGGGTACAGCTGGGGCACAACAGATGGCAGCCAGGGCACTGATATATTGTTACTATGGGGGAGGTTCTGCACCATATGGGGCACCAACTGGGGCACAGCATTTTTTTACTAGGGCACATGCTCTGGCGGGCCCTGGTGTAGAGCCGCCACTGCTGACATGGCCTTTTCTTTTGCCACATTGCACTGCTCTAATTTCTTTATATCCCTCTCGATGTCTATTACATTAGCATCAATCCTCTGTAATGTTTTGAGGATCATAGCTGTGCTGCTGGCAGGGATAGTTGAGCTAGCAGCCAATAGAGCATCGTCATCCTCCCCCCTGAAGTGAAGTCGGAGACCTGAGAAGGTAATTCCTGGGCTGCACCAGCGGATCACAGAGTGTGTCATCTGGCTACTTTTTCTCCCAGATTTGGACATTTTTCAATGCAGTCCCTTTCATTCACTGCTGTGGATCTATTTTCAGAACTTCAGGTATATGTTAGCCAATAGATGGAGATTAATTTGCAGTGCTGGGAGCGAGAGCCTTGTTTAAAGCCACCTTTGCTCTTGGGAGTGAAACTAGAAGTCTTTAAAAACTATTTTTGGAAAAGGTTGGAAGATATTAGTAGTTGTAGTACTAAAGGCATCGGTGCATGATGGTGTTTTTTTTTACTGTGGCCCCCTTTGATTTGGACTTGGCATTGTGGAAAAATAACACAGCCAGGTAAGGATAGATGGCACTGTCAAAGAAAAACAGTGAGGATACAGAACAATTAATGGCAATAAAAGGCAAACTGATGAGACTGCTCCCATAATGCACACTCGATGGCAGGAAGAACAGAACTGAGGTAGGTGAGGGAGCCAGCAACAGTTACTGGCATGCATGGGGTGCCACATGGGGTGCACAATCACCATGATCAGTAGGCGTTGCTGGCCCCCTGGCCAAAAGATTTGCTCTGGTAGGGTCCCAGTGCTTCTGGCCTAGGCCCATGAGTGGGACTCAATAGAGAAGATTGATTCAGGGAAGATTAAACACATTTTTTTCTAGTTTTTCACTTGGGTCACTTTTATTATAAAATACCAATTATGTTGCTACACACACTGTGTACATTGCAATCATATGGGAACTATTATGGCCTGTGTCCAAATATACCATTTATTTCCATGAGTGAGAGGATGGGACCATAAGCCACGCATGGCAAATCCTCTAGTGAGTTATAAAAGTTCCACCCCCTCATGAATGAAAGATATATAGGATAGTGCATGAGTAACAGTTAACAACAGGGCTATTCTTTCCCCGAGTCAGTACTATGACAACTGAGGACCTCGAGACCGTAGTTCTCGAGGTCATCAGTCATCATAGTCGCAACAAGGAGAAAGAATGGCCCTGGCGTTAACTGTTACGCATGCACTTTTCTATATAGTGTATTGTGGAAAGTTCCCCCCAAAAAAACACTGCCCAGTATCCCTCTGAGCATTGAGGGCTCATACTTGCTCCCATCTAGCCTTTTTATTTTGTAAATGAAATCAGCTAACAGGGGGTCTAGCTCAGTTGTAGGAATATCATGAATTGCCCCGTGCTCATCCTTGTCTCCAAGGAAACTATGTACTTGCTTTATGTCATTTTCCTTTTTTTTTTTCACCGTCTTTTGATTTTCCTGCTCAAAAAAATAAATATATCCCGTTCAGATAGTGGCCTTGAGAGTACTGCCACAGACATCACAAGTTCATGAATGCACCCTGTCAATATGCCCTAACTGTCAGATTGCTGCTCAAGGACGCAATGTGTGATGTCCACACTGCAGCAGAACGAAAACTCGTCCTGCTGCACTGTGGACGTCACTAGTGCAGCAGAACAACATTTTGAGAGTGCTAGATTTTAGTGAACAATGATGTTCCACTATACACTACTATTGTTTTAACTTGACAATATACTGTTTGTACTATTTGTTACATAAACTGTGTTTGTATACAGCAGAACCAGCCATGAGGCAATATAGTAACTTGCAGTAAATTATGTCACAAAATACTGACGTAAAAAAGGCTTAATTGCCATTGAATTACACTGTTCCCAACAGTATACTGCAGTATGTTGTGATATACTGCAGCATTAGTGCATTGCATCCTGGCTAATGCCGCTGTCCATATTATGCTTTGCACCTGAGTCATCCCTGAAAATGGGTACTTTTACTCAGTGGACTCACCTGGCTAACAAAAATAAACAAACGGCCTATTTGAACATAGGGCTTTGCATGTTCTGTGTATACAAATGTGATGGATTGTTTTTGTGTGTGCTGGTCCCCCCCACAATGAAAGTACTGTTCTTTCCCCAACTAACTAATGTTCTGTGCATCTCTCTCCCTTCCCCAATATAGCTGCATTCCTAAAGAGTTTGGAGTTCATCAAAGGGTCTCATGTTGTGAAGACAGACTCCAGTTACCCCATAGGTAAATTATTTATTTCAAATGCTTAACAAGAAAGACATACTGGGCTGATGACAGCTCATTTTCAGATGCGCACTGTATGAAACACAGTACAAAAGGAGAAAAATAAATATTAATTAACAGTGAAAATAATAGTCTGTACAGTACATCAAAGGGAGCATAATCATAAATGCTGCAGTGCAAAAACAGTACACAAAAAAGCCTGCAATAGATAAAAAATTGAGCTGGATAGGCTAGGGGAAATTACCCCAATCAGACATAATGGAGGCAGGCAAAATGGCCAGGGAAATGTGTCTAAGGTGGAGGAGGATCAATTAAGAAAAGGGGTCATTGGCAGTTGCAGGTGGGAGTAGAAAAGTCATGAAGAACAGACTTAAGGGAGAAGAAGGAAGAGGCAGAGTGGATAGACAGGATGAGAGAGGAGCAGAGTTTAAGAAAGTGATACTGTATGAGAAGGCAGCTTGACCAGCAGAAGCTTTCCTGGAAGGAATAGAAAGGGAATGGGAAACATTGCTATGGAATGAGTAAGAGGAAGGGTGGAATGAGGATAGAAGGGAGGTAAGGTAGGAAAAATGGAACCAAATCAGAACTGGATATAAAAAAGGCACAGTGGGAAAGGCGCCTGGCATCAAGGGAGGGGAAGGAGAGGGCAGAGTAGATGAAGCAGTGGTGGGCACAAGGGAGACGGTCTAAGGCAAAATGACAAAAGGAGTGGAAGAGGGGATCCAGTCTGGCAAGGGAGGATTTGGGAGCTGTATTGTAGACTGTGTCACCATAGTCACAAGTGAGGAGTATTATCTTCAATATAGTGTCACAGCAAACAGTAAATGGTAAGCATTTTTTCCTGCAACTGTTTGTGGTCATGAACGAGATTGAAGTGTTTGGCCAACTGGTTTCTGGCCACAAACAAGAGTGAAGTGCAGCCGGATGGATTACGGAGAAAACACTGAATCAGGAGAAAGAGGTTAAGTACTGCTGATACATTCTACTGCTGTAAATGTGGCTACAGTTTTTACTGCCAGTAGGTTTTAATTTAAAAAAATATCAGAGAACAACATTGAAGCAGGGGAAAATGATGGTGGTGGGAGACGGAGTGGGGTTTTCAATTAAAAAGAAGGATCACTATTGGCTGCAGTCGGGAGGTTGATTTATCATGCGATTAGCTAGAAAGGCATGTCAATCAAGTTGATTAAGAGTTTTCAGGAGACACGATATATTTAGGCAAGTTAAAAATAAACTATAATGGCATAGGCAAGTGAACAATAAATTGCTCATTTTCACTTTAGGTCATTTATTTCCACAGTAGGTCCTCATATAAAAAATGTGCTTGTTTTGTTTGGAATCTCATACATTGTATACACAAGCACACACACACACACACACACACACACACATATATAGTATATATATATATATATATATATATATATATATATATATAAGTGTAAACTCAGGTACTGGAGGAGAAGGGGTTTCCCTGAGTAAGATAGTCAGGGTGCAGCTGCAGCTGATTTGGCTGATTAGCTGCAGCTGAACAGACAGGAGAGCTTTAAAAACAGGAAGGAAAAGCCAGCAGGCAGTTGCTGCAGGGGTAGAGGACTGACAAGCTGCTTGGATGTGTTCCAGAACAGGAGTCCCTTAAGCAACCCTCAAGAGATTGGTCTCCTGAATTAGGCCAAAAAGGAAAAAGTTAATTCCATTGTGAGTTTTCCGTTTTACTGTTTGTGTTCTTCCAGAAGGTCTAGCCTTCTGGAAAAGGGGGGTTTCTAGTTAGAGTTGGGATTGTTTAGTCAGCTTTCCCACCCAGAGCTAGGCCTCTTTATTTCTATTTTTGTTTCATTTTCCCCGGTGTGGCTTAAAAAGGAAAAGGGCAGAAGCCCAAAGTTCTGTGTCACCAACCATATTAAGAAAATAAAAATATACCTGGTTGGTTTGATGTTAACAAACTGGTCTTCTTGAGACTCCTTAACCACCGCAAAGCTGATCTTGAATCCCATGGCGAGGTTGCACCTTGTCACACATAGAGTTAGAAGTGGGATCAGGTCAGCGCAGAATTTGGCTGGAATCTGAACCGCCCCGGAGTAAAGGAGACCAGGCATGGAGGACGTGGTGAAAGCCTTGATCCAGGCTATGGCAGCCCAGCAGGAAGCTACCTGGGCTCAACAAGAAATGAACCAGCTGCTGCTCACACAGAAGACCCAGGACCATGCTGTCCTCCAGGGAATCGTAACACGTCTCATCGAGATCACACTGGGAAAATGTTGCCCGGGAGGGCCGACCCCAGAGGGTTACTGGACTATACGGGCTTCCCACTGTTTGCAGAAAGTGATGATGGCTGACGACATTGAAGCATATTTGCTCACTTTTGAAAGGACGGCTACTCGTGAATCATGGCCTCAGGAACAGTGGGCTGGCGTTTTAGCTCCGTTTTTGTGCGGTGAGGCTCAGAAGGTGTATTATGATCTGGATGAGGGAGTTGCCACTGACTATCCAAGGCTGAAGGAAGAGATCTTGGCCCGTGCTGGCGTGACTCCAGCCCTTCGAGCCCAGAGGTACCACAGTTGGAGATTCCGGGAGTTGGCAAAGCCACAGTCACAGATGTATGACCTCCTCCACTTGGCCAAGAAGTGATTGTGACATGAGCTCCATAGCGCTGCCAAAATCATGAAGCTCCTAGTAATGGACCGGTTCTTAAGAGGACTACCACCCAGCCTACGGCAGTGGGTTGGACAGGCCGACCCCACTTCCTGTGATGAACTGGTCACTTGGTGGAGTGGCATTATGCCATGAAGGAACTTTCCATGGATGTTGGGGTCGGCTACGCCGGGACTTGGGGAGGACTACAAACCGGAGATACCGACCCCCCAAGAGGTCAGACTGGACAGGGCCCAGGAGAAGAACTACTGAAGAGTGGTCTGAGGCCGCGAAGGGACTTTTGGGTTCAAAAATAGAGGGGGACCTGACCTCCCCTAGAAGCCCAAAGGGTCCACGGTCACCCCAAGAATGCTACTGCTGTTATGGGTGCGGGGAGAGGGGACAAGTAATTGCCAACTGCCCGAATGGGGTCGAACCAATGCAGTGCAACTGGGTTGGGTCCCCACAGAGCGATTGCCATTTGATTAATGTGGTAGGGGTGGTCGCCACTTCACACCGATTTACCCGGGTGGTTAAGGTAAACGGTTAATCCGTTATGGCCCTTGTCGACTCAGGGAGTGAGGTCACCCTTATAGTTTGCAGTTTGGTGCAACCCTCCCAAATAAATTTCCAGAAATGTACCAGGATCACCTGTGTCCATGGCACAGTGTTTTATTACCTAAGGTGCTAGTTACCGTGGAAGCACAGGGGGAGGAGAGGCAGGTCACAGTGGGGATCCTCCCTTGACTGGCACATCCTGTCCTGGTGGGTTGAGATTTCCCAGGGTTTGAGACATTACTCCATGAGGGGGGAACCCGGGAGGCCAGCACCCCAGTAACTGAGGCTATGGTGCTAGGAATCCCCGAGGGGTCGGAGAAGTCACACGATTATTTCCATTATGGGCATTGGGACCCCGAGTTGTATGGGGAGGCAGGAAAGTCCCAGAAATCATGAAAGGAATGCAGGGATTGTAAAAAGTTAGGGACAAAGATACTGGCTGCCAATGGCAGGTCTGTGCTGGTGGGAGGTAGAACCCCACACCTAGAGGGACAACAGGGTGAGTGGTCTGGTGCCCAAGGGGAGATTTGTAGGGAAGAAGAGGAGGACCCAGAAGTGGAGACAGAGTTGAATCCCCCTGAATTGAATACCCTTGGGATAGCCTCCAGGAACTTTGGTCAGGACCAAATAGATGAGCCTCTCTTTCAGAATATCCGGTCAGAGGTTGTGGAGATTAACGGGATGCCAGTAGAAGGCAAAGCCAAGGGACCTGGACCATATTTCACATTAAATAATGACCTCCTATACCGAGTGATACCGGATGAAGAACATGATGTAGAACAGTTGCTGGTCCCCCTCCAGCACTGGAAGGCGGTACTGGATTTGGCACATGCTCACCTTCTCGGAGGACACCTTGGGGTCGAAAAAACACTGCACCGCATACTCCGATGATTCTACTGGCCTGGAATTTACACCGAGGTAAGAAGGTACTGTGTTTCATGCCCAGAATGCCAGTTGGCATCCCTGCGGCCGAAGTTAAGAGCCCCATTGGTGCCCTTGCCAATCATCGATGAACCTTTTGCAAGGATTGCAATGGACCTGGTAGACCCCCTAGACAGGTCAGCCTGCGGCCACCAACACATCCTGGTCATCGTAGACTACGCTTCAAGATATCAGAAGTGATCCCGCTCCGTAACACGGCCTAGAAGTTGATTGCCCAAGAGCTCATTTAAGTCTTTGCAAGGGTCAGATTCCCAAAGGAGATACTGATGGACCAGGGTACTCCCTTTGTCTCACGTTTAATGAAAGAGCTTTGCAAACTCCTCCAGATCCGAGCCCTGAGGACCTCAGTGTACCACCCCCAGACAGATGGTCTGGTCGAATGATTTAATCAGACTTTGAAGGGGATGTTGCAGAAAGTTGTGAGCCGAGACGGAAAGGTCTGGGACTTGCTCCTTCCCTACTTAATGCCCGCTATCCAAGAGGTCCCACAATCATCCACCGGATTCTCCCCCTTCGAGTTGTTATATGCCCACCAGCCCAGGGGTATCCTCGATATACTAAAGAAGGACTGGGAAGAGCAACCACCACAAGGAGCCAGTGTAATTGGATATAATAAACAATAATAATTATAAATTTTTATTTTTAAAGTGCCTTTCAAATTTTCAAAGCGCTGTACAAAACACATAGTAAAAAAACAGACATTATAATACAGTATAAAACACTCATAAAAACTACAGTTTCATCTACAATTTATACAGAGTACTGTAAAAAGGCAATTTGATGCAGATGGGTTTTTAAACCACTCTTAAATTCCTCCACTGAGGTGCACTGCCGTAACCGACAGGGTAGAGAGGTCCAAAAAATGGGAGCAGTGTAGGAAAAAGCTCTACAGCCAGAAGAATTTAAACTCACTCCCGGAATATCTAGCAACCCCTCATCGGCCGAGCGGAGTGATCGGCCAGGGCAGTAGAAAACTAGGAGATCTTTCAAATAGGCTGGACCCTGGTCATGTAGGGCTTTGAAAGTCAATAAACAGACTTTAAAGGTAATCTGCCACTGAACAGGAAGCCAGTGCAGTTCACGCAGCACCAGGGTAATATGACAAGACCTACTGGTCCCAGTCAAAACCCAGGTCGCTGCATTCAGCACTAGCTGAAGGCAGTGGATTTCAACCCCAGAAAGCCCAAAATACAGTGAGTTGCAGTAGTCCAAACGTGAGGACACAAAGGCGTGGACCAACATAGGTACTGTATCAGACGGAACAAGGTGTTTCACTCTAGTGATATTCCTAAGGTGGTAGAAGGAAGTCTTGACGACTGCTGACACCTGCAACTGCAGTGTCAGCCTGTCATCCAAGATAACCCCTAGGTTGCGCACCCATTCTGAGGTTGGAAGTGACACACCCCCAAGAAAAATTCCTGAGGGTGCACCAACAGGCGACCCCTCTATCTGACAGCCTGGGTCCACTACCAAAACCTCTGTCTTTTCTGAGTTCAACTTTAGCCAACTAGAGTCCATCCAACCCTGGATTTCTTTCAGGCAGTTGTTAAACACTGAGAGAGCTCCACCCTGGTCAGGAGCAAAAGACAGGTATAGCTGGGTATCATCTGCATAGCAATGAAACCTCAGCTTATACTGTCTTACAATGTCTCCGAGGGGCAGCATATACACCGTGAATAACATGGGAGACAGCACAGAACCCTGAGGCACCCCACACAACAAAGATGTTGGGCCAGAAGAAAAAAGCCCTGACACAACTCTTTGTGATCTCCCAGTGAGGAATGAGGTGAACCATCAAAGGACGGTTCCCGATATTCCACAAATCTGCCTCAGGCGTGCTAACAACACCACGTGATCTACGGTGTCAAAGGCTGATGAGAGATCAAGAAGAACTAGAATAGAACATCTCTTCTGGTCTCTTGACCTCAAGAAGATCATTAAGCACCCAAACCAGCGCAGTCTCAGTGCTATGTCTTTTACAAAAACCTGATTGGAAGGATTTGTAGATGCCATGGATGGTTAAATGGTTCTCCAATTGGGCCGCCACTACCTTCTCAATCACCTTCCCAATAAAGGGTAGATTTGAGATGGGTCTGTAGTTTATGAAACAGTCAGGGTCCAAGGTAGCTTTCTTCAAGAGGGGTGTCACCACCGCCTCTTTCAAGGAGCTAGGAAACTCACCCGATTCCAAGGAGCACTAGACTATTTGCACAAGGATTGGACCGATGATGTCACAACAACCCAATATTGGGGATAATCCTCATGACATCCATGAAATCAGGTCTGCTGAAGGAACACCAAGAAGACTGAGGTACTGTGAACTCATGTTGTTCAACAGTATCCCCTTTAGAAGCCGCTGGATGCAGATCCGCCCTGATGTCGGCCACTTTATTAGCGCAGAATCGAGCGAGCTCCTTGCACTCTAATTGTGAAAAAGCTTTCCGAACTTGTAGACAGGCTGGGTTGCACAGCCTGTCTACAGTTTGAAAAAGCTGAGCCAGTCAATTCCTGGCTGCTGCAATCTCTCTGGACAGGAATTCTGCCTTCTTATGGGAGATTGCAGATTGATAGACAGAATAATGGTCCATCAATCTAAGGCGCGCGGCATCAAGGGTGGATCTGCGCCAGCAGCGTTCTAATCTTTGCCCCTGTCTCCGCATCTCCCTCAACGTCCCATCAAACCAGGGTGCCTTGGGATGAAGGGAAAGGGGGTGTACATGAACAGGAGCAATAATATCCAGAGCCAATGTAACAGCCCTGTTATAGGCTGTCACCAAGGTCTCTGGACTACCGCTCACCAACGCGTGGGACAAGAGGTAATGAACTGCCGCAAGGCCCTGGGATGTAACATCCTGTAAAGGGCGGTATATCTCTCAAATGCAGGAAAGGTTGACTGGGTCACTCCTATTGCCCGGGAACACTTAGAAAAGGCCCAAGAGATCCAACAGACTTATTATGACCATCAAGCAAAGATCCAGAAGTTCCTGCCGGGGGATCGGGTGAGGGTCCTGGTTCCCACAGTAGAAAGCAAACTGCTCGCCAAGTGGCAGGGTCCATATGAGGTCATGGAAGCTGCTGGTGATGTGAACTATAAAGTAAGCCAACCCGATCGCAGGAAGAAGTTCCAAATATACCATATTAACCTCCTGAAGGCATGGCAAGACCAGGAGGCCTGCTGTGTCTCATTGGCCGTAACCCCGGCAGAGGGTAAAAGAGAGGGGCAAGTCCATATCTCACATGAGCTGTCTCCTACAAAGTACAAAGAAGCAGTGGATATGGTTCAGCAAAAGGGGGATGTGTTCTTCAAATGACCTGGTCAGATGGTTGCAGCCTACCACGACATTGTGACAGCTCCGGGCGTAAGGATAAGGGAAAGACCCTATCATATTCCAGAGGCCAAGAGGAAAGAAATCCGAGCCAAAGTTGAGAGGATGTTGAAGCTCGACATCATAGAATAGTCCCATAGTGAATGGTCAAGCCCCATCATCCTCGTGCCAAAACCGGGTAATACTTGGAAGTTCTGAAATTATTTCAGGAAACTAAACGAGGTATCGCAGTTTGGTGCATACCCCCTACCTAGGGTCGACAAACTGATCGACCAGTTGGGGAAGCTCAGATACCTCTCCACCTTGGACCTTAAGAAGGGATACTGGCAGATCCCACTCACAAGGACAGCCCAGGAGAAGACCAGCTTCATCACCCCGGGGGGTTTCTACCACTACAAAGTCCTCCCATTCGGTCTGCATGGAGCACCTGCGACCTTTCAGCGTATGATGGACCAACTGCTGTGCCCACACTCTCACTATGCTGCCGCCTATATTGATGATGTGGTCATCCATAGAACAGACTGGGAAACTCACCTTCAGAAGGTTGAGGCCGTACTAGATACATTACGAGAAGCCAGGTTGACAGCGAACCCCGCCAAATGTAAGATCGGCTTGTCAGAGGCAAAATACTTGGGCTATGTGGTTAGACGGGGATTGGTGAAATCCCAAGTGAAGAAGGTAGAAGCAATTCAAATCTGGCCCCAACCAAATAAGAAGAAGCAAGTGAGGGCTTTCCTAGGGTTAGTTACTACCCTATAGTTACTACCGGAGGTTCATCCCTTAGTTTGCCACTCGGGCTGCTCCATTAATGGAGTTAACCAGGGCGAGAGCACCGGACATCGTGAGGTGGTCGGAAGCAGCAGATGAGGCATTCACAACCTCAAGATGGCCCTCTATTCTGATCCGGTACTGGTCTCCTCAGATTTCGATAAAGAATTCATTCTGCAAACAGATGCCACGGATGTTGGATTGGGGGCAGTACTCTCCCAGGTAGTAGCAGGTGAAGAACACCCCATCCTGTACCTAAGTAGGAAGTTGTTACCCCGGGAACAGTGGTACACCGTCGTGGAAAAGGAATGCCTTGCAGTGAAGTGGGCAACGGAAACCCTCAGATATTACTTACTAGGTCGCAAGTTCACTCTGGCGATGGACCATGCTCCATTCAAGTGGATGCAAGCAAACAGGGAAAAAAATGCCAGTGACGAGATGGTTCCTTGCACTACAACTGTACCATTTTGTGGTCCACCACAGGGTGGAGACACTGAATGGAAATATGGACGGACTTTCCCAAAGACCCTACCTCTCAGCACAGGCTGCCCAACCCTGTAGTGTTGAGCTGGGGAGGGGGATGTGTGGTAAACTCAGGTACTGGAGGAGAGGGGGTGTCCCTGAGTAAGATAGTCAGGGTACAGCTGCAACTGATTTGGCTGATTAGCTGCAGCTGCACAGACAGGAGAGCTTTAAAAACAGAAAAGAAAAGCCAGCAGGCAGTTGCTGCAGGGGTAGAGGGCTGACAAGCTGCTTGGATGTGTTCCAGAACAGGAGTCCCTTAAGCAACCCTCAGGAGACTGGTCTCCTGAATTAGACCAAAAAGGAAAAAGTTATTTCCATTGTGAGTTTTCCGTTTTACTGTTTGTGTTCTTCCAGAAGGTCTAGCCTTCTGGAAAAGGGGGGTTTCTAGTTAGGGTCGGGGATTGTTTAGTCAGCATTCCCACCCAGAGCTAGGCCTCTTTATTTCTTTTTTTGTTTAATTTTCCCCGGTGGGGCTTAAAAAGGAAAAGGGCAGAAGCCCAAAGTTTTGTGTCACCAACCACATTAAGAAAATAAAAATATACCTGGTTGGTTTGATGGTAACAAACTGGTCTTCCCGAGACTCCTTAACCACCGCAAAGCTGATCCTGAATCCCGTGGCAAGGTTGCACCTTGTCACAATATATATATGTATATACTGTGTGTGTGTGTGTGTGTGTACATATATATATATATATATATATATATATATATTGCAAAACACTACAGTAATGCAGATTAGGATTGCTACAGCATAAAAGCAAGCCCCACGAAGCTTGGAAATGTGCTATTATGGTTTTTCAACCCAATGCCCATAACTCCTACCCACCCACCCCTCCTCCTCTTCTTTTTACGCAAGGCCAAGCTACAGATATGGGGACGTGCATCAATGGTGTGGTACCTCATACAGGGCCAATGTATTCAACATTTGTAAATAGCAACTTTAATCCCCACCCACTCCGCCATCCCCAGCATGTAGAAGTTGGAAAGTGTTGCACAAAGTACAGATTTTCAAAATCATTGTGAAAGATGTCTGCATGAACAATTTGTAAAAACCATCATGCAGCATATATTTTAAAAACCATTATGCAGTAGCTAGATTTTCAAAACCATCATGCAGCATGTAGATTTTGCAAACTGTCTTGCAGAATGATATAGGTGTTCAAAATATTCGTGCATCATGTGGATTTATAGAAAATTTGTGAAAGCTTTCTGTGTGAAAGTTTTGATTTTTAATTAAATTTACCAATTAATTTATTAAAAAAACAAAGATTGGCTATCATATTCCATCACAGCTGTTTGCACCATCCTGACCCAATGCCACACTTAAAGTAA
The DNA here is from genome assembly GCA_016271365.2 of Neoceratodus forsteri. Lineage (NCBI taxonomy): Eukaryota > Metazoa > Chordata > Ceratodontiformes > Ceratodontidae > Neoceratodus > Neoceratodus forsteri. The sequence continues at coordinate 445,811,732 of CM057452.1, forward strand.
CACTTGGCTACCAGGGAACAATATTCAGATAAAGAGCATGCCTTATCCATCCTTCTCTGCCTGTCTAAATATCAGGCTATCATAGCAACCAAGCAAATTTTATTTGTTATAGCACCACATCCTGAGGCCTTGAAGTGCTATATATGCAATTTCATTTAATCAACCAAAAACATTTAAAACAATTATAAAATCAAATAACAAGCACAGCGGAATCCCTCAAATACATAACATATTTAAAATAAGTCCTCAAATGCCAGGGGAAAAATGATGGGTGTTAAGAGCCCTTTGAAACTTTTCATTTCAATAGAGGAGATCTGATTAAGATGGTTCAGTAAATCACTCCATATGTGCAGGGCACCCATGGAAAAGGCCCTTACACTGAGTATATCAAACAGACATGGGAAGCCACCAGTAGATTTTCAACTGCCAAGCGGAGCAGCCAAACCAGAGTATATGAAAGCAGGAGGTTTTTTATGTAGTTGAGACCCATCCACTACAAGAGCCATGCATGGTGCATACTGTTTGTGCATCATTACCATAGCACCTGTGAGCAACAGACTCCCAGGAGCAAAGGGAGCTAGCACATCTGAAATGGGATAGTGCTGTCACTTCTGAGAGCCACATTCAGCGGCCGGCATGCTAATGACTACATACTGAATGACATGCACGGTGCTAAGGGGCCATTTGCATGTCATTATGTGGCCATTAGCAGCTCTGTACAATGCATCCATGCATAAATGCAGGAAGGATAGTGCAGCTCCTCAGCTGCCCTCACACAGGGACCCTACCCCTCCTATGCCATCCCTAGCAGTCTAGCAAACCCCCTCCCTCACCCAATCCCTGTGAGTTTCCTGGCAGTCTAGTGGACCCCCCTGTCTCCCCTTCCTCACCCAATCCCTGTGAGAACTGTGGGATTATACTAAAGCCCTTCACTGAAGGTCTACTGGGCCCCCTCTCTCACCTGATCTGGTGTTGTGGAAATGTACTGATGCCCATCACTGACAATTTAGTGTTACCCCCCAACCAGTCACTGTCAAAGTCCCCCTCCATAGCCCACCTACTGAGCAAGTGCCCCCCATCACTACCCTCTGTTGGCGCCCAACTCATCTCCATCCATAGGTGAGTTGCCATCAGGTCATCATACATTGATGGCACAGATCCCCTCCTCGCCACTTCATCCGGCTGCCATCTGACTGATAGAGAGTGAGTGTGAGCATACTGTACAAACTGCTTGCTGTTTCTACAGTACGCATGCATTCACTCCTTGTCAGTCAGATGGTGGTTGGCCATGGTGGTGAGTGGGTGGGGATCTGTTCTGGTCAATGTCTAAAGATCTGACAGCAGCTTACTTATGGATGGATGATTGTCAGGAGCTGATAAGTGGTGGACGTGATGGGTGCTCAGTGGGTGAGTCAGGGAAAGGAGGACTTTGACAATAATCCAGTGGGGGATAACAGTAGACTGCCAGGGTTGGGCTTCAGTATATTTCCACAATACCAGATTGGGAAGTATTTAGTACAGTTCCAAAATAATGACAGGGATCAGGTGAGGGAGGACAGTTCACTAGGCTGCCAGACAAGGGCTTTAATATAGTTCCACAATACTGACAGGGTTCAGTTGAGGGAGGGAGCTCCACTAGACTGCCAGGTAAGGACTTTAGTACAGTTCCACAATACTGTCAGAGATCGTGTGATGAAGGGGTGCCCACTAGACTACAGGTACATGACAACTTGCTCCTGTCAATTTGCTCCCACTAAATACGCTCCCGACAATTCGTTCCCTTGCAAACTCGCTCCCTTGCAAACCTGCTCCCGTCAATACTCTCTCACATTGCATGACCATAAACAACATATCTTTAAAATCTTTCCAGTAAACTCCTTGTAATGGCTGAAAGCTGCTGATTGGTTTTTAGTGCAAAACTGCATCTGACAAACATTACACTAGCAGCACTGACACACCCTGCCCACAACTCTATTCATATTCTTTTGTTAACCTACCTATCTCTTCTTGAGAACTCAGACCACCGATATAAATACTGTCTCTGGCCCTTCTATTTTTCTGTCTGTTTCTTCAGTCCCCCCGCCCCTGTCTACTGCTGATATCTAACCTAATTTCACTCCTTTTTTCCCTCACAGATGTGCCCCGAGACCTGAGCCCCTGATCGGGTGTGCTTCAATGGCAGTGTGGCATTCCTCAATTGCCACCACCCACCTCACCCTCCCATGGCTGAAGTCCCTTCCAGCAAGGTACGGCTTTTCAAATTCGGCACCAGGCTGCTTCTTACTGATTGGCTGCCCACCACTGTATTTTCCGAAAGATTCTGTAAGTTTCTAAGTTTTGTAAACTTAAAAAAAAAAAAGAAATAAAAAGAGCAGCTTTTTTCTGCTAGCTTTCTTTACCTGCTCTAAATGTACGCTCCCGTTCATGGGAGCGAATTTGTCACTGGGTAGGTTGTCATTGGAGCGGGATGTCGTTGGGGTGAATTGTCGGGAGCGTATTTAGCGGAAGCTAATTGTCGGGAGCGAATTGTCATGTTCCCCTAGACTACCAGGGTTGGGATCTTCACTAGTGTACAATAAATTATTGCACAGTATCGACAGCAATCTGGGAGTAGGGGGACCACTAGACTGCCAGGGTTGGTATCTGCAATATAGAACTGTACTAATGGGGATGTGGTGGGTGGAAGAGGGGGTCACTGGTGCCAGGGTTGCTTGGAGTCAGGCGGAGTCACATACCACTGTGCACACTGATAGGATTTCATAAGCATTAATTATGACTGACTAGGCAGCCTGTTACCATTTACAAAACCCTTTGAATATACTATTGCATCCTGTATACAATAGGGCACCCTCATTTGCATGACTCTAGTAGTGTGGTCCATGAATCAGTGCTTTTCACTGTGCGCAGGACCAGAATACTCATTGGATATGTTCCCACCGCCCGCCCACCCAGATGTACTTAGCCCAGCTAGCTTGGTGCTATGCCTGTTAGTGCCACTCTGACCTTCATAATATGGAGGTCATTCTGTGTCTCACTCTACTCCTCCCTCACAAACACTCAAGTACCACCCTGCAGGGCTGCATCAGAAGCACTCTGAGGAAAGACTAAGGGACCTCAATATGTACACCCTGGAAGAGAAAAAGGAGAGGGGGATATAATAAAGATCTAGAAATACCTCACAGTGGTGAACAAGGTGCAGTATGAGAATATTTTTCAGAGGAGGTGGTGTACGAGAACCATGGGACATGCAATGATGTTGGAAGGAGAGAAATTTAGGAGGAATGTGAGGAAGTACTTTTTCACTAACAGAGTGGTGGATGATTGGAACGATCTACCAGCAGAGGTATTGGGGGTGAGAACAGTGGTGGGCTTCAAGCATGCATGGGATAAGCAAAGTGAATTTTAGTTTGGAAATGGGGGGGTGTTGCTTGAGATCAGGTAGGGCCTGCAGTGACAGTATAGGCAGGGACAAAAGGAACAGATTAGGTGGACCACGCAGTCCATATCTGCCGACAAATTCTATGTTTCTATGTTAACATTTAAGCATTTAATAGGTTATTTTACCTTAAAGTTTTTAGTCATTTAGAACTTAAAACACTAACTAAAAACCTTCACACCGCAGGAAGATTCTGAAAACCATTATGCGGCTTGTAGATTTTGAAAAAATGTCACACAGCCAATAGAATTTCAAAACCTTCTTGAAGAATTTCTGTGCAAATATGTTGTGAAAACCATCATGCAGCATGTAGATTTTGGAAAACATTGTGCAGTAACCATATTGGAAACCATGGAAAACATATTGTTGCACATGTATTTTGACAACCACTGTGCAGCACGTAGATTTTGAAAATCATAGTGACTCACAAATATTTCAAAAAGTGTTTTGTAGATATTCAAAATATTCATGCAGAAGGTAGATTTTGCCAAAAAAAAAAACATGGCGATTCCTGTGCAAACATTTTGTTGTTTTGTTTTAACAAAAGATATCTAATTACTACTGGAACAGGTGCAGATTCTGAGAGATGGCAAAGATGGCAGCCGAGATTTCATCCAAGAGCTGACTTTTGCCAGGCAGCAGTCAACAGTGTACCAGTCTTGGATGCTGACAGGAATGGAGACTATCGGGGGGCTGTGCCCCCCACACCCCAACACACACAGCGGATTGCTTCATTTTGGGGGCAAAGCCCCCCAACCCCCCTTCCCACTCCTCCTACCAGTACTGTACTACTACCACAACTACTGCTAATAGAGATCTCAGACATCATCAGACAAGAATTTGTTATGATGCTGAAATCTCATCTTATGACATCATAATATCATCTGCCATCTTCGCCGTCCTTCAGAATCTGCACCCTAGCCTTACTACCATGTGCTGCTTTTATTAAAATTTTGTATTTTTACCTGTAGCTTGTATTAAAGGACAGCTTGTATCTGAAGGGATCTTGTGTAACAAAATAGAATATAAGTGCTAAAAATAAAATATTACAGATAGAAACACAGAAACATAGAAGTTGAAGTTGTCAGCAGATAAGGAGCCCTTCGCCTAATCTACCTTATTCTGTCTACCTACAGTGCCATCACAGACCCTACTTGGTCTCAGGTTTGCACAATCTGGGCAAACTGGTCTCTACCACTTCTGCTGGCAGTCTTTTCCAGGTGCCTACCACTCTCTCAGTGAGGTAATACTTCCTTCCATCCCTCTAACCCCCCCAGCTTCATTGCATGCCCCTGGCCCTGGTGTTCTTTCTCATTTGAAAGAGCCTCCCCTCCTGCACCCTGTCTGGTAGGTCTCTATCATATCCCCTCTCACTCTCCTCTCTTCCCACATCCCGGATTTGATCAAGTTATTAGGCTATTTATTTATTGTTTATTTATTGAAATGTTTCACTAGGAAGGCATGCTGAGCAACAAGTTCCTTGTCTCCTGGTGCGATCTGGGGGGTAGGGAACAATGGGATAGAATACAGAGAAATGTTACAGTGTTGGAATACAATTTGCTTACTTGCATACAATGAGAGCAGGAGGGATTACAGGTGGATCACATTAGCTAACAATGCAACTGTTAACTATAGTAGATATGAAGACACATATAGCGGTAATTAGTGAGGTAAACACCAAGGTAGAGAAGTCAGTAGGGAGCAGGACAGAGGTAAATGTGAAAAAAGGCAAAGGCAGTAAGAACAGAGATGGGGCTAAAAGGGGTAAGGCCATCAAAAAATGGAGGGTGATAAGTACCAATGCCCATAGTCTGTGTAACAAGCTCCCTGAACTGGTGGCCTTGATGGAAGAGGGTTGCCTGGATATTGTGGCAGTCACAGAAACATGGTACACAGAGAACCATGACTGGGATGTCAACATACCAGGATACACAATCTACAGGAGGGACATGGAGGGTAAAAGAGGAGGAGGAGGAGTAGCTCTATATGTAAAGGAAGGGATCAAATAACAGAACTAAAGAGTAAACAGGGAGCAGATGAGGCACTCTGGGTCACCCTGGAGACAGAAAATGGCACCACAATCCGCATGGGGGTTGTGTGCAGACCCCCATCTCAGAGGGAGGGAATGGACAAGGAAATGATAGAAGGCATCCTTAGAATGGCAGAAAAAGGGGAGATATTGTTGATGGGGGACCTGAATATGCCAGATGTTAACTGGAGCATCTTTGCTGCAGGCACATCCAAGAGCAGGGTCATTCTTGATGCCATACAAGGGGCATGCCTCAGACAGCTAGTGTTGGAACCCACTCAGGAGGGAGCAATCTTAGACCTGGTACTCTCAAATGGGGATGGAGAAAGAATCTCGGATTTAGAAGTGGGTAGCCATCTGGGAACAAGCGACCACCCAAACAGTGTGGTTCATGATAAACACAGCCATACAATCAAGCCATACAAAAGCAAGAGTATTGGACTTTAGGAGGGCTGACTTTGGGAAAATGAGAGAGTGCCTCAGAAAAACACTAGCAAACAGGCAAGAAGGAGGGGTGGAGGAACAATGGGAAGTAATCAAAACATCAATCACAGAGGCAACAAGCCTTTGTGTAAAGCAAATCAACAAAACACAATGAAGAAAAAAACCCGCTATGGTTCTCAAAAGAGGTGGCAGGGAAGGTTAAGGAGAAAAGGAAAGCATTCAGGAAATATAAGGAAACACAGAAGGAGCAGGACAGAGAACTTTATCAGTTAAAACAGAAAGAGGAAGGGAAGGCAGTCAGAATAGCAAAAGCCCAAATCGAGGAAAGGATAGTCAACTTTGTTAAGAAGGAGGATAAGACCTTTTATAGGTACATTAGGGAGTGAAGAAAGACCAAAGGAGGAATACTGAGGCTTAATAAAGAGGAGGGAATGTGGGTAGACGGTGACAGTGAAAAAGCAGGGATACTGAATGAATATTTCTGCTCAGTATTTACAAAGGAAGAGGAGGTGGAAGTACCTAAACCAAACAAGAGAAACACTCTGAAGACAGGGGTCGATACCAGTCCATTTACAGAAGAAAGGATTTCGAAAGAACTAATAAAATTGAAGGTGGACAAAGCAATGGGGCCTGATGGGATTCACCCAAGAATTCTAAAAGAACTAAGGGTAGAACTAATGACACCACTGACTACTCTCTTTAACAAATCATGGGAGGATGGGGTGGTACCTGAGGACTGGAGGAGGGCGGATGTGATTCCTCTTCACAAAAGTGGAGCAGGACAGAGTCGGAAACTACAGACCTGCTAGTTTGACCTCAGTGGTAGGGAAATGATGGAATCACTTCTGAAGGAAAGAATTGTTGAGTACCTAGAGACCAGTGGGGCACAGGACACAAGGCAGCATGGATTCATGATGGGAAGGTCATGTCAGATGAATCTAATAGATTTCTTTGACTGGATGACCAAAGTAGTTGACCAGGAAGGGGCTGTGGACATGGTCTACCTAGATTTTAGCAAGGCATTTGATACAGTCCCACACAAAAGATTAATACACAAATTAGCCAGCCTTGGAGTGGGTCCCAAGGTGGTAGCCTTGATAAAAAATTGACTAGACAACAGGACGCAAAGGGTAGTAGTAAACGGAGTCCACAGTGAAGAAAGGAGAGTTACTAGCGGGGTACCGCAGGGTTCAGTACTGGGACTGGTCCTTTTTATTGTCTTTATAAATGACCTTGCAGAGGAACTGGAAGGAAAAGTACATCTCTTTGCAGATGACACAAAGATCTGCAACAGGGTTGATACACAAGATGGAGTGGAAAGGATGAGAAGGGACTTGGCAAGGTTGGAGGAATGGTCAAATGTATGGCAGCTCAGATTCAATGCAAAGAAGTGCAAGGCAATGCACCAGGGAAACAAAAACCCAGGGGAAGAGTACACAATGGGGGGTGAGATACTGATAACAGTAAAAATGGAAAGGGACCTGGGGGAAATTATATCAGATGACCTAAAGATGGGAAAGCAATGGGAGAAGGCAGTAAGGAAGGCTGGGGGGATACTGGGATGCATAGGTAGAGGCATCAATAGTAGAAAACAGGAAGTTGTTATCCCTCTGTACAGACAGTTGGTGAGACCCCATCTGGAGTACTGTGTGCAGTTCTGGAGACCCCATCTCCACAAAGACATAGACAGAGTGGAGGCTGTCCAGAGGAGGGCAACCAAAATGGTGCAGGGTCTGCACCAGAAGACATATGAAGAAAGGCTAAAGGAGCTTAACATGTATACCCTTGAGGAAAGAAGGGAGAGAGGGGACATGATACAAACTTTCAAGTACCTCAAGGGAATCAACAAAGTCCAAGAGGGTAGCATCTTTCAGAAAAAGAGATGTGCAAGAACAAAGGGGCTCAATTTGAAAATAGAGGGAGGACGGCTCAGAGGTAATGTGAGGAAGTATTTTTTCACACAGAGGGTTGTGGATGCATGGAACAGCCTCCCTGAGGAGGTCATGGAGTCAAGAACAGTGGTTGAATTCAAGAATGCATGGGACAGACATAAGGCAGTCCTAGTGGGGGGCTAGGAGGAAGTAAGCTGTTGGTTAACTAGGATCTGCAGCTTATCTGTTAGGTAGGAAAATGGGCAGACTAGGTGGGCCAAGCGGTCCTTATCTGCTGTCAAATTCTATGTTTCAATGTTTCTATAGCAATTAGGCAACAGTTGGTAACACTGGAACATATATAATAACTTGGCAACAGAATGTAGCACTAGATGGTAAGATGACACAATAGTAATTGGTAGCCATTAGTGTAACATAGATATTCAAGATTTACAGTGATAGGAATAGAGAGGAAGAATGGAAGGAGAGAATGAAAAATTGCAGAGGGTAGAATGAAGAAGGGAAAGGAAATTTACAGAGAGAAGCAGGCAGAACATGATTTTCGAGGCAAACAGAGATGACAGGGTGGCTAAAGTGCATATAAGAGGGGTATTGGGGTAGGTTATAGTCTACTTCATATCAAAAGAAGTAAAACAAACATCAACTAAGAAAATAAGTAAAAAAAAACTATGATAATTATCATGTTTACAGCGATAAAAATCACAAAGAGTCCCACTCAACATGTCTTCAACCCTAACTATAAGCTATGTTTTTTATTTGAGGGCAGCTTTTATTAAAAGTATTCATTATGTCCTGCAGCTTATATTTGATGGCAGTGTATATATCTTAATGGGCTTCTTATTCAATGGAATACAGTATTTAGCTTTTTTTTTCCAGTAAACTGAGCATGTGGAACAATAAATCGTTAATAGCCTCAAAATTAACATTTTGTCACAAACCAACAAAACGACCCTTGGCTCAATAACACCTAACAAACTTGCAAGTTTCAAAACCTAATCCACAGACTGGACAGCATTCAGGATATTTTGAAATGCCTGCACTAAACTGATTAGGCATACTAAAGAAAACTGTCACCTAAGCACCCTATAGTTAGCCAATGGTAACCCATCCAAGATTTGGTACCCCTTTCAACTAGTTGAGGGGAGCAAAGCTCCACCATCTCTCCCCACTTCCATTACCTATTAGGGCACCTCAATTACTGATAAATTTGTCATACCTGACAAACTACATGAGCATTTTGCCACAGCAGGTCTTGCATTCAATTCTTCTCCAACAGCAAGCCTAAGAACCTCTCTCCTTCACCCACCTGCACCACCAACATCCCAACACACTCACCCTTCTCTTTCTCGCCTATCACCTTTAAACAGGTGGAATACCAACTGCTCAGGTTGGATGTTAAAAAGAGTGGGGTGTGGACAACATTGACCCTTTCTTTTTGAAACTAGGCTATTATTTTTTGACTGCCCCTATCACTCATTTATTTAATCTCTTGCTATCTGAAAGAATCATGCCTGAGATTGAAAAGTTGCACACCTCATACCCCTTTTCAAATCTGGTGACCCCAGTGATGTTAACAACTACTGATCTATCTTTATCTTGCCTTCCCTTTCAAAAATTCTGGAGAAACTGATCCGTATCCAACTCAGATCCTTCCTTGAAAATTCTCAGTTGCTAACTCCAAAACAATCCGGTTTCAGACTCAGTCATAGCACTGTCTCGGTGTTGTCCAAAGTTACTAATGACTGGTTGGTGGCCATGGACAGCAGACATGTCACCAGTGCAGTATTTTTGGTTCTTAGTTAGGCCTTTGATACCGTGGATCACCCCCTGCTGCTTGACAGCTTGAAGTCCCATGGCTTGTTAGATGCTACAGTATCCTGGTTTGCCAGTTACCTAGGAAACAGATATCAACACATTAAGATAAATGCAACCTCCTTGTCACTCTTGCCAGTTGAAAGAGGGATCCCACAAGGATCCATCTTAGGTCTATTGTTGTTCCTAATTTATGTAAATAATCTGGGCTTGGGCATCACAGACTCCAATATTCACTTATTTGTGGACGATACGGTCCTCTACATATCGAAACCTACAGTTAGTCAAGTATGTTCTGCTCTCCAGTCTAATTTTGTAAAACTTCAGCATAACTTTATAACAGCTAAACTGCTCCTAAATGCAAAAAAAAAACAAAGGTTATGTTCTTCTATCCCCTAATGTCCCTTCTGTATGCCCCATGACAAACCACTATGCTCCCATCACCACCGTATCAGGAGACTCACTCGAAGTGGTGAATCACTTTAAATACTTAGGCTTCATACTCGACTCACACCTATCCTTTTCATCACATGTCGAAGCTCTCACAAAAAAACTGAAATGTAGGCTTGGCTACTTTTTCAGGAACAAATCATTGTTCTCCCGAGACTCCAGAACTAGACTGGTACAGGTCACCTTCATGCCTCTCCTTGATTATGCTGATACTCTCTATAACAATTGCGCACCCATCTACCTGCCTAAGTTAGACATGCTGTATCACTGGGCCATCCATTTCATTACCAATGCCCCAGCCAGAACCCATCATTGCACCTTGTAAGAGGCGATGAAGTGGACCTCCTTATCCACCAAGAGAATGGTGCACATTTATACTTGGACATATAAAGCACTCCTCAATAAGCTGCCCCCTTATATATCAGCCTTCTTCTCATGCTCAATTAGCACCTTCACCCTCAGAAAATGTGCATATATTACCCTGAATGTGCCAAATTATTGGACACAGTTTGTTAGGGAATCTATAAGTTTTTCTCTTCCCTGCCTTTAGAATAAGCTTCAAGCTACCCTAAAACTCCATACCCTTATCCCAGTTAGGGCATTCATTGGTAGGGTACATGAGATCACTGCTGAGACCTGCAACTGCACTTAGCTTCCCTCGCGGGCCTACCTTCTCCCCATCCTTCTCCTATTGTCTTTGTAGATTCCTGTCTATACTGGCATTCATCTTTCTTTCTTTCTTTCTTTCTTCCTTCCTTCCTTCCCTTTTGTCCATTCTACCTAAGTTGTTATCTCCCATATTTATTAGGTGCGGTAAACTTTCTGTTAAGTGATGCTTCTAATTTATCTCTGTGTATTGCTATAACCAACCTATTCTACACACATACGAACATACGAAGAAGCCAGCAGAAGAAGGTCATTTGGTCTATCAAGTCTGCTCATACTGTAGGGTCCACAGCTTAAGCTAATGTCCCTGCCCTCCCTTCCCACTCTTCCCATCCTCCCTACCCATGATTCTTATCTTCCCCCATGCCTATCCCAGCCTCTCTTAAAGCTGCTCACTGTCTTTCACGAGATGACTTCTTCTGGCAGCACATTCCAAGTGTCCGCCACCCTTTCTGTGAAGAAGTGCTTCCTGACATTCCTCCTAAACCTCCCACCCTCCAGCTTAAGATTGTGCCCCCTTGTGATATGGTTGCCACTCAGCTTAAAGAGACTTTCCTTATCAACATTATTTATCCCTTTCAAGTACTTGAATATCCCAATCATGTCCCCTCTCTCTCTCTCTCTCTCTCTCTCCTGTCCTCCAGGGAGTACATGTTCAGTGCCCTCAACCTCTCCTCATATGCTTTGTCCTGCTGACCGGCTATCATCTTTCTAGCCCTCCTCTGTACCTTCTCCAGCAGGTTAATGTCCTTTTTGAGGTATGGACACCAGTACTGAACTCCATACTCTAGATGCAGCCTTACCAGTGACCTGTACAAGGGCAGTATAACCTCCTCTCTCCTACTACTGATCCCCCTAGCTATGCATCCCAGCATCTTGTTTGCCTTTGCTGCTGCTTTCTTGCACTGTGTGGAGTGCTCCAGGTCAGTAGTGATCATCACTCCTATAATATCCTTGCTGTTTTTATGTGATGTACTACTTGATTTGATTGTCTGTGATGATTTTTATTAGGTGGTGGAGGTGGTGGTAAACTTACTGTCGTGATGCTTTTGCCTCTACATATTTGTTACAACCAATCTATTCTATATACCATGATATACCTGCTGTATTACTATGATGTATCCTTATACTGACTGTCTGTGATGTTTAGTACTTTGTATCAGGGACCTCCTTGTGAATGAGTGTGCTCAATGGAAGTTATCCCTACACAATAAACTGAACTGAACTGAACTTTCTCAATTTTCCTTTTCAGCTATTGTTTCGGCAAACTGAGCATGTGCACAAAAGTATACAATTTGTTGACAGAAAAGGACCGCTTGGCGCACCCAGTCTGCCCAGATTTTCCCCTGCCTAGTTCATCTCAGCAGACCCTAATTCAATTCAATTCAGTTCCATTTTTTTTTTTTTAACAGGATAACACCATTGAGACATCTCATTTGCAAGGCAGTCATGGAAGGACTAACATACATAGGGGTACATAGAATTAAAAATCACAATGGCTAAAGCAAAAACAGTAATAACAATACCAGTCATACAAAACAAGCAATCTGTGGGTACAGCTTCTTACTTAGGTTCTATACATTAAAATCAGGGTGGCAGATACAAAAAACAGTGCTAACAGTACAAAGGATACAAGACAGATAATGTGCAGATACAACTTAAAATAAATACAGAGGAATCTAACACTAAAAAGAGTGGAAGAACAGGAAGAGTTGCTGGAATAAGGTATAAGAGTATGGGAAAGGGTGAGAGAGCTAGAGACAGGTAGGGGAAGGGTGGTAGAAAATAGTGGGAGATTGTAGGGATAGGCAAAATTAGGAAAATGAAGGTGCAGAGAATAGGGAGTAAGTACAAGGTATGTAAGATTTGTATAAGAAGCAGGTTAGGTAAAGAGGAATAACCTATGGGATCCCTCCACCGGAGAAGAAAAAAAGAATAACTGGTCTATGGCAACCCTCCCTCCTCCATTCCTATTTATTAATATCCCCATGCCGATCCCACACACGCTTGAAGTCAGTGTTTTCACCTCCACCACTTCCACTGGCAGTCTTTTCCAGGTGCCTATCACTCTTTCAGTGAAGTAGTACTTCCTGCTATCCCTCTTAACCCTGCCCCCTTCCCCAGCTTCATCGCATGCCACTGGCCCTGGTGCTCTTTGTCATCCAAGAACAAAGGGAACAGTTGAGTGTTTATCATAGAAACATAGAAACATAGAAGTTGACGGCAGATAAGGACCGCAAGGCCCATCCAGTCTGCCCATTTCTTTTTCTACCTCATAAATGTGCCATCGGCCTTTGCTCTGTCAGTGACCTATCTATTCATAGTCATTTGTATTGCTCCCTTATGCCTATCCCATGCCTGTTTGAAGCCCTGCACTGTATTCATAGCCACCACTTCTTGTGGTAAGCCATTCCATGCATCCACCACCCTTTCTGTGAAAAAGAATTTCCTCATATTCCCCCTTAATCGGCCTCCCTCTAATCTCATGCTGTGTCCTCTTGTCCTGCTATTTTTCTTATATTTAAACATGTTAGACTCTTTCACCTTGTTTATGCCCTTAAGGTGTTTAAATGTCTCGATCATATCACCTCTCTCCCTCCTTTGCTCAAGGGTATACATATTGAGTCCGTTAATCTGTCCTCATATGTCTTCTGATGCAGTCCCTGCACCATTTTGGCTGCCCTTCTCTGGACTGCCTCAATTTGGTTAATGTCCTTGTGAAGTGTGGCCTCCAATACTGCATGCAGTACTCCAGATGGGGCCTAACCAATGTCTTGTACAGAGGGATTATTACCTCCCTCTTACGACTTGTGATACCCCTACTAATACACCCTAACACCCCCTAGCCTTACCTACTGCTTTAGAGGTCTGCTTGATGATTTTAGGTCATCAGTGATGATGATGCCCAAGTCTCTTTCTTCCTTTGTGACTGCTAGCAACTCCTCCCAGCCTATAAGTGGCTTCAGGGTTTCTCTTCCCTATGTGCATGATTTTGCACTTCTTTGCATTAAATCCCAGTTGCCACTCTTCTGACCATTCTGCTAGTTTATCCAGATCTCTTCTCATTCTGCCCACCCCATCTGGATCATCTACTCTGTTGCAGATCTTGGTGTCATCTGCAAACAGACAAGCCTTACCCTCTAGTCCATCTGCGAGGTCACTAATGAAGATGTTGAATAGGACTGGCCCCAGGACTGATCCCTGAGGTACCCCACTTGTGACTTGCATCTCTTCTGACTGTATACCATTTACCACCACTCTTGTTTTCTGCCAGTCAACCAGTTTGCCACCCAGTTGACCAACTTCTGACCCACCCGAGCCTACCTAGCTTATTTATCAATCTTCTATGTGGAACAGTGTCAAAAGCTTTGCTGAAGTCAAGGTAGGCGACATCAACTGCTCCCCTTGGTCCACCACTCTGGTTACCCAGTCAAAGAAATCTATGAGATTAGTTTGACAGGACCTTCCTTTGTAAACCCATGCTGTCTTGGATCCTGTGCCCCTATGGATTCCAGGTGTTGCACTATCCTTTCCTTAAGGAGTGCCTCCATAATCTTGCCCACTACTGAGGTAAGACTGACCGTCTGTAGTTCCCGCCTCCTCCCTGCTACCACTCTTGTGGAGTGGGATCACATGAGCCCTTCTCCAGTCTTCTGGGACCTCTCCTGTGCTCAGAGACTCACTAAACAATTCTGCTAATGGCTCTGCTAGTTCCTCCTTTAGCTCCTTAAGTATCCTGGGATGTATGCCATCAGGTCCCATTGCCTTATCCACCCTGAGCTTAGCAAGCTCTTGTAGGACCCTTTCTTTTGTGAAGGGAGTAGTGCTCACCTCCCTCCCCCTGTGTCCATGATGCTGAGCTGTGGGCCCTGCCCTACCTTCTCTTCAGTAAATACTGAGCAAGTATCTATTTAGGATAGATGCCTTTACAGGGTCCTCCTCCTCCATGCTCCTTTTCTCCATTAAGCTTAGCAATACCCTCTGGACTTTCTCCTTTCACTAATGTATCTATAGAAAGTCTTGTCACCTTCTTTTACTGTTCGTGCTAGTGTTTCCTCAGTTTGGGACTTTGCCTGCCTTACTGCCTTACCTGCTTCCCTTAGGGCAGTTTGGTATGCCTCCTATCTTCATCCCGCTGTGTTCCTTTATATTTTCTGAAGGCCAGCCTTTGGCTCTGACCTTTTCTGCTACTGTATTTGAGAACCAGTGGTTTCCTTCTTCTTTGCACTTCCTTTTCTGTCTAACACAATGGGATGTTGCTTCAAGTATTGTATCCTTAATGCTTGCCCACTTTGCCTGTACCTCCTCACCTGTGTTTTTTTGCCAGGGCTAGCTTAACTCTGCTGGCCATCTTATCAAAGTCAGCTCCTCTGAAGTCCCATATTTTGCTTTGGAATGGGATGATTTAGATGTAGTAGCCAAATTGAACCATACCATGTGATGGTCACTGGCTCCCAGGTGACCTTCTACCTGGAGATCTGTGATCCCTTCTTTGTTAGTCAGTACTAGATCTAGGATAGCCCTGTCTCTTGTGGGTTGCTGTACCAGTTGTTTGAGGCCCTCCTGCAGGGAATCCACTATGAGTCTAGTTCTGGCAGATGTTCCTGCTGGTATTGACCAATCTGTATCTGGCATGTTGAAGTCTCCCATTATCAGAACCTCCCTTTAGCTGTCATGTTTTGTATATCTTCTAACAGTAATGTGTCTATGTCCTCCTCTGGTCTGGGGCCTGTAGACAACCCCAGTTCTTATGGCTGTCCCATTTCCTGTTTCCAGGGTGACCCACAGTTCTTCTGGCTCCTTATGTGTATTCTGAATTTCTGTAGCTTTGATATTTCATTAACATACAGGCCACCCTCCCCTTTGCACCTCGGTCTCTTCTGAACACATAGCCAGGTACTGAAGTCTCCCAAGTGTGGTTACTGGTAAACCACGTCTCACTAATTGCTACTATGTCCAGTTTAGCTCTGACATTATTGCCTGCAGGTCTGGGATCTTATTTCCCAGGCTGTGAGCATTGTGTACATGATTTTCCATTG
Source organism: Neoceratodus forsteri (assembly GCA_016271365.2). Taxonomy (NCBI): domain Eukaryota; kingdom Metazoa; phylum Chordata; order Ceratodontiformes; family Ceratodontidae; genus Neoceratodus; species Neoceratodus forsteri. The sequence goes on from CM057452.1 coordinate 445,827,500, forward strand.
GCCAGATTTTGGTGTGTTAGTTGTTGGGTGAAGTTTGGCATTACCCTGTGCATCGTGAGGGGAGACAAACCTTTTTTCTTACCTGGTGATGCAAATGAACGGCAAACACACTGAATTCCTGTTTGACCACTAGCTGAGGGGAGGGGTGTTCTTCCCATTCGACGTTTATGGGGTGCTGCACCCCTCTCCCCATTTGCAGTTTAAATATTCAAAGACGCCAAACTTCTGCCCCAATGCACTGACTCCCTCTTTAGTCAGATGCAGTCCATCAAATTTAAAGAACTTTCGCTCCCAGAACTGTTGCCAGTTCCCTACAAATCTGTGTCCTTTTTCCTGGCACCAGTCCTTGAGCCACGTGTTTAGCTCCCCTATCTCCCCTTCTCTGACCTTGATTATCCTAGATAAATCTTTGGCCTATTCAGGTGTTAATAGGTACCAGGATGGACACCAATATAGTTAAGTTGGAAGGGGGCCTGCTTGAATGAAGATGCATTCATTGTAGAAAATTCAGCACGGCTATAGCTAATGAAGTACTTATATACACCTGTGAAGAATGTAAACTGATTAAGGACTTAAAAAATAGAATAATGGAGGTAGAAATGCAGCTTATTTCTGTGCAGCAGAAATTACTGTTACAAGAATGTGAAATAGGAAGCCAGGAAGAGATAGATCAGACAGAAAATAAGAGTGGGGGAAAAAAGTGGCCCAGAGAGTGGACCAATGAAGAATCACGTATCATAGAACAGAGAAAGTACAAAAAGGGGAGAAGGAGAGCTATTGGGTTCGGTTTAGAAACACACAACCGCTTTGAACCACTAATAGATGCAGACTATGAAGACAACAGCAAGGACAGGGTGAATGAGGGATCTGGGGAAATAAATCTCACATTATCCCATGATCAACAGACTGAGATAGTAGGAGCAGCATGTAATGTTGACACACGGGAAAATGGTGTGCAGGAGAATGAAGGTCCTAGTGTAAGTTGTGTAGCTACCTTACCTACCGATGGAGAAGGAGGAGCTATGAACAATAAGGAAGCCATACCCTCAAAAGGAATTAGTAGCAAGGAACTCCTGATTAATAACTCTGGGGAAATTAACATGGATACCACATCTGTTCCAATGGATGATCAACCTACTCTCCTCAGCACTAATAACATGCAAAAAACAATATATGTGCTGGGGGATTCTATAGTAAAATATACGGACAGATATACATCAAGTGGGAGTAAAGAGAATATAACCACAAGTTATTTTTCAGAGGCCAAAATAGGTGACATTAGAGATATGCTAAAGAACATTATTAAGGAGAGGGATGGTAATGCTATGATTATCCTACATACAGGTATGAACAATATTAGGAGCCAAAGTATAGAAGAAATAAAAGATGAATACAGGAAAACCAGGGAAGAAGCTAATAAACTGAACTGCAAGGTGATGTTCTCGGAAAGATTACCAGTCCCCAGAGAAAACAGCTTTAATTTAAACAAACTATAGGAAATTAACAACTGGCTAAGGCTATGGATACTTAATGAAGGTCTGGAGTGTATAACCTATTGGGAGTCATTCATAAATGATCCATTATGTTTCTGTAAGGATGATGTAAGGATGGGGGACCTGAATATGCCAGACGTTAACTAGAGGGACCTTTGCTGCAGCCGCATCCAAGAGCAGGGCCATTCTCAATGCCCTGCAGGTGGCATGCCTCAGACAGCTAGTTTTGGAACCCACTCGGGAGGGAGCAATCTTAGACCTTGTACTCTCAAATGGGGTCAGTAAGAGGATCTCAGATCTAGAAGTGGGTAGCCATCTGGGAATAAGTGACCACCAAACAGTGTGGTTCACGATAAACTCAGCTACACAGTCAAGCCATACAAAAGTTAGGGTTTTGGACTTCAGGAGGGCTGAGTTTGGCAGCAGGCTAGAAGGAGGGGTGGAGCAACAATGGGAAAACATCAAAATTGCCATCACAGAGGCAACAAGCCTTTGTATGAAGCAAATAAACAAATCAAAACTAAAGAAAAAAACACTATGGTTCTCAAAAGAGGTGGCGGGGAAGGTTAGGGAGAAAAATATAGCATTTAGGAAGTATAAGGAAACACAGAAGGAGCAGTACAGAGAACTGTACCAGTTAAGGCAGAAGGAAGCAGGGAGGGAAGTCAGAATAGCAAAGGCCCAAACTGAGGAAAAGATAGCAAACTCAGTTAAGAAGGGGGTAAAAGCTTTTATAGGTACATCAGGGAGCGTAGAAAGACAATGGGAGGGATAGTGAGGCTGAATAGAAAGGATGGTGGGTGGGCAGAGAGAGACAGTAAAAAAGCAGGGATACTGAACGAATACTTCTGCTCAGTATTCAAAAAAAGAGGAGAAGAGGGAGGTGCCTAATCCAATTAACAGAAGCACTCTGGATAGAGGGGTCAATCCCAGTCCTTTCACAGAAGAAAGGGTTCTGAAAGAACTCCTAAAACTGAAGGTGGACAAAGCAATGGGGCCTGATGGAATTCACCCAAGACCTGGGGACTGGAGGAAGGCAGATGTGATTCCCCTTCACAAAAGTGGGAGCAAGACAGAGGCAGGAAACTACAGACCTGTCAGTTTGACCTCTGTGGTAGGGAAAGTGATGGAATCACTTCTGAAGGAAAGAATTGTTGAGTACCTAGAGGCCAGTGGGCCACAAGACCCAAGGCAGCATGGGTTCACAGTGGGAAGGTCATGTCAGATGAATCTAATTGATTTCTTTGACTGGGTGACCAAAGTAGTAGACCTGTGAACATGGCCTACCTAGACTTTAGCAAGGCATTTGACACAGTCCCACACAAAAGATTAATAATTAAATTAACCAGCCTGGGAGTGGGTCCAAGGGTGGTAGCCTGGGTAAAACATTGGCTGGACAACAGGACACAGAAGGTAATTGTAAATGGAGTCCACTCTGAAGAAAGAGGGGTTACTAGTGGGGCACCGCAGGGTTCAGTACTAGGTCCAGTCCTTTTTTAATGTCTTTATAAATGACATTGCAGAGGGACTGAAAGGAAAAGTATGCCTCTTTTGCAGATGATACAAAGATGTGCAACAGGGTTGATACACAAGGAGGCATGAAAAGGATGAGAAGGGACTTGGCAAGGTTGGAGGAATGGTCAGAAGTATGACAGTTTGGATTCAATGCAAAGAAGTGCAAAATAATGCACCTAGGAAACAACAACCCAGCAGAAGATTACACAGTGGAGGGAGAGGTAGTAACAACAACAACAATGGAAAGGTACCTGAGGGTAATCATATCAGATGACCTTAAGGTTAGCAAGCAATGTGTGGGAAGGCAATAGGGAGGGCTGGGGGGATACTGGGATGTATAGGGAGAGGCATCACCAGCAGAAAACAGGCAGTTGGTATCCCCTCTGTATAGACAGTTGGTGAGACCCCATCTGGAGTACTGCATCCAGTTCTGGAGACCCTATCTCCACAAGGATATAGACAGGACAGAGGCAGTCCAGAGGAGGGCAACTAAAATGGTGCAGGGTCTGCAAGAGAAGCCTTATGAGGAGAGACTAAAGGAGCTTAATATGTATACCCTCGAGGAAAGGAGGGAGAGGGGAGACATGATAGAAACTTTTAAGTACCTCAGTGGGATCAATAAAGTCCAAGAGGGTAGCATCTTTCAGAAAAAGAGATGGGCAAGAACAAGGGGACACAATTTGAAGATAGAGGGGAGATGGCCCAGGGGCAATGTGAGGAAGTATTTTTTCACAGAGAGGGTGGTGGACGCATGGAACAGCCTTCTTGAGGAGGTTGTAGGGTCTAAAACTGTGGGAGAATTCAAGAATGCATGGGACAGACATAAAGCAATTCTTGTGGGTGTAGGAAGAAATAGGCTGTTGGTTAACTAGGATCTGCAGCTTATCCTGTAGGTAGGGAAATGGGCAGACTAGGTGGACCAAGCGCTCCTTATCTGCCATCAAAGTCTATGTTTCTATGTTTCTGTGTCTTCAACTTAGTAAAAAGGTTAGTAGAAAGTTGGGATTAACACTAATAAAGTCAGATGACAGAGCGTTAAACTAGGGAGAAGGGGGAGAGGGGTACATACTCAAAAGAGACATAAAAAGTCACGATAACACAAAAGGAGCTATTAAAAAGCAAAAACCTTCACATTTGAAGATCTGGTCCCTGCATACAAGGAGTTTGAACAGTGGAAAAAAATATGACTTAGAGGCTTTATTATCGGCTGAAAACACTGATATATGTATGATCACAGAAACTTGGTGGGAAAACAGTATAGAATGGAATAAAAACATTAAGGGATATACGGATATACCTTATTTGAAAGAAGCCGGGTAAATAAAAAAGGAGGAGGTGTAGCAATTTATTTAAAAAATAACATAAATGGGGTCTTGTTTAAGTTGCCTGAAGATTCAGAAATTGAATTATTATGGATAGCAGTTCATGAGCATATAGGGAAAAAATTCTGTGTGGGTGTATATTACAGAGCCCCCAACACAATTAGTGACATACTGTAAATAGGAGAATAGAAAATGAAATTGAATTTATGGCTCAGAAAGGTGATGTTATAATTTCAGGGGATTTTAACTACCCAGAAATAATTTGGGGACAAAAATCACACTCAGGCCTAGGCAACAACCCGTTTTTTGATATGCTGATCATGTCAGACCTACAGCAGCTAGTTTTCAAACCAACACATGGGGATAATGTATTGGATTTGATTATAACAAATAGGTCTGATAAAATTTCAAATATAAGGATCTGAGAGGGGCTATGTAACAGTGATCATAACACAGTTGAATTCATTATTAAAAAATACACAGTTCAGGGGAACCACCACAGCTAAAAACTACAAAAAGGCTGATTTTCCAAAACTGAAGCAGTAATTGAAGAATTAGAAGTGGGAACTTGATTTTGATGGGAAAAACACACAGGAAATGTGGAACATTTTCAAAAACAAGTTAAAAACCTTGGAAGATAAATATATACCAACTAAAAAATTATACAACAAGAAAGGGAAAAAGCCCACTTGATATACCTCTAAAGTGATGACTTTAATAAAAAAAAAGGCATACTAGAATATGAAGGCCTTGGGAACACAAGCTAGTATAAATAATTATAGCAGAGTGTTGAAATTACTAAAAAAAGGCTATAAGGTCTGAACAAAACAAGACTGAATTTAGCTTGGCCCATCGTAGAGACAATAACAATTTTTTTTTTTAATGTGAATAAGCTAAAAGGGAATAATAAACAGATAGGACCGCTTAAGGTAAAGAGAAAGGAAATTACAACCCCAAATGAAATGGCAGAATCTTTTAATAATTACTTTGGGTCGGTTTTTGAAAGCAAGGCCAAAATGAATCCGGCTATAACTGAAAACGTGTGTGAACAGTTAGAGCTCAATATGACTTTGTCAGTAATGAAGAAATTTATAAAATACTTAAAATCACATAAATAAGCGGGACCAGGCCAGCTTTCTCCCAGATTAATTAAAGAATTGGGTGAGCATATAGCATTACCATTGGTCAAGATTTTGAACAAATCATTGGAAACAGGTGAGACACCTTGTGACTGGAGGCAAGCTCTGGTGATACCTATATTCAAAAAGGGGGACAGGATGGATACATCTAATTACAGACCTGTCAGCTTGACCTCTATTATTTGCAAGATAGCTGAATGTTTCTTGAAAATTAAGATGGAAGAAAACATGTCAATTCTATGTCTAGTGGATACGAAACAGCATGGGTTTAAGAAAAATAGAGGTTGCACAACAAATCATCTGTGTGTTTATGAAAAAAAAAAACACTTAGTGAGAGTATTCCTGTCGATATAATTTTCCTGGACTTACAAAAAGCCTTCGATAAGGTTCCACATAATATTTTGATTGCAAAAATGGTTACATTAGGGTTTGATAGAATCATAAACTGGACAAATAACTGGTTGAGTGATAGATACCAGAGAGTTAGAGTGATAGGGGAATGTTCTGAACCTAGTGAGGTCACAAGCAGAGTCCTGCAGGGGTCGGTACTTGGGCCAGTTCTGTTTCCAATTTATATCAGTGATTTGAAAGAAAATATCAAGAATGCTGTTATAAAATTTGCTGACGATATCAAACTTGGTGGACCAGTCAGTACTGTGGCTCAGCGACAAGATATGATGAAAGATTTTAAGTTAATTGAGGACTGGGCAATTAGAAACAGAATGCCCCTTAGTGTGCAGAAATGTGTTTGCATGCACCTGGGAAAAAATAATATCTCACAGACCTATGAGTTAAATGGGGTGTTGTTGAAGAAGGCTACTGATGAAAAAGACTGTGTAATTATTGTGGATAACAATTTTAACTTTAATAAACATACAACTCATGCCATAGCAAGAGCAAATTTCATGAGTAAAAATATCAGTTGAACTTTAATAAATCTATAAATTGTAGGTTACCCCTACATACATCATATGTTATACCCCACCTAGATTATGGATCCCAGCTATGAAATCCATATAAACAGGGTGATATTGGGGAAGCTAAAGAGAACACAAAGGAGATTTACTAAAACCATAGGTTCTATGAGTAATTTATGTTATGAGGAAAGGTTGAATAAAACAGGTTTAGTCTCTCTGGAGCAAAGAAGAGTTAGGGGTGACCTGTTAATACTGTTCAAAATGATGGAGGACCAGAAGTTAATTAGGGAGATGAATACTGTGGTGTGTGGTAAACCTGTGGGGCTAAGTGGGCATAAAAAGCAAATTAAATTGACACAGGTTAAAAAGTGAACACTATTCTTTTGTGAATAGAATGGGAAGGCTGTGGAATATGCTTCCGTTGGATATTGTGGATAGTAGAAATGTAGATGAGTTTAAAAATAAAATAGATGATTGGCTGAGTGATAATGGGGCATGGTGGACCCACTGATGTGGGGAGCATTAGAATGAGCAATAGATGCCTTCTTTCACTCTAAAACCCAGTATGAAAGAGCCTCCCCTCCTGCACCCTGTTCACCCTCCTGAGGTACTTATAGATCTCTATCATGTTCCCCCTCACTCTCCTCTCTTCCAGGGTGCACATGTAGAGATCTCTCATTTTCTCCTTGTAGTGCTTTTGGTGCAACCCTTGCACCATTTTAGTTGCCCTCCTCTGGACTGCCATGACCCTGTCTATGTCCTTTCCGAGGTGCAACCTCCAGAACTGGACTTAATTCTTAAGGTGGGTCTCACCAGCGAGTGACAATGGGAATACCACTGCCCTCCTCCAGCTGGTGATACCCCTCCCTATGTACCCCAGCATCCCACTGGCCCTACCCACTACTTTTCCACACAGCCCTGCCAATTTGAGGTCATCAGTTGTGATAACCCCAAGGTCCATTTTCTGCTTAATGACTGTCAGTACTTCCTCCAATCCTATACTCAGCTCCTGGGTTCCAATGCCCTAGGAGCATGATTTTGCACTTTTTGGCATTCACAACTGTCATGCTCTTGACCACTCCTCAAGTTTCCTAAGATCTCTGAGCATCATTCCACCCCTTCTGAATGTCCACTGTATTACAGATTTTGATATCATCTGTAAAAAGGCATACCTTACCTTCCAGTTCTTCTGCAATGTCACTTATGAAGACATTGAAGAGGACTGGTCCCAGTACAGAGCCCTGTGGCACCCTCTGGTCACTCTTCCACCATTAGAGTGAATGTTGTTAGTCACCAGCGTCTGATGCCTATCAATTAACCAGTTACTAACCCAATTCACCATTTTGGATCTCTCCCCTAAGTTGCTTAATTTTTCAATCAGTCTCCTGTGTGGTACAGTGTCAAAGGCCTTGCAAAAGTCCAGACAGGCCATGTCCACTGCCTTTCCCTGATCTGTTTCCCTGGTTACTTGGTTGAAGAACTCAATCAGATTCATCTGGCATGACACCCCCCTTCCCCAATGAATCCATGTTGCCTGAGGTCTTGCAGCCAATTGGATTCAAGATACAGTACTCTACCAGTCTTTCCTTTAGCAGGGTTTCCATTAATTACACCACCACTAAAGTGAGACTGGCCATCATATAGTTACTAGCTTCCTAACTGCTACTGCTCTTACATAGAGCGACCGCATTGGCTCTGCTCCAGTCCTCCAGAACCACACCTGTTTCCAGAGTACGTGTGAAAAATTATTGTTAATAACTACAATTTTTCATCAAAACTCCAAAAGGACCTGTTCCTCCATAATATCTAACAAAAATGTATCTTTCATAACTTAACTAAATGTAGTATTTTCTCTATCCTTTGGCAAAAATGGTGGCTTAAAATCGGGCACACAGATTTCTATGAAACTTTCCACATTAGTAGACTTTAGGACTAAAATAATGCATGCCAAACTTCACAGTCCTTGGGTCTAAGCCGACTGAGCTATACGCATTTGAAAATAGGGGTTTAAACAGAAAACCCCATTGCAACCATTAGGAGCACTACTGTGCCCCTATAATGTGTATATATATTACATCAATTGCAAAAACATTTGTTAATGCTCTAGTTAGGGTTAAAGCAACAAAAGTAGGAAAATTTTGTGCTAGGGTTTCCAACCCTAACACCCCAACCCCAACCTGCACACACCAACAGGCATCGGTGGAGTGCCTTGGGGACATCAGCCCTATTACTCACCCCATTCCATAAGTAAATAAGCTGAGATGGGTACAGTACAGTAGAATGGGGTGAGTATAGGTCGACGATCTCAAGGCACACCACTGATGCCTGTTGGTGTGTGCAGGGTTGGGGTGGGGTGTTGGGGTTGGAAACTCTAACACCACATTTCCCTACTTTTGTTGCTTCAACCCTAACTAGAGCATTAGTGATGTTTTTTGCAAGTTCTTTCCTTACTTTTTAAGATAGTATAATCGTATCCTCATTTGCCTGTGGGAGCGCATGGCCCTCCGAGGCCTGAGCTCCCATCCCTCCATAGATGCATATATGTATGTAGCTGTGGAAGCACAGGGCCCTCTGGAACCTGCGCTTTCATTTATAGGACAACAGTGACCAAATTGCCAGCATAGTCATCTTATTACCCCACCTCATGTACCTGGCACAGGAAATCTTTGAATCCCCGCCAAAACGTAATTCTGCACAACTGCAACACCATTCTGTGCCATAGGTGCGAAAACACATTTGGTCAGGATTTGAAAAGTGACAGTTGTGACATACATGAGGTGGGGTAATAAGAAGGCTATGTTGAAAATCTAGGGTCTAAATATTTAAAATGTCCAAAGTTATGAGCGTATGTAGCGAAATTGCAACGAATGGTCATAACTTTGTCATTTTTACACATTTCTACGTCAAATTGTCAACATAGCCTTCTTATCACCCCACCTTATGAACAAGGACAGGGAAATTTTTAAAATCTCACCCAAAAGGTGAATTCACCAAGCGACAGCGAAATCACCTTTTGGGAGCTAGTTTCGTAATGGCAGTCATGTCATTCATGAGGTGGGGTCCCCAAAGGCCATGTTGAAATTTGGGGTCAAAATGTAAAAAAATGGCTAAGTTAGTTGTAAATGTTTAAAGCCTCAGTGAAATACTGTACATTGAACTGCATTTATCTTAGTTTCTCATATTGCAGTCACCAGTTCCAGCAGCAAGACGTGTCTTCATTCGGAGAGTTGATCTTGAATCTGGGACCTGAGCAATAATCGAAATGGCAGAAGACTGTAGTAAACTTGCCAATGATTTAAAAAAATTAGAAAGTTGGGCAGATCAAAACTTAATGTCCTTTAATACTAACAAATGCGTAATTATGCATTTTGGAATTAAAAATTATCAATTTAAATATAAATTACATGATAAACAGTTAACATCTATAATACAACAAAAAGATCTGGGTGTAATAATTGACCCTCATTTATCCTTTAAGAATCACTACACAAATGTAATCAAAAAAACTAATAGTTTAATAGGATGTATTAAGAGGAGTTTCACCTCCCGAGATAGAGGATGTATGATGCCATTGTACTGAGTGTACATGAGACCACACTTGGATTATTGTTTCCCCTTGTGGAGCCCACATCTTAAACGTGATATAAATTGTTTGGAAGGGGTGCAAAGGAGAATAACCAAAATGGTGCTAAATATGCGTGATAAAAGTTATGAGAATAGACTGGAGGAATTGAGTATGTACTCTTTGGCCCAAAGAAGAAAACAAGGTGATTTATTATTTATGCACAACATTTATACTGTACTAATGAGGAGTTACTATCCCAGATGGAAATGTCATATAATATGCATAATTGTAACCTTAGAAGTCATAAACATCAGTTAATATTAACTTACCCTAGAACAAATAAAAGAAGATTTTATTTTACTCAAAGAATAATCCCTCTATGGAACACTCTTCCAAGTTCATTATTGGAAATCACAGACCATGTAAAATTTAAACATTATCTAGATAATTTTATTTTAAAATAAACTGATGTACCAGCATGACTGGAGACATGCTCATCTGGGCCTCGGCCTTCTGCATGTCTAGATCTTCTTAATATAACTCTTAGTATCTGTTCAGGTGAGTAAGGCTGTGTGGGGGGTGTACTGGGGAAGTGGAGTGGTGGGTGCTGAGTGGGAGGTGGGGGTGGCATGGGGCTGATTGGCGAGGGACCATTTTCTTTTTTTACAGGTTTGGAAACAAAAAACATTGAGGAACCATTTTCTTCATTTCAGGTTCTGCCTCAGATGGGAGGGTAGGAGGTGCCACTAGATACCAGGGAATATAAACTTGAATAACGAGGATGGTGATCATTGGGTGGGGGTGCCACTCGACACCAGGGAATATAAATTTGAATAACGGGGATGGCGATCGGTGGGGGGGGTGCCACTAGACAACATGGAGATCGGTAATGGTGATTGGTGCGTAGGGAGTGCCACTAGACACCAGGAAATATATATTTTCACAATGGGGATGGCAATTGGTGGGTGAGGGGTGCCACTAGATACCAGATAAATTGAAAATGGTAATCAGCAGGTGGGGGGTGCCACTAGACACCAGGGCATATTTTTATTTATGTACTGGGATGATGATCAGGGGTTGGGGGATGCCACTAGACACCAGGTAAAAATATTAATGGGGGACAGCAATCAGTGAGTAGGGGGTGCCACTGGACACCAGGGAAAGTTTAGGGGACAGTGATTGGAAGGGTGGGGAGTGCCACTAGACACCAGGGCAACATCACACATTGCCAGGGACAGCAATGGAGTGTGGGGAAGGGTGCCACAAAACACCAGGGAAAAGGCATCTCACAGCTCACACTGCAGCCAGCAGCTTGAGTTCAGCTGTGGCTGCAAAAGTCAATAAATTCCCGCTGTTCTCATACAGAGAATGCAGTGGCAGTGCCCCTTTCACTAAGCTGGTCATCCAAGATTTTGGATGCCCAGAAAAGGTATTTGTGGGCATTATATTAAGAAACAAACATCAGAATCTAGCTAAATGGGTCCTGTTTAGCTAGGTTCTGACTTTTGGTTTTTAAATTCCCAGCATTTTCATTTATTTTCAACATGTGTTATTTCCTGGAAAAAATCAACAAGACAGCGGTTGGCACAGCACAAAAAAAGTTTGGTGCCCTGCCAAGCAAGTGTCATGAAAGCAAAAATGTGCATTTGCAGCATCAAATTTTTACTTTTGCCACAGTCTGTTATCTTAAAAACCCTACTGTACATGCACAGGTCGGAAACCACTAAAATTTAAAGCCTTTTAACTCTGGAGCCCTTAAATATTTTTTCGTCAGACCTGTCAAAGGCACTACCTTAGGACATGACACATGCCCTTGCAAATTTGGAAAAAAAATTCTATTCCATGTACAGTAGACTGTAGGGGAGAGCACAAAAAAACATGTTAAGTATAGGAAAAAAGTTGGATTTTTCCAAAAAAAGACAGCTACAGATCTCAGAATCTGTACAAGCTTCCACCACAAAAATGTCCACAGATCAAGAACTTACCTCCTAGACAATCATACAAAATGTCAGCTCATTTTGTCAAACAGAGCCAAAGATATTAATGTGCAAAGTTAGGGGTTTAACATTGGACAGGCTACTCAACCCTAACTATAGGGGCGCTACCGTGCCACTATAATATTTATATAGAGAATATATAATGGCTATGTGTAGTATACAAGGAAATATACTCACCATGGGGTGTTAATTAGGTAATATGACCACAAACCTCAAGGATGAGTTGGTTTGTTATCTAATTAACTACTCTCGATGGGTATATGGCCTTGTATGCCATACATACCCACTCCATGTTTTATACAGTACATGTTTTATACATGGCAGGTTGTTGTAGCTTTTGCTTTTTGAAAAGGTAGCTCCGGAGTGACCACCAGTGCCACGACATCTGAATTCACAATGCTTTCACTCACAGTTCGGGCCCACAGTGCTGGATTTGTAGAAATAAGGCTCACTTCAGGTTGAGTATGATGAAAAATCAGTTTCTTTGTACAGAAAAAACAACAAAGCTACAGCTTCAGCAGCCACTGAATAGCCTGATGTTTCACGCACGTAATGGGCTCAAAACGTCATGCTGTTCAACGGTTGCTGTGGTTAGTTGCTGTGTGGGTTCAGGTCAGTTTCTTGTGCTGTGGTCGGGGCCATTTTTTGAGTTTGCTGTGTTACTATATGACCCTGTGTGTTTCCATAGCGTAGTGGTATTTTAGTAAGGGACTCTCCTTTGGCCCATTCTTGCTCTGTAGTGTAGTGTAGTGGTCCCCTATAAAAGGGGGAGTGTCCAGGCTGAGCATCCTTTATCTCATTAGTGGGGTCATGGAGAACTGTGGTGCAGTATATTGGTGGTGGTGGTGTGGAACGGTGTCAGAGTTTGTTGGTTTGTAGTTGGGAAACAGGGGAGCGGTATTTGTTGTCAGGCATGTGAAGCCAATGGAGTAAGTGACTTGGCAGCATCATCGTGTGAGAGAGATGGAGCTTTGAGGGACAGGCGGCTGCTATGTATGTGGGGGAAGGGGTTCTTTTTTGTTCCCTTTAGCCAGCATCAAACTGTTGTTCTTTTATGTGGAGAGCTTGGGGTGGGGTGAGGCAGTGAGAAAAAAGGTTTAAGTGTTTGGGGAGGTTTCTGAACTGGGGGAAGGGAGTCCCCCCTCCCCATAGGGCCTTAATTGTGAGTCTCAGTTGGGTGGTTACAGCTGTATATCTCCTTTATACCTCTGGAGGTATACATCTGTAATTGCTGAGGCATATAAAGAAACATACAATAATGGCACCTGTGGGGAAAAAGAGCCAGCCATGTATGATTGATAGATAGATAGATAGATAGCTGTCTGTCTACCTACTTATCTGTAACAAGCAGAAACACCCTGGTTCCTGAACATATCGGTATGATAGTGGGTTTTGAGAGATGTGTCATTGTCAGTCCAGTGCAGGGCAGTCTGCAAGGGGCTCATCAGTGTCAGACTAATCATCAGCCAGGCAGATCATGACACTGTTCTGGTCTTGCTGGGTAGAAACTTCATGTACTTCAAAGAAAAGAGTCTACCCAATCATAAGGCAAAATCCCAAGGTATGCACTCCAACAAGAAAAATAAAGGTCCAATCATAAGGCAGCTCTTTCCTTTAATCTGCATAAGCTGCCTAGCAAGCAGAGCTGATCAGCGTCATGATCAGCCTGCTCTGTAACCCACCCCAATGTAAAAGCAATCCCTCCCACACTCTTCCAAATATCCCTCCCACCTCCCATTGCTTCCCACTTCTTTATTTTCTGAAACCGGATGCACAGTCCCCGGTGCCAGTTAGTACCCCCCACCCCACCCATTTTCACTATGTGACACCAGGGATCCCACCCTCGGTGCTACCAAACATAACACCAACACTGGTGTGCCCAGTCCCCAGTGTCGGTACCTGAAATAAAACCATCCTTTGTAGACTTTTTTTTATTTTATACACCCTGTAAAATAGAAATCCATCCATTGATATCTGTTGCCACTGCCGGCACACCGCGGCTGTTATCCTCCCCTCACCTGACCCTCCAACACAGCACCTACCACCCCACACCCCCTCACCCCTTAATTTTCATTTTATGACACTGGGGTGCCTAATCCCTGATGCCAGCTAGTACCCCCACCCTGCCTGTTTTCAGTGTATGACACCGGGGAGCTCATCCCCGGTACTGCCAAACATAGCACCGACAGTGGGGTGCCCAATCCCTAGTGTCAGTACCTGAAATAAAGAAAACCATCCTTCATGGACTTTCTCCATTTTTCTGACACCGGGGTGTGCAGTCCCTAGTGCCAGCTAGTACCCTCCCACCTCATCTATTTTCAGTGTGCAACACAGGAAACCCACCTCCAATGCTGCAAAACATAACACCAGTACTGGGGTGCCCAATCCCCAGTGTCAGTACCTGAAATAAAGAAAACCCTTCCTCGTAGACTTTTTAATAAAATGTTATATATCCTGTAAAAAAGGAAAACGTGCATCAATGTCTATAGCTGCCACTGGCACACCACCGCCATTACCCTCCCACTCAGCACCCACCACCCCACACCCCTCATCCCTTACTCACCTACTGGGGGTCCAATGCCATACTCCCCTCTAGGCCAGAGACAGGTCTTCACTCTTCAATGCCAGACTGAGAACTGAGGAACAAGTATGTGGTTCAATATATTTCAATGGGTTTTGAACTTGTCCTCATAACTCGGTAATTTTTAAGATTTTTTCCCAAAAATTTTCAGCATGGAATTTTTGGGACCCCACCTCATGAACAAATACAGTGAAATCATGCAAATCCATCCCGAAAGGTAATTTTGCAGTTGCTTTGTGAAATCACCTTTCAGGCAGGATTTGAAAATTGTTTCCATCCTTCTTCATGAAGTGGGAACATAAGAAGGCTATGTTGAATATCTGGGGCAAAAATATTTAAAAAAACACAAATTTATGAGGGTACATTGAAATTTGTCAACACACGCTCATAACTTTGGTAACTTTCAATATTTTGGCCCAAATTTTCAACATAACCATTTTTTCACACCACTTCCTGAATGTGACAGCTGTAATTTTTCATATCCTAGCCAAAATGTGTTTTCACAGTTGTGGCATAAAATGATGTTTCGGCCGCCATTTTATAAATCACACCTGTCATGTTAAGAAGGAGTGGGTCATAAAAAGACTTGAAAATTTGGGGCTAAAATGCAAAAAAAAAAAAAAAAAATAACTTTATTTTTGCAGATTTTGGCCCCTAATGTTCAACAGATCCTTTGTTGACCCACTGAGGAAGCTCCACTGAGCAAAGTGCCAGGGTTTCTGGGATAGCAGTTGATAGCAGTGAATGTTCCCACATCTTGTTGATGTGCTGTGTGTGTGTATTTCTAAACACGAATAAACTCTATGAAGGAATCCTCCAGACTGAGATGCTTTTTTCAACTCAACAACAGTGAGCACATTTTGGTTTCAGGAGTGGTGTTGTTTTACAGTCATTGTTACCCCACCTCCAGAACATCACAGGTGTCCTTTTTTAACTCCTCTCCAAAACTAGTTTTCACAGTCACACTGAGAAATCACCTTTCGGATGGGATTTAAAAAATTCCACCTGTCTTGATAATGTTAGGTCATAAAAAGACTGTCAGAACTCTGGAGTCAAAATGTGGCAGCCCACTGAAAATTAGATATTTTATCTCAGCTGGCCTATCCTGGCTAAATACACTCTAAAAATGTCTAAAAGTAGAACACCACTGAAAATGAGATAGTGACTCTTTTCTGGTCTATCCTGGGTAAATATATAATAAAAATGTATACAAGCAAGACCTGGTACAACAGCAATGCAAGTAGTGAACATTCAGCATTGACAAATGCTTGTTATATGAAGTGCAATGTTGTTTTTTACATTAGTTGTAGTAATTGTGATATATGGGGTCAAAATATTTGCCAAGCTTGCCCTCCAATTCAGCAGAGCAGAAATGTATAACCTTGTACCATAAAAGCCTTCAAGTTTTCAAAAAGGGTGGCAACCTGTCCTCGTGTACTCAATGCATTAGAAGAAAAACAGGGGCTTGCTTTGTGAAACTGAGCAGTGGGGCAGCCTCTTGGCATGCTGGCGACCTGAGTTCAAGCCTGTAACCCAGGAGTCAGGACAGGAGACCAGCAAGGAGGGTGATAGAGCATCTACACAGATGCTGTCCTCCTGGGGGATGGTGCCGTGGTGCACTGCTCTAAGAGTGACAGCTGGTGGTGAGTGTAGCCTTGCTAGCATGCATGACCACACATTGACTGGTTCTGCCTCCAGGGTGATGCCTTGGTACACGTCGTTGGGGTGTGTTGAGGGGCCCAGAAAAAGGAAACTAGTACCTGTCTTGGTCTGCCAGATGATGGCTGCCTAGTCCTCCCACACCACAGTCCCCTGAGCACACTGCTCCTGCCCCCCACCCAGCCCTGCGTACCTCAGAGAACCCCTCAGGAATGCTACTCCTCTCCTCTCCCCCAGGGAGGGCTCCCCCCCGGCAGGGATAAGTCAGACCCTCCAAGGATGCAGGGACAGTATGGGGAGCCAGGTGGCAGGAAGTGACAGCAGAGGGTTAGACTGGCAGGCAGACAAGGACATTGAGCAGCCAGAAGGAATGGCAGTCAGGGGTGCAGGGGAATGCACAAAAAAACAAAGAAAGAAAAACAAGTTCACCCATGACAGAGTTCTGAAAAACTGGCTCCAGCTGTCGTCGTGAGTACAGAGCTTTAGTCTGTTTGGCTTGAAACTGACTGTGACACCTTTTGGCACATCTAGATGAGTTTACTGTAGAGAGAAATCCCACAGTCCTTGAAATGATACTACAGAACAGGTTTTGTTCACAAACATGTAATTAAAGGTTGTTTAAGAATGCATTGGGGCAAACATTTGATATTTTTGACACTTTCTTTCCCTTTGGAGGTTGTTGCCTGTTAAAAGTCATTGCTACTGCTGCAAACTATCAGCAGCAATAGCCTTTTTAGGAACAGCTCCACGGCTGACGTCATTAGGATGTGTATACAGAAAAAACTGAATGAAAATTCCTTAAATGCCAGTTTCTAAGAAAACAGTAATTAACTCAGCTGAATGCTGTCTTTCACAGTAAAGGTGTGGTACTGTATGGTATGGTTTTGAAAAGGTTCTCAATTACGCCAACTGTGAGTTAAGGTAGTAATGTGACTATTACATGGAGACCTGTAGTAGACGACGCTGTGCCTGCCAGGTTTCAAAAATATATGACAAGCGGTGTAGTATTCAGCTTTGAAGAGGACAAGTTTCATGCTGGTGCATGTCAGCCTTGGGTTCAAGACCTACACTAGGATGAGCGCTTATACAGTATCCAGTGCTGATACTGCAGAGCAATATGGTGGGGTTGCTGCAGATGCAACGTTGGAGGTGTTGTCCTCGGGATGAGGACTGCAGATCTCATAGCACTGTTTGAAAAAAAAAACATAAGGGAGTACCCCGGTATTGTCCTGTCCAATATTGTTGTTCTCAGTAATATAACTGGCATTAATTCCTCTCTCCATGGCTATGTGTCAAATGCTGCTGGAGTATATAAGAAATGCAGCACGTCTCCATAGAGTCACCCCATTCCAGGCATCTTATTTGCTGCTTATATATGGAATAATGAATGGGAAAACATGCACAGCAAGGCTGGGTTTCCATCAAGGGGTTCAGATGGCATCATAGACTTTGCTCTGTGATGTCATCAGAACTCCGAGATGGAAACACATGCCTTGTCTGCACATGGCTTTCCATCTGTTGTTTTTTTTTTTTTTATTTTTTAATTTTTTTTTGCCACAGGGCTTTTTCTCCCAATCAGTCAATGCGCGCAGGCTGTTCAGCCCTGTCCATGCCTCCCCCGCCCAGCACTCATCTCCCCATGGCTCACCTTCCTGTAGATCCCCTATGAATTGTCCCCTGTCACGGGGTCAGAAAGGGGAGGGCATCGTCTCCCCACCCATAAACTCATGTCCAGAACCAAGTCAGTGGTCCCACTCAGCGGCGCAGGATGAGGGCAGGTAGGCAGAACTTCATGAAGTTGGCGCCAGCCTTTTCCTGTTTTTCTCCCACATCTCCAGCCACCATGGCACATAAGCATCTGCCGTGGAGGTGTACATACGCTATGTAACCACAACCCTTTCTTGCTGTGTCTCTCATAATTCAGTGCTACCACCCAGCCTCCACCAGATGGCAGCCAAGGACCAAGACGGCATGCCTCCTACCCCTAGGAGAGAAGAGCAGTCCAACGGACGTGCCTTCCTTTCCCACCCCAGCTGACCCTGGCAGCTCGAGCTCACTCCTGAACCTAGGTCACCGGTGTAGGGAAAGGTAAAGTGCTCAAGACACCTCAGCCCTCTTCACCACCAGGCCGGCCCCATCGGTTGTTTTTTGTCATATATGGAACCTAAAAATAAATAGAAACATTTCTACGAGTGCCCCCCCAACAAAAATTCAATTTTTTAAAACTGATAGAAAAATGTGAGAATTTATGTTTCATGTGTGTGTGAGGGGAGTCAGAAGTATAGCATCTGAGGGCTAAGGTGCTGGACGCTTACTCAGGTTTGCTACCGACGACCCATGTTCGAACAACGACTGCGGACCGCCGGAGGTCGGGCGGGGAGGGTACAGAGCTGGATGGGCTGCTGAGAGGCAGCTCTCTCTCCAGGGAGGGAAGGTGGTATCCTCTGCTCTTGACTGCCCCGTGGTGGAGGCTGGGGGTAGCGCAGGCTAAAGGGAGCACCTGGTGCTTGGCTGATGGGTGAGTGGATGGGTCCGTCACTGGGGCTGTAGCAAGCATATGCGCCTCCACACACACATACATCTCTACTCCTGGGGCCCCAGGGTAAAATGGGAGGACCTCAGAAATACGGATCCGGCCACAGGATGACATCCGACCCTCTGCAGGCTGTGCTCCTGGGCTGGGCCTAAGGTAAGTCCCAGTAATTCCGGGATGTTGGGGCTGGGGGTACTGGTCAGGCTGAAGGGGGCAGCCAGAGCAGGAGGTAAAATAATTACAAAAAAAAAAAAGCATAGCATCTGCTGAATTTGAAATATGGCGTGAAGTTGCACACTTGTTATACCATAGTAGTGACATCACTACTGTGGCACAACAACTTGTGCAATCTTTGAATGTGTGATATAACAGCTTTGTTGGCCTTTGAAGTGTGGTTCAAAAACATTTTAGAGTCCATTGATTTCCACTGCCAAACTTTGCAGTCAGAGGAGACACAACTTAAAATGAAACAGGACAACTGCACCAAGAAAACTATAGCTCTTTGCCAGTGATTCTGTTTAGTCAGTGAAATGATGGAAACTGTAGTTTCCCATGGTGGAGGATCACAGTAATGTCACTACAACAAAGGAGAGAGTTTACAGAAAATAAAATTATTTCTCCTTAACAGAAAGGCAGACCATGCACTTTGATATTCTTTTTATTATATTGAGGATTGGGTAGGCACTTTAATGTTAAATTTTTAGTCATTTATTTCTCAACCATTTCTAAACAGATTTTCATTAAACCTTCTAAAGCATATTTTTCAGTCCAGAATCTCTGATGTGGCAATTTTGGTTAAAATTAGTAAGCCCCTATTCAGACACTGGAGCCTAACCCCAGTGTTAGAAACTAAAAGAAAAAACACTAAGAGTGTTACTGGTAGCCCAACCCCGATGCTGCCAATCTCACCACCCCCCTTCCCACTTCCGACATTGGGTGCCCAACCCCATGTGTTGGGTCTGTATTTTAAATGAAAGAAATAGAACCTGTGCTGCCACTGGATGCCCAGCTGTGATGACTTGCTTTGGTGTTTCACCTCCAATCTGAGACACAGAGTGCCCAATCACATATGAACATTTGAAAAAGCCAGCAGAAGAAGGCCATTTAGTCTATCTAGACTGCTCATATTGCAGGGTACATAGCTTGAGCAACTGTCTCTGCCCTCCTTCCCACGCCTCCCATCCTCCCTACCCATGATGCTTACCTTCCCCCTATGCCTATCCCAGCCTCTCTTAAAGCTGCCCACTGTCTTCAATGAGATCACCTCTTCCGGCAGCACATTTCAAGTGTCTACCACCCTCTCTGTGAAGAAGTGCTTCCTAAACCTCCCACCCTCCAGTTTAAGACTGTGCCCCCTTGTGTTATGGTTGCCACTCAGCTTAAAGAGACTCTCCTTATCCACCTTATTTATCCCTTTCAAGTACTTGAAGGTCCCAATCATGTCCCCTCTCTCTCGCCTGTCTTCCAGGGATTACATGTTCAGTGCCCTCAACCTCTCCTCATATGCCTTACCCTGCTGACCCACTATCATCTTTGTAGCCCTCCTCTGGACCTTCTCCAGCAAGTTAATGTCCTTTTTGAGGTGTAGGCATCAGTACTGAACCCCATACTCTAGATGCGGCCTTACCTGGGACCTGTACAAGGGCAGTATAACCTCCTCTCCCCTACTACTGATCCCCCTAGATATGCATCCCAGCATCTTGTTTGCCTTTGCTGCTGCTTTCTTGCACTGTGTGGGATGCTTCAGGTCACTAGTGATCATCACTCCCAGGTCCTTCTCCTCCTCTGACGCAGATACTTGGATATCATGATGCAGATTCGGATGCAGATATCATGATGTCAGACTTTATACCAAGTCTCCCCACACCTCCATACCCCCAATCCTGACACTATGTGCCCAACCCCATGTGTCAGGTTTGTCATAAAGGGTAACCAGACCCAGAGGCTTGCCCTTCCCCCAGTCCAACACCGGGTACCCAAACCTGTGTCGGACTTCATGCTTAGTCTCCCTACCCTGACACCAGGACACCAACCCCAGTGCCAGGCATTAAATAAACCCTTCCTTCCTTCCTTCCTTCCACTCACTGGGTCTTAATTACCCCCACCCTCTTCCACCCACCCAGCCCAGTACATTTAATAAAACCCCAAACCTTTCCTACCCTCTGTCAGCTATGTCACCCTTGTCCCTTCTCATAACCACCTTTAGGAAAACTTATAAAATGGCAAAGGATTTCAAATAATCTGATTGGTTGTTAGCCATGCATTAGATGTGTCTAATGCACAGCTAAAACTAGAACCCCCATTTAGAATACAAAGGTCCATTTTATAAGCGCAATAAGCCACTCCAGGGATGTGCATTAGACAGTTCTAATGCACGGCTAGGGGACTGGACGCACTCGGTCTGTGACCTCGTGCCTCACTATGTGCTCCTAGCCGTGCATTAGAACTGTCTAATGCACACCCCATCGTGTCTTATTGCTTACATATTTCAGGTATGATTTAAAATATGCCATTTTGGTGGCCATATGGCAGGGACTAAGTACTTTGTCCCTTAAATTTGGTAAAAAATATAAAATTATATAAATGTGTGGATGATTGAAAAAAAAGCACCTCCCAAAAATTAAGTCCCCCCAAAACAAACTGCATGCATGATGACTTAGGTTTTGTGTGTCTTTTTTGGGGGACAGGTCCCTGGACATGTAGTTTTCTTTTTGGGAGGACAGTTTTTAGTATTTTCTTCAATCACCCATATTTTTTTTTTGTCTTTTAACATTTTTGCACTGAGCTTGTGGAACAGGTTACTGAGTAACACCACCCCCCCCCCTCCACTGACCACCCAAGTGGCAGCTTTCAGACCTGCCTCAAGCAAGCTGCAGGCCAGGATCCATGTCCAACAGGTCTGTTGCTTTATGTAGGGCCTGCATAGGTCCATTCCCAAAGCTTGCTACAGGCCCTTTGTTTGTATAGCTACAGTATAAGTAAGGGAATTCACTACAATAACTTTATTAAAGGAGTACTACAGTCAAAATCTGCAAAAACATATGTTGTGCAAAGTGTTTTGATTAGTGTGTTTAGTCCTGGTGTGTCCTTCCCTTTGTTTGCTATTAAGAGTTTTGTTCTAAATTAGCCTGCTGTTTATATGGTAGTTTTATGGCTCCTGGGGATCTCCATCTTAGCAAGATTGATTGCTCTTCTTTTTCTTAAACTGCCTCCTGTCCCATATGGCAGTGATGCATCCAGGACCACTAATTCAGCAAGTACTAGAGACAGGAGCCTGATATTCTGGCCACCACTAAATAGCTCTAATTCAGTATTTTTGTTTTCTATGTGTGTGTCAAGTCTAGCCAACAGGAGTAAATATTTTGCTTTTAAAACTTTTCATTTCATCAAACTACTCATGACCATAAAAAGCACACAAATCACCCCACATCATAAATGTTATAATTAATAAAGACTCTAAGCTGTTTTCTTACAGAATAATCCACTCAGCCCTGAAGTGTTTGCTAAACTGTAAATGTAGCCATTAGTGCTCACTGGATAAGGAAAGTTACTTAGTATCACAGCTCTGCTGTTGCAAAACTAACTCTAAACCAGTGCTTGCTGAATCAGTAGTCCCGGATACATCGCTGTTACATGGGATGGGAGGAATTGCAGAAAGAAGAGCAATAAACCATGCTAAAATGGAGATCCCTAGGGGCCATGAAACTACCATAAACCTAGAAGGCTAATTTAAAAAAAATTATTCATAGTAGACAAAGGGAAGGACACACTAGGACTACACACACAAACCAAAACATATTGCACAACATGGGCCAGATATTCAAAACTTTGCCCAGTGGGCAAAGTGATAGCGCCCCATTTGCCCGGTGTTTGCACCTGAGCACAATAGTCAAAGGGGCAGTTGTGTGTGCTTAAAGGGTTAGCATATGCACTACAATTAATGTATGCTGTGGGCAATGGGGGGGATATGAATTCGGGCATAGCACTATATACAGCGCATTTGCGTTGCACAACAGGGTTATCACAGGTCACCTTGCGCAATGCAATTACCACCAAGAAAAGGCCCGACTTACTCTGGGCATCCCTAGCAGCTGGCGGAGCCACTGCAGCCAACAACCAAGTTGGCAGCAGGGAGAGCACACCTGCTCCCTGGTGTACAGTGGCATTCCCCACCTTCCATTCGCCATCCCTGGTACAAATAATACATTCCCTGGTGCCCACGGGTCCCCCCCCACCCTCCGATGGCCTTCCCCGGTACAAGTAATATATTCTCTGATGTCCAGTGGTCCCCCCTGCCCTCTGATCTCTGTCCCTTGTACAAGTAGTATATTCCCTGTTGTCCAGTAGTTCCCCCCGCCCTTTGATCTCTGTCCCTTGTACAAGTAATATATTCCCTGTTGTCCAGTAGTTCCCCCCGCCCTCTGATCTCTGTCTCTTGTACAAGTAGTATATTCCCTGATGTCCAGTAGTTCCCCCCCAACACCCTCCAATCTCTGTCCCTGGTACAAGTAGTATATTCCCTGGTGTCCAGTGGTACCCCCCCCCAATCGCAGTTCCCATAGGTTTAGAGATAGTTCCTGGTGCCTAGTAGCACCCCCCCCCGAAAGCTGACTGCAGTTTCATAAAGGGTATCCTTGACATCTAGCAGCCTCCCGCACTACCCATACCAGGTACACCACCCTGTCTTCCCCCTTACCAGAACTGTCAGTGCCACAGAGAGCCCATACGGCAACTGCTACAGCCCTCCTCTCATCACCTTGGCTGGCCGCTATATGCAATGACAGGGAGAGCGCATCCTGTGTACTGTAAAGGGAGCACACGTACTGTAGACAGGTATACTCTCTTTACAGTATGCAGGACATGTGCTCCCTGTCATTGCATAAGGCAACCAGTGGAGGTGGTGAGAGGAGGGCTGTGCCGGTTGCCTTATGGGCTCTCTACAGTGTCAGCAGTTCTGGTAAGAGGGGTGGTAGGGTGGTGTACCTGGTGAAGGGGGGGGCACTAGATGCCTAGGACATCCTTTATGAAACTGCTGCAAGCTTTCAGAGGGTGGGGAGTGCCACTAGACACCAGGAACTCTCTGTTAACCTTCAGGAACAGGGATCGAAGGGTGAGTGGGTACCATTGGACACCAAGGAATATATTGATTGTACCAGAGACAGTGACCGGAAAGCAGGGGGAACCACTGGACACCAGGGGATATACTACTTCTGAGACAGAGTTCAGAGGGTGAGGGTACCACTGGACACAAGGAAATGTATTGATTGTATGGGGATGGTAATTGGAGGGCAGGGGAGGACCAAGGAGGGTGGGGAGACCACTGGACACCAAGAAAGTATTTTTATTTTCACAGGGCCAGGAATTGGGGTTGGGGAACCACTGAACAACAGAGAATACATTGATTGCACCAGGGACAGCAATCAGACGACAAGGAGGATTGCTGGACACCAGGGAAGACCTTTATTTTCATGGGGCTGGGGACGTGAGGGTGGGGGAACCACTGGGCACTAGAGAAGTATTCATTTTAACAGGGACATGAGATCGGGGGGGCGGCCACAGGAGGGGTGCAAACATGCCACCACTTCCCATGCAAATGGCCCATAATAGGCATGCATATGGCCTTGCATGCCCAATGGGCTCATTTGCATGGTGCTGGCTAAATATTGCGCCAGGGGCTCCCAATGCTTTGAGTCTGGGGTTGCTGTTCCCTGCACTTCCAGGATCCATGTCAGGGTAGCACTACTCAACTTAGCACTGTGCTGTCATGCCCCTATATTCAGTCAGATAGCCCTGATGTGTTATCCAACTCAATATAGCATCTTTGGGGTCATTGGCAAGTGCAGCACAATCCTTTTATGTTCAGCTTTTCCCCTTTTCCAATATCGGGCCCCATACAGTATCTTTTTGCATATTCTGACTGTAATACTCCTTTAAAGCATTAATTAGGGTTAAAAACTAATATCACATAAGTCAGAAAATGCAACATTAGGGTTAAATGACCCCAGAGCTGTAGTGAATCTGTGGCCTGGCATTCCTTGGGGTTTGAATGATCACATGACACAGTGTTGGCAATTGCCATTGACTTGGGCACACAGTTTCCAGCATTGCTATGTTAGTATTTTTTTGTGTGCCTGGACAGACAGTGCTGAAGTTTGGGCAATGCAAATGCTGTGGGGTTTGATCGTTTACTCCTGGAAGTATGACAGGCCACAGATTCACCATCAGTCAGGGGACTTTTAACCTTAACACTTGGGGCTTAGCTGTATGGGCTTAGGAGCCCCAGTGGCTACCTTCTTCCCAGATTTGGACCTCTCTTGCAACCTTCACTGACTGATCCCCCCAGCAACCTACATTGCTGTACTGGGGGACTGGTAGGGCAGCACAATAGACTTCATCCAGGAGCACTGGGCAGGGGTTGAGCCTGGAATCCATCTTCATGGCTAGAGTCATATATAAGGTCCCGTAATCTAAGCCACAGGACTGAAATTAGGGTCATGACTAAGACAAGTTAAGGAGAGCCAGCAGGCACAGAAGAAAAGTGTTTACCCAACCCTAGGGCAGGCAGCAGGATGGGGGAACTAAGAGGACTACTAGCAGGAACCGCCATCTTGGCTGTGCATGCAAGGTATACCCTTAAAAGAGCCAAAGCTCCATTACTTAACTTCAGACTGCATGCTTGAAGCAATAAGGGGTCCTGGTCTCCAGGGCAGGCAAAGGAGCTTGGACTGGAGCTCAAAAGTGCCATATGACACAGTTAAACTGTTCCCGGCCTCCTGGTAGGCAGTGGGTCTGGGAACAGGAGAAACAGAGTGCACAAGCACCCCCAGCATGAAGAAAGAGAAACTCCAAGGTCAACTCTCTGGCTGAGCTCCCTGACTCTCAAACAGGTGAAATACCCATAAAGATGTGCACTGTCCTGGCCCCAGGGAAAGCAGCAGAGCCAGGACAGAACCAAAACAGGCCTCAGTGGCATGAAATAAAACAGTCAGGAGGCTGCAAACAACGTGGACACAGTGTAAACA
Source organism: Neoceratodus forsteri (assembly GCA_016271365.2). Classification (NCBI taxonomy): domain Eukaryota; kingdom Metazoa; phylum Chordata; order Ceratodontiformes; family Ceratodontidae; genus Neoceratodus; species Neoceratodus forsteri. The sequence goes on from CM057452.1 coordinate 445,853,243, forward strand.
AACATGCCAGAGGCCATACTGTTTCCAGGCCTCTGACCCTGCAAGGACGGCTGGGAAAGGGTTGGTTGTGCTAGCAAATTCTTTCCATGAATTAGGGCCAAATTCCAATAGGGTCCCTGTAATGCTCCTCCAACTACATGCAAGCTTTGCATGGCTGGGCTGAGATGCCAGAGCCCTGTCGGCCCAGGAAAAGAGTGGCCAATGAGATGTGAAGTTCAATACAGTATAAAAGGGACTGCTGACAAAGATTTGGGCTCTGTCTGTGTTCCTGTGAGATGAAGGAAGCTGTGAGCCTGTGATCCACTGACTGTCAGGAGCTGCAGTCCTTGCAGGCCACTGCAGAGTGTATACGCCAGATCTGAACTGAAGAAAACAATTGTAACCAGGACTGAAAGAAGGAAGGCTGGGTTTGTCCTGCTCCATCAGTGACTTTTCTCCATAGGAAAGCAAATTCCACAGAAAAGCAGTCAGCTCATGGGGGCCAGTGCCTACTACTGGGTCACTGGACCCCCTGCAACAGCAGCTGAAAGACCAATTGAGAGAGTCTACAGGAGACCAGTGAGAGCCCAGACAACTCCAGAGAAACCTGCCCTTCAGCCGGAAGCATGTCCAGCATCTTGCCTTCTTATCTGTCAGAACACCAGTGATATCTGACAGTCGACAAAATCATGAATAACCACCAGGATTTTGGCCCTGCAACTGGGGGTATATTACAAGTGTGTTTTGGACAGAGGGAAATGCTCTGGGTGAACTGTGTAAAAACTGCTAGGCCGAGGCAGCATACCTATGGAGGCAAACTGGCCACCCACTGTGGATTACAAATAGGGGCCCCTTTGTCAGCAAGGTAAAAGCTGAATTGCTGCAACACAGTTTGGTTTCTACAACAATTTGCTTGTCACAGTCTGTGCGCACCACTGAGTCACCTGCCCTACTAGCAACAACTGCATCCCCAGTGAGATACCCACTGAAACTAAGAGAGCTCTCGCCCTTTGGCCTGTGTGGAGAATTAAGCTGTGTGCACCTGTTAGGGTACTTGTGGGTCTACAAGGGGTGGGCAATTTGTGTGGGGTTATTGTCAAAACTACGGTATAAAGTATAGGTTTTCTTCTATCCCATTGCTCCCATTTCCCCTTTTTGTCTCCTTTTTCTTTCCTCTTTTAATAAATTACTTGTTGGAGCTGCATTCTGTGCTGGGGGTTGTTACCGATGTAGAGTGTCACATGTTTTGGGGAGGGGCTGTATGGGCAAAAGTAATTCTATTGTTCCTGGGGAGTGATAGTATTGCATGCAATATCCAGGCAACCTTAGTGCTATCTCAGGTGGAGGCACCATGTCACTGATAGACCCCAGTGTAGCAAAAGTTTTGCAATCTAGCTTGACCTCCTTGGAGGAACTGGAGAGATGGACCACAAGAGTTCAGGGCGGCCACTACACTTACTTTTATGGCTTTCATCTTCAGTCCTGACTGATGATTTTTTTATTATTTATGTTTATTGCTTTTGACAAATAGGACAATTACTAAATAAGCCAAAGTCTAGTTACAGAGTATAGTGAATGGTACCACCAGTTAATTACAGCAGTTCTTCACTCTCTCCCCTATGTTATCACATATGGGGAATTCAGTGATAATTTTAACAATGCTAAAGAACATTCAAGCTTAGCTATATGCAGCAAAGCCATGGACCAAAGAACAATAACGATGTCCGAAAAGTCTATGAAGGTGCACCCGCACCCTGAACATCATATTAAAAATTGTAACAAGGTCCATGTTGAAGCAGAATTCACGTACATATACCAAATTTCAGAAACTTCACAGAAAAGAAAGTACCAATAATCAAAACTGTAAACCTTTAAATGTATTTATTAAACTATACACCAAGTATCAAAGTACTCAATCAAATATAGAGCATTCGGGTGGCATTCAAATGAAGTTGCCAAATAACACTTACTTTGCCAGCTGAGCTGCAAGCTAATACATTTAGGTAGAATGATTTGTTTTAAACCTAAGGGGATACAGTTGAGCAGCAATCATTACCTAGCATTGAAGATAACACTTTGGTAAGTTAATTCTCCATATTCAATTGTTTCAAGCTCAGGCAATGCTGCATTTTCACAGATCTGTGCAGAGTGGGTTAGCATGTGCACATATAGCACACTATGGTCATGAAGAAGCATCTGACAAAGTGACATCCATCTTTCCCAGTAACCCTACCAGAGTAAAGGGCCACCTAGCCTCCAAGACTAAGTAAAAACTAAAAATGAGGACAACATTTTGTGCTAATCCACACTCGCATCACTCCTACTGGGAGATAGTGACACCACTGGCTCGATTTTTAAAGGGTTGTTAGATTGATACAAGTTGCGTCTTTCCATAAGTTGTGTCAAAAAATTTTGTGGCATTCACCATGCGACCAATTCTAGAAGCATCACAACTTGCATCAATCTTTCAAGAAATGACGTAAGTCGCAGCCTGCATCATTAAAAGGGGTGCATCTTGAAGGAACAACACAAATTGCAACAAGAGAATTTGGCACAAGCAATGGCTGCGGAGAGCAGGGAATGCATGGTGCAGGAAGCAACATGCAGGCAGAGGAGGAAAAAAACTTCTTAGCTGATGAGACTGACATCTTAATCAAAGAGGTTAATGCCCAGGTGGATTTGCTGATGTCCAGAGGTGGGGACAAAGACATGCATGACTGCAGACGGAGAGCCTGGGATGAGGTGGCCACCAAGGTGAGTGCAGTGGGCTCATTGAGTCACTCTGTCCATGAGCTTCAAAAGAGATACCACAACATCAGGCAGAGGTGCAAGGAGAAGCTGGCCTACAACAGGCAGAGTGCGACATCCACTGGTGGTTGTGGCAGCCAGCAAAGACCCCTAAGCAGTCAAAAGGAGTACTTTGCAGCACATCTCAGCAGCCCTACCATCAACAGTGATATCAACTTGGATATATTTTGGTTGCAGACCTGTACAGATATGTTTGAGGTCACAGCAGCAGGAGACATGGGTGGGGGTTGGGTGGGGCCACCACGAGCAACAATGTGAGGCGTTTTGGTGGCTACACTGGTGTGTGTGTGTGTGTGTGTGTGTTTGTGCGCAGTACAGAGAAGTAACAGTTCACAACTGCAACTGGGTCAGGAGGCACAGAAGGTGTGGGTCTGGGAGGGGGAAGCAAGTGTCACAAGGACCGCACACATGTAGAGATGCAGCGAATTTAAATTTGACTGACAAAGTGCCCATGAAGTGGGCACTTTGTGTTGTCACTCTGCTACATGGAGAGGCCAGTGTGAAAGGTTCACTTCGTCTTGTAATTATGACTGTAACCCCCCTGCAAATGGGGGTTCCCAAAAGACTTCCAGGAGCTTGCTTGAATGCTCCAAGCCTGAATGGTGTTTGGCGTTTAAGCCATTTATCAGTGAGTGTTTTTAGAACCTCTGGTACTGTCTCTTTAAGAGCTGTCTGCTTGCAGACATAATTAGTTTGTATGGGGGACTGTGTGCTTCTCTGTTTGAGTACCACTTGAGCTGCTGCCAATTCACTCCATTTTTGCAGTCACTAGGAGTGCAAAGGGAACCTATCTGAAAGATGTAACTGTTTGCCAGAAATCATTTACAGTAATAATGAAATTACTGTTTGTCTAACCTGCTTTCTTTGCAGTCAGAACTGTGTCTGCCTAGTTCCCCATTCTGGTTTTGAACTGCTGAACTGGACCAATCAGTGTGGAGTAAGCTAGCTCTAAAATGGTGCCTTGGACGAATCAGAACTTGACTCATAATCTGAGCCAGCCACAAGAGGATTGTATGGGCAGTGACTCTGGGAGATGTAGTTTAGACTTCGGCGCCTTTTGGACCAACAGCAGCAGTCTATTGTGAGTGACAGCCAATCCAGTCAAGAACTGGGAGGAACTCAAAGGAAGTGCCCGGTTTTGTCTGTTGGGAGTTTCAGTTGAGCTTTGACAGTGAAGGGGAAAGGAACCCTGTGCTCCTTCAGTGCACAGTTTTAGTCAAAAAACATGTGTAAGGTCCAGAGTTCCAGTCTGCAGCTTGTTAGGACTGAATCCGTCCTGTGAAGAGAATCAAAGGAAGAGTAGAAACCAGGCTCACCCTGTAGAAGACTGGAGGAATTGCTGAAAATTGCACTCGGTCTGTCAGGAACTGAATCTGCTGTGTGTTCTCCCAGGTATTGTGCAGTAATTGCGATCGGGATACAGATGCAGCCTGCCTGGTATAGTGCTTTCTTTTTACCATATAAATGTGTGAAGAGGTTTGTGTACCTCAAGTGAATCCTGCTGCCATTAAGTGACTTTTGCCTGTGACTGTTTACCATATAAATGTGTGAGGAGTCTCTTGGAGCTCAAGAGTAGCCCTGCTGACATTGAAGGACCCTATCTTATTTGGAGGTCGTGAGTACTAATTCAGGTCGCTCCCTGTTGAATTGCCACATTAAATCCAAATGGAATTACTGTACTGCTGACTGTTTAATTTCTCCTTTCTCTGTGTGAAAGGGCCCCACCAGCTGCCACGGTTTGGACTAGCCACTAGGGCTTGGGTACCCAGGGACAGTAACTGATAGGGATAAGCCTGTGCACAGAGCCATAGGTAGATGAGTAGAGTGTAAGCTAATTAACCTGATTTCCCCCTGTCCTTGTTATATCCCCCTAAATAAATCAGAGCTGCTTGTTTCAGCAAAGTTATACTGCCTGAGGTATTTGTCTATGTTAAAGTACTGTACTGTGATTGTTGCACTGTATCTTATTTCACAGGAGGTCCCAGTGCCGGAACCAGTCCTGGGGGTAAGTGTATACTGTAAAGGTAATTCTGATGTATTGTGTGGGCCACTAGTGGGAAGAAAGGGGGGTTGCAGTGTCCCAGAGGGCTGTGACCAAGTTAGTTTAACTATTGTAAACCCTGACCTCTGGGTGGAGGCACCCGCCATTGGATCCAGGCCCCTCAACCTGTTAGTGGCAAATCAGGCAGGGGTAGTAGCCCCTGGGATAGCGCCATCTAGGGGGTTACATGACTTTGCATTGTCATTCCACCTTAATGCAAAATAAGGTGAAGTGACAACAATATAGGCAGCCCCCCCCCCCCACGCACATCACTTGGCTTAGAGTACTGTAAGTCACATGATTTAGCCAGGCAGGAAGGAAGTGACTCATGCAAGCAGATACTTTCACTTTCTCCTGTGCAGACGGAGAGAGAGGAGGCAGTTTGTCTTAGTGGAAGCAGAGAGAGATCATCTTATTATAAAAGTAAAACCCCAACAGCTTTTTTGAAAGCTATTTTGTTGACTGTTTAGTGTCTTTTGTACTCTTGTTGTAGACAGTTCATTTTTTCTTCCTGTGATTTCTTTGTTTTTTACTTTTATAAGTTTTTGTTTGTCTGTGTGTGTGTGTCTGACTCTGTGTGTGTGTGTGCCTGTGTTGTGTGCGTGAGTGTTTCGTCAACTGTCTCTACTCGTCATCGTTGCACGGACAGAGGGAAGGAGGGAGGGCATGTCTGGAGCTGTGCCGGAGGCAATGGGACCATGTCCACATGGCAGCATGGTTGGCAGGGGAGGAGTGTGCACCCATTGTGAGAGGCATGGCCAGGTGCTGTTGGACCTTTCTAAAGTCTTGGGTCCCCCCCCAGAAGCAGCAGCACCACCACCACCTCCCTCCTCCCTTGAAGCAGCAGCAGTAGCACCACCACCAGCAGCGGCAGCAGTTCCAGCAGCACCGCCTGCACAGCAGGATGTGCTGGAGGTTGATCACTGCTGTGTCCAGGCTGCTAGTGCATCTGACCCTCCCGTGCCTGGTCCCGCTCCCCCCAACAGCTCCACAGTTTGGAAGTTTTTTTGCTGTGTCGGGGGGGACAGCAGCCTAGTACATTGCTGCATCTGTGGTGTAGAGGTGCACTGTAGCCCCCAGGGGACACACCTGGGGGCCAGCACACCCACATGATAAATCACCGCAAGGTGGAGTGGCGGGCTGCCACAGAATGGGCCAGGCCTCCACCTGCTGGCCTTTCTGTGGCAGTGGCAGAGAGTGCTGCTGTGCATCGCCACAGCAGCAAGAGGAGGGCCACAGCAGCAGCTGCTCCAGCACCACCCCCACCACCACCAGTAGACCCCACAGTACCTGTTACTCATGCTGACCTTGCTGTGTTGTGGTCTGCGGGTGGAAGAAAACAACGAGAGGGAGAGTGCTGTCCATCAGCAGTTGAAACACATAGAACTACACCAACTGCAGATTGTGTCGATGCTCCATCTGCTGCTGGACCATCAGGGGATACCACATTAGCTTTTTTTCCAAGACACCTCCCCCCCCCGCTGTGTTATACTTATAATCCAAGTTAAGAATGCGTACCCTCCCTGACTCATTTCCGGTGCCTCAGTAATGTTTACTTTCTGTTGTGGAGTGGTTGTGGAAAAGCAGGACTGAGCAGTGCAAGTATAATGTGCTAAATTGCATGTGTGCACTGTGGAGTCAGTATTCTTTCCTGTGTGTGCAGACCAGAAACTGTCCAGCTTCATGCAAACATATATATGGTGTGACTTATTGCAGTATGTAAAGAATAAAGATTAGAATATATAATGTATATTTTATTGGTACATCATCATCAGCGGACTAAGTGATATGATATTTTTTCAGAGGTCTCTGACCACAGTGCACCTTAGTCACACTCACACAGTGCACACATGACTTTTAGAAGATCATATAACAACTAAAAATCCTGCTTTTCAACAAACCGCACACAACAGACATGAAGTACTGGTGATGGTGAGACACACAAAATAATTGACGGATGGTGTACAGACACTATAAAGTCAGAAAATAAATAAGGTCCAGTTCACTCACTGCCAAATGCCAACACACTGTGCTACCACAGTTCTTCTGTTTATTTTTTGTTCTGGAATAACTGATGTCTTTTTAGTTTAGAGTGGCAGTGTCAGTTTTTTAGCAAGATGATGTACACCATAACACAACACGCCACCAGTGGTTGCATAGTGTGGTGGCAGTGGACTGCAGGACCTGTTATATGTTCCGACTTTAAAATGTCTGTACACCATAACATATTTTGGGTGCCTCAGCAATATTTAATGTCTGTTGGGTATGGTTTGGTGAAAAGCATTATTTTGTTTTGCTATTATCTCCACAAAGTCATGTGTGCACTGTGAGTGACTGAGATGCACATTGGCCGAGACCTCTGAAAAAATATCAGATCACTTACTCCGCTGCTGCTGCTCATGGTATCAATAAAATATACGTTACATATTCTTAACTTTATTCTTTACATACTGCAACAAGTCAAACCATATGTATGTTTGCATGAAGCTGGACAGTGTCTGGTCTGCACACACAGGAAAGAACACTGATTGCACACATGCAGTTTAGCACAGTATACTTACTTTCTCAATTACCTTCCCAACAAAGGGAAGGTTTGAGATAGGTCTGTAGTTAGCGAGGGAGTTGGGGTCCAAAGAAGCCTTCTTCAACACAGGTGTCACCACAGCCTCCTTCAGGGAGCTGGGATATTCACCAGAGTCTAAGGAGCACCATGTGATGTGTGTGTGGGGGGGGGGGCTGCCGCGTTTAAAAAATGTGTTGGCATTTGGCAGTGAGTGAACGTCTTTTGAACAAATACTTCACGACAGAAAGTAAATATTACTGAGGCGCCAAAAATATTTATTTTTTGAAACGGACATTAGTTTATAATTTATGACATTATGTGCTTACACACAGTTACCAGAATTGTTGTGCATCTCCAAAATGCAACTGTCTTCTGTCCAGAAAATTCCCCAGTGCCGACGAAGTGAAATGGGAGCGTTACACCAAATGCAAAGTGTCCCAGAATTAATGGCGCACTCAGTCATGTATGCAGTGCTCACACACAGTCCCCAGAAGTTATGTGCATCCCCAAAGTGCAACTGTCTTGTGTTCAGAAAATTCCACAGTGCTGATGAAGTGAAATGGGAGAGTTACAAGAAATGCTGCTGCTGTTGCAATTACATGCTGCTGTGTATTGACCTTACTGTGATGATGATGTGAATGCGATGATGCCCAGTGTCTTGCCAAACCGTATGAAGGAAGGATAACATGAATGACCATTCAGTGTACCAGGTCCGTCACAAATGATGACATTGAGAGAACTGTTGGTTGCCCAAAGTATGCTGTGATAACCTCAACAGGAATAATAATAATAATAATCTTTATTTTTATTGCGCCTTTCAAAAAATCAAGGCGCAGAACAGACTTTAAAATACATCCAAATAACGCATCATAAAAATTAATAAAATAAATAATATCATCCACATAATAAATAATAAAATCAGATCGGTTCAATATCCTCCCCAAAGCTTTTCTCCACAGAAAGGATTTCAAAGCTTTTTTTAAAGCCCCCCACTGTTGTGCACTCTCTAATCCAATGGGGTAGAGAATTCCAAAGGGTCGGTGCTGCGAATATGAAGGCCCGAGCACTGGAAGATTTCAGAACTACCCTTGGAATCTCTAGCAACCCCTCGTTGGCTGAGCGGAGCGGTCGCTGTGGGACGTAAGGAACCAGAAGCTCTTTCAGGTAGTCAGGGCCCAGACTGTGCAGGGCTTTGTAAGTCAGCAAACTGACTTTAAAGGAGATCCGCCACTGAACCAGCAACCAGTGCAGACCCCGCAGCACCGGGGTAATATGGGAGGAACGAGGCGTCCCAGTTAACAACCAGGCTGCGGAGTTCTGCACCAGCTGCAAGCGGCAGATATCAACCCCTGGAAGCCCAAAGTAAAGGGAATTGCAGTAGTCCAAGCACGAGGTCACAAAGGCGTGGATCAATGTAGGTAGATCTCCGGACAGAACAAGGTGCTTGATCCTAGCGATATTCCTAAGATGGTAAAAGAATAACTTAATGACAGTCGACACTTGTGCACACAGTGTCAGCTGATCATCAAGAATTACCCCTAGGTCGCGCACCTGTTCAGAGATAGGAAGCTCAACTGTCCCCAGGAATAAACCTGAGGGATGGTCTATCCCCCACCCCCTATCCGGTGACCAGGATCCACGACCATCACCTCCGTCTTTCCAGAATTCAGCTTCAGCCAGCTGGACCGCATCCATCCTCGGATTTCATTGAGACAGTTATTAAACACCGAGAGTGTTCCATTCTGGTCGGGTGCAAAAGACAGGTAGAGCTGAGTATCATCTGCATAACAATGAAACTCCAGCCCATACCGTCTTACAATGTCTCCAAGGGGAAGCATGTACACCGCAAACAACATGGGGGACAGCACCGAGCCCTGCGGAACCCCACAGGACAGAGAGATAGGGTCAGAGGAAAATACCCCCAACACCACTCTCTGTGTTCTACCAGTGAGGAAAGACATAAACCATCTGTGGACAAAACCTGAAAGCCCACAGATGTTTTCCAGATGCTCAAGCAGTACCCCATGGTCTACAGTGTCAAATGCTGATGACAGATCCAACAGGACCAAAATGGACCATTTTTTCTGGTCTCTCACCATCAGGAGATCATTGAGCACCCAAACCAGCGCAGTCTCGGTGCTATGCCTCTTTCAAAAACCGGATTGGAGAGGATCATAGATGCTATGGATGGACAAATGGTTGTCCAACTGAGTAGCCATTACGTTCTCAATTACCTTCCCAACAAATGGAAGGTTTGAGATAGGTCTGTAGTTACCGAGGGAGTTGGGGTCCAAAGAAGCCTTCTTCAACACAGGTGTCACCACAGCCTCCTTCAGGGAGCTGGGATATTCACCAGAGTCTAAGGAGCACCAGACTATCCTCGCTAAAACCGGGATCATAATCTCCCCACAGCCCATAATCAAGGCTGTAGGGCCTGGGTCTAAACTACAGGATGTAGTGCGCATACCTTGGATAATCCTCATAACATCTACGATATCCGGCCTTCTGAAGAGATTCCAGGAACGAGGAGGGAAAGCGACCAAGGACTGGTCCACAGCCCTTCCCATAGAGAGTGTTGCACGGATCTCCACCCTAATGTCTTCCACCTTATCTGCAAAGAAACGAGCAAGCTCATCACACTGAGATTGTGAAAAGGCTCTACGAACCTGTAGACAGGCTGGGTTGCACAGTCTGTCCACAGTTCGAAAGAGCTGAGCCAGTCGGTTCTGTGCGGCAGCAATTTCCCCGGACAGGAACACTGCCTTCTTACGGGTAATTGCTGATTGATAAAGTTGATAATGCTCTCGCAGTCTAAGATAGTCGGCATTCAAGTGGGATTTCTGCCAACATCTCTCTAACCTGCGTCCTAAACGCCGCATCTCCCTCAGGTCCCCATCAAACCATGGGGACCGAGGGCAAAGGGAGAGAGGACGCACACGAAATGGTGCAATGGAATCCAGAGCAGAGGTAATGGCATTATTATAGGCCAGAACCAAAACCTCTGGATCCATGCATATCACAGGGAATTCCGATAGGTCAAGTGCCGCAGTTAGACCATTGGGAGTCACATCCCGTAAAGGGCAGTACTTGACCATCTCCACAGGGGTTGGTCTACGCAGGGGGGTGCCAAAATTGAATTTCACAGTGTGATGGTCAGACCATTCGACAGGTTCCACCCCCACACCGGAGGCCTCCATCCCCAGGAGGAAGACCAGGTCAAGGGAATGGCCACATTTATGAGTGGCAGAGGTAACCACCTGTAAGAGGCCCAATGAATTCATCAATTGGAGGAAGTGCTGTCCAAACTGCGAGAGTTCATCGTCGATCCAGGCATTGAAGTCGCCCAGCACCATCAACCTGGGGGATTCCAATACCAGGTCAACGAAGAAGTCCTCCGCTTCCTTAAGGAATGGCTTCTTGTCTCCGGGTGGACGGTAGACGAGGGCCAGTCTATAGCCCCCACCTGCCACTACAACACATTCGAATGATCTGGTCTCCTCAACTGGCACACTGATAAGACCCAATTCGGTCTTGAAACAGACCGCAACCCCCCCAACCCTGCAGTCCAATCTTGGACTGTGAATCACCGAATACCTGGCTGGAACTGCCGCCTCAAGAATGGGGCTAGCATTACCATCCAGCCAGGTTTCGGTGATGCAAGCCAGATCCACTGTACTCACCAAGTCGGCCATAATAGCAGTCTTGTTCACAATGGATCTGGCATTGTATAACACCGCCTGAGTTGGGCAGATCCCCTGGGATGCCCCCGGCACTGGCCCATCATTACTAATGATGGTGCCCTTGGGTATGGGGGTCAAACAAGGAAACCCCCATTCAGACCTCCATTTCACCCCAAGGCATCTTCTAGGATTAACAATCCTGATACGAGTGCTCCCCTCGACCATCCTCCACTGTTCACAACCCCCACCCCTCCCCCTTCTCCTACGGGCAATTCCCAAGGCCCGACAGCGCTGATAGACTGAAAAAGCTAAAGGGGGGGGGAAGGGGCGAAGGGCATGAAGGGTGGGGGATGAATAGTACATGACTGGGGGGGTGGGGTAATAATAAATATCCCCGTCCTTCAACATGAGGCAAGATAATGACTTCTTACTCTAACCGAAACTAAAAATCCCACCCCTAAATTAAAATAACAATTAACCCAGCAAATTAAACAACCAAAAACACAAAATCCCAAACCAAAATAATCCGACTTAATCCAAAATTTCTCAAATGGAACCCACTTTCCAGAAAAAAATTAAAAGAAATAAACAATGAATAAATAAATAAATAAATAAATAAATTGGCTAAGAGGACAAGCACTCACACTGCAAGTCTACTTAGCCCCTGGGCACTCTCACTGCACGGAACTAAAAACATATAATAATTGTGAGAAAGCAGAGACTCCCACTCCCCGAAGCCTCACAATAACCGGGCACTCTCACTGCACGGATATAAAATAAAAATATTTTAATCCAGAGAGTAGGTTCCGGTCAGAAAAAAGGTCTGACAGTAACATATGAAATTATAGCTAAAATATAAAAACCCAGGGACCCATCCAAGGCCTTCCCAATACATAAAGCAAGAGTTAGCTCTATTAGAACATCAATACTTGTCCTTCCTAAATCCAGATAATCACCTCCCAAGGTCCAAAATGATACACAAATCAAGCGAAAGCCAAACAAGACTCCACTTAACAACAAATTATTCAAGAGCAGTCAGAGTACCAGTCACTCCCCACTTTTAATTGAAAAAATATTTCTTAATCCAGCCCCAAGAGGGCTAATAAATCATCATATGTACAAAATAAGTCATAGAAGAATTTGTAAACCCCAGGTCCTCTCACCACCGGGGAGTCACAATTCAATCCAACAAAAGGAGGGGAACCAGTTCATTCTTGGTATTTATATCCCAAAAAAGGCCAGAACGCAAGCTGTAACAGGCTGAAGAGAAAGGGGATCCCCCCCCCCACCGCCACAAACAAGCCCCGATCAAACTACCCACGACCCGCAGCTACAGCGGCCTCAAAGCAGGCCAGTACCACCAGCCACGAGGCCCCTTAGGAAAGCTCTGGGTAACACCCCCAGCTTCCTGGGGCAGACCCAGACAATACCCGCTCGGTCATAGAAGCTGTGACCAGGAATAGCTCTAGGACCGGTGGAAGACAGGGAACCCCTTCACCCCAGCACTGCCCTTTGGGGAAGGGTGCCCTTTATGTGTACACCAACAGTAGACTTGGTAAGTTCATATATACATTTATGTATTTTCTTGGGGGGGGTGACATAAATATATATGTACTCGAATTGTTTTCTTTCACAGATCACATACTGTTAGTGTGTGCATTCCTGTGCTTGAGAAATCGTGACGTTGGAACTGGAAATGGAATACTCTCAAACCAATGAAGGTAAGTATGTTTTTTCGGAGGGATTCTCATTTGCAAGTAGGTCTCATTAATGGTTTATTGTTTGGTTACTTCTTCACAGATTCTATCTGCATCCTTCTCCAGTCCAGCAATGATGGTCATGGTCATCATCGATTCATACGGCTTCTGCTTGTTGCATGTCTGCCAGCCAGCCCGGGGGAGGGGGGTATGATGTTGAAGTTCTTTGGATAAGGCAACTATGACACAACAAAGCATCTGGAAGTTTCCTAAAAAAAGAAATAGAAACATAGAAACATAGAAGTTGATGGCAGATAATGACCACAAGGCCCATCCAGTCTGCCCATTTCTTTTTCTACCTTATAAATGTGCCATCGGCCTTTGCTCTGTCAATGGCCTATCTAGTCCTACTCATCTGTACTGCTCCCTTATGCCTATCCCATGCCTCTTTGAAGCCCTGCACTGTATTCATATCCGCCACTTCCTGAAGTAGGCCGTTCCATGCATCCACCACTAACTTTCTGTGAAAAAGAACTTCCTCACATTATCCCTTAATCGGCCTCCCTCTAATCTCATGCTGTGTCCTCTTGTCCTGCTATTTTTCTTATATTGAAACATGTTAGACTCTTTCACCTTGTTAATGCCCTTAAGGTGTTTGAATGTTTCGATCATATCACCTCTCTCCCGCCTTTGCTCTAGGGTATACATATTAAGCTCAGTTAATCTGTTCTCATATGTTTTCTGATGCAGTCCCTGCACCATTTTGGTTGCCCTTCTCTGGACTGCATCAATTTGGTTAATGTCCTTGTGAAGGTGTGGCCTCCAGTACTGCATGCAGTACTCCAGATGGGTCCTAACCAGTGTCTTCATAAAGAGGGATTATTACCTCCCTCTTCTGTCTTCTGATACCCCTACTAATACACCCTAACATCCCCCTAGCCTTACCTACTGCTTTGGTGGTCTGCTTGGATGATTTCAGGTCATCAGTGATGATGATGCCCATGTCTCTTTCTTCCCTTTGACTGCCAGCAACTCCCTCCCAGCCTATAGGAGGCTTCAGGGTTTCTCTTCCCTATGTGCATTATTTTGCACTTCTTTGCATTAAACCCCAGTTGCCACTCTTCTGTCCATTTTGCTAGTTTATCCAGATCTCTTCTCATTCTGCCCACCCCATCTGGATCATCTACTCTGCTGCAGATCTTGGTTTTATCTGCAAACAGACAAACCTTACCCTCCAGTCCATCTGCAATGTCACTGATGAAGATATTGAAGAGGACTGGCCCCAGGACTGATCCCTGAGGTACCCTACTTGTGACTTGCATCTCTTCTGACTGTATACCATTTACCACCACTCTCTGTTTTCTGCAAGTCAACCAGTTTGCCACCTAGTTGACTAACGTCTGACTAACCCTGAGCCTACCCAGCTTATTAATCAATCTTCTATGTTGAACAGTATCGAAAGCGTTGCTGAAGTCAAGGTAGGCGACATCAACTGCTCCCCCTTGGTCCACCACTCTGGTTACCCAGTCAAAGAAATCTATGAGATTAGTTTGACAGGACCTTCCTTTTGTAAACCCATGCTGTCTTGGATCCTGTGCTCCTCTGGATTCCAAGTGTTGCACTGTCCTTTCCTTGAGGAGTGCCTTCATAATCTTGCCCACTACTGAGGTAAGACTGACTGGTCTGTCATTCCCTGCCTCCTCCCTGCTACCACTCTTGTGGAGCAGGATCACATGAGCCCTTCTCCAGTCTTCTGGGACCTCTTCTGTGCTCAGAGACTCACTAAACAGTTCTGATAATGGCTCTTCTAGTTCCACCCTTAGCTCCTTTAGTACCCTGGGATGTATGCCATCAGGTCCCATTGCCTTTTCCACCCTGAGCTTATTGAGCTCTTGAACCCTTTCTTTTGTGAAGGGACTAATACTCACCTCCCTCCCCCCGTGTCCATAGTACTGAGCTGTAGGCCCTACCCTACCTTCTCTTCGGTGAATACTGAGCAGAAGTATCTATTTAGGATAGATGCTTTTACATTGTCCTCCTCCTCACACACACCCTTATCTCCTTTGATCTTAGCAATACCCCCCTCTGGACTTTCTCCTTTCACTAATGTATCTATAGAAAGTCTTGTCACCTTCTTTTACTGTCTGTGCTAGTGTTTTCTTGGTTTGGGCCTTTGCCTGCCTTACTGCCTTCCCTTCTTCCCTTAAGGAAGTTTGGTATGCCTTCCTATCTTCATCCCGCTGCATTCCCTTATATTTCCTGAAGGACAGTCTTTTGTCTGTGACCTTTTCTGCTACTGTCTTTGAGAACCAAAGTGTTTTTCTTCTTCTTTTGCACATCCTTTTCTCTCTAACACAATGGGATGTTGTTTCAAGTATTGCATCCTTAATGCTTGCCCACTTTGCCTGTACCCCCTCACCTATATTTCTTTTTGCTAGGGCTAGCTTAACTCTGTTGGACATCTTATCAAAGTCAGCTCCTCTGAAGTCCCATATTTTTGCCTTGGAATGGAATGATTTAGGATGAAGGACTTATTACAATGTGATTGCAGCAGTAACACATTATGTTTAAGCTGTTGCTGTTCCTCCACAGGTACAGTATATGGATTAATACAGGTAGCAAGCTGTGAAGCCACAAGAACACCAAATCATCCGATCACAATTAAATTTAGTACTAGGCTGTAAGAAATACACTGTGTCAGTGTCCATGCATCTTAACTCAAGTTACATTTTAAAACCACATCTTGTCAAGTCACATGACCTGGGTCAAACTTTTTTCAATGCTGACATGGCTGCAACTGGAAACTTGGAATACAGTGCATGAACGATGATGTGTTGGGCAAATATTTTGTGATGTACATGTCACCTACTTTACGAATCATCAGTCGGAATTTTTCCACTCTTATGAAAAAAAAAGGGAACAGATTAAATAAAATTGATATACTTACCAGTATGGAAATGGATATCTTATAGGTTGCTGTACACAGTAAGCTGTACCGTTGATACAAACCTTCAGCAAAGAAGAGCCACTTGTTAACCTGTAAAAAAACAAAATAAGTTGACCTTATGTGTTTGACCATTGCAGCTCAGAAAAGCAACAGGAAACAAAACACACAGCTATAGGAAGTTGAATAGCATGAAAAACATTAGCACATACTCTCACTATAGTATTCATAGTAAGAAGCCTTGTGCCTGTGGCTGATGGATGTGGTCTCCTGTTTGACTCCCTCTGCCTTGACATGGTCAAGACATGTAATAGAAAACATTGTCAGAATGGTGGTGGTGGGTGGTGGGTGGTGGGTGGTGGTCAGAGCTTAGGCACATGATGACATTCCCTCTCACATCTTCCTGCATCTGGTGATGCTTGCAGTGGCTAACAGCAGTCTTATGGTGGTGGTCCAGCGTGGCACGTGGTGACATTCCCTATGGTGGCAATGGCTAACAGCGGCTTCATGGTGGTGGTCTGGGGGGACTCACAGTGACATTCCCTATGGTGGCAGTGGCTAACAGTGGTTTCATGGTGGTGGTCCAGGGGGCACACAGTGACATTCCCTGTGGTGGCAGTGGCTAACAGCAGTCTTATGGTGGTGGTACAGGGACCAGGATATATTGTGCTCTGTGTTACAAAAGTGACGTGACACTGACATATGGAATTTTAGTCAGTCTGAGTGGGACACTGGTTTAACTTTATCAAAAAGAAAACGTATCATAATACAACAAGTGTGATAGCCTTTTAACCACTTAAGTTAAAACCTGCCAATATTAACCTCATCATCATCCTCATAAACAAAGCTGCCCTCACAGTCATCTATGTCTGAATTCTGACCACTGGGAAATTCTTTCTCCATTGTGTCATCATCTACGTCAGTGGTAGGCTGTTTCATGCGGCCACTGTCAGTGCCACCAGGATGGTCCATTTCTACATCAGCAAAACCATGACTAGGCTGGAGTATGAATACTGAGGTTGTAGTCTGAGCTAGATGTGCCTCTCATTAATTTTTATGAATGTCAGAAAACTGACATTTGCAGGAGAGAGGTTTGTACGATGATCCTGAACTATTGCACCTGCTGAGCTGAATACCCTCTTGACACTTACACAGGAGGGTGGGCATGTTAGGTGCTTCAGTGCCACTTCGGTCAGCTCTGGCCATTCACTGACCTTTCCACTCCAGTATAAAAGACGATCATTAGCTATCGACACATGCATGTTTTCAGACAAATATGACTCAACCATTCGCTCTGCAGCACTAAGTCCAGTGGTCAATGCATCATCCTGTTCACCGGAATCATTTATGTCACAAGTCCCCACTTGGGACAAAACCTCCCAAAGTGGGTTAACGCCAACCGGTTTTGACGACAGACCACCGGGAACTGCAGTTCCCTTCCCCTTACAGGAGGATATGCTTGATACTACTCCAGGTTCACCTTCAGCCTGATTATGCTGCTGAGGTTTGCTGATCTTGGCATGTGACTTCTGTGCCCCATGAACCAAGCGCACCAGTTGCCTACTGACATTTTTTACCTTTTCAGGCCTGCCCTCCAGTACTGAGGCAATTCCACGTTTGTATCGTGGGTCCAGCATTGTTGCTATTGCAAACTTGTCACTACACTGAATGCTCAAGATGTGATGATTCTGGTCGAATACTATCAGCATGAGTTTCAGCAACACACTGCTAGCACGGTCTCCAGCAACATCAAGGCTATGCTGTACATTCACCAATATGTGCCTCAGCACCCGTAGCAGTGGAATTGATTGGCTAATGGAGGCAGACTTACCACTCACTGCCTGTGTGGCATGTTCAAAAGGCCTCAAAATTGTTATTACAGAGTTCATGAGGTGCCACTGTTCAGTCGTCATAGACATGGAGGCCCCGGAACTGTCACAGCTAGTGTACATGACAGGCTATTCTGAGATGGCTTTGTATTGTTCATACAACCTCTCTGCCATGTGTAAAGTGGAGTTCCACCAGATGGCAACATCCAGCTTCAAGCGGTGCTGCGAGAGGCAGTTTTAGATCTGCAATTGCAGAAGTTGGTCACGGGCCTTTACAGAGCGTGAAAAGTGAGAACAGATACAGCGTGTAACTGTCAGCATTTCCTTTATATCAGGGTGATGCAGAAACTCCTGCACCACAAGATTTAAGCAGTAGGTCATGCATAGAACCCGAACAAAGCCACCATTCATGATGCATTTAACCACATTTGACCCATTGTCACTTGCTACCCAGCTCTCAGGGACGGGGGTTCAGCCACTTGTAAGTTTCAGTCAGTACCAAGTCCAGCATGTTTTCACCAGTATGTGAAAAGGTCACATTGCACATAGCAATCATTGCATGCTGTTAAAATCCTGGAAGACTGCTACCACGACACTCCACCTTACTACACTGATTATTCACACTACCAACGGCACAAACAACACCCAGCACCTGCGCCCAATATGCAGTTATACACAAATATGAACTCCTTGCTGTTTTGCCACTTGTCCACATATCCATACTTAAATTGATGAATGGAGAGGAGGAATGTTGAAGGGCATGTTTTACAGAATCGGACACAGTACGGTACAACTCAGGGACAGCATAGGTGGAAAAGTATGTCCTGGATGGGACTTTCCATTTTGGTTAGGCACGAGCTGCAAACCACCGGAACTCAGAATTCCCCATGAAGGAGAAGGGCAAACAATCAATTGCCAGCATTTCAGCTACAGCAGCATTAAGTTCATGTGACACTGTATGATTGGGTGGGTACTTCAGCTTATGTGCAAAAACACTCTGTAACATGGGCTGACTTAAATGTTTTACATGGAGTGTGATGACAATTGGTTTTGCCCTGAGAATGGCATTGGCAGGGGTGGAGTGTGGACATGTGATGAAGATGGTTGCACAGGTGATGAAACATCCACAAATGAAGCTATTTTCCCAGATTTACAAACAGGGATTGATGTACCACTTACACTAGACATACTGCCTTGACCACCACCACCACCACCACTGCTACTCTTTCCATCACTGGACAAGATTTCAGCATCATTATGCTCCTCCACCTCATCATGCCTGTAGTAATCCTCTGCTGTTATTTCATCGCTACTGCATACATTTAATTTCCTACATGATCTTACAGTAATGGAAGGGGATAAAATGCATATTATGGTTGATGACGAGGGTGAATGCTCCACTGTGGTATTAGCTGCCATCTTGTGCTGGGTCTACAGTGCTATGTGCCTGTTCTTAAGATGTGTATGCTGTCCCCTTGTGCCCAGATGGCTCCCCTTTTTACCTCACATTACACGTGCATGGCAAACCTGGCAGATTGCAACTGGCTCATCATTTGCATCTTGCACAAAAAAAATTTCAAACAAGGGATTGTGATCCCCTACTTTTAACATGTCCCTGATGCTGCTTATTGGACTCCATTTTTTTTAAGACCTGAAGTGGGGGGAAGGGTGCTGCATGATTTTTCAGGCTGGACACACTTGGACTGCAACTGACCATCACGACTACCTATCATTATTACTGGGTCATCATCATCAACTTGAAACTAGTGGTAAATCAAAACATTTTACCGGGTGGGGTGTTAATGCAAACAGACCCAGACACAGCCACCTTGAATTTCTTTTTCTCTGGTTCCCAACAGGGGTCACTGACATCATCACCATATTCATCAACATCATCTACATCCACATCTTCTGCTTGGATGCTGCCAGCATGTGGACTGCATGTTGCAACCACAGCAACATCATCAGATTCATGATCAACACTACCATCACCAGATATTTTTTTACCACACTGTGAATCATTGCATGGCAAATGTGTGACCTGAACCACGGTGGAAGAAATGTGACATTGTGTGTTATCGTTGACATGGTGATCAGAATCCACACGTTCAGTTACCAATTGGATTGGGATGTTACTAGGGAGTATGCAATCATCTACACTGTCACTGCTTTACACTCAACTATATTTTTGCACACGGTCAACAGGTCAGAAGTGAAGCAATACTCATACCACCAGCAACTTAGAAACATAGAAACATAGAATTTGACGGCAGATAAGGACCGCTTGGCCCACCCAGTCTGCCCATTTCCCTACCTACTGGATAAGCTGCAGATCCTAGCTAACCAGCAGCCTACTTCTTCCTACCCCCACCCCCTAGAATTGCCTTATGACTGTCCCATGCATGCTTGAATTCCACCACTGATTTTGACTCCACAACCTCCTCCGGAAGGCTGCTCCATGCATCCACAACCCTTTCTGAGAAAAAATACTTCCTTAAATTACCTCTGAGCCGCCCCCCCCCTCTATCTTCAAATTGTGCCCTCTTGTTCTTGCACACTTCTTTTTTTGAAAGATGCTACCCTCTTGGACTTTGTTGATTCCCTTGTTACTTGAATGTTTCTATCATGTACCCCCTCTCCCTCCTTTCCTCGAGGCTATACATATTAAGCTCCTTTTGTCTCTCTTCATATGTCTCCCAGTGCAGACCCTGCACCATTTTAGTTGCCCTCCTCTGGACAGCTTCCATCCTGTCTATGTCTTTGTGGAGACTGGGTCTCCAGAACTGCACACAGTACTCCAGATGGGGTCTCACCAGCTGTTTGTACAGAGGGATAATAACTTCCTGTTTTCTACTGGTGATGCCTCTCCCTATGCATCCCAGTATCCCCCCAGCCCTCCTTCCTGTCCTCTCACATTGCTTGCCCACCTTTAGGTCATCTGATATGACTACCCCCAGGTCCCTTTCCATTTTTGTTGTTACTAGTATCTCACCCCCCATTGTGTACTCTTTCCCCGGGTTTTTGTTTCCCAGGTGCATTACCTTGCACTTCTTAGCATTGAATCTAACCTGCCATACATTTGACCATTCCTCTAACCTTGCCAAGTCCCTTCTCATCCTTTCCACCCCACCCTGTGCATCAACTCTGTTGCAGATCTTTGTGTCATCTGCAAAGAGACATACTTTTCCTTCCAGTCCTTCTGCAATGTCGCTTATAAAGACATTGAAGAGGACCGGTCCTAATACTGAACCCTGTGGTACCCCACTAGTAAGCTTCCTTTCTTCTGAGTGGACTCCATTTACTATTACTCTCTGTGTCCTATTCTCCAGCCAATTCTTTACCCAGGCTGTCATCTTGGGACCCACTCCCAGGCTGGCTAACTTGTATATTAATCTTTTGTGTGGGACTGTGTCAAATGCCTTGCTAAAGTCTAGGTAGACCATGTCCACAGCCCCTCCCTGATCTACTACTTTGGTCACCCAGTCAAAGAAATCTATCAGATTTGTCTGGCATGACCTTCCCACTGTGAATCCATGCTGCCTAGGGTCCTGTGCCCCTCTGGCCTCTAGATACTCAACAATTCTTTCCTTCAGAAGTGATTCCATCATTTTCCCTATCACTGAGGTTAAACTAACAAGTCTGTAGTTTCCTGCTTCTGCCTTGCTCCCACTTTGTGAAGGGGAATCACATCTGCCCTCCTCCAGTCCTCGGTACCACCCCATCCTCCCATGATTTGTTAAAAGGGTAGTCAGTGGTGTCACTAGTTCTACCTTAGTTCTTTTAGAATTCTGGGATGAATCCCATCAGGCCCCATTACTTTGTCCACCTTCAGTTTTAAGAGTTCTTTCAGAACCCTTTCTTCTGTAAATGGCTGGTATCAACTTCTGTATCCAGAGTGTTTCTACTGTTTGTTTTATGCACCTCCTCTTCATTTGTAAATACTGAGCAAAAATATTTGTTTAGTATCTCTGCCTTTTCACAGTCTCCCTCTGCCCACCTCCCTCCCTTTACTAAGCCTCACTATCCCTCCCTTGGTCTTCCTTCGCCCCTGATGTACCTATAAAAGGTTTTATCCCTTCTTAACTGAGTTGGCTATCTTTTCCTCTGTTTGGGCCTTTGCTGTTCTGACTGCCTTCCCAGCCTCTTTTGCTTTAACTGATACAGTTCTCTGTCCTGCTCCTTCTACATTCCTTGTACTTCCTGAATGCTTTCTTTTCTCTTGAACCTTCACTGCCACTTCCTTTGAGAACCATAGTGGTTTCTTACATTGTTTTGTTTTGTTTATTGCTTCACAAAGGCTCACACTCTGTGATGGCAGTTTTATTATTCCCCATTGTTCTTCCACCCTCCTTCCTGCCCATTTGCTAGTGCATTCCTTAGGCACTCACCATTTTGGCAAAGTCAGCCCTCCTAAAGTACAGTACTTTTGTCTTTGTATGGCTTGACTCTATTGCTGTGTTTATTGTGAACCATACTGTTCGATGGTCGCTAGTCCCCAGATGGCTACCCACTTCTACATCTGTGATCCTCTCTCCATCTCCATTTGAGAGAAGCAAGTCTAATATTGCTCCCTCTTGAGTGGGCTCCAATACTAGTTGTCTAAGGCATGCCCCCTGTAGGGCATCTAGAATAACTCCACTCTTCGAAGTGGCAGCTGAAACTGCACTCCAGTTAACATCTGGCATATTCAGATCACCCATCAGCAATATCTCCCCTTTTTCTGCCATTCTAAGTATACTTTCTATCATTTCCTTGTCCATTTCCTCCCCCTGAGAAGGGGGTCTGTATACAACCCCTGTGCAGATTGTGGTGCCATTGCCTATCTCCAAATTTACCCACAGTGCTTCTTCTCCTCCCTGTTTACCCTTTTGTTCTGTTGCTTTTATTCCTTCCCTTATGTAAAGAGCTACTCCTCCTCCTCCTCTTTACCCTCCCTGTCCCTCCTGTAGATAGTGTATCCTGGTATGTTTATGTCCCAGTCATGGTTTTGTGTGTACCATGTTTCTGTGACTGCCACAATATCCAGATGTTACTCCTCCATCAAGGCCACTAATTCAGGAAGCTTGTTACCCAGACTATGGGCATTGGTACTCATTGCTCTCCAATTTTTGATGGCTTTACCTTCTGTTGTAGCATCCCCCACTGACCGTTCTACCTCGGTCTTTTTCTCATTTAGTACCCTGTTTTGTAGGGAGAGGCTGGGATTTTCCTGCTGCTTGTCAGTGCCTCCCACTTTGACTAGTTTAAAAGCTTGCCAATGAAGCATTTAAACCAATTGCTCAAAAGACTTGTTTCCTTCCTGGACAGATGCAGACCATCCTGCCAGTATAGGCTGGTGTCCCTCCAGGTGGAACCCCAGTCCCCAATGAAGCCAAACCCCTGTGCTCCGCACCATTTTTTCAACCATTCATTAAACTGCATGGTGCTAATTACCCTCGCCTCCCCCATGCCTTTGACAGGCAGCACCTCTGAGAAGGATACTGTGTGTGCTACTTGTCTTGGGCCCCTTCCCAACTCTGCAATGTCCTCCTGCACTGCTCTAATCTCATGATGAGCCAAGTCATTTGTCCCTAGGTGGACAATTACGCCAGCTCAGACTCCTTGCAGCTGTTCTCGTGATCCTGAGGATGTGCTTCCTGTCCCTCCAAGCCATGGCACCAGGCAGGCACCTTACTTCAGTTTTCCTAGCTCCCCCAGTTCTATACCCTATTACTGAGTCCCCACCAGGAGCTGCTTCTTTCCCTGTGGTGTCCTCTGCCTCCTTCCTGTGGGCCTCCTTGTGACAGTGTGTAGTCTTCTCTGTGGGTGCATCCATGGGGAGCTATGCTCCCCCAGAATGGTGTATGGATTGTGGAGTGGAACAACTGACTGGGTGTGCCTCTGTTCCTCCATCCTCACCCTCCCTGAGCCCACTGTGGTCCAACTGCTGTGCTTTCTTTGCAACCTCTGAGGTAGTGGTGGTGGTGGCCCTAGTGCTCCCTGGATGGAGGAGGTTCCCTTCCTACTGTCCAGTGTGGCCTGGGGGAAGGTTTCCTTACTACTGTCCAGTGCAGCCTAAAGAGGGGCAGCTTCCTCCCTCAGGGCAGAGAGTTGTCTGCAAATAGGGCAGCATCTCAGCCTCCAGAAAGACTCCCGGAAGACTGCTGCCCCACAGCCATTACATTGCACTACTCCCCACATGTTTATCTACTTTTTTTTGTTTGTTTGCTTTTGTGTGTGTGTGCGTGTGTGATTGGTTATATAGAAATATATATATTATACAATGTGTATGCTGATATTGTCAGTGCAGTGTGCTAGGGGGCATATGACTGTGATATGCACCTTGCACTCTTGAGGAAATGATGTCAGAACTCAGGTATAAAGGAACTATTTCCAGGGGTGGGTGGGGTGAGGGGTGGAAGGGTTGGGCCTAAACTGTGCCCTCACAAAACAATCTGTGATGAGTGCCTTCCTGTCAGCAAGATACCCTACACAACAATTTGACAGAGAAAATACCCTGCTAATCAAACAGAGAAAAATCCAGACATCCAAGTCAGACACAGGTAAACTTCTCCAGCCCCAAAACAGCCTGGTGGTTTGTTAGCCACAAAGGAAAATCAAATATGCAGTTATTTCAGCCCTTCTGAAGATGCTGACAAGATAAGCAGTTTTGAAAACCCCCTTCCTGAATTAATAACTAAAATAATTAAACACAAAGCAATACCTCTGTAAAAGTGAGGAAAACTTCTCTCAGATGTAAGCAAGAGAGAGAGAGATTAATTACAGATATTTAGTCCAATATAGTATATCCCACGCAGCTTCTCAGTTGTTTCAAAGCATACAACTTGGAAGAAGATGGACTTCTGTCTGAAACAGGGTCACACCAGTAGTTTATAGTAATTGAACAATGCTGAAATGGTCAAGCTAGACAACTGTACTAATACCCCCAGCTGGGACAATATCATCTCCTCCAACTATGAGTGAAGCTACTGATTGCGCTGTAAAAAGCATTGAAGGAGAAATACCTTTCCTCACATCAGCAATGCACTTCTGTGACTGCGTACTACCACACCCACAGACAATCTTACCACTGGCAGCAGTGCCATGGCAAGAAACAGCTTTGCTTGCACATCTCTTTGCGGGCATTTTGGAGGATCAACAAGAATATTCTAAACAAATTTAGATTTTGGAATGTTCACTCTGGGCCACTGGATGTGAAGTCAAAAAAAACAACTATGGCTTCAACAACAGATACAGACGCAAAGTCACAACAAGTTCAACAACACCTTAACTAACCAGTGTTGCTCAAGTTATAATCCAGTCTGGAAAAGAATACCTTTTGCCGGTTGGGCAGGTGGGAAGCATTGTGACTCCAGATTACTGTAACTGCACAAAACCAAGATACCACAATGGCAGTACAAAATCACATAGGTGCAGTGGATAGCAGGTTCACACTGTGGCGAAATAAAAGGTATATTATTTGATGTGACGCACTACACACACACTCGCACACATACACTTTGTCAAAGCAAATTGAAAACTTCAGTAATATACCCCATATTTTAAACAACCTGAAGTCATGCACTGCTGTACCAGGTCCACAACACAATCAGCAAAAAAATGTCAACAGTTGCTGAAAATATTACTGTGTGTACATTAACACAGTTATACAAGAAAAATATAACCAAAAAAATCCCTATTTCTCCAACTTCAGTCTACCTACACCACAGATACGCCTCTCCCTCAAAGCACACTTCCACTGTCAGTCAGTACACAGACTGAATGTTGTACATTAACATTCAAAATCCACACACAGACAATAAACACTCGATGATATGAGCAAAGGAGGGTTTTCTACAATTGATGCACTAAAGTTTGAGCAAAAAAAAATTACTCAAAAAGGCTTTTTTAACAGATTTTAGAGGGTTTGAATTGCAGAGAGGTCTCAGAACAAACTGTCTGCTACAGCTACCTACACACACTACCCTAAACTGAGGCTGTGCAGAACAATCTAGAGCCCTTGTGAGCTGCAATCTCATGAATCACCGCAGAATTTGCCTTTGGAGCTCACCAACAAGATGAAGTGATGCGAAGTACATTGATTTCAATGTACTTCGCCTTAAAATTAGTGGAGTA
This sequence comes from Neoceratodus forsteri, assembly GCA_016271365.2. Taxonomy (NCBI): domain Eukaryota; kingdom Metazoa; phylum Chordata; order Ceratodontiformes; family Ceratodontidae; genus Neoceratodus; species Neoceratodus forsteri. The sequence goes on from CM057452.1 coordinate 445,878,899, forward strand.
GTGGTTTGGGGAAGGCCCAAAAATGTGAAGTCATTGCTTCAATGTACTTTGTGTTCCTCATTATGACACGAAGTATTCCACTTCGCATTGCAGAGTACTTCACGGATTCTGCCTTACTCGCGAAGTGGGGCCACTTAGCCCACCACTATGCACATGGGGCACACTGTTGCCTGTGGAGTACATGTTGCCCTTTGTCTCTGCAATTAAAGTCCTATCCAGGCATGTGTAGAAGGGATGCCTGCCACACTACTAATACTACCAAGGGTGTGAAAAAGAGCAAGAAGGCCAGTTAGCCCATAAATGCTCTTAGACTTCAGTCTGAACAATATGCTAATTTGTAACCAGATAGTAAAAGTTTAACAAGCTGGTGTTTAAATTCTATTTTTGTTCTACTGATAATTATATTTAAAGATAATTTATTCCACGGGTTGATAATTGAGTGTAAAAAATAATTTTCTGCTAAGGTAATTGAACCTTTTACCAATTATTTGGAGTGGATGACCTCATGTATTGTGTAAGGAATCTAAATTCCAGACCCAGTTCCACCATCAGATATGGATCCTGAATGACAGCAAAAAGGAAAAGAAGATCCCCTCTTAACTTTTGGGTCTCAAGTGTCATGAGATTAAGAATATTTAATCTATATTCATATGGTTAATTTTCCAATCCAGTTATATGTTTTGTAAACTAACTGTACATTGTATATTTTCAAGGGTTTTGCAATCTGATTTTTCATATGTACACCACAATTCTGAGACATGCTCAAGGTGTGGCCTTACATATGTTCTAAACAGGGGCATTAATACTTTACTGTCCCTTGATTAAATGTTTCATTTCATTGACCATATTACTCTATTTGATCTCCTGACTGATTCTTGAATTTGTTTAGAGTTATTTAAGTCATTTGAAATAATGATCCCCAGATCTTTCTCATACGTGGTAGAGCTTAAGGTAGAATTTCCCAGTGTGTTATTAACCATTGGATTTGATGTTTCCAAATGCATAACTTTACACTTTGTTGTTTTGAGATTCATGCCCCATGTATTAACCCACATGACAATTTTGACCAAGTAATCTTGTATTATGGCCGACTGACTGGGTTTATCACAGGGGCCACTGAGCTTGATGTCATCTGCATATTTTATAGTATTGTTAAGGCATGTTTGGGTCATATCAGAAACAAAGATTTGAAATAGGCTTGCGCCTAACACTGATCCTTGGGGGACTCCAGTAGTCAGCCATCCAGATTCAAATAGCTGACTGTCTATTAATACTTTTTGTGATCTTTTAGACAACCACTTAGCTATCCAGTTTATGATATTTGGATTGATGTTTAGGGTATCAAGTTTGACTATCAAACCATTATGTGGCAAGATGTTAAAAGCTTTGCTGAAATCCAGAAAACTTATGTTGCAGGGGTTTTGTTGTCAAGATGGTAGCTGATTGTCACATAAAAACATTAGATTTGTCAGGCTTCCCCTTCCTTTTTTGAAGCCATGTTGTTTGGGATCTTAAACATCCATGATGGGGGAAATTATATCTTTGATCAAACTTTCTAGGATTTTACAAATTGTGGAGGTTAAGCTGATGGGCCTATAATTTTCTCAAGAAGATTTGGTGACTTTTTTGTGACTTGGTATTACATAATCCTTTTTCTAGTTTTCTGGTGCACAATTGGAAGAAAGGCAACCTTCAAAGAGTAACTTTAATGGATAAACTAATGAGTCCCCTAACAGAAATAAGTAGTGCCAGGCTAGATTGTCGGGGCCAGGACAATTTTTATTCTTTTGAAGTTTTAATTTAGACAATATAAGGTATTTTGATAACTTGATGTGAGAAGCTTCCCATTGGTCAGGGTTTATAGGTGGTGCTTGCATCAGACCGAATATCTCACAAAACTTATTATTAAATATGTTTGTAATATTCTTAGGAGATTAAATGGTTTCATTGTTACATAAGAGGGGTGATACCTGACATACTGTTTTTTTGAGAGAGTTGATATAGGAGTAGAAGAATTTACCATTAGATTTATTTGCATAATTTACAAGATGGTGTTCCCAGTTAGTTTTTGCCTTTTTTATAATGGATTTACATTTCTTTTGTACATTTTTAAATATGGAGTAATTTTCAGATGTTTTATATTTTAAGTATGCATTGTAAAGTCTGTTTTTCTTTTTAGTAAGTTTTTTTGATGGATTTATTCATCCATTTAGGAGAGTGTTTTAAATGCTTGTATTTCTCTATACAGGGGATATAACAGTCCCTTAGATTCACCAATGTGTTTTTAAGAAATTTCCAAAATTCTGAAATTGTTAAGTTGTTGAACATGCTAGCCCAATCAATGCTATTAATTTCAGCATGTATCTGATGTAGGTTAACTTTATTATATAGAAAAAAATTGGTTTTGCCAGTGTTGAAGATAAGGAGCTTGTCCAATGTGAACTCTATGGTGTTATGGTCACTTTTTCCCATTGTTGATGTTCTAGAAATGTTATTGATACTTAAGTCCACAGACACGGTGCTCACCAACCTAGTGGATAACATAGCAATTCATTTAAATGGGGGCAGATCAGTGGGTGTTGTGTTCGTAGACCTCTCCAAGGCCTTCGACACAGCGGATCATCCTATTTTATTTGGTAGAATGTTGGGAATGGGGATGGATGAGGAAACCCTCCCTTAGTTTTGTTCTTATTTAACTTCAAGGTCACAACAAGTGCAGGTGAGTAACTCCCTATCCAGACTAGCTTTGGTCAAGAGGGGAGTCCCACAAGGCTCTATTTTAGGGCCATTATTATTTGTTATTTATATAAATGAATAGGCTAATGTGGTAGAAAACTTGAAAGTCAGAATGTATGCAGATGACACAGTTCTGCTAGCACATGGAGATACCATTCAGGAAATGGAGACCTGTCTCCAAAAAGATTTTACCAAATTGGAGAGATGGCTATACCAGTCCAAGCTCGAACTTAGTAGAAAAATAAAATCAATGATTTTCCTCCAAAGTAAAAGGAAAAGGTATGTTCTCAATATAAAATCCAAATAAAAACCTCTAGTAATGAAACTTCAGAACAGGAGGAATCTTATAAATACTTAGGGGTAAGTTTGGATGAAAACTTAAAATTTGATTTCCATATAAATGAGTCGGTCAATAATACAAATAAAAAACTGGGTGCCTTCTCTTAAAAAAATAATTGTATGAAATGTTTTCATGCTGCACACATAAAACTACCCAAGTGATATGCATGCTGTAAGTATGATTTAAATGTTAAATTGGAACCAATTGCATGCATGTGGCATGTGTGCAGTAAGCAAGTGTGGAAACCATGATTTTTATGTTAAATTGGGAAAGACTGCATGCATGTGGCATACGTGCAAAAAAGCAAGTGGCCACTGATAACTGCACACATAATAGTTAAGTGACTTGCTCAGGATCACACCATACACTAGCTGGAGTTGATGAGATTCAAATCCAGGTCTTCATGCCTCCATGTTTCCTTGCTTGCAGTTCAGTGCCTTTATCCACTAAGCCATACTGTCTGCACACATATGGCTCACTTGTACTTCAATACATACTGTATCTGAATAAATCTGCATGCATGCAGCATGTTTGTAGCCAGTGTATGTTTTCAGTTTTCTTCTCTCCCTCATCTCATTTTCAGTTTTACTGTAGCACACATACCAATGGAAACGCATGTTTTTCCCACTTTCAAGACACAAACTTTCCCACAAAACCACTTAATTACTTCTGTCTGTCCTGTACTCCTACTATTTGTTTCTCCACAGTTTTGAATGCTGACACGCAAACAGACTTTAAAGTGCAAACACAAATGTAGCAATAGCTTGACATCCCCCACACACCCACCCACATGGCCAGTTCCACCCCCTATGCACACACACTGTAGCAGGTATGGCCATGCTGCTACAGACAACCAATCAAGTATAGATATAATTAAAAAGTCTCTTACCTGAGTACTAGGGAGCCAGAGGCAGGAGTTTTTAAGAGATGATGTCCATGGGTCAGAGTGCTGGGGTGTACCCCCGTTGAAATGAATGGAGTTATTTTCTATTACTATTTTATATGTTATGATGGTAAGTTGGAGAATAATGAAGGCCACTGTTTTACAGTACTAACAAGGCCCTTGTTAGTCAAGCAGTGCCCTTCATTACTCTCCAGCTCTCCATCAATAATGTATAAAATAGTAATTAAATTATAACCCCATTCATTTCAATGGTCACACCCATGCAGCCTCCTTTGTCCTTTGTCATAATGTGCCTGAGCATGGGGATGTGGAGGTCAGCTTCATGGGGGGGCATAAGCCTGACTATAAAAAGGGCTCCAATTGTATGTGCATACCATACTGCTCAACTGTCCATGAATGCAAGGGACAGCTCTAGAATGTCTGTAACATCTCTAAAAGGTACAACTTATTTGTTTTGACTGAAAAGTGATATGCAAATCAGGAAACATTCAAATGTGTAAGATTCATCTGTACATACCCCAGAGCAGTGCATCAGATTTGGGCTTAAACCCACCCAGTTACTAACAGATTTTTTTCCTGGCTGAAGTTCAGCCCCCCCAAAAAAAAGTTGTCCCGAGTTTTCTCCCTGACTCCATTCCATTCAATACCCATCCCTATGGGTCACGAAGCCACCCAAAGGTAAAGAAATGTGAAAAACACATCCATATTTCAGCCCTTCCTCCTTCCCCAATCCTCCTTTAAAAAAATTATTTGCTTTTACTTACCCAGCCATATGGCCAGAACCTGCAGCCTGGCACAGTGTGTCACCAGCCCAATTTTTAGTCTGCTGCCCCTCTCTCCTTCACCAGAAGCTGGAAGCTAGAACTGACCATCCAGGTCCCCAGCGTGGTCCACAACCAAGTCACCTCACCATATGAATCCACCTAACCTGGGTTTTTTCCTTCTTGCTTGGTTGTTGCTGTGGCTGCTGCCACACTACACTGATCAAAGCCTATGAAGGCTACCCACACCACTGCTGCTAAGCCTAGCTTGCTGCTGTGGGGGTCTGTGCTGTTTTTTTTTTGTAAGACAAGTCTAGTAGAGTGAGTAGGTAGCCTAGTCTTGAGTTAACGTCTAGCTCACCCTCTGCCCCTTCAGCCACCAGGGGAGATGGAGACTCACTAGTAGTAGAACAAAATAAATGCTGCCACAAAACTGCTATTGAGAGTTCAGTGCTCACTGACTCCTCCAAGCTGTAGTGTTCAGTCTGTCTATTCTGCAGTTGAAAAGACAATGTCGCACTTGAAAGGCTCATGCACACTTTCTTGGCTGGAGCTCATCCACATCACATGTGATTGTGCCAATGCTAATAGGTGGAGAGAGTGGACAACACAGTACAGACACCATCACATCTGTAGAGTACCTGCAGCGTGAGCACACACAGGCTAGGTGGGCACTTATTGTGGAAAAGATTAAATCCAAATTTAAAGCCATTACTACCACACTGTAAGAACAACCTAGGCACAAATATGGGGGGAGGGGCAACTGCACCCCTCTGCCCTACCTAAATGTTAACACTACTTAATGGTAGAAATTCATTCTCAGATGCTAATACTATGGTTTACACTGTGTCCTGAGGTACCATATCTTCATGTTTCATGATGTGTCCTGATCATCATGTGGGTTAATGTCCCTCATTGTCCCTCATTTTGAGTGTCCATGTCCCTCATTTCAGAGACAAAATAAGAGGTATGGTGCATGCTTCCAAGACCCTACTCAGCATAAAGAGTGTTAAGCATGGCCATAGTGTATATGCTCAATACAGAATAACAAAGGGAAAGTAAGTGAGATAAAACAGTCATGGAGAAACACATTTGTAGCACTAAATATGCATAAGGGATTTGCATGGTCCAAAACAAAAAGGATAGGCTTCACAACACATAGGCCCCTCTTTGTATATCTGGAATGAGGGATGTTAACTGGCTATATCCTAGGCATTTAATGCAATAAGCAAACAACACTTTACAGATTAATGGCAATTTAATGACAAAAATTAAAAGCTATTAAACAACTTGCAAAGGGATCAGAATTAATAAGTTTACCTAATTTTTTTGGGAATTCAAATAAAATGTATTTTAATGACTAATTGCTAGCAGTAGTATAAGAAATAGAAACTGATGTGTTTTTTAGATGGGATTTGCACCAGCGTAGCTGCTGCACACATAGCAAGCATGTGGCCCTGATGTAATGTTTAAATGATATTCACACTAGCTTAACTGCTGCTCATTTATTTTTTTATTTGTTCAAGGATTACAAATACCTGCACTCCTGTCAAGTGTGCAACACGCAAACCTGATGTAATTTTTAGAGGATGCTCACACCAGCTTACCTACTATGCACATGTAAAGCTTGCAGCATGCGAACCTGATTTGCCTTTTAGACCTGGTTTGCATATGTTCACTTAGTGTACGCGAACCGCATGCAAACATTTTTTTTTTATTTAGTTATTTAACCAGGTATAGCACACTAAGCTGAATGTTTTTTTACAGGAGCGACCTGGGAGCACAAGGAGGTTAAGTGACTTGCTCAAGGTCACACAGTATTCAAGTGGAAGCTGTGGGATTCAAACCCAGGTCTGGTCTGCTGGATGTCACCAGATTAGCAGCTCAGAGCCTTAGACCACTGCACTATACTGCCTCAATTGCTAGTAAAACAAGCCTAAAAAAGATTCATGTACTGTACAACAACTTGGCTAGATTCATATTGAAATGTGAATATCACACCCACCACTGTGATATGTTAAATGCTTTAAAATGGCTGTCACTGGAACAAACAAATTCTGGTCAGAGCCAATATGGCTGTGGAGTGCTTTTGGGGTGCTTTTACCCATTATTTCTAATGAATTTTCATAATGCAGATCTGCTGAGAGACAGTTTCAAAGTGGTCTTCCTTTTATACATTTTTACAATGTGTTTCACTAGAATATACCTGCTGATTGCTATATATTTAACCTAGATAGTTCGCAAAAGACATGGCATCTTATTTTCAGTAGGGCTCTACATCTACATAATATTATGGTACATTGCATAAAATCATAACACACTGAAAACAATATTTTACACTGGACCAGGCTACCCTGAATAAAATTATAAAAATGGTAAAATCATGACCCCACTGAAAACAAGATATTGTATCTAATCTGGGACATCCTGAGTAAATACAGTGCAAAATTTCTGAAATGAAGATCCCTATGACAATGAGATATAGGATCTCCCCAACGCTATCCAGGATACAAAATATAGGATAACAAACATTTAAAGAGTTAGTGGACCCAAACAGGCAGACAGGAAAATAATACAAATTTTAAGTAGTATTCAGCTGTAACTTTTTATTTCTGAAGTATTTTTCTTTTTCTTTTTGCTCATCAGAAAGTATTCTATGTGATAATATTGTGCTGGATGTGTGGAACAGCTCTTAACCTGGCAGCTGACATAGCTTTCTGTACTGCCCCACACTACATCATCAGCATTGTGATCTCACTGACTGTGACATCACAGGTGAACGATCTGGCAGTCATTCACTTGCTGTTCCTAAGTAGCAGTGATGTCACAGTCATTAAGGTCACAATGCTGATGATATAGTGTGGGGCAGTAGAGTAAGCTATGTCACCTGCCAGGCTAAGAATTGTTCCACACATCACACCTACTCACATCAGGTAAACAATCTTCTAATTAAACAAAGGGAAAAGAAAACGTTCCTCAGATATAAAAGGTAATGGTTGGCTGCTTTTAAAAATCTAATATTAGTTCTAGGCAGTACACTAGCTCTTTAAAGGAAATGTACTGTAAACTGAACTTTACTGTGTTCACTGACATAAACAAACAGTTTCTTTATTGTTTTATAATGTATGGTAGAACGTTGTTATATGAAGAAATCTACCTTTTTATAACAACATTTTACCATAGATGCAGCATCACGATGTTGTTAACCCATCGACGGTACGTCACATCAATGGGTTAACAACCGGGAACAGTTTGGGCATGCGCGCAACTGGGGTGAGAGCAGAGCGGCAGTGACATTAAAAAAACTGCAGTAAGGAACTGCTTTCTTGTTTAAAAAATATAAATGGTACCATACACTATAAAATATAATGTATGGTACATCGATGGTTAACCGTTTTTTAACCCATCTCGAGGTTGACATGGCAACGTAAACCTCTCGATGGTTAACAAACCGGTTTACCATCAATAACCATACATTATCCTCTATATAATATATTAGATTGCAGTATTTATTTTGAATGTTGTGGCCATGAGGATGATGTGTGTGTGTGTGTGTGTGTGTGTGTGTTTGTGTTTGCTGTAGCTCAATATATTTTTTCCCAAAAAGCATAATAAAAAATGCCTGCTGATTGCTATATACTTTAATTAGCCTAGATAATACACAGAAGACTTGGCATATGTCTGAGACAGTGCTTATCAGATAATGTCTAAAAAGGTTAAAAAAACAATGTAAATCTTTGTTCCCCGGAAAGGATGACATTTATGAGGTATGAATCTTTCTTAAAAGATAATACTTGCCCAGCTGAAGCTAATAGCAAGAAAATGTTTAAATGTTAAGTATTTAAATGTGCAAGTTGTAGCATTTTGAAGGGAGTAAACGAATCTCCAGTTTAATAGGCAACCAATATTTAACAATCTGTTTCAGTTTACTAATGACCATCTGATAAGCAGCTTTAGTGCTGTCTCCAACATTCTAAACAGAAAGAAGGGAGTATCTTATTTAATTTGGCATAGTAATTTATAGTTGTGGAAGGATATATTGAAATGTCCAAAAATGTGTTCCAAGTTCCTTCATTTTTCCAGCAACAGACAGCAAGATGGCTGTAGGCTCTGCCCACAGCCATAAAAAGGGAAATGAAATGGATAAATCAGATTCATGGGGTGGTACATCAGAATAAACCAGAGTGTTTATATGCCAAGTTGTAAGTAGTTGAACACAGACATAATCATAACCTCAGGGACACAATAAATAACAAATACTGTATGTGAAACCAAAAGTGTGCAATAGATTTGGAGATATGACATTTGTGGCTAAAGTAACTCAACTATGGGACCCAAAAGGTATTGAGCTGAAACAGACACAACACACCAAACAGTTTATGCAGTCTATCAGATATGATTTAAATATGAAATGCATGTGTAATGATTGAGGTGCTGTAGATAGCCTTGTATGTTTAAAATGTTTTATTCCTGGGTGTATGTAATGCTGTCCTTGGGGGTATGTGTGGTATGTAACTTACTTAATAACTGTAAATCTTTTAAAAATATAATCTAAAACAGGTCTGTCTTGAAAATGGGTCTATAACCTAATAATGAGTTGTCAAATCTACCTGAATAAAAAGGAAGGAATAATGCATGATAGGGTGTGTGTGTCGTGCTGGGATAACGCCATGCCTGGGGTGGTTGGGCACGAGGCTGCAGGCCAAGTGCGTCCAGTGCCCTAATAGAAACATAGAAACATAGAATTTGACGGCAGATAAGGACCGATTGGCCCACCCAGTCTGCCCATTTCCCTACCTAATGGATAAGCTGCAGATCCTAGTTAACCAGCAACCTACTTCTTTCTACCACCACCCCCTAGAATTGCCTTATGGCTGTCCCATGCATGCTTGAATTCAACCACTGTTTTTGACTCCACAACCTCCTCTGGAAGGCCGTTCCAAGCATCCACAATAGTGGTGTTATCCCAGCACAACACACACCCTGGAGTGCATTATCCTATTATACAATGGCTCATTTTTTCAGAGTAAAAAATATCTATACCTTTATTAAAACTATATTTTTCTGTCATTTTCTGATAGTGTGGGAATATTTAGTGAAAAAATAATGCTGATTATGTTTTTCCAATAGGTGGAGCTGCTGTGTTGTCACTGTCAGTCTGTGGCTCTGCCTTTGAGGCCCACCTTCCTTAGTGTGAACTTGTTGTCTGCCTCTCCTGTATTTTTTTATTGCGTACGTGGATATAACAACACATTATTAAATTAGCAGTTCTAAATTTACTAGCATTAAGCCATCTGTGTGATTGGGTGAGCTGTCTCTGCTCCAATCAACATGCCCTAAAAGACTGAGTGCAGTGTTCAAAAGCAGGGACAGTATGCTTCAGCGGAATTACTAATTGTCTTCAGTTTTGTTCTCCCAGTACAAAAGGTATGCTAACTGTACTGGGAGAATGTAGTCAGATCCAAAGGGAATTTTAACAAGCCACGGGGCTACAAAGGGGGTGTTGTGCCAGCCTACTTCTGGTTTTACAGACAGCATTCGTTTCTTTTTTCCTGGTTTTAGAGACAAGGAAGAAGTATTTGGGAGTGATGGTACATGACAGGAAAACACAGGCGAGTTACACATTTTAAATGTTTATATTTGAAGGCTGCATGTCTAGCTGTCCACACTGCTCATTTCAGTAATTTTTTATTCAGTTTTTAAGTCACGATGTCAGCTGCGTGCCTCACCCCGCTCATTGACCAGAGCAGTGGAGCAGGCAGCGCTGAACATGAGGGTATGGAGGGCTGTGGAGTGATTTTTTTTTTAACGTTTTATAAGGTCTTCAGTCTGATGGGAGTAGATCTGTGGTGTTATGCCAGGATAACACCACAGGTCCGGTCTCACACTGACCAATGAGAGCATGAGATTTTTTCTTGCCATTGTACAGTAACGTTTTACTACTACTACTACTTAAGTGGTCGCTACAGAGAACAAGATCTAAAATGTTCTCACCCCAGTGGGAGAAAGGATACATTGTTTTAAATTAAGTTGCTCGCAAGTCGCCCAGCAATTGTTTGCCTTTAGTAGTATTAGATGTAAAATTAAACCAATTATTTTTTTAAATTAAAGTCTTCCATGATAATTGTGTCATTGAGTTCACAAGCTTGTTCAAGTTCTTGTAATAATGCTTTGAAAATATCAGCAGAAATATTTGGTGCTCTGTAACATGTTTCAACGATTACTGGCTCACAGTTCTCAAAAAGGAGCTTAATCCATAATGATTCTGTCTCAATGTGATGTTTTTTTTATTTTGTCAGAAATATGAATTGTTTTGATCTCACTCTTTACCAGAAGGACTACACCGCCATCCTTTCTTACTTGTCTGTTCTATTTATATAAGCAGAAACCAGGGATTATAGTTTCCCAGCAAGCTTTTTCATCACCCCATGTCTCTGTAATGGATATAATAGAAGTGTTGTTCTGACAAACCCTAAGTTTAAGTTAACCAATTTTATTATTTAGATATCTTGCGTTAAAGTACATGAAGTCCACATGGTTACAGGGATTAATGATAAGATGCCTATTTGGAGTAATTACAGATGCAGGTTCACCATGTCTCTCCCCCAGTTTAGCTAGTTTAACTGGCTATTTATTACAGTGGTAATGCATTTACCAACTATACCGCAACCCCTACTACTTAAATGGAGGCCATTCCAACAATATAGTTCTTTCCTATCAGTAAATGTCTCCCAATGGGTTATGCAACTAATATCTTGTTTCAGACACCAATTTCAAAGCCAGTTGTTAATATTTTTTATCTTCTGTGTAATGTAAGTAGTTTCCCTGGGGATGGGTAAATTTTCAGAAAGTACAACCTTACAACCTTTATCAATCAGTTTATTTGAGATGACGACATAATCTGTTTTGATATCCATAAGAAATTGATGAGTGATATTATTTGTGCCCACATGCACAACTACAAGTGGATTTTCCCCACAATCAACAAGGATATTATCAAACATGATGGTTATGTCTGTTATTTTAACCCCACGAAAGCTTGAGCAGGTACGGTTAACTTTGTCCTCATTGCATGTTGCCCTTTCCAGATGTTTTATGATAGAATTGCCGATTACATATACTTGTCTAGGTGTATGTAAAGTATCAGTAGCGGGAATTAGGGCTACTGCCATACCTTCAATAATGGTTTCAATGGTATGGTTTGTTTCTTTTATGATGTCTATCAGTTGTGGTTCATGATCAGTAAATTCAGTGGTTGAGGTAATACTCTGAGTTAAACTAGTTACAGCGATAGAGCTACAGGGTGCAGGGTCAGTAGGAATACTAGAAGTAAGATGGTCAGGGACCCTGGATTCAACAGAATCATGGTCAGAAATTAGAGGATTGAATCCATTTTGAATTTTAAGGCTGAAATCTTCAGCCTTGCACCCTTTATTAGCTACTTTGCTGTTTTGTACCATGTACGTCGGGTCCGTTATAATTTCCACTTCCCCTGATATGCTTTTTATTAACAAGGTCGGGAAAAGGGACATTATTTAATGACATATTAGGGCATGGGGTAGAATTCAATGAGCCTGCAGTGCCTTCGTTAATAGAACTGAGATCTGCATGAAAGGTCAGTAATGTAGGGGTAGGTGTTTTACTTGTACTGGGGGTGTTATCCCAAATTTTCATATGCTCAGCCATGTCCTTTTGGCTAGCTTCTAGGACTGCCAGTCTTATAGTAAAAGATGATATTTCCTCTAGCATTTTATTATTTTCTTGACATTGTTTTGCAAACAAAGGGCAATAAAGAGTTAAAAGTTGGTGACACAGCATACATGTCACAGGCATTACATTTAAACCCGACCCCACCTTCTATGGTGGTGATAGTTGCAGACATTTTAATGGTGTTTTAGACTGAAGCAAAGAAGTTCAAACACTGCAAGTCCTTGGTAGAAATGTCAGAATATATATGGTTGTGCTTACAAAAAAGGTTCAGGGGATACTTGTGATACTGTCTGACAGTACAGACACAAAACCCTACACTGATCAGTGCCTAAGCTATAAAGGACAATCTGTACCGTACAGCTTACCTTACAAGACTCAAAGATTATATTATATCTGAACTTCTACCCTGTCAGACACCGCAGCGACGAGCACCCTGCTTGCTCACCCTGCTTGCAGCAGGTCACCTTTTAAGGGTAAAGCTGACCCGGAAGTTGAAACAGGGTCAGCCGGCTCCAAAAATGTGGAGACAAATAAAAACTTTTAAAATAAAAATTGAAACCTAATCAGATCTTAAAAGTGCTCTTCATTTGGAACCTATTTAAGCCTTTTGACAGAGCTTATATGCTGTATCCCAATCCCTGAATAGTTCATGAACCAAATTCTCTTCCTGTCTTTAAACAGGGCTCAAAAAATATCTGAGCAGGCAGTTGCACTGACTGCCAGCAGCACACAAAGGCAGTATAAACTGTCACAAGTAGCATACACATGCCCTACTCACAGCAGGCAACCTTTTAAGAGTGAAGCTGACCCAGAAGTTGAAACAGGTCAGCTGGCTCTGAAAATGTGAGGACAAATTGAAACTTTTAAAATAAAATTTAAACCTAATTATGTCTCAAAGTGCTCATCATTCGGAGCCTATTTAAGCCTTTTGACAGAGCTTATATGCTGTATCCCGTTCCCTGGATAGTTTGTGAACCAAACTCTCTTCCTGTCATTAAAAAGTGCTAAACAACTGAGCAGTCAGCTACAGACTGCCAGCAGCACACAAAGGCAGTATAAGTTGTCGCAAGTAGTATACACCACTGTGTAAGTGCTGCACAATGTATGTAGCAGAGGGCAAGGGTGGCACTGCAATGTTACATGTATGTCCATGTGTGTGAGGGTATGCACTTTGGCCATCAGTATGTGATGTCCCTTTGGCTGTGGCACATGGCACTGTATGTATGCAGTGGAGCACAGGCTGACCATGTGGAGCTCAGTTGGGTGGAACTGTAGTGCAGGAATACAGGTGTATAAGGATGCATTGATAGCTGGGAACAGTGTTGTGAGGGCCCGGTTCATCACTTGAATCTGTGGAGATGGAGTACGGGCTAAGGGGTAGCCAGCAAGTATGTGAGTATCAGCATGGGAAGCCACAGTGTAAGGAATGTGGGCATCCAGGTGGTTGCTGCATTTGTTGGATGTGGTAGGGGTGTCACAGAGGCATGGAGGTGTTGTCAACCAGGACATGTTGCATGTGGACATGCAGGGGACACATCCTTGTCAGCTGCCTTGCAGTAGGGGTGTGTGCTCTGTGAATCTGCTGTTCAATTATCAGGATGGCCGTGGGTTCGGGGGATGGTTGCTAAACTGGGCAGGTGAGGCTGTTGTGTCACCTTCATGTGATGCAGAGGTTGTGATATCATGTGGCACTGAGTAACGTCGTACTCTGAAGACAAGAAGGTTGGCCTAAGAACATACATGGCAATCAGAGAATGCAGTACATGCCTTCAGTTGCATGTCCCATGGCAGTGAGTCACTGGACTGTGGTCAGGGTGTTCTGGCATGCATGTGGCACTGCGGTGCCATCCACCACAGTACCACTAAGGCAGCAATGTATGGGCTGCACATATGATGACTCTAGGATGCAGAGTCAGTAACACTTTACCGTTGCCAACAGATATGGGGGGCATGTTACATGCATGTCATGAGCTGAAAAAGTGTGAGTCAGAGGTGTCGATACATATGTTGGGAGTATGGATGCAAGGGGAGTTGTGGCTGAAAAACAGAGGTCACACATTGTGGCAGCAGTCACGTTTGGTAGTGTCTGATGGGGGTGAGATGCTGCAGGGTGGAGACAGAGAAATGGCAGATCAACCTGCTACAGCCAACACATAGGAAAATAGTGACATGAAGAGATGAGGTAGCAAGTAATATTGCATTCTCTCCCAAAAGATATCACAGTGGAGCAGGGGGATACAGTGACAGCTGGCACACGTGGGATGGTCACCTTGCTGGAAAGTGCACATGATGTCCCAAGATAGACAGACAGCAGCAGCACATCCAGTAGCAGTGGCCTGCAGGTGGAGCATGCAGCGTTGGAGTAGGAGACAGTACTGTTGGAACAGCATGACATTGTAGAGGGTTCCAGCCATATGTCAACAGCAGCAGAGATGGCTAATGGTGATGCAGAGGGTGTAGACATGGACCTCAGTCACAGCATAGCAGACAGTATTGCACAGGACCTAATCCCCCAACCTGTTGCAGAGTTGGAGGCCACATTGCAGGAGGCTGCCCATAATCACCCCCAGCAGGTAATGCCACAGATAAATTTTGATAGGTACTGTCAAACAGTGGTGGACAGGCATGAGGAGCAGATCCATGAACTGTTAGCACTGAGGTTTTGCTTGGAATGTCACCATAGGTGCATGGATGACCTCCAGTCAGGGCTAACCAGTGCCATACAGAGTGACACACATGATAACACAGCAGTGCTGACCAACATTGTAGGGGTCCTGCTTGACCTACATATCTGTGCACAAGGGCAAGTGGAGGCAATGGAGCACCTCACTGCTGCCATGGAGAAGACAGCTGCAATGCAGCAGTGGCAGACTGATGCCCTCACAGGCAGGACATAGCAGTGGCACCTTGGATGAGGCCATACTGGAATGGTAATTCACCCTCGGATGCCACATCCAGTGACCCTGCTGAGCACCTACATGGCTCTGTGCCTACCCTGCAGAAGTCACGTGCCTCAACTCTGCAGTCTGCCTCAACCCTCTTGCTGATACACCCTCTGGTGACTTCCATGCATGGTGGCAGGGGACTCATACAGCATGGCACAGAAGATCACTGGTTCACTGCCTGGGCTGCCAATGTGTCCCTGCAGCCATCTTCTCAGTGTGCCACCAGTGATCCGTGGCTAGGTGGTGCATGTGACCACTGGGGCTCACCAGCGTGGATGCCATTGTGGAGCATACCATAGTAGCACAGGATGTGGCCCTTGGTCCACAGGTTTTTTTAAATGGCCACCTGTGTCCCTGCGGAAGCACCAAGTTATCGCATCGGCAAGAATGCCGACCTCTCCCACAGTGATGGCATAATACCGATGCAGGTATTGTGCCGCCTCTTGCATGGGTGTTTTCTGTCCCCCTGGACTCTAGGATTCCAATTCCAGGTCAGATTTGGTCTGGGGAGGGGGCGGAACACTGGGGGAAGGTGAAACACAGAAAAAGGACCATTACCACGAATGTCACCGTAATGGTCTTTTTCTGTGTTTTGCCATCGGGGTGTCGAGAACAAGGGGTGATACGTGTCCCTGTCACCACTGACACTGTGCTTGGGCCCCCCATGTACAGTAAGCTGTACTGTTACCGCCACAACATATGTATCAGTAGATCCTGTGCAGAGACTGGCTTGCTGCACATCAGAAGGCCATGCTGCTGACATCAGGCAGCAGACAGGGCAGGCAGCAGAGGCAGTGGGCAGTGAGGCCACCAGGGAGGCACAAGCAGAGACACCCACAGGAGCCCCCCCCAAGATCAGGCATAATATAGCAGCGTACACTTGTGGTACATTTCCTCACAAATGCCTCATGAACACCATGATACAAACTTGCCGAACGTTGATGCCCAGGTGTGTAATGCGCCTAGCCCTCCAGCACCCAGCCATACCTGGTGGCACCTGCTGGCCCTATGTGTACCCACTGACATAAATGCCACTGGTGGACACAGTACCTTTGTCAGGCCTTGGCTGCATGCCCCACATAGGCTACCTCTCCCTTGACCCTGTTCCATGCTATGTCACCACCATTCCTATTCTCCCAAGCCCTCCCCGGTCATACCCCAGCCATGCAGCCTCTGTCCATCAACATGCCATGCTGCTGAGTCCTCCACAGTGTGCCAAGAGCTCCTGTGGCCAACATGAGCTATATAGGGCAACACACATGCTGGGCACAGAAAGCATAGGACTCCTCCCTTCAATGTCCCATCTGCCCTCTTGACCTATACAAACTAGCTATTGGTCACCTGCACTGACCTCTCATGCACTGTAGTAAGCACATATGGCTAACAAACCCAGGTTGTAGCCACTGGACGGACACCATACTTCATAACCCCAATGCAAGCCTTCCCTTTGGGCCATCCCATTGCCGGCGTAAGCCTCGGGGCACAACACAGGTGCCACCCTGGCTGCTGCAATGTCAGGAGCACACATGTCACCAGGAACCCCTATGGTCCATATAGTTTCATAGCCCACTCTCGTAGGGCCTCCACACATATGTCACAGGGGGATGCATGTGGCTCTGGACATTATGTGGACATGGCCATTGGGACTCCGTTTTGTCAATCATGCACCGAGACATCCCACACTACCTACCAATGCTGCAGGTGCAAGGTCTCCCCAGAAACTTTCCCCAGTACAGTCAGGTCACTTTGTGGCATGACTGACAACCTACCCTTGCCTTCACCACTGACTGTATGTGCTGCTTGCCCATCCCCCTTCCCTACTGGGTGATGTGTCCACCAGGTGCCACTCACCGGCAATGGTCACTGGTTATGAAACAGTGCTGCTATCTCCAATGGCAGCACCAGGAAAAACAGACATGGTCATAGCCATCACATGGTCACAATGTCATTGACATCCATGACCCTGATAGTGCACTGCCTTGTGGATGATATGTACTGCTGCTGGTGCCACCCTTGGGATGATGATGTCCCTCAGGTGAAGTCATTGTGTATGGAGTCCACTCTTACACGCTGTCCTGGTTCCTGAATGTGTGGACACTTGCCCGCTGTCTGCCTCCAGGATCTCTTCTGGTCCATCCTCCTCCACCTCTATGGCACCCACATCTGACAGTGGCACATGCTGGCTTAAGCGCAATGTTGTATAGGATGCAGCATACCATGAAGATCCTTCAGGCCATTGGTGGGTTGTACTGCAGTGCCCCTCTGGACTGATCAAGGTATCTGAAGCTGCATTCCTTCAGAAGGCCAAAGGTCCTCTCTACAACTAACCTTGTGGATGCCAATGCCTTGTTGTATTGCTCCTCTGCCTCACTGTGTGGATGTCAAACAGGGCCATGAGCCACAGCAATTGAAGATATCCACTGTCTCCTGAAGGGAGGAATGTTACTAATTCCATACCTTGTGTGATGTCCTTCAACCCCACCTCTGCTGCTTCAGGACCAACATGACACTCATACAGCCCTCAGATACCACTGCTGTCAGCACAACACCCTCCCCTGAGCCACCCTTCCACTCTTCCAGCTGTATGCTTCCCATGACAACTGGTTCTCAGACCTCATGCGCACGCGCACACACACACTTGCACCACGATGCACTTCTATCACATTATTCCATCCACACTATCAGACTATATCACCTACCCATCAGGTGGACCTAATGACCACCCCTATGCATTCCTGAACATTTACCACATGCTTGGCCTCAAAAGTGTACACGCTGGAGGACCCCTATTGCACATGTGTGTCCCATGCCACCTACCTATTAACCATCCTCCTTTGATGTATCCTCTTCAATGGCCTCATGCTGGCCATTGTGGTGGAAGATGCGGCATCTTGGCAGGATCCAGGGTTCAGCAACACATCCAATATGTGGCATTAACTTTGCACATCACCTGCATGTTCAACCTGTGAAAGCCCTTGTGGTTCACATACACTGGATCCTCTGTTGGAAGTGCTGTGATGGACCTTTGTGTGCAGCAGACTTCCACCTACTGCCTGTACTCTTGACTACTGCCCCCGTCCTACTCCCTCATATTCCCCACCTTGAAATCAACACTAAACACTACCTATAACTCTATCTGTCATTTCATCCTTCAAGCTCCCCAACGGACCCACCACTGCACTCTCTACCAGTCACTGGGTTGGCTACCTGTACAAGGTCACTTTGACTATGCGATGGGTTGTCTAGTGGACAATGCACTAAGACACCGACACCTATCCCCTTACTCTCTCCTCTTGACAGACAGAGTGGCTCTTAGGACACTTAGGGCATCCTCAGTCCCCCCATTGGAGACACCCCACATCTGCACAGCTATGGGAAGCAGAGCTTTCTCCATCTCTGCCCCTCTCTATGGAACAAGCTCCCACAGTCCATCTGCGCATCCCCCTCACACCTTGCCTTCAAACAGGCCTTGAAAACCTGGCTCCCAGTAGCTGCTGACTGTCACTGCACCCAGTAAGTAACTCTAAGGCACCCTAATGCCCATATCTCCTTTCCTCCCTTGCCTTTCTGTTCATCCCTTCCCTCGTCACTGTATTTCTATATAACCCTCCTTCCCTCGCTACCGCAAATCCATGAACTGACATGAGACTCTAATTTTATGAACCCATTCAACTCTACTGATGACTGTACTAAACTGGTCTTCACGTCTTATTTATAATTTATAATGCTACGTATGCTCTCCTGCAACATGAAATGTGGCTCCAGTACCTCATGTTATTTCTATTGCTATGCATGGCCCACTTTCACACTATGTGTGCCTGGCCATTGCCTGTACTATTATGTTATCTGTATTTCTTTTTTTTTCCCCACACCACCTCGTGCCTGAGGTGTGAATTTACAGTGTAGATTGAAGTTTCCCTGTATGTGTTGCTGCGTCTTTCTCTGCTGCTTGCCACCCTGTAGCCCGGGTTGTGACTGAAAACGGTCCTCTGGATAGTGCACTTACCCGGTAAACAAAGACATAAATAAATAAATAAATTGATGGCACCTAGAATGTGGGGGAACTGAGCCAGGTTGTAGAAACCCTGTTTCACAGCCTGTTACTGCAGTGCATCCCATGGGAAGCAGATATACCTGTGTGACCTGCGTAGAAGCGCATCCAGAAACTGCCTCAGGCATTTAGATACAGCAGACTGTGAGATGCCTCTGTATCACCAGTGGGGATTTGGAAGCTTCCAGTGGCAGTGAAGCGGATCATTGCACTCACCTTCACATACACGTATAGCATGCCCCCTCTGGGTTGCACTCTGTATGTCCTCCCTCAGCTCCTGGCACAACTCTGAAATGGCAGCCTTGTTCAGGTGATACTGTGCTATGCACTGCTCCTCTGTGAGGTTCTGGTATGATGTCCTTCTGCAAAACACATGTGGTGCATCTCTCCTGGTGACTCTCCACTGTACTTGTGGCATGCCATTCCCCTGTATCCTCCTAGCCTTATGCCTAGCATGCCTCTGCCACCATTCCACTGCCATCATAATACCCAGTAGGGCTAGTGGTCCAGACATCTTCGCTGTCACTTCTAGGCTGCTTGTACTATGACACTGCTACCTCCCAAGTGACTCTGCTGTGTATATCACCTAAGGCCTATTTATATGCTCTACTGTGAGTTAGACCAGCTCCACCTTGATCTAACAGGTGCATGCTAAGATCGGTGTAGTGAACTGGAATCCAGCTTCTAGAATCCCCAAAAAGGGGGAAACTGTGGCTTTTTGTTTTATGCAAGTCACTTTGCGACATGGCGCACCAGAATTTTTGACACAACCTTGATGCAGGCCCGCAAAACATTGACGCAGGCTGCATTACAAAATTGCATCTGGCACAATTTTTGATGCAAGTCACCATTTGCGTCAATATTATTGGACACAAACCCCTTATAAATCGAGCCTCACATTCCTTGCCTTGTATGCTCTACCCCATACTAACAGATATATTCCATCTGAGAGTTATACCTATTTCAACTAAGAAAACAGCAGGTAAACAGTTTTATACTGAGACTCTTAGCAGGTGTAAGTTCCAAAAAGTCCTCACTCATCAGTATCAGCCTCAGCCTCGGGCTCCATTTGTGGGCATTGAGTTCTGAAGTCTCTGCGAATGGCCTCTGCTTTTTTGCACACTTCTGATGGATCAGAGAAAATGAAAGTTTTGCCTGTGTATTGTATGTGGAGTTTGGCCAGATATTGTAGGTTGTGAACAATGCCTAATGCCCAGTGCCCTCACAAACTGCATCAAATGCCTTCCTTCTCTTCCTGGTCCCAAAACTGAGATTAGGAAAGCAGTACATTTGCACCCCTTCCTCAGTGGTTAATGGACCTTTATTCTTGGCTGCTGTGCCAGCAAGATATTGTCTCTTACATGTGAGCCACTAGCAACCACCAGCAATGTACACGATTGCTCAGGGTCAGCCGGTTGTCGTCTGGGAGTACAGCGGTACAGCTTTAAGATTAAACATTTTAAGTCCACGTTTAGTAAACTACTCAACAAGATGGTGATATAGGAGACCACATCTTGCTCTTCTGACTCTTCTGAAGACCTAAGAGCAGCGTATTCATCACATGCATGCGTCATTTTTAAATGTTCCAGTCTGAAGCGCAAAAGTTTATTTTCTTTGAGAACACCAGCACCACAAGTAGTGTTTTATTGGACGTGTCTGTGGCTTGTTTATTTTTTAAACTCTATGAGCAGTATTCTCAAAGGGCTTGCACTCGGCACATCTTGGATGCCCCGGTGCAAATGAGATGCGCCGAGTGCCAACAGTGATATCCACAGAGGATGCACTGTGGGATGCTCTTGGCACATCCCCTCCATGAATACCACAGTTGTGCTCAGCCCGGGATGCGCCAGTGCAACCCCCGGTTGGGCTAGATACACAATGGGGCAGCGCATCTCCCAATGCGCTGCGCCAAAAGTTTCCATTCACAGCCATGGATATGCAAATGGGGACATTAGGCATGCAAGAAGCAATGGGGCCATTTGCATGTCATTACAGCCTCATTTGCATGTGCCCTGCAGAGTTGCACCTGGCAGAATGTGCTGGGCCCCCTGCAAGGGCTGTGTGCTGTACGGTGCATCCAGGAGTGCCTTGACAGGCAACTGGCACCCATCTCCCTCCCCTCCCCACCCACATCCCTGTAAGACTGCCACCCTGCAGCGTACATGTAGCATAAGCAGAACCCCCCCTCGCCTGCATCCCAGTAAGACTGCCGCTGCCTCGTCATACATGTATCATAAGCAGAACCCCCTCCCCACCCCAACTCGGACGTACTAGTGACTACCTCCAAAAGCCCTGACCCAGTAGCCCAGCAGACCTCCCACCCCCACCCACTCAGACATCCCCAGCCCACCTGCTCTTCTATCCCAGCATTGCCCCACCATGGGTGGGTAGCTCAACCCACCCTCATACTGCTATGGCTGCCTGCCAACAGAGTTTTCTGTGAATGACAGCTACTGTACTACTGTATGTCCATTGGTCGACCGTGTTGACCAATGGGTTTGCAGTGTGTACTGTAAGCTGTCATACACAACATTGTGAATGAGGTCATTCACAATGTCATGTATGACAGCATACAGTACACACTACAAGCCCATGGTCAACCAATGGACATACAGTAGTACAGTAGCTGTCATTCACGGACAGTTCTGTTGGTGGGCAGCGATGGCAGCATGAGGGTTGGTTAAGCTGGGATGGGGGAGCAGGGTGGATTGGGGGTGCCTGAGTGGGTTGGGGTGGGAGGTCTTCTGGCTACTGGGAGGGTCTTTGGAGACAGTCACGGTGCATCTGGGTCCAGGGGTGGGGAGGGGGTTTCTGCTTATGCTACATGTACGCCGCAGGCAGCAGCAGTCTTACAGGGATGCAGACAGGGAGGTGGTCTCTGCTTATGCTACATGTATGCCACAGGCAGCAGCAATCTTACGGGGATGCAGGCAAGGGGGGCACACTGGACTGCCAGGGTGGGCAGGCTACCATGCTGCTGTCTGCAGTACCACAGCCTGCCTGTGGGTGGCCACACACTTAAGTTTACTTGATGTAGACTTATTTTTGAAAGGCACATCTCCAGACTTACCCCAGGGATGCACCTCCAGGTCAGGCTGGGAATGGGGCTCTGTGCCATATGCATGGGCGTGTCCCCTGCACAGTCCCTCCAGATGCATCGCATATCATTTTTGGGTGGTATGGTATCTGTGATGTGACAGCATCTGACGATGTGTCAGCAGATCGCCCTGCCAGAATCATGCTAATGCACAAGTTGGGATGCGCGCAGCATGCCTTTGAGAATCCTGCCCTATGAATTTTCATTACATAAATAAATCTTTTCACATTCAAAATACATGAATATCTGATGTGCTTATTTATGTATTATGTACAAGAAGGTAATTAAAGATATTCAAAATAATTAACAATTAAGATAGCACTTAAAAATCCATAAGATAATTAATTATTAAATACCATATATTCATATAATTCATAAAGAAAACAATTAAGCATAGGGAAAGTCCTATTAATGTGGAGACTTTCAATTTTTAGAATTAACAGGAAGAAAAAAATTAAATGGGATAAATTAAAGTGAATTAAACTACTATAATGCAATCTATATGTGGGAGTGAATAACATAGGTCGAGACCATGAAAAGGACATTGCAGAAGAAATATTAGAATTACTAGAACTTATAAAGAGTTATGGTCAAATACCAATTGTGTGTGGTATATTACCCCTAGTAAAATGTCATCCTGAAAAAGACAACACCATTGAAAGGGTCAACAAGTAGAGTTAAAAATAAGTACAGCGAGAAAAACATATTGGACATTGACACATGGAATGCTTTTAGGAATCAGAAGGAACTATATGCTCAAGATGGCCTTCATCTAAACTACAAGGGTACTAAGATCTTGGCAAATCAAATTAACTCTAAGTTACCTTTAAACTAGCCAACTTGGGAGAGGGTGAACCATACAGTTTAGCTAATTTAGCAGTCCCATTAGATTCAGAGGATAACTCACAGTTTGACAGTACCAAACAAGATAGTCTGTACATAATTAGTGACCATAGAAATCCCAAATTGAATTGCTATTTAAGAAATGCAAGAAGCTTACAAAATAAAATGGATGAATTGAGATGTATTTTAAGTTTAACTGAGGAGCGGATACATACGGCGTTTGAGTCCTGGTGGAGCAAAATGATATTTGGGGAAGAGATACTGATGGGTATCAATATTATAACCTGGATAGAAATAACCAAATGGTGGAGGGTGGTAGTTTATATCTAATAGTATCCCTCATCTGACATATCTGCCAAAATTAGAAAACAGCTATCTATCACAGAAAGCCTATGGCTTAAAATCGAGGTAAGCCAGCAGCAGGGCATAATCCCTGGCCTATGCTATGCCCCCCCCCCAAGCTCTAGTACTGAGTATTCCAACCAAATTACTGAAGAACTAGAAAAGGCCTGTGAAATGGGACAAGTACTTTTCCTGGGAGATCTGAACTATGGTGATATTTCATTGGAGGAATCAACAGCTCGTAGTGTTACTGCAAAAAACTTTCTTAGAATAACTCAAGAATTAGGCTTATTACAACATATGATAGCACCAACAAGGGATAATAATATACTGGATATTATATTAACTACTAATAATATCGAGGTCACTAACTGTGATATCAGGGAACCACTAGCACTAAGGAATAGTGACCACAACAGTATTCACTTTAGCCTAGCCGGTGAAGTAATCAGTTCCAGAGGGTGTAGAATAATATACAATTTCAGATCAATAAATAAGGGAAGGGTATATACAGAAATAAATAATATACCCTGGGAGACAAAAGTTACAAGGTAAAACCACCATACAGATGTGGGAGATAATAAAAAGAGAGATATTTTTATGTCTGCAATAAATACTTAACCAAGTCAAAGAAATATGATAAAATGATATAAAATCAAAATGGTTAACAGAAAAATAAAGAAAATGCTCAAAATAAAAGGAACATACACAACAGATATAATAAGACCAAATCTCATGAACTATGGTTAAAATACAACAATTGTCAGAAGGCATGAAAAAATGATTAGTATAAGTAAAAAAATGGAACATAGAGTAGCAAATACAGCAACAAAGGACTACATTAAACAATTATACAGTTATGTCAATTCTTTGAGGGGTAATAACACTGGAATAAGATCGTTAATACACAATAATCGTAACATTAAAGAACCGTTGGATATTGCCAATATATTTAATGCATACTTTGGATCAGTATTCACTGCAAAATCCAACTTAAATACAACTGCTCCGGAGGGGGTAAACTTAGAAATTAAGATTAATCCCAGTAGAATCATTGATAAAATAAAAGCTTTAAAAAACACCATGTCAGCAGGACCAGACAATATTTCTTCTGCAGTGCTCAAATATTTATCACCATACATTACCTTATCTCTAACCATGCTCTTCAATAAATCCCTCTCTGAACAAATAGTTTCAACTAATTGGCTAACTGCCACAGTGAAACCGATTTACCAAAAAGGTAGTAAATTAGACTGTACAAAGGAAGGTTATTAGAAGCAGTCACAACAGGCATCAGCAACTAGCTGTTGCTTAAGTTTAACCTTGATGGAGCCTAAGGTGGATGCTGAAGTGATGTCATGGTGCAGCGAGTTTATCCATACTGGGGCACGGTAGGCAAAGGACCTTTGCCCCAGAGAAGTGCGACAGCGGGGTATATTAAAAATCGGGCTAGTAGAGCTTCTGGTGCAATGGAGGTTGATAGTGGGGGTAATAAGCTTTTGTACTGCTGAGAGCATTTTGCCTAAGCTTACTTTTTTGAGCAGTAAACATGTTTGGTACATGAGTCTACCTTTGAATTGGATCCAGTTAGTCTGAGCATACATGTCGCAGGTATGGGACAGACAGGCTGAACCGGTAAGGAGCCGCATGCTTTGTTGAGTGCAACTATGATGCGCGAAGAGTTGTTTCAGTAGCTGATCCATAGATTGGTAAGCCGTAATCAATAAGCGAAACGAGAGCTTTGAATGGCCATGTTAAGAGCCTCTGGGGTCAAACATTGCTTATGCTTATAAAGTAGCCCAATGCAGGTGTTAACAGCCTTAGAAATGTTGTCACTGTGATAGGCATAGGTCATCGTACTGTCAATAGTAATCCCCAGATATTTAAAGAACTGAACTAGCTCCAGTGGAGAGCCCTCCTCATTGGTGATAGAAAGAGGGTAAGTTCTGTGCCTACTTTTGGAGCTGGAGAACAGCATAGTTTTAGTCTTGTAATTCATAACTAACTTGTGCTTATGGAACCATCTTTCTATGACTACGAAATTACTCTATAGCCTGGATTCAAGAATCTTAGGGTCTGTATCACTGGTAAACAGGACAGCATTGTCAGTATATAAGAGGATGTGACCCTGAGGAGTAAGGAAGGTTGCTGGGGATCACTGGGAAGGCAAGACGGGAGGGTGAGCTGGATGTCATTATCCACCTAGGTACTAATGACCTGGGCAAATGGGGAGCCAAAGGAAGTTCAGGAAGAGTTTAGGAAATTGGGGAAGGGTCTCAAGCAAGTAGCTACTTCTGTCACTTTCTCAGAAGTACTACCTGCAAGAGGCAAGGAGAGCATAGGGGTGCATGCACCAGGAACTTTAACTCATGGCTGAAGAACTGGTGCTGTGAGGAAGGGTTTGGATTCATTGGTGACTGGGATCCACCTGGAGGATGGAGGTTTGTTCAAGCCTGATGGCCTGCATCCATCCTGGAGGGGAATCCAAGCACTCAATGATAAGTTTAAATGCTACATTGACAAGCATTTAAACTAGCAAAGGGGGGTGGCAGGCCAGCAAAGAGGGTACCTACTTGCTCACCCCCACAGCTAGCAGTGGAACCAGTGAATCAGAGGAGTGGCTGTCTCTACAAAGCAGCGTGCAAAAGATGGAGATTAGCACCCAAGAGATGGATAGGAAGAAAAGGGGCAAAATTCAGAAGAAAGGCAGACAACAAGGAGAACCATGGATAAAGGACAACCAAGGAAGGGGCTGGAGTAGAACAGTGAAACAGTCTAGGGAGGTCAAATCATGGAAAGCCATGTGTGCAAATACCAGGAGCCTTAGCAACAAGATGGAAGATCTGGAGGCTGTCATGGTGCAGTCAGACCTGGACATTGTGGCCATCACTGAAACCTGGTGTAATGATAACCACGACTGGGAGATGGCCATACCTGGCTACAACATATTCAGAAGAGACAGAGCAGGCAGGAAGGGAGGAGGAGTGGCACTGTATGTGAAAAATGACATAAGGGCCACAGAGATCCAGGAAGAACAAAATGGGGGAGAGATACTGTGGGTTAGCTGGAAAGGAAAATGGGACAGCCATCCGCACAGGTGTGGTTTATAGACCACCAGCCCAGGAGGAAGAAACAGATAGGGAGCTGATGCTAGCCATCCAAAGGATGGCAGACAAGGTTGAGGTAGTACTGGTTGGAGACTTCAATATTCCAGATGTGGACTGGAGCATCCCAGCAGCAGCTTCCAACTAGGAGCAGATTTATCCTGGACTCCTTCAGGGTGCCTTCCTCAAGCAACTGGTCATGGAACCAACTCGGCAGAAGGCAATACTGGACCTTGTGCTCACAAACAGGGACAGTGTGATGGGGGTAACAGTGGGGGAGCACCTGGGGAACAGTGACCACCAGTCATTGTGGTTTGAAATCACAGAAAGAGCAGAATCAAACCACACAAAAACATGTATCCTGGATTTTAGGGGGGCAGACTTTGGGAAAATGGGGAGATACTTGAAAGAGGCATTAAGGGGAATGGGACAGGAATCAGGGGTTGAGGAACAGTGGGCAATATTTAAAATGGGGATTACAAGAGCAACAGAATTATGCATTAAGCAGGTTAGCAAGAGGAAAAGGAAGAGGAGACCATTATGGTTTTCCAAAGAGGTAGCAAAGAAAGTGAAAGCCAAAAAGATTGCATTCAGGCAATACAAAAAGACACAGGCAGAAGGGATAGGAGAAGTACCAAGAGAAGCAAAGGGAGGCAGGGAGGTCAGTAAGGAAACCAAAGCTCAGACAGAAGAACACATTGCAAAATCAGTGGGTAGAGGGGACAAAACCTTTTACAGGTACATAAGTGAAAAAAGAAAGGCAAAGGGAGGGATAGTGAGACTGAAGGGGGAGGATGGGGGCCGCGTGGAGGATGACAACAGTAAAGCTGACATATTGAACAGGCATTTCTGCTCAGTCTTTATTGAGGAAGAGGAGGGTAATGGGTCTGAAGGGAGTACAAGGGGTGAGAATGGTGCAGAAATGGACACACGTCCCTTTACACTAGAAAGGGTCCTGAAGGAACTGGAAGTAATAAGAGTTGATAAAGCAATGGGGCCAGATGGAATGCACCCCAGGGTCCTAAGAACTAGAGAGGTGGTGGCTGAACCTCTGGCTATCCTGTTTAGCCAATCACTGGAAACAGGGGATGTACCCAAAGACTGAAGGATAGCAGATGTAGTCCCCTTATACAAAAGTGGGAACAAAGAGGAAGCGGGGAACTACAGACCAGTCAGCCTCACCTTGGTAGTGGGGAAGATCATGGAAGAACTACTGATGGAGAGATTGGTGGAACATCTGGTTGTCAATGGACTACAGGACCCAAGGCAGCATGGTTTCACCAAGAGGAGGTCATGTCAGACCAACCTCGTTGAATTTTATGACTGGGTGACTAGGGAGATGGATCAGGGGAGGGCAGTGGACATGGCCTATATGGACTTCAGCAAGACCTTTGACACTGTGCCACATAGAAGACTATTACACAAACTGGGGAATATGGGTGTGGGCAGGACAGTAGTGTGGTGGGTAGGTAACTGGCTGGGCGGCAGGACATAGAGGGTGGTGGTAATGGCAGTCACTCCACAGAGGGAAGCGTGACCAGTGGGGTACCACAGGATCAGTGCTGGGACCAGTCCTATTCAACATCTTCATCAGTGACATTCATGAGGACCTAGAAGGCAGAATTTCACTGTTCGCTGATGACACAAAGCTCTGTAACAGAGTAGACACACCAGAGGGTGTAGACAGAATGAGAAGGGACCTGCAGAAACTTGAAGAATGGTCAGGGGTTTGGCAGTTGAAATTCAATGCAAAGAAGTGCAAGATAATGCATATGGGGCACAAAAACCTGGCACAATATATCAGTTGGGGGTGAGGATATAGCACCTAGCAGGAAAGGGATCTTGGGGTTGTCATCTCTGATGACCTCAAGGTAGGGAAACAGTGTGACAAGGCAGCAGGTAAAGCAAATAGGATGCTGGGATGCATAGGCAGGGCATCACCAGCAGGAAAAGGAGGTCATAATTCCACTATACAAGGCACTAGTGAGGCCCTACCTGGAGTACAGTGTACAGTTCTGGAGACCTTACCTACGTGGACGAGACAGGGTAGAGAAGGTTCAGAGGAGGGCCAAAGATGGTGCATGGATTGCATCACAAGTCCTATGAGGACAGGTTGAAGGAACTGAACATGTACTCCCTGGAGGAGAGGAGGAGAGAGGGATATGATAGAGACATACAAGTATCTTACAGGGAGGAACAGGGTGCAGGAATACACTATTTGTGTGTAAAAAGATGTTCCAGGACTAGAGGGCATGGGATGAAGTTGGAGGGAGGATTCAGAGGAAACGTGAGGAAGAATTTCTTCACAGAACGGGTGGTGGACAAGTGGAACACCCTGCCAGAGGAAGTGGTGGGGGCTGAAACAATCATGGGATTTAAGAATGTATGGGATAGACATAAAGGAATTCTGGAGGTCAGGGGTAAGGGGCAACAGACTTCTAGGAAAACATAAACTGAACTTACAAGCTCAAATGGGCAGACTAGGTGGGCCATAGGCCCTTATCTGCCGACACTGTCTATGTGTCTATGTATCTATGTATCTATATTGAGGAACATACTAAATAAAAGAGGGCCCAAGATGTACCCTTGAGGAACTCCAGATAGGACAGGTCTGCTATCCTAGAGAGTGTTACCAATTTTCATCTACTGTGTATGGTTGTGCTGGTAACTTTCAAACCAGGCTATGCTGTTACAAGATAGGCCAATGGTGGTAAGCTGTTCAGCCAGGAGGGCATGATTCACTGTGTCAAAAGCTTTGGTTAAATCAATGAAAGCAGCACCGACCAGGTGTTCTTGATCTAAGGAGTGGTGAATAAAGCCTGTGAACTCCAGAAGGACTGGTAGTAGTACTATGACCATTTCTGAACCCGTGTTGTCGCGGTCATTGTAGCTGATATTTTTCTAAGTATTCAACCAGTTGGTCAGCTACTATATGCTCAAGAGCTTTCAAGAGTGGGGCAGGATAGAGATAGGCCTGTAGTTCCCAGTAATTGTGCATCCTCAGACTTATGAACTGCTGTCACAGTGGCAGATTTCCATTTCTGAGGGAACTGAGAGTAACTAAGTGACATGTTAATAATATGTGTTAGAGGTGACATAATTTCATCCAGCATAAGGGCTACAAACTTAAGATCCAGGGTGTCACCACTTAATCTTGATTACCCTAATACCCTGAGTAGGTAATTCCTGGCTTCATGGGCTGAGAGGGTTTTGAAGTAGAAAGGAGGATGAGAAGGGTCTCTTTCCCAGAGTAGTCACTTGTGAGGGGGTGAAAGAAGTAGCCAGATGGCAGAACACCACTCAGGTCTGTGAAGGCATTATTAAAAGTGTTAGCAATAAGTTTGGGGTCGAGTGAGGGTACACCATCAATGTTAAACATGGTTGGGGCAGATCTGAAGTCTCTCCCAGTGACCTCTTTAAGGTTAGTCCAAAATTTTCTGCCATCATTCCAGGTCCGAGAGAGCACTTCCTTATAATATTGATTTTTAACTGCATGAATAGCCCCTGCAGTTGTTTCTAGCCACTTTGTACCTCTGGATGTCAGCCTGGTTACACAAGGACCTAGATGTGTGGGTAGATGGTCCCTGGCAACTGGGAAGCTCAAGGAGGTCCGGAGAAAACCAGGGATCACAGCGGTCTTTGATTTTACGCTTTTTATGGGGGGGGGCATGCCTATCACATATAGCATTGAACTGAAGAATGAATTGGTCAAGGGCAATGTCAACATTGTTAGTTGTGTAAACCATTGACCAGTCCAGATTATGCAGGTCAGCTTTTAGTGATTCAAGATGCCTACAGATGAGTACCCTGGTGGTAATTGTTCTAGCGGGTGGTTTAGAGAATTTGTTCACCCAATGAAACAAGACTGGGGAGTGGTCACTGAAGGCATCTGGGAGCACAGTTGTGTCCGATATATGATCAGGGTGGTTAGAGAGCACCCAGTCCAGTAAGGTACCTATCCCAGTTTTATAGTTGACTCTAGTGGGGGACTTGACTAGCTGGTAGAAGTGAACTGCTGAAACTGCATCTTTGAAAGGGCTTGTGTCAGGAGATAGCCAATTGATACTGAAATCTCCTAACATGATAATTTCTGAATTAAGACTCAGAAAGCCAAAACACTTCAGGAGTAAATCAAAGCAGGAGGCCGTCTGTCTGGGTGGAATATAGATTAAAAACACAGTAAGGGTTTTATTGTGTACACTTAGAAGCACTTTTATAGCAAGGGCTTGCATACAGCCATCAGTTTTGTGCAGAGTTAGGACGAGACCTTGAAGGTTGTGTCAGAAGTAGATCGCAGAACCACCTCCACGCTTGGAGAGATGATCCTGTCTAAAGACTGTGTAGCCTGGGATGGAAATTGAAGCATCTGCTTCTTTTGGAGAAAGCCATATTTCTACAACTGAGAGGATGTCTGGGTTATGTTGTAAGATCGATGCATTCAGTATGTTCATTTTGGGGGAGGAGGCTGCATACATTAAGTGAGGCAATTGTTAGTAACCCAGTAGATGACTGTGGGTATGGCGTGAGTTGTGGAGGGCCAGGGTTGGGGTGAACATTGCCAGAGAGCAGCAGCAACAGTAAGGCCAGTCCACACAGATATTCCTTTAACTGCTTGTTGCTGAGTTTGTGAAGCTTCCGCTGAGTTGAGCGCACTTTACAGTTGGCTTGTAAGTTGAAGAGTCCAGGGAGGAGTGCCAAAGGGGGTAGCCAGATAGGGCGATGAAATGGCAACCCCCCAGTCACCAGGGGAATGCAGGTTCCATGGCACAGTAAGTGAGTCACAGCATTAGGATAAGGAGATAGTACCGTAAACATATAAATGATTACTATCCAATTTTGACATGGTAGATGTTAGAAACTTATCACAGGCAAGGTCAGATAGGGTCAATAGAGAGAGCAATATAATGCCTCTAGGAAATAGAGCCGTTATAAGAGACATTATGATACCAAGGAGTGCAGCAGTAAGGGCACACGTAAGGTCCCAAGCACAGTGCAAGGTTAATTATACTGGTGTTTTTTTGTTTGTTTGTTTGTTTGTTTTTTTCTTCAGAGTACAATATGCTAAAAGTGAGAAACAAGGGAAGGGATAATGGTGATTAGAACAGGAAAAGGCAGAAGCAAGTTGGACAAGTGGGTTGGAGGATTATTAGGAAAAATAAGATGCCTCTAGTGTCAGATCAGTATAAACTGCAAATGGAAAAATGGGCACTTAAAAAAAAACTCTCAAACTAAACTTAAATCAACTCTAAGAAATCTCTACATCAGACTAAACATTACTTAAAGTGAGAAATCAAAACATTTCAAGCAGAGATCAATCCTAGCATTAATTTCTTGGCAGCAGTTCCTAGAGGAGGACTACTGGATTGCTGCACGTAGGTGAGGAACACTGGCAAACAGGAGCAAGTGAGATTCCTCCAGGGGTGGATGCCAAAATTCAGAGTTCCAACCATTGCACCTTTCTTGGAGGGTGAGCTTGGGGCAGCTTCTTTTCTTAGGCAGGTTATCATCTGCAGAATGCAGTTTGCTTGAGAGGAACAGCCCAAAAGGGCACAATAGTCCCCTTGCTTGGATGGTGAGCTTCAGGCAGCTTTGCCTTAGGCAGGCTATCAAACTGCAGAATGCAGTTTGCTTGAGAGGAAATAGCCTGAAAGGGCATAGTTGTAACCTTGCTTGGAGGGCGAGCTTGGGGCAGCTTCGCCTTAGGCAGGTTATCAAACTGCAGAATGCAGTTCGCTTGAGAAGAAACAGCCCGAAAGGGCACAGTAGTCCCCACGCAGCATGGTTTCATGCCTGGAAGATTGTGTATAACAAATCAGCTATGCATCTGTGAAAGATATCATCAGCTTTAGATCAAGGACATCCAGTAGACTGTATATACCTGGATATGAGCAAAGCCTTCGATAAAATCCCCCATAATCAAATGATCCAAACACTATTTAATCTGGAAATAGATTGAAGACTGGTAAACTGGATTCAGAACTGGCTAGCAGGGAGAACACAAAAAGTTAGTATCAATGGGTTTTGTTCAGCACTTACCCCTGTATTGAGTTGTAGACACAGGGCTCAGTGCTGGGCCCTTTGCTATTTCAGCTGTACATATCCAAATTAGGACACGATACAAATGTATGGATAAGCAAATATGAAGATGATATTAAACTGGCCAGTGTGGTTTCAGATAAAACTGACAGCCAAAACCTACTAGTCGCTCTAAATAAACTGATTGGGCTGATTCAGCTGGTATGATTTTTAACCAGGAAAAAGGTAGTGTATTACATTTTGGAAATCACAACACAAATACTACATATTCTATGACAAACAATTCCCTCAAAACTAGCAGTGAGGAAAAAGACCTGGGAATTATATTTAATAAACTAGCGTTTGAAACACACTGTAGGACGCAGGTAGCCAAAGCAAAAAGAGTTCTGTGGACCATTAAGAGAAACTTCAAAAGCAGAGAGGCTAAAGTCATTATGCCTCTGTACAGAGCATATATCAGACCACATCGGGATTATGGTAACCCGCTATGGGGACCAATAAAGGGGTCTAATAGAGACAACATTGAAAGGGTACAGAGGCAATCTACTAAAATCATCTATGAGTGCAGGAACTTGGGATTTGAAGATAGGCTGATAAAGCTAAATCTAATGCCACTCAATAAGAGAATGATTGGGGGACATGATATTAAGTTATAATTTATTACAGGATTCTGAAGTGATGGATGAACTGAACCTAAGTACTAAGGATCATAACAAGGGTACTAGGGACACAAATTACAATTAAAACACATGGGCCCAGATATTCAGAAGGGTTGCACATGGCGCAACAGTGTTGCACCATGTGCAACCCACTGATGCACCCCAGTGCAATATTCAAATTGGGATTGTGCCTGGCACAAATCCCGATGCGCCAGAGTCCGTCAGTAATGTATGCAGTGCAGGTGGGGGGGGCATGCCCATGCATACTCCGCACATCCCGATATTCAGCCCGAGATGTGCCGAGTCCATGCATGTGCAACCCCTACTTGCGCTGCACACAGGTGAGCCAAAAAAAAGGAACAACAGCTGGCCACTCACAGGTGAGCTGCCGTATTGCAAGGTGCAACATGGCAGCTGCCACCTGTGGGTGGCCACCGAGCCCAGCTGCACCTTCATGGTGGTATCCCCCATGCCCGATTATGGGCATCTGTTGAAATAAAAGCAGTCATACATACCTGGTGGTCCAGTGGACCGCTCGCAGCCCGATCGCAGACTTCAGTATGAAACTGATTAGGTCCAATATCCCTGGAGGTCCAGTGGACTGCTTGCAGCCCGATCAGCGCATATGTTGAATTAAAGTAACATCCTATATCCCTGGTGGTCCAGTGGATCGCTTGCAGCCCATCGCGGGCATAAGTAAAAAACAGGAGAGGTTCAATATCTGGTGGTCCGTGGACTCACTGGCAGCCGATCAAGGCGTTTCAATATGAACATGTTCAATATCTCGGTGGTCCAGGGTCACCTCCTCACCCGCCTCACCAGCCCATCGCCCACCTTCGCGGTCAGCGGCGGCGGCAGCACCACCCGCCGCCTGCTCACGACCGACACCACACGTGGGCCAGCGCTCATTGGTCCACAGCGTGAGCCAATGGGCATGCAGCCCTGCACTGTGACGCACAGTCCAGATCTGTGAATGTACAAAGATTGAGATCTAAGCGTAGCACGGTATAGGCTGCACGCCCATTGGTCACGCCAGGACCAATGGGCGACAACCCCACCGCTACAGTGTCAGCCGCAGGCAGGTGCTGCCACCCGCTGCTGACCGGGGGAGCAGGGCGGGGCCCAGTGGTGGGTGGGGAGGGGTGTACCGCTGGACCACCAGGATATTGGACATATTATTTTCATACTGAAGCCCGTGGATCGGCTGCGAGCGTCCACTGGACCACCAGGTATATAGGACGATTGATTATTATACTTAAGCCCATGATCGGGTGCAGCAGTCCACTGGACCACCAAGGATATACCTGCAATTGGGCTGCAAGTGGTCCACTGGACCACCAGGGATATTGGAAGATTATTTAAATCTACATATGCCCACAATCAGGCAGTGTGGCACATTGCAGCGCTGTGCAGGGGGCTTCAGTCCCCAACGGCTGCTGCCTGGCAGGGTGCCAGGCACAAGTCACCAGGGATCGTTGCACCTGCATGCAAATGGAGCCATAATGACATGCAAATGGCCCCATTTGCACCTTGCATACATTATGGCCCCATTTGCATGTGCATTTTTGAATATCGTGATTGTTGCGCATAGCGCAATGGAACTTGGGCTAGCGCATCCCCCTGTTCCACTCTGGCCACTTGCACTGGCGCAGTGCCACTGCGCCGTGTGCACTGCAGGTGGCCAGGGTGCAATATTCAATGATGCTGTGCCATGGCGCAGCTCCGTTGAATATCACCATGTCAACGCCCCTGCGTAGCCAAGTTGCGCTGCGCCCAAGCTTGCGCCACAGCCTGGCGCAGTCTGAATATCTGGGCCATGAAGTTTAAAACAGAGAAATGTAAGGCATTTTTACACAATGTATAATCAACCCATGGCATGCTCTACCAGACAATATTGTGTACAGTAAGCACAAAACACAATTTAAAAATAGACTAGATAATTACCTATTAATGGGTAATACTCTAACTTACTACTAGATAGTTACAGGAACACATATGGGCCTAAAGCCTTTCTTTCGCTCCTATGACCTTAGTAGTAGTATACATTTCAGGAAGCAAGTTGTCAGTAGAGGTAATTTACTGTTGTAAAAATGATATCTCGTTCTAGTTTGGAGGAAAATGGCTATACACTAAAGAAAATACAAATTCAAAATAATCCTGGAATAAATCAGCAATCTAATACGTTCAAAGTCTGTAGTCATACTGAAGCTCAAAATTAAATTATATTAATAGCTAGTACCATTATATTGCTAGTGTTATAGACTGCAGGAGAGGTATATCTTAAGTTCTTATTATATAAATTAATAAATCTACTATTAATTAAATCCCCTGTGCCCCCAGCATAAAATAAAACAGGAAGAATTTGCATAAAGGTATATTCAAAACATGAGACGTATGTAAGCATTAATCTATGACATAGGAGGGCTCTACTAAGGAATTAATGCCTGGTTGGAGGGTTGGGGCACAAGACCGCAAGCCGACTGCCTCCAACCACCAACCAGGCATTAATTCCCTAGTAGAGCACTCCTTTGGAGTGGATTAGTGCACTTGTAACATGGCAAGCAGTTGCAAAAATTGATAGAGAATGATGTTATTTGAAAAGAAGAACACAGAGACAGGTCTACAGCAATTGAATGGTTTAACTGTCTTTTTTACTGTTGTAACATTCATTTATATTGTGACTGTAACTTTTTATTACTATTACAAATATCAGGACTTGTTCAGTCACACTATATTACTTACATCAACAATAACAAACTTTTATTAACTTGAGCTACAACTTTGCTATACAACTCGGAAAAGATTCCTGGCACCATCTGCAAACAGGTACATTGTATTATGGGATTGAATATTTCCATATTGTGGCCTGGAAAGACAGCTTGGTTGACACTGCTTCTCCACCCATGATGTTATCCCCATTACACCACATATCGAAAAGGTAACATCATATTTACTAATAGCACTCATCATTTCCCTTTATCAGCTCTGAGACGCATTTGCTGCGACTGTACGAGTACCATGGGGCGAGTGGCTGGGTATGAACATGTTTACTTTTATATTATCTGGTGACGATTTTGATGTGGCTGTAAACAGTACTACATTATGAAGTGGGCATTACTAGGGAATTGATGCCTGCTTCATTTTGTACCTTGTGTTCTATTTCCACCAATGTAGTTTGTCCATTTGAGCATAACATTTATTGCGATGTTACAAATCATATTTAGCAATGTTTTATCATGAAATTTGTGAAATAACAGAGAGGACCTGATTCTCAAACAGCCCGGTAGATCAGTTTAAGCCGCTCTTCACTGCAGCTTGTTTTGAAGCTGGGTGCACCACGGACGAAACCTTAATTAGTGAAGCACCTGCGCACTTGGCTACATGGACACTCAGCAGTGGTCCTGGATGTTTTTTGTCATATGGCATTTGGAAAACAAATGTATTTCTTTACTTTCAATTTAAATCTGGTGAGTGAATCCCTTAATTTGAGTACATACTCCTGGCTCTGTTGTGCAAGTGCCTTGTCTTTTTGGGTGTGCCAGGAACCCTGCAACAGAAACTCCAGCAGGAGGGGTCCCAGCACCAAAGTCCCTGACAAAGCTGACACCATTCTTCTGAGCCAAACCAGCAATGCACAGGAGGGGAATGACAGAGGCTTGTGGTAGCCTCTGGCCACTGACAGTCCAGCCATTAGATCACCACTGCGGGCTGCCCAATGCCACACCAAAGCCAACAGGTGGGTTGGCAGTGTACATGAGGTCCCATACTTATGCCATTGCAAGCTTTGTGTCATTTTGCACCTCACAGATGAGCAGTGTGACCAGGTTTCCACCCGGTAGGTACGTGTCTCCAGGACCCTGTGCTACAAGAATGGCCACCACCACCTGACCCCACATGCAGCACAGTGTCTAGCCTGGCATTCCAGAGTCATGGGGCTCCTGCATAGCCCAGGTGGAGTGTTGACCCATTTAGGCCCTGCAGTTTCTGCTGCATAGGACATGTCAGTCCTAGTCTGGCAGACATCATCATGCCCAGTTTCCCAAGAGTTGGCATGGGTACTGAGCAGAGTGGTCGCATAGGGGTCCAGGACTGTTGGTCTACGAGATGTGAGGTTGCAGGCTACTGTCCAATGGACCACCTTTGCCACCCTTGGAGACATGCCCACCACTGTGGTCCCTTCTGTAGTCAGATGCCAGCTACAGCTGTCAGTGATGCATGGGCTGGTAAACCAGCCCTCGGCTGGTTCAAGCCCTGGTGAGTCCATCTGACTTCCAGAACCCCACAAACATGAATGCTGCAGCCTGTGTCCACAGCAAGCCACCTAATACCATGGCATACCCTCATTTAGGTGCAGGATTGGCACAGGACCTGCTCAGCACAAGGGATCCGATGATGACACAGCCTGCATTCTAGAATCAGACAAGTTTCAGTTTTGATTCAAGGTGTCCCTTGCATCAATTCTGTTTGATGCAGGCACCTTAGTCACATTTTGGGCTTTGAGATTTTGGCCCATAGTTTCTATATGTAACAATACCAGCCTGTTCCAGTAGCTGAAGAGGTTATTCGTAATATTTCAGTTCCTTTGATTTTTACATTATTCTGAAACTTCTGCTATGCTTGGAGATTCTTCTAGTATTTCAGAGGAGGTTAATATTAATTCTGTCTGGGTTTCCATATGTGATACAGACAGCGGACTGCCCGGTGAAGTTTGGGATTCTATGACACTTTGGTGGTACTCTCACTAAAGTGGTGACTTCATCATATAGGAAGTTTTTTAAGGCAGAAGGAGGTAAAATCATAGAGAGGACATCAACTGTGGTAGTAACAGATGCACTCAAATCAGGGGAATGCTCCTCCAATATGTCAGAATCTCTGTTGTCATGTTCACCTGCTATTTTCCTGAAAAGTCTGTAACATACAGTATTTCTTCAGTTAATGTCAAAAAATAGCCTTTTTTTCATCACATATCACCACCCACACCTTACACGGATGTAAGATAGAAAGTCCCCCCTTCTCTTGAACCTCCTCTTGTAGTTTCAAAAATATCTTCCTAATAGCTTGTGTTTGGGGAGATATATCTGGTTAATATAGATGTGTGCTTTTTATGGCTGTGGGTGGAGCCTACAGCCATATCGCTTTAGCTTGAAAAGGCATTTCCGTGGAACACATTTTTTAGTAGTTTTCAGTGGATCCTTCCATAACACTGCAAATCCTTATGGCAGTTAAAATATACTCCCTTCTTTCTTTTTAGAATGATGGACACAGAACTCCAAGCTGCTTTTCTCTGATAGCAAATGTGCACACCTTCCCAACAAATCTAAATATCTTTAAAACTATTTAATGTACACAAAAACAACCATAGTGAAAGTTGCTCAGGACAAAAAGACCTTTCTCATGAGGGTAGTCACTAATCTGAACTCTTTATATTTTATAAAATATGGTCTTCTAAACAACCTCATTTTTTTCTCTCTGAGTGAACACAGTAGAAGTCATGCCAAACAAATGTAAATATCTCGGAAAGTATACAGGTTACCAATATACAACCAACATGAAAGTTGTTCAGGACAAAATGACCTTTCAAATGAGGGTAGTCACTAATCTGAATTCATTATATATTTTTTAATATAGCCAACCGAAAGGTGAAAATTGCTAAGAAAATGAATATTCAGGTAATCAGATGGCCATAGGGGCTGTTTTTTTCCTGAACAACTTTCATACTGATGGTTTATGCATAATTTGTATACTTTTAGAGATATTTACATTTGTTTAGCATAACTCCTATTGCAATTATAACAGCCTCATTTCTCTAAAGCAAGCAAAGACTAACTGCACAACCATCAAATTGTAATCCAAGAAGGCACCAACATCGAAGTATCTTTATAGCATTTATTGCAAGATTCAGTGTTGAACCCTAAGCAGCCACACTACCACTCTCCCCAGCACTTCAGGATACAATCCATCATCAGGAGTCATTTTTCTAAAGCATTAAGTCAATTTAAGTGAAATGAGACCAGACCATCTTGTCATGCCTAATTTAACAGTAAATCCTGACTTACTCGTACTTCAATGGAACTCTTTAGTGCTTGCCAGCTTAAAACAAAATGATCTGCTTATTGGGGTCATACTAGATCTTTTCAGGATGGAATCATGTTAAATCTTTTCAGAACAAAAGCAGCTGATTAATTTTAGTAATTATACGCCAGCAATATCATATGAGATCTAGACGTGAAGTTAACACTCATCAGACAGGAGGAAGAAGGAAGACAGAGAAGAGAAACAATGGTTGTCTGTAAAATTTTTAGGCATCTAAGCT
Organism: Neoceratodus forsteri; assembly: GCA_016271365.2. Classification (NCBI taxonomy): domain Eukaryota; kingdom Metazoa; phylum Chordata; order Ceratodontiformes; family Ceratodontidae; genus Neoceratodus; species Neoceratodus forsteri. The sequence goes on from CM057452.1 coordinate 445,918,740, forward strand.
GCAGCACTGATTTTTTCATTTATTATATCCTCTTTGGCAACTTCTATTATCAAAATGCATTAAATGTATAGTTTACTAAATCTTGACCTTGGGATAACTCTTGAATGACTCCTAAATAAGTTTTAAGCCATTCCTTTTGCAGGAGGTCAAGACCTGTGCAAAGGTCAAGTGTTATTTTCATATTTTTTTACAGTAAAATGTGGAGAAATAGAAAAGTGTGTACAACTAATCTCCAATGCATTTGCAGCTCAGAGAAGTTAATATTTGCACAAAACCAAACCCAAAGTGTATACAGTTTTATTCAAAAGTTATTTTATTCTAAATCTTATTGGACTGTTGAGTGTTATTTTTTCATATTTTTTTACAAATTTCCACAGTAAAAGTGTGGAGAAATACAAAAATTTGTACAACTCATCTCCTATGCATTTTAAACTTGGAAAGAAGTTAATATTTGCACAACATCAAACCCAATGTTTATACAGTTTTTTTCTAAAGTAATTTTATTCTAAATCTTATTGGACTATTGATGAACTAAACAAAGAAATGTTTAGATAAAACAAATTGAAGACTCAGGATTACGAGGTCTTTCAAATTGCAAAAGGTCAAATTATGAAACCTTAAATGAACTAATTAAGACCATTCTTCTTAGTGTGTAATTATAATGAATTAAAGCCATTTGAATATAGATCTACAATTATACAACCATTGTGATACATATTTTTAGGATCAGAAGAATGGTGGCAGGCTACCAAAATCGTGGTGATCTTACTGCTTCAACGCTTCAGTGTGTGTGCATCAAACCAAAAACAGTCATAATAAAAGCTTCTATCATCTCAAAAAAAAATTATATTTTAATTAACCTGAAAATACAAAATAGCATTAAGGAAGTAAAACAATCAAGATGAGATTTCAGCATTCTCCAACCATACATTGAAGCCGAGCCATAATAAAGGCTTCTGTCTTCTTCAAAACAATTATATTTTATTTTGATAAATTTAATATTCTGTATCTAAGTACACACTATATTGGGTGTTTGAAAACTGGCAAATGCAACCAGTCACAGAAGGAAGTCAAAAGAGAGTATTGGTTGTGGGGTCTAGTAACAAGTCAAGGAGTTCTCTTGACCTCTGCAATGGGGGCTTCCCACCAACACTACGGACCATTGGTGGGCACTGGTAGCACAGGAGGAGCTGGGCAAGTGCTGCAAGCAGTCAGTGTAGAAGGAGGCAGATGGCAGGCTGCCTGCCATAGTCCAGCTCTTGTTTTAAATCCCCGGTGGTGCCTGAGTGGCTGTAGCAATCATCTGTCCAGCAGCCCTCCATCTGTAGGGATTAAGGGGACTCAGTTTAGCTGTCCTGTTGTATTCAAGCAGGCCTGAGCTCCATTACAGCAGCAGGTCTGACTGCAGTCCCAGACCCCCAACTCTGCTACTTGTACAGGACTGACCACTTGAGATTGAGGGATCCTCAGTGCCTGCAGAGGAAGTGGGACGGGTTGCAGTTGGTGTTCATTTGTGTGCTGGGGTAGGCAGGGGGGCTAGCTGGGCTGGGAGGAGTGCCTTTAGTGTAAACATTGCATGTGTCTGAGCTGTTGTGGATTGCATGGGCACAGGCAGGGGGTTCAGGGTGTTCAAACACCCCCTCCCAAAATTACCTCAGAAAATTTCAAATTCCTGTATTTTATTTTGGGTTGGCTCAGGCTCAGCTGCTAAAATACTCAGTGTCTCAGCAGTCTCCATAGCAGTTGGAGCTAGCTGCAACACACTGTGCATACATGGGACCATTGATGGCCAAGGGAAATGGAGACATCATCAACAGAGAGGGTGGGAGAAGCCTGGTGAGACAGACTAGTGAGCATGCTGCTCTGCTGTGTCGTCTGTACAGCACTGAGCAAGTTGCGGTGTCCTGTCGACTGTCATGGTGGTAGAGTGGGACTGTGTACTGCTCTTCTCTAGCCTCAGCTGAACTGTGGGAGAACTTGAAGTATGGTCTACCAGAGAAAGAACTGACCTGTCCAGTGCTGAACTGTGAGTAATGCGTGGCATGACTTCTTGACTGTGCTGGATGCTAGCTGGACTGGTGGTGTGGTCCGAAGAGAAGACAGGAGAGGGTGAGGAAAAATCTGCCTTGGCATAGTGGCCTGTAGTCCTAGCTTGGGAGGGGAGCAACTGGTAAGGCAAGCAAACAGAAGGATAATCAGCAGAAAATTGGTGAGTGGAGAAAAGAATAAAGATTGATTCGGGGGGGGGACGTCTCTCATTCAGAGAAGTGGTGAGAGGTATGGCACCATCTCCCAGGGAAACCCACTCATTACATCTCAACCCCACCGATGCTCTGCTCAACTTGGAGCTTATCATGTGGAGTGGGAATAGGTGTGGAAAGGCAGATTCTGACTGACATCTTTGTCTCTGGCTGTTGCAGAATGCTCCATGTGCAAAGATGGAATGAGGTTAGAGTACTCTCTATATGCAGAGGTGGGATGGTGGTAGAGGAGGAGGAGTGATGCAAATATGTGGAGATGTCCCCACATGTAGGAGTGGGATGGATGGGAACAATGCTCCCCATGTAGGGCAGTGGGATGAAGGGGTGGAGTGTTTCTCATGTACAGAGCTGATATGAAGTGAGAGGAGAGCTCTCCATGTGTGGAGGTTGAATGGAGGAGGAGGAGTGCTCCCTATATGCAGGAGGTGGGATGCAGTGGGAGAAGTGCTCTCCATGTGGGGGAGATGAAATGTAGTGGGAGAAGCACTGGAGGGGTCAGGGGATGAGTGCTCACAATGTATGGAGATGGGATGGAGGTGGAGCAATCATACATATGTGTGGAGATGGAATGGAGGGAAGAATGCTTTCCATGTTCAAGTTCAAGTTTATTATGAAGGGATAAAATCCATTGAGCAAGCTCATTTGCAAGGAGGCCCCTTTTACAAGCAATGGTAAGGACAATACATGGTGTGAGACACAAAAAGGAAGGACACATAATATAAATTAAAATAAAACCATTTTCTTTACATTAGTATATACAATATGTACAATGTTGCATTCAACAAGGATTGAGACCAAATATGATTACATAGGATACCATGTCCACCATGTGGAAGAGAGCTGGAGAAGGAAAATTGCTCCCCATATGCAAAGGAGGCATGGAGGGGGAGGAGTGCTCTCTATGTGCAAATTTGTAATGGAGGCAGAGGAGTGCTCCCCATGTGTGGAGGTAGGATGGAGGGGGACAGGGGACAGTCACTTAATGGCCACCATCTTAGACCCCACTCCAGCCTGTGTGTGAAACTTTTTGGAATGGGCATAGTTTATTAAGGGGCAGATGTGCAATCCACATCTCTTCTCTGGCCACTGTAAAGTATTGGGTTGATAGGTGGGGGTGCAAGAGGTGGCACCTGACACCCAGGAGCACCCACTTTATCCTACTGCCCACCCACCCAGCAGAGTGGGAACAGTTGTGGAGGGGCAGATACAAGATCCACATTTTATATCTCAGTACATCAGAGTGCTCCATGGGTAGAGCATATTAGGTGGGAGAGCCTCTGGCTGAAACAGAGTGTTCTTCAAGTGTAGAGGTGTGGCATAGGGTGAGGAAGTGCCAGTCACCCAAAGCCCACTCCAACCTTCATGCTAGCTCTGTGTAGCAGGGACGGATATGAAGGGGCAGATATCAACCTGCATCTCTATCCCTGGCTGCTGCAGGTACCACCCTTGTGTGGAGGTGGGATGGGGATGGGCATCATTCTCACAGAGCCATCTGCCTGGAGCCCACTCAATGCCAGTGCCAGCTTTCTTGGAACTTGGATGGGTGAAGATGGACAGATATGGAAACACATCTGTCATTGGCTCCTGCAGAGTGCTCCTAACATGCAGGAGGTGGAATGGAAGGAGAAATGCTTCACATGTGCAGAAATGTAGAAATATGTGTTGGGTGCCAATGGCCTTGGGCCACCCAGTGGATCTGGACCACAACTCAATTTTCACCCACCTGGCACCCACCAGGATGGATAGAAACAGCTGTGGCATGGCAAATATGCAACTCACATTTCTAACTCTGACTGGGGCAGCCAATGTGCAGTGGTGGGATGATTATGGAGGGGGCACCAATCACCAGCTTCTGCTAGACCACAGTTACCAGTCCACTGTTTACCTTGGGCTGCCCACCTGGAGGTAACCTTGTTACTGTGCCAACCTGTGTGGAGTGGGATGGGTGAGGAGGGGAAGATGAGTAACCTACATCAGTCTGTGGCTACAGCAGCTTGTTCCATATGTACTGACATGAGCTAGAGGTATAGGGGGCAGCAACTACTCCGGGGTGCCCATCCAGTGCCCACCCTACACTGTTCTAGTCATTGTGAAGGAGCTGTTATGTGACCCACATATTTGTTTCTGGCTCTGTCTGGGTGCTCCTTTTGTGCAGTGGTGGAATAGATGCACAAATTTTGTTTTACACTGCGTCTCTCCTGGTCTCTTACTCTCTCTAACATCCACTCCCCAACAGTGAAAGGAAAACTGTGCTGCACTGCTCTCTGTCCCAGTCACCACACTCTTCCTGCCACTTTCTCTGCCTCTCTGTATGTGCTGTCTGCTTCCACTGAGCTTCAGAAAGACAAACAAAGAGTCAGACTGACAGTAAGGTACCAGGAGAGTGAGCGGAAATAAAATGGATTGCAACAGAGCTCGGGTGCACACTGCACTCCACTTCTCTGTTTGGGTGGTGACACCATCTCTGAATGAAACAGATTGGACCTGCATATACTGTATATGCCACACTGGAAGTGGCTGTCACTGTTGCTGTGTCTGTTTTGGGGGTGGGGAGGGAGTAGACACTGTTTGGGGCAGGCCACCATTTAAATTAATGTTTGTTCAGGTGCAGGTCTGGGAGTCACTGGTCATGGTTATGGTCACTACATTGCACTGCCCCCAAATTTCACACTGCCGTGGTGGTGCTGCAATAGTGACAGCCTGTCACCTGGTGATCACTCTCATTCCACTTACTCGCCACATCTCAGCATGTTGCTGTGACTGTGCTCTCTCTCTCTCTCTCTCTCTCTCTCTCCGCTCTGTCCCTGACACTGGTGCCACTCACCACCTCTTTCGATCCTGCGCTCTCTTTTGGGGGGGTGGGTGCTGCTGCCTCTCCTTCTCAGTGCCTGTCCCTGAAGCCCATGTCTCACTCTCCCACTGTCCAGGGTTAGCTACAGCTCTGCAGGCAATGCTGCCTCTCTTCTCAGCACTCTTGCTCCTTGTATTGTGCAGTGGGGTGGGGGGTACACTGAGGCAGCATGGACACTAGGAGATCCACGGAGCAGGTCAGTGTGTACCATCACAGAGAGCAGTGCTCAAGCTGGGCATTGTGACATGCATGAAGCACTGGAAAGAGAGGAGCTCAGGGACAAGAACATGTACTGTCATTCCCACAGACACAAAGAAGTTCAACGAGGACGTCTGTCTGGGGAAGGATAAATAATATTTGTTTGTTCTTTACTGCTAGGAATGTTTGCTGCTTATGGCACAGAGAGTGGGAGATGCAGTGTATTGCTGGGTACCCATACATCTGCAGGATGGGTGGGGAGACAAGCAATAAGATCAGTAAGGGCATGAATGAAAAGAATAAAGTGCTCTCATTCGAGCACTATTACTTTCAACTAGAGAACAGATTCCATATGTGAAACTGTGACTAGTGTCACAGACTGGTTGCATGCTCATTGGTCTGCCAGGGACAATCCCACTGTAGATTGCTATGCATTGAACCAGTCATTGACACAACTCTGAAATGTTGTTCTACCACAAGATGTTTCTTGCACACGCGCCAGGAAACATAAAAAACTATAAAGAATTTAGTTTAGTGACTACCCTCATTTGAAAGGCATTTTTGTCCTGAACACAAAAATGTGAAATAATGCACTTGGGGTACAGAAATCCAGGGGCAGTACACATGGGTGGAGTGGTATTGACAACATTAAGAAAGAACACATAAAAAAAAAAGCTTTTACATACAGTTGATTACTGTTTAACAATATTTTGCATCTATGGCTGCCATTGTAAATCTGATGCAAACCCATAATGACGTTCCTCACTTGAAGCAAAAGGGGGATGGAGGCTATAACTGACTCCTTGTTTTTGTGTTAAAGGGTCAGTTTCTTTACAACAAAAACAAGGAAAGGCATCATCTCTAAAATGTGCAGATGAACATGGGGACCATTTTTTCAGAGCATGCCACCAGCGGCAGCTACAACTTCAAGACTGCTACACTCCCACCTAATACACTCAGGGGAAAACCAGAAGTAGTCTACCAGCACTGAGATCAATATGGTTATGCACATTTGACAGAAATTACTGCTTAGAAAAGAATGAGAAAGTGACTGTGATGATGAGCAAGTCCCAGACCAGATCTTTAGTTTGTTAACAGATTCCTCCTGCATCTGATTTGTACAGCTGCATGGGCCAAGCTCCATGGATGTTATGCCATCATCAGATTTGTATAACAGCACAGTGGAAGCACGTAACCAGACCACTGTCTGGTGTGCTGCCACAGTGCTCCGACATAGTTTCCAGTGATTCTGTTTATGCAGCCCTTCCCCTCCACAGGCCGCATAAACATATCCACTTCCCGGTGCACTACTTTTCTGTTCTGTAACTGCAGTACTGACAGCCACCGTGTGCAACATGGTGACGTTGACTTAAACTGCGCATGCATAACTATCATGCATACAGTTATGTCAGCATCGCCATGTTATGCAGGGCTGACTACAGGGCAAACTTCACATAGTGCGAGTATCAGACATGTGCAGTACTGTAATTGCTGCAGTATTACTTATGGCTGACTCCGGTGCAGCAAAAGCATCACATATTCTTTTCCACACTCTTGCCACTCCTAAAAGCTCTCCACAGCCATATTGACTCTGACCAGAGTATCTTTAAACCAGACAGCTTCTTTAGCTTGCACCTGACATAAGATTAGCTCTCTGTCTGTGTCTACAGAGAGTGAATCCAAGAGTGTAGCAGGTTTGCCAATCCTTTGTTGCAAAGTCAATTTCATATCATTCCTTGATGGGATCCTGTATACTTTTTTGATTCTGGGTGAACAGATCTGTAATAACCTTTCACAAGGTCCCATGCAGTTCTTTTTCCATTGGCTTCAGTATGAGGCATTCCAATAATTTTCAAGTTATTTTTTCTGGCATTGTTTCCCAGTGTTTCCAGCTTTCTTACCAATGAAGAGCCAGTCTAGCTGCCCCTATGAAAAAGAAGAAACAACGGGGGAGTCAGTTCCTTACAAACCATCCAAAGCACAGAAGCAGGTTCGGACAAATGACTCACTCACCCAGTGATATAGTATATGTAGATTTTTCATCTTAAATCATAATGACCAAATGCTTCCTATGAGCCCACTTGTACCATGCCAATGTTTCGAGGCAAACCCTGTCCCGCAGGGCTAAGCAGCAAAATGGTTGAATAATTAAAGAATATTCTTTTAAAAGCTTTAAGTCTCGGAACATATTCAATACAACCATCCAAAGACAGTTGGGAAACATAAATCAGAATTTAAAACATAGTCATCTGATGCGGTTAGAACCCTACATGTGTTATTATCTGAGAGGTTTATATTTCCTTAAAACAAGCTAGAAAATTATAAGTTAAAAAAATTGCACTATATTTCACAAGAGTATGGTCCCACAGGCAAAACCTGATTCAAAAGTTATTTGTCAAGCACTGCAAAGATAGTTGCATTAAAATAAGTCTCATGCCTGCAAAGTAATCCTGCGCCACGTACTTTGTTTAGTACATCACCATCAAAGATTAATATTTAGAAAAATATCAATTGGTCTGGTATCCAATTTGTATCAAAAGACTCATAAAGTCTACTCAGTATCGAATAAGCATGTGCACATAAACAAGTGAAATGCAGTCCTAGTGATAGGCACAGTAAATAAATTGTGAAACACAACAAAATGCATTCTAACTAGTTATAGCAGCCACTGATGTTAATCAAGTGCTGCTGTAGTGAAAGTATTTGCAGTTTAGCATATTCATGAAAGTGATCAATCATAGAAAACATTACTTTTGATTTAAGCTATATAGCATCTTCCCACAATAATTATACATAAAACCTTTTTTTCCTTCATTTTAATTCATTGTGACAGTTTCTGCATTCCTTCATGGATACATGATATCTGGGGCCCGATTCACAAAACTTTGTCCCAGCACAAACCAGTTTGTGCCGTACAAACTGGATTTTGTGGCAAAAATGGTATTCACATGTACTTGAATACGCTTCCAAAGGCCTGCTCGGAACAAATGCTTCTGTATGCCAATGACACTGTTATATTTGACAGCCACACCCTGCAACGCTCCTTTTCTGAAGTCGAGACCTAGTTCTCAGAGCACCACCTTGTCCTGAATTACAAAAAGACCAAGGCCATACTTTTCACTCACAGACAAAATAAGTTTAAAAATTTTCTCCTCAACATCATTAATGTCCAGGGCCCCCCTCTCGATCTTGTGCCCACCTTTAAATACCTGGGCATCACCCTTGACTCCTCTCACATGTACCGATGATCACATCAATCTGCTAAGCTCAGCCATCAATTCCAGACTAGGTCTCCTATATAAGCACAGTGGTGTCTGTCACCTGATGCCCTAGGTCTTGCCATGACATCATCGGTGCTCTCCCTTATTGACTACGGGATTGTTATCTACGGCACGGCCAACCCCACTGCCCTGCATTGAATTATGATCTCCCTAAATAATGCCTGCTGGATAATCACTGGCTGCAACCATTGGACACACATCTGTGAGCTCTATAGACACACCCACTGGCTTAACTTTGAAGGCAGACTCAGGTACCAGACCTGTCTCCTTGCTAAGAAGCTCTCCCTAAGCACCTCCCCCAGGTCTCTGCCACCTTGTTCAGCCTTCCACTCAGCCAAGGCCTTCATGGAGCTTCTTGCTAGGCTCCATCTCTGTACCCCACTGCAGGACCTCTCTGGGCCAATGCTCCTTTACTACAGGGCCCCTCCTCTGGTTGAATGAATGCCATTGGCCATCACCCTGGAACAGTGACTAGGCCATTTAAAACCCTACTCCATGCTGAAATCCTCTCCCTCCAACTGTGAATGTGTTTAGTCCTTCTCCCCCTTGCCTGTGACTGTAACCTTTTGATCTCTGTATATTGTTATTGTACATGCTGGACTTATATTTGACATGGTTGGTCCATTCCACCTTTGAACTGTAACTTGTCTTCTATATGCCTCTTATTGTATATACTGTTTCTAAACTGGCAATGTATGCATTCTGGTGTGTTCTCTGTATATTTATTATTGTATATCTTGTCATTTTTGTAATGTATGTATATCTGACGTGGAGCTTTGCAAAGGAGTCCTTGACTCAAAGGTTGTAATTCTGATTCCTTCAATAAATAAATAAACAAAAGCTCAGTTTGCACTGGGGCAAAGTTTTGAGGGGACCGCAGTGTAAATGAGGGGGAGGGGTCCTGCATATCGGTGCAGTCCCATTCGCTAAGCATTTTCTCCACACAAGGGTCTTTTGCAGAGTTCCCTTGCATGGAGAAAATACCACAGAGGAAAACGTCCTCTTAACTCTGCACAGCTCTAGTGGTTGGTGGAGGTACTGCATCCCCCCCTTGCTGATCACTGTCCCTTTGTAATAAATATTATGCCCAGATAGTCCAGTGGTCCCTCCCCCCTCCTCGATCACTGTCCCGTTATTGAAAATAATATTTCCTGGACTTCTGGTGACATCACTGTCAGGAATGGAAGCTTGAGTCAGAGCTCTGAGACCACAGTGTTAAATCTATTCACATCTGGCACTCCACAACCTCCTAATAACCACTAAAAAGGCAATTTATGTGAAGGATGAGTCAATTAGCCAAAATAAGGGGAAGATCTGTGGCAAAAACTGGTGGAAGAAGAAGATTACAGCCAGACTGAAGCCCCAGTGCTTCTCTCTCATGGGCCTCTGAGTCAGCAGTAGGCTCAGGTGGGGAGAGGGAAGAAACTCCCTCATGACATGGCTCTCTGAATGGCAGGGCAACAGCACACATTTTGAAGATGCTGCAAAGAATAGACACCAATGTCAAAGATATTAAACTGGACCTTAAACATCTCGAGCGGAGGACTACCGATTTAGAAATGAACCGTGATGCAATCCGGGATGACTCTCAGAAGCTCAGCCATGTGGTAGTATATTTAGCCAAAAGGGAGCAGGAGCGTACAATCAGAGCTAGGGATGCTGAATAGAGGGGCAGGAGGAAAACTATCTGGATATTTGGCTTCCAAAGGGAAGCGAGCAGGATGATCCCCCCAAATTTATCCGATCATGGCTAAGGCAAGAACTAAACATTCCAGACACTGAATCACTAGAGTTGGAAAGGGTGCACAGGGTTCTAGGCCCATGCCAAAGAAACGACGCCCCCCTAGATCAATTCTGGTGAAATTTAACAGATACCCAGTCAAGGAGATGATACTTAGAATAGCCTGGGCCAAAAAAGTTTTAAATCTCAATGGGAAAAGAGTGTTCAGTGATCAGTATTTCCCACCAACCACAATGCAGAGGCAAAGAAGTCCTGGCAGTGATTAAACTACTTAAAGAAAAACAAATCAAGGCACTACTCAAGTACCCAGTGAAGATTCTGATCCAATGGGAAGCTGGGAGCAAGCTGTATGGCACATAACTTAAACAAGTAAACCACCGTAAAAAGTCAGCGTAGATGTTCCAGATTGCCAGCAGGGAGCGGAACAAACCCTCCTTCAGCTGCAGGGCTGTAGGCAAGAAAGGTCTGAAGATCAAGAACAGGTGGAATGCCTAACCGGATGATCAGCTCTGCAAAGACTTGGTCCATATCAGCAAATCTCTCCTCAGCAAGTAGCCACCTGACTTCGACTTGTGTTGTCCTTTGAACTGTTTTACCAGAATGGCTGTGAAGACAGGGTTAACGTTTAGTCTGTCTACATAAAGGTACGAGAGTAGGCGGGAAACTGACATTGAGACTGTGTCTGCAAATGGGGATATTTGCTTTTGGTTGTCACGAAACCACGATAGATTTGCGCTCCTGAACCACTACCTTTTGGATGTACGAGAGACTCACAAAATCGGCCATGTTGCCTAAGGACATGTAGTATTTGGGACAATGGCGAGTGGTTTGACTCAACCTCGCCACTGGTGCTTTATAGGCTTCATTCTGGGGAATACTACAGGGAGGTCTGGGCTGCTGGCGGGGCTCGTGGCCCCCCTCGAGAGGGATGGGGGGGCAGAGATCTCCTCTCTCCTAATCGGAAATTTGGTTGGTTAATGGGCCAGACCGCTGGTGCAGCCAGACCAGGGCAAGTTCCTTACGGAAAAGCATACAACAGTATTCATTTGGTTGCTCATGCCTACAAGAGGGTTTTGGTGGGGAGGGGGGTTGTGGAAAAGACAACTATAATAAGATGGTATATTTAGTTATTAACAGTGTTACAAGTGGTTTATTACTGAAGCACAATTGTTTAGAGTGCCAGATGTCTGCACCAGATGACATACGAAGAAAGACTAAAGGAGCTTAATATGTATACCCTTGAGGAAAGGAGGAGAGAGGGACATGATAGAAACTTTCAAGTACCTCAAGGGAGTCAACAAAGTCCAAGAGGGTAGCATCTTTCAGTTTAGTTTAGTTTAGTTTTGTTTATTAGTCTAGGAATTAATACCTTTGAGCCAGGGCTCTTTTACAAAGGTTCCACATCACAAAGAACATTTAACAAAGCACAATACACATTACAGGTAAAACAGACAGGAAAGTTACATCATAAATTTGCTATTAACAGTTTAAGGCAGTAACATTTTTAAGTTTCATAGAAAAACAAGCTATAACAGGTTCAAGCGAGTAGACAATTCCGAGGTTAAGGAAACTTCCAGGGAGAGGGTGATCATTAGGCGCCAAAAGGAGGCTAGAGAGGAGGGAAAGGTGATGAGCTGGAGAGTAAGTGAGAGGGGACAGGAAAAAAGGAGGGAGTGAGTTTGGGTGGGAGACAGGAAGTAGTAGAGGTACCAGAGGGTTCATTAGTCAGGGAGGAAGAGGCCTCAGATGTGAGGATGGACATGAGGGTAGTAGTCTTTATCTAGGCGCAATCACAGTTGCTAGTGGTGGTGAGGTGGGCATAGAGCATGGATTTGAAAGCTTCAAGCGAGGTTGAGGATAGAGTAGGTGGACTAGCGCATTGAACCATGTCGGGCCCTGAATCGAAAGATCTTTGTCCCTGTGCAGTCCGCATCTCGGAACCAGGAAAGGTTGGCGCTCAGATCTGGTGAAGGGTCGTGAGCCAGGATTCAGTCGGAGTAGGTTTGAATACATAATGGAGTCAGTCCCAAGATAGATTTTTTGCCATTGTGCAGGTGAGATAAATAAGATGATTTGATAGGTTCAACCAGCCTGATTCATAGTACAGATCACATGTGTGAGTCAGTCTTGAGCCCCGTGAGGAGCGGCAGGCCTTATTTAGAGTGATTGAGATCGCCTTAGAGCAGTGGAGGTAGCTGAGCCATAAATAATAAGGCCATAGTCAATGATTGAGATTATGGAACTCTGTATAGCTATTCTCAATGCCGCTGTTAGAAATTGACGGTTACGGAATAGTATTCAAGGCGTTGGTTCACTGTTTTCGCAGTGTTGTCAATGTGGGTTACAAAGGTGAGCCCTTGGTCAAAAGTGATGCCAAGGTATTTGAAAGTATTTACTTGGTCCAGTGTAATTCCAGAGGTTTGTATGGTGAGTGGAGTATGCCTATTTTTGTTTTGGTGATTGGAGAAGAGCATGGCTTTTGTTTTATTGTGGTTTAGCACAAGTTTACTATCCAGGAACCACCTTTCAACACTAGAGAAAGCAAGTTGCAGGCTTTTTGTAGGGAGTTTGGATCCTTGTGGGAAGAGAGAATTACAGCATCATCAGCGTATAAGATTATTTTCTCCTGGCAGATATCTGGGAGGGAGTTAAGGAACAGGCTAAAGAGGAGTGGTCCAAGAATTGATCCCTGTGGTACACCCGAGAGAACTGGTTTGAAATCAGAGAGTTCATTAGAGATTTTTACAGCCTGTGACCGATTGGACAGGTAACTTTTTACCCAAGCACAAGGACCTTCGGCCAGGCCTAGGCTAGAAAGTAGGGAGGTAAGTAGGCCATGATAGACTGTGTCAAAAGCTTTTGTAAGATAGATAAAGACTGCACCTGTTTGGCACCCTTTGTCCAGGGCTGAGTGGACTTCTCCAGAGAAATCAAGTAAGACTGTTGTTGTAGTACTATGTCCTTTCCTAAAGCCATGCTGTTGATTACAGAGTAGATTGTATTTGTCCAGGTAATCAGAGAGTTGGTCTGCCACTATTCGTTCAAGTGCTTTGGAGAGGGGAGGGAGTATTTATATTGGTCGATAGTTTCCTGTTGAGGTTTTGTCCCCTTTGTGCACTGGCGTAACTATGGCAGATTTCCATTTGTTGGGAAATTGACTTTGGCAAAGTGACAGATTAAGAATTTTTGCAAGGGTGAATTACTTCATCCAGGGTGAGAGACAGGATTTTTAGATCTAGTGTGTCACTACTTGTTCTGGATTTGGAGCAGGCCTTTCTTATGTACTTGTGTGCTTCGTGCACTTTGATTTTCTTGAAGTAAAATTGTGGTTTGTCACGAGGGGTGTTTTGTGATACTAGGCTAGGCACAGGTAAGTCCGAGAAGAAATCTGGGGGGAGGACCCCACTAAGGTCTGTGAATGTCTTATTAAGCGCATCTGCAATAGACTTTGGGTCAAGAGTGGTGGATCCATCAACTTTCATAATGGTAGGTGACGATTTTGATTGTTTACCCATTATGTTTCGGTTGTTGTCCCAAAAGCTCTTCCATCACCCAGGTGGATTCAAGGGCATTTTGAAATAAGGCGCTCTTCATTTGCCTAATTTGTGAGGTACATCTATTTCGTGCCTGCTTGTATTTTAGGGTATCATGAGGTGAGCCTGTGTCTCTGGCAACTGCCCAGAGGTGGTCCCGAACCTTGAGCTTGGCGAGTAGTTTGGCAGTAATCCATGGATTTGATAGCGCTTTGATTTTACATTTTTTTACTGGGGCGTATAAGTCGCATGCAGAGTTGAAAGATTTAATGAAGTATTCTAGTGCGGTATTAATATCAGTTGATTCAAGGATTGGCGTCCAGTCCTGTTGTAGGAGATGGGTTTTCAACTTGATAAAATTCCCATAAGGCAATACTCTGCTTGTTATAACTTTGGGGGGTGGCTTGAGAAATTTATTAGACCAGGTACAGGACACTGGGGAGTGGTCACTGAGGGAGTCAGGGAGGACTTTAATGTTTTTTATCCGGTCAGGGTGATTTGTGAGAACCCAGTCAATAAGGGTGCTTGTACCAGTTTTGTAATTTTTCCGGGTTGGGGAGGTTACCATCTGAGTCAGGTTTGCTGCTAGGATGTCATCTTTGTAAGAGCCAGTGTCAGAGGCGAGCCAGTTTATGTTGAAATCCCGAGGAGGAGGAGCTCATTTTCAGAGGGCTGCAGACTAACAAAATCAAGTACAGACTTAATACTGGCACGGTGGTCTTTTGGAGGGATATAGACTCGGCCACTGTGAGAACTTTGTTTTGTGCACCAAGAAGCAGTTTGATAGGGAGGATTGCATCTGCGTATTTGTGGGGGTGAAGCTGCCGTTGACAGGAGAGGTTGTCCTTTATGTAGATAACACAGCCCCCACTTTTCTTGCTTGCCCGGGTCGAGTCTGAAAAGATTGTAGCCTTCAAGCGAGACTGCATGATCCGGTGTTGGGAGATAGCCAGGTTTCCACAATGGCTAGTATATCAGGTTTTTGTCCAGCGAGAGTTTGAAGAGATGCCAATTTGGGAAGGAGGCTGCAGATATTTAGAGTGATAATGAGAGACCACTACCAACTTTCCCTGTTTTGTCAGCTTCAGTGCAACAGGACCAGGGTTTGGGTGTATCCCACCAGATATTAAAAGTAGGAGGAGCAGGAGTTTCAGCGATGCCGTTAAGTAGTTCATAATAGGTTGGAGTGAGTTTCTCTTGTACTTTTTAAGATGCTTGGATTGTCTTCTGGAGTCCCAGTAGAGGGTGAAAAGAAAAGAGATGTGCAAGAACAAGGGGCACAATTTGAAGATAGAGGGGGATGGCTCAGATGTAAAGTGAGGAAGTATTTTTTCACAGAGAGGGCTGTGGATGCATGGAACAGCCTCCCTGAGGAGGTCGTGGAGTCAAGTACAGTGGGGGAATTCAAGAATGCTTGGGACAGACATAAGGCAGTCCTAGTGGGGGGTAGGAGGAAGTAATAAGCTATTGGTTAACTAGGATCTGCAGCTTATCTGTTAGGTAGGAAAATGGGCAGACTAGGTGGGCCAAGCGGTCCTTATCTGCCATCAAATTCTATGTTTCTATGTTTGCAGTTTGACAGGCGGGGCACTTGGAGGTATTCCTGCCACCAGGACTCCATTCCTCTACAAGTTAAACACCCTATTAGTCACTGGAGGTTTGGGTATCGGGTCTGGTTCTCCCACACTGAATCTCTCTGTGGTTTTGAGAGGAGCGTGGAGGGAGTTTCTAGTTAGCCAGTGCACCCACCCCTGGAGACTGCATTTTCGAGCTGCCTGTCTAGGGAGTCAGTGAAGTGAGGAGCTTTTGCCAGCTCAAGCTCCTGGTCAGAAGGAGTTTCCTTCTGTAAATGACCTTCTTGAAGATCGATGTAGGTACTGGAGGAGAGGGGGGATATTGGGGATGTTGTTCAGTAAATAGTTCTTTTATTTGTTGTTCGGGAAGGAAAGGGTTATTAAGGGAGGTATAACTGTTTTAAAGGGGAAAAGAGGAACATGCAGCATGAGCACCACATTAGAGATTTTTGTCTGTTCTGTTTAAAGCAGGCCACAGGGCCGACATTCGGGGTAAGATGCAAAACCTGGTGGACCCTTGGGGTGCGGAGAAACAGAATCTGAGGGCACCAAATCCATTTGTTGATTAATGGGGTCACTTAATACTCAGTCCCTAAATGTTAAAGGGCTTAATACCCCTGTAAAGAGGTATGCCATTTTGAAAGATTTAGCCAAAACATGATGTGACATAGGACTATTACAAGAAACGCATCTTACCCCCATGAGCACGCAAAGCTGAGGCGCTTATGGGTGAGTGAGGTTATAGCCTCATCGCACCCTAAAGCGAAAAAAGCAGGAGTTGCCATCTTAATCAGAAGGGGTCTCAGCTTCACCAAGCTGGATATGCATATAGACACAGTGGGCAGATTGGCTGCTGTTACTGGGAAGATAGTGGATAGGGTGGTCCATATTATAAACGTGTACACTCCTACCCCATGCAACCCGCAATTTTTAAGACAGGTATTTGGATACCTGACATCTGTGGAGGATGGTCAGATCATTCTAGGAGGTGACATGAACTGTGTTGAGAATGCAAATCTAGATAGGTCCAGAGTTGGGAGGTTGCTGGAGAGAATGGGTTCCAGGACCCTTTCAAATTTAAAAATGAGACAAGCATGGTTGACACATGGAGGGAGAGGTTTCACCAGTAGAGACTATACTTTCTAGTCACATCCCCAAAACTTGTACTCATTTTGGATAGGTTTTACACCCAGAAATCATGGCTCCATACAATTACAGATCAAGAGAATTACCCGTCTGCTTGTCAGATCAAGCAAAAGTCGCTCTGACTGTAGAGCTGGGTCCCCTGGTTAAGCAGTCAGTCTGGTGTCTTAATGCAGGACTGTTGAAAGATCAGGCTTTTAACACAAAAATTAAAGAAATCATTTCTAACTATGTGAATAAGAACATGGGCACGACCTCTAAAGTAAAATATTTGTGGGATGGTTTGAAGGGTGGTGAGGGAGAGGTAATTGCTTATGCAGCGTATAAGAAAAGTCCACGTAACAAAAACAAGAACGTTTAGAACAGCGGATTAAACATCTTGAAACAATAAACAAACAAGGGGGAGCTGATGATACACTGGAAGAACTCAAAAAAGTCAGGGGGCAATTGCAACAAATTATATTAGCTAAGACAGAGAATTCCCTTAGATTTTTAGGCCAAAATTATTATGAAGGAGGGAATAAAGCCGGCCGGTTGTTGGCCTTCAGACTTCAGAAACAGATGGCTGATAGAGTTATTCCACTAATTAAAAATCCCCAATCTCCATTAGAGTCAGAAACCAAACCGCATTGTATAGCCAAATGTTTTCAGTGGTTTTATAAAGATCTTTACACCTCCGAGACAGAACCTAATCAGGGAAGGAAAATTAAAAATGTCTTAGAAAAGTTAAATTTACCCAAACTCTCGAACTCTCAGGAGCAATTACTCGACTGCCCCTTCTCCCAGGAGGAATTGAAGGAGGTTGTAAAAAACCTGAAACGCAATAAAGCTCTGGGACCTGATGGGTTCATCGGTGAATACTACCAAAAGTTTGTGGATGAACTCTCACCTCTCTTACTACAGGTTTGCAACACAGCACATGAGCCCCAGGAAGCCCCAGACACTGGGCCAGAGCTTTAATATCAGTAATCCCCAAGCCAGGCAAAGACGCCACTCTATGTAGCAGTTACCAGCCTATTTCACTTTTAAATTTAGACATTAAAACCTTCACCGGACTGATTGCCAATCATCTTCAGACTGTAGTCACAAAATTAGTTCATTCAGACCAGGCGAGGTTTATGCCGGGGAGACAGCTGCACGACAATGTCAGGCATTTGCTAACAATAATGTCTCTGTCCCAGGGTGTGCTAAGGGATCAAGCTGAGGTGGTAGTCGCATTAGATGTGAAAAGGCATTCAACCGCCTAGAGTGGTCTTTCCTAGTGGAGGTCCTGAAGAAGTTTAACTTCAGCCCGAAGTTTAGAGCTTGGGTAGCTGCACTATGTTCCAACCCACAGGCCCGGTCGGTTAAATGGGACACTCTCACAACCTTTTTATGTTCACAGGGGAACAAGGCATGGGTGCCCTCTGTCACCCCTGCTGTTCATACTGAGTATGGAGCCTTTAGCTGAGGCCTTTCGGTCTTCGCCTGAAATCAAAGGCATAAAGATAGGTTCAGTTGACAACCGCATCTCGCTCTACATGGATGACACCCTCCTCTATCTTTAGGAGCCAGCGACATCTCTTCCTAAAGCCATGTCCCTACTGGCCGAATACGGCAACATTTCAGGTTTCAAAATCAATGAAACAAAATCAGAAATAATGTCTATTGGACAGGAAGTCTCCCAGAGTGTTGAATCACTCACCAGCTTAAAATGGGTCACTGGGAGTTTTATGTATTTGGGCATTCAGATACCCAGTGATACTAGTAAACTGTATCAGTTAAACCATCGGAAGCTGTTGGAAATTAGGAGGGACTGCGATAGATGGTTAGTACTCCCTTTGTCTATTTCAGGACAGGTTGAAACAGTTAATATCCTGCATAGGGTACTGTTTCAGTTTGACTCGATCCCTTTAAGCCCACCTAGAAAGTATTGGATAGACATTCACAGAATACTCATGAAGTTTATTTGGGTGGGGAGGAGACCCAGGTTAAAATAGGAAGTACTCAAATTAGATAAAGGAAAGAGGATCTGGGGGTACCGGACCTCAGGGGATATTATAAAGCAGCTCAGTTGCAGCATCTGGCTACCTTTCAGGCATCAGTGGAAAGACTGAGCTGGGCTAAATAAATGGAGCTAATAAAACAGGGTACCCTGGGTCCCATCCTGTTTAGTGGGGTCTCCTGGGATGCTAAGAGCTTTACCAACACCATGGCTTAAAAACACAGTGAAAATATGGCATTTAATGATTCGGGAATTAAAACTAATGGAGGCTATCCCCTACATGGAGAAATAATAAATACTATAAAGTTCCTTCCTGGGAGGGATAACCCGGTTTTTAAGAGGTGGGGTGACAGAGGTCTTAGGTCTTTTCTCCAAATGCATGATGGGCCTATTTTAAAGAGCTTTGCTCAATTAAGGCAGGAATATAATCTGCCACAAAGAGAGTTCTTTGTTTATTTACAGCTACAGCACTTCCTACTGTTGGGGATCTGGAAGGGTTACCTATTACCACACCCTGAACACCAGCTAATAGAATTTCATCTTAGTATTGCCAGGGGATCAGCCCCAAAATATCATCTGATTTCAATAACCTACAAGATCTGTAAGGGTCCACTGGATCAACACAGACTGCCTATTCAACAGGCCTGGGAAAAAGAATTAAAAGTGCCTGAGAATATCATAAGGTGGGACCTAGTCTGGGGGTTGGTGCAGAAGACTACCGCCTCCCCTTTCTGGAGGGAGTTCAGGTGGCAGGTATTGACAAGATATTTTAGAACCCCAGTGATTATGAAGCATTATGGAGGGACAGCATCAGAGAAGTGCTGGAGAGGCTGTGGCCTAAAGGGGTCACATGAGCATATTTTCTGGAGTTGCCCTAAACTCAGCAGTTTTTGGAATAAGGTAACTGATCACATAAGTGCTATCCTGCAGGTCCCGGTGCCCAGAGACCCGTGTTATTTTCTACTCGGGGAGCCACCTCCAGGGGTATGAGGTTCTAAAGCTAGTTGCCTGTTTCCTATACTGGTAGCAATGGTGCAGTAGTCAATCACTAAGTTATGGCTGACGGACAGGATCCCGACTGAGGAACAGTGGTTGGCTGGATGCAACCAGATAAAAAGTATGGAAAAACTTACTGCCAATCTGTACCTCCAGCCGGAAATATACAAAGCTCGTTGGCTGCCCTACTATGAGTTTGAGAGTCAAAAGGAAGGCGTGTCAATTGTAGAGATTTTAGCCAGAGAAACTTTAGATAAATAGAAACCTTGGGTCTAATACTGATACACTTGCTTAATTTAAACAGAAGGGGGAGCTCTGATGCATGGGGGGGTGTGGGGTTTGTTGGTCTGTTTATCTGTTTATCTTGGTAGATTCAGTTTTAAGTTTTAATGACAGAATTAAATGTCTGGGAGTTACATTAGCTCCCTATTAGGTTTGTTTATAAACTTAGGAGTCCAGACAATTATTGCTTCTAAATGTGCATTGTTGTTGAAGTGCATTAGACTATATACAGTTATACACTGTTTGTCTGGTACTGTAAAAGTCCTGTAGAATGATTTGTTTTTGGAACAAATTCAGAAAACAATAAAATTGCAATTTCAAAAAAGAAAATAATATTTCCTGGTAGTCAAGTGATCTCTCCCCCGATATGCGATCACCCTCCCGTTATTGAAAATAATATTTCCTGGTAGTGTAGTGGTCCCTCCCCCTCCACAATTGCAGATCGCCCTCCCAATATTTGTTTCCCAGGTTCCTTGGTAGTCTGATGGTCCCACCCCTCCTGTGAAATATGGAAAATTGTCACCCTGGTGGCCTAGTGGACCCCACCTTCCCCCACACCCTGTAATACATTGTCCCCCCAACCTGATCCCAGCCTGGAGCCAGTGCAGCCTCCTCCACCTCCACGGCTGGCCACTGACTGGAGCTATCAATGTACTACGGTATGCACTCATTGACAGCTCAGTCGGCAGTCAGCCGTGGAGGTGAGAGGAGGGCTGTGCTAGTCACCGACTGGGGATTGAGTTGATGGGGAGTAGGTTGGGGGTCAATGTCTAACATGGTGGGGGTTCATTAGGCCACCAGGGTGATTGTTGCCATATTTCATGGGAGGGAGGGACACTAACTACCAGGAACTGTGGGAAGCAAATACCAAGAGGGCACTTGGGGAGGGAGGAGGGCCAACTAGACTATCAGGAAATATTATTTTCAAGAATGGCAGGGTGATCAGACATCAGGGGAGGGACCACTAGCCTACAAAGAATTATTATTTTCAATAATGGGATGGTGATCAGACATTGGGGGATGGGGGAGGGACCACTAGACTACCAGGAAGTATTATTTTCAATAACTGGATGACAATCTGACATCGGGGAGGGGGAGGGACCACTAGACTGCCAGGGTATTTATGTTTTTTATATGTGAATGGTGATAGGGGACAGGGGAGGGACCACTAGACCACCAGTAACTATGTCTGCATCTGGCAGGGGCTGTGGGGCACCCTAGAACACCCACAGCCCATGCAAATGAGCCCATAATGGGCATGCAAATGGCCAGCTAGCACCTTGCATGCCCCAATGGGCTTATTTGCATGGCTGCTTTTGTGGATATCAAATAGCACACCGGCGCTATTCATTGTAGGGCCATTTCTAATAATGCAGGTAGGGCAGCGCTAGTGGGGTTAGAGGTAGCGGTAATGGGGTCACCGCTGCCTCTACCCACCCCCTATTCACAGTTGGATAGGCTACCATGCCATCCATCTGTGAATAGCATTTTACCACCAGGGCAATCGCAAAGTGCAACACAAACCTTTGCACTGAACTTTGCGATTTTTTGTAAATCTAGCACCTGGTGTGCATGAAACACAAGCTGCCTTTATTGAAAATGTACTGTAATCTGATTACCAACTATGTAATGGTGCAATTGACATATCCAGGACACTAAGGTTTTCACCAAGTCTGCTGCTGGGGAGCCTCACAGTATTTACCACATTATAATATACAGTAGATCAGAAATCCCATTAGTCAAAAAGTGACCAAAAATTGATATTCCCACTATGGTTACACATTTAACTCAGTGTATGCCAAGAATTATCCATACTGCGAATAGTGTAATGAATCAATCCTCTTAGCTGTACTGTTGTAAAATTTCTTGCACGTAAATTTTAAACCTTGTCAGTCTTATCCATAAAACGTCTTAATATACTCACACCTCTATGAGTGTGGTTAACTCTCTAAGAAATGGCCCATGTCAAAAACAGTCACCTTGTTAATATAAATTCTAACAATTTTCCATTTTAAAAATGGCACGATAACTTCAGGGCTTACTAGAACTGCTACTGGGGTCCCTATGGCATACTGTGTGCAGGATCACAGGAGCCACCACCCCAAATAAGGTAGTCTTATATACTGTCAGTCCTGGAGTACCCAGATGTTACAAATGTGCTGACGTCATAGGCATCAGCATCATCACGTTCATGTGATGACAACACGTGAATGGCAATGTAAACACTGGCAGATATAGTTTTCGATTTTCTAACCAGTATAGTGCCTTTTGTTGTGAAACTATCGAATAGAAAGCTTTTGCATGTAAGACATTGCTCAACAGATGTTAAACAGTGCAGTATCACTGTTTGCTAAATGGCCACTAAAATAGAAACTGTTGCTAGGCAACCGTGAGCAATGTGAATAGCACAACAATCAGGGATCTTAAAGAGACAGGAGTCCTGCACTATTATTATAATATAAGGATTTCATTTGTGATCCCAAACAAGCAAAATCTTTCATAAAAAATTAAACCTATTACATACAGTATGAATTGACAGTGCTTGATGGTTCCCCTTAGTAGTGGAAGCCCTTTCAATAATAACTCCAGCTACTGAAACTGGCACCTTGAATCTCTGCACTGCCCATGGAATTCACAGCTGGGTAAGGATTAATTTCTCACACAGTGGGACCAATACTATATAACCCATTATTAACCTGAATATAATGCTGTTATAGTCCTTAAGGAGTAATAGACACAAATCAAACAATAATACTGAAGTAATCACACCAGTAATAAGGACCTCATGGTCCAAGGTAGAGCATGACCCAAAGAGGCAGGTCAGCGGTTAAAGACCACATGTCCCCACCTGGCCCGTTCTGAATATATCAGATCCACTAAAGAACTAGTGGGGGGGGTCTAGTGGGGGGAGGGAGTCCAACATCACCATTGGACTCTTTATTAAACACCCAAAGTAATGATGAATTTGGATGAAATGGGGTGAGATGAATGAATAGAACAAGAGAGCAAAAGGAGCGAATCAGTGGTATATGCATATTTGTACAGAACACAGTCTTACAAATATAAACCCATGTTGTGGAAAATATACAAGGACGTAATACTCTTAGATGAAAAAAGAATAAAGACAGACAGACTGTGAGATGAGTGATGGACATGAATGATAGTGAGCCTGAATGGGGCTGTCATCCTGTTCATAACAAACCTGAAAAAGAACCAGAGCAGAATACAGTAATAATTAGTCTCATGCAAACGAACATACTAAGAAGCCAGCAGAAGAAGGCCATTTGGTCTATCAAGTCTGCTCGTATTGCAGGGTCCACAGCTTGAGCAACTGTCTCTGCTCACCTTCCCCACTCCTCCCATCCTCCATACCCATGATCCTTACCTTCACCCTATGCCTATCCCAGCCTCTCTTAAAGCTGCCCACTGTCTTCAATGAGATGACCTCTTCCGGCAGCACATTCCAAGTGTCCACCATCCTCTCTGTGAAGAAGTGCCTCCTCACCTCCCTCCTAAACCTCCCACCCTCCAGCTTAAGATTGTGCCCCCTCGTGTTATGGTTGCCACTCAGCTTAAAGAGACTCTCCTTATCAACTTTATTTATCCTTTTCAAGTACTTGAAGGTCACAATCATGTTCTCTCTCTCTCTCTCTCTCTCTCTCTCCCTCCCTCTCCTGTCTTCCATGGAGTGCATGTTCAGTGCCCTCAGCCTCTCCTCATATGCCTTACCCTGCTGACCTGCTATCATCTTTGTAGCCCTCCTCTGTACCTTCACCAGCAGGCTAATGTCCTTTTTGAGGTGTGGGCACCAGTACTGAACTCCATACTCTAGATACGGCCTTACCAGTGGCCTGTACAAGGGCAGTAAAATCTCTCTCTCCTACTACTGATACCCTAGATATGCATCCCAGCATCTTGTTTGCCTTGCTGTTGTTTTCTTGCACTGTGTACAGTGCTTCAGGTCACTAGTGATCATCACTCCAAAGTCCTTCTCCTCCTCTGATGCAGATACTCAGTCTCCACCCAGGTAGTACTCTGTCCTGGGATTCTTGGCTCCAATATGCATACCTTTGCATTTCTTGTCATTGAAGCCAAGCTGCCAGATCCTGGACCACCTCCCCAGCTTTTCCAGATCTTCCTGCAGGTCTTGTATCCCTTCAGCTGTGTCCACTCTCCCACAGAGCTTGGTGTCAACTGCAAACAGGCACATTTTGCCCTTAATACCATCCCCAATGTCATTGATGAAGACACTGAACAACACCTACCCTAGCACCAAGCCCTCAGGACTCCACTGGTTACCTCTCTGGTGCCAGATAACTCTCCCTCACAACCACCTTCTGGGTTCTGTCCTTCAGTCAGTTTTCCACCCATCTGGCCATCTTTTCCCCAACCCTGAGATCCACCACCAACTTCTTGATCAACCTTTTGTGGGCACAGAGTTAAAGGCCTTGCTGAAATCAAGATAGAGGATGTGTAGTGCTTGGCCCTGTCTACTGCCTTGGTGACATAATCAAAGAAGTCAATCAGATTCATTTGACACGATCCCCCACCTTGAACCCATGCCTCCTCGCATCCTGGAGACCATGCTCCTCTAGATAGTCAACCAACCTTTCCTTTAGTATGGTCTCCATGAGCTTGCCCACAATGGAGTTCAGACTGACTGGTCTGTAATTCCTTGGGTCATCTTTGGGACCGCTTTTGTGGAGGGACACTACATGTGCTGCTCCAGTCCTGCGGTACCACGCCTGACTCTCGTGAACTACGAAATAGGTATGCCAGTGGCCCTGCCAGCTCCTCAGCCAGTTCCTTTAGTACCCTTGGATGTACTCTGTCCAAACCTGGTGATTTGTCCACCTTCAATGCCAGCAGCCCTGCCTCACTCTATCCTCCTCCTCTATCACTACATTTGTGTTCCCCCGCCCCCTCTTTTCCCTCCTGAAGGTACTGGTCTGTCCTTCTCCCTGCTGAAGATGGAACAGAAGTATTCATTTAGTATCTCTGCTTTCCCCATTATCCTCCACTCCTTTCTTAAGCCTAACAATCCCTTTCTTCTTGTCCCTTTCCTTACTTATATAGAGAAAAAGCCTTCTCCCCTTCTTATTCCTTCAGCTATCTGCAGCTCCTTCAGTGCCTTTACTCACAGGACTTTCTTACTTGCCTCACTAGCCAACCTTAGGTAATTTTCCTATCCACCTCTCTCTTGGTCTTCCTAAATTTTCTATAGGCTATCCTCCTTTCTCTATTGCCTGGGCAATCTCAGAACTAAACCAGTTAGGCGCTTTGGTCCTTGTGTTCTCCCCGAGCCTAATGCACTCATCTGTGGCAACCAGTATTCCTTCCTTAATGATGGACCACCTTTGGTCCATCCCCATATCTGCTCTGATGCCCACCAGATGGCTCCTTAGCACTTCACCCATTTTCCTGAAGTCCACCCTCCTGAAATCCAAGATTTTGGTCTTAGTGGGGATTCTTTCCCTGCCCATATCCAACTGGAACCACACTGTGCAATGGTCACTTCCTCCACCCAGTGGCTTCCTGACCATTATTTCCTGCACATGCTCCCCATTTGTGAGCACCAGCTCAAGAATTGCCTCAGCTCTTGTTGGTTCAGTGATGCCCTGAGTCAGGAACCCACTCTGCAGTCCTTCCAGGATCACCTGACTCCTAGTACATGTTGTGGATGGTATGCTCCAGTCCACCTTGGGCAGGCTGAAGCCCCCCACAATTACCACCTCTCCTTTCCCCACGGCTTCCAATATTTGTGAACTCAGTTCCCTTTCCCTCTCCTCATTCTGACTGGGTGGTCTGTAAACCACCCCCAACCTCACCTTTCTCCCTCTATTGGACCATACCTGAACCCATAATGCCTCCACCTCCCATTCCTCTGACTCCTCCCTCATACAAGCTATTCCCTCCCTAATGTAAACTGCCACCCTCCCCTTCCTGACTGCACTGTCCCTCCTGTATAGTTTATATCCAGGGATGCAAGGTACCAGTCATGGTGTGATGTTGCCAGACCAGAACCCTGATATAGAATATAGCAATCATGTCAGTCATGTCAATATCAGAATCATACACTCTATATTGTCCAGAAATTGGAAGTGATACTCTCAGATGAAAAATGAATCAAGACAGGCAAACGGTGAGATGAGTTATGGACATGGATGACAGTGAGCCTGAATGAGGCTGTCATCTTATTCATAACAAACCTGAAAAAGAACCAAAGCAGAATAATAATGTGTCTCATGCAGAGACCAGAATCCTGATATAGAATATTGAAATCTTGTTAATATCAGAATCACACACACTATATGGTCCAGAAATGTTTAAAACAAGGTAACTAAATCAAGTTCCTCTTTAAATTCTCTAAAGCATGAGTGCCTGTGGGATGATGTTTACTATTTTATGTAAAATGGAGAAATAAGCCCTATAAGGTAGTTTGCAGGGAGCACTAGGCTGTGAGTTCTGGTTATGACATCATTAGCTCTTTAATGAAACTGGCTTTTTCAAACAAGCAGTGAATGTAGGGCCACAAAATGACTTGTAACTTTTAAACAAAGTAATTTAGAGGTCTCATTTTTACATGAAGCTGATTGGGGATATTCTGATCCAAATTCTGAATTTATTGACACTAGAAATTTTGGCCAGGCTGCCCCTTTAATACTGGACTTAGGATCCAAAGCCTTTAACCTGTCAATCCAAAATGCTTTCCAGTACAATAACTTTTTTCTCTGTCTCCATCACTTTTGAGTGGAGGAACATGTTCAAGGCCTTAGAAACACAGAGTAGGAATTGTATATTTCTAAGCTATAAAATGGCTTGCCACATCTGATTTCATGCTGCTTCTTCTGATGTATTCCTTGTGCTCAAGAATCTGTTCCTTGAGTGGTCTTGTGGTCTGACCAATGTAAATCTTGTCACACAAGCACTTCAGGATATAGACCACATATGACATTTGGCAAATTATAAAGTGGTGGAACTGCCTCTGCCAATCAGAGAGCAGCATTTACTGTACCTCTTATAGCATGTACAGTTGCTGCCTCGCGAAGCTCAGGACAGCTGATTCCTGCTGCAGCTTTTCTCACTTGTCACTGTGTTCCTTTCAGAGAATCCGCAGTGGATCAGCTGTCAGAGGCAAACAGTTCAGCACAAGCAACTCCCATTTGTACTGTAAGTGAGCAAGGCTTGGAACAATTTGGAATTGAGAACCGAGAGAAAGGTAGAAGGCAGGTATTTAAAATCACAACAGTGTTCTAAACTGAGAGAAATTAAACAGAAACACTCCAGTCTGACTAGGAATAAATATAGAAGTGTCGTTTCTCATCAGCATGTCAGGGCTGAAATTGGAACTCATGAAGGACTTCACAGCAAATCATTATAGCCAGCAAGATAGAACTGTGTAAAATTAAAAAAGGATGGAGTAAACCAAGGCACAGTAGTAGTATCAGTAAGCCCCAAACATGATGACACAGAGGCAAGCAATGGAACGGACCAATTCTTCAAACACAGCAGGGAGACGATCAGAAAATTATTAAAAAACAAAAAGGAATTACTAGCAAAATTTAAGTTCTTTCATAGTAGAAACAGTTCCAACACTTCATAATATATTAATATGTATACTTAGGGTTGTTTCTTATGAGGTAAGATGGTTGCCTCGTGCTGGTTTGGGCTGTCAGAACTGCTCAGCTTCGCTTAACTGTCCTCTTACCCAAACCAGCACAAGATAACCTTCTTATCTCATAAGAAACAACCCTAAGTATACATATTAATATATATAATACGTTCTTGGATTTCCACATTCTCCTCACTGCTACATTCCTAATGGATTTAGTCATATGTGTACTGGTGCATGCCAAACAATGGCTGCACAGTAAATAACCATTTATCGCAGGGTCAAACATTTGTAGTTCTATTGTCACCTGAGCTGGTATCTTATGCTAAGAATGTACAAGTCTATCTCTCAGTGATCTTGCTTTTGCAACTACAGGAAGCTTTTCCTTAAGAATGTTTTCCTAGCTCCAGTGCTGCCTGCAAGACATGTCAGTTTTTGTACAATATGGTTTTCAATAAAACTTGTCTGCAGATGATGTTGTAGAAACCATACATTCTTGTTCTGCTTGTTCAGAGGCCTTCCTCATCAGCTGATCATTGTTGATAGTTTCACACCTCTATTCTGCTCTCTGTCTAGGTCATCCTAATGGCTCTCGGTCTCTCTAAATCTCCTGTTTAGGTCGTTCACATAGTGTTGCGAGTCTTATTCTCTTAAGCAATTTCTCTTAGCCCTTATATATTGACTATGAGGGATATCTTTTTTCTGGTCTATTGGATGGAAACTGAGGACCCTGGGTGTAGGAGAAAATTGGCTACATGGATAGAAAGCTGGCTGAGCAATAGATAGTAGAGGGTGGTAGTGGGGGGGGGAGTTTTCAAAGCCCCAGGCAGTCATCAGCGGAGTCCCACAGGGATCCGTTCTGGGGTCTGTGCTCTTTAACATCTTCATTGCTGACGTAACAAGGGGTGTTGAGAGTAAAATGAGCCTACTTGCTGATGACACCAAAATTGGTCTAATAGTGGACAAAGGGGAGGAGGAGAGGGTTCTGCAAAGGGATTTAAATACTCTAGGGAAATGGTCAAGGACTTGGCAGTTGGGATTTAATGCCAAAAAGTGCAAGGTTATGCACTTCTGGTCAAGGAATCCTAGGTACAGCTACCATATGGAGGAGGGAAGGCTAAAGGTCTCAGAGGAGGAAAAGGATCTGGGAGTGATAGTAACAGGGAGGTTAAATCAATCAGAGCAGTGTAGAAGGGCGGCAGCCAAGGCCAACCAGACGGTGGGGTGTATAACCAGAGGGATCATCTCCAGAAGTGCAGAAGTTATCCTGCCATTGTATAGATTATTGGTAAGGCTGCACCTAGAGTACTGCATTCAGTTCTGATGCCCCTACTTAAAGAAAGACATCAAGCTCCTGGGAAGGGTCCAGAGAAGGGTGACCAAAATGATAAATGGGATGGGAGGTAGATCCTACGAGGATGGATTGGGGAGCTCAACATGTACTCCCTGGAGGACAGAAGGACAGGAAGACAATGACAGAGACCTTTAAATATTTAAAGGCATTAATAGGGAGATACAGACCACATGTATCAATTACTATCCATGGAAGCTCACCTTGCCATCGCAAAAGGCAACCTTCTGCCCCTGCTAGACTACTGCTCCCCTGTCTACTCTCTCATGTTCTCCACACTGCACACCCGTATAAACACCACAAATAATTCCATATGTCGCTTTGTGCTTCAAGCTCCATACTCCACCCACCACTGTGCACTCTACCGGTCTCTAGGATGGCTCCCATTACAGGGTCATTTTGATTATACCATGGGTTGTCTAATTGCCAACTTGCTCAGGAGCCACCAGTCATCTCCCTACTCTTCTCTTCTCACAGACAGAGTGGTATCCAGAAGCCTCAGGGTAACCTCTGCCCCCTTCCCTTGAAGTTCAACATATGTCTTCTGCCATGGGCAGTCAAGCTTCTCCATTTCTGCCCCACCCTTTGGAAAACATTACCTTCATCCATCCACTCCTCTGCCTCCCATCTGTCCTTCAAAACTAATCTGCACAATTGGCTTCTAACTGGGTAGGTGCCCCCAAGACAATACCAGAGGGAGTGGGCTATCAAGATGCTAGGACCTGTTGTGACATTGGGACCCCTCCCTCCTCTTAAAAATTTGCCTTTCCCACCTCTGTTGCCCCTTTGCATTATCTGCCTGCATCATGCTCCAAGATAATACCAGAGTGAGTGGGTTATCAAGGCGCTAGGACCTGTTGTGCCATTGGGACCCCTCCCCCTCCTACAAATTTGCCTCTCCCACCTCTGTTGCCCCTTAGCATTCTCTACCTGCATCATGCCTCGCAGTACTCTCTGCTCTCCTAATCTGTTCTGATCTCCTTGTAGTACTGCTGAGCTATTGATTTGGAATTCTCTAGCAAGTCTGAGCTTCTATCATTATTATTTTAGACCATTGTCAGCTGGTATAGTATGTAGGCTCTTTGTAGCTTATATGTACCTTATTAATTTAGCCTATCGTCAGCTGTTACAGCAGATAGGCATTTTTGTAACTCTTCTGAATTTGAAACTTGTGCTTGCAAATCTGTTTGATTCCATTACGTGTTAGTTACCTCGCCTTGAGATATGTTACCAGTTCCTGTATTATATGTGTTACTCTGTACTATCGTTGTTTTTGTACATTTTATTTGCATTCATTCTAGGAATTACAACCCTTTGAGTCAGGGACTCATTCACAAAGGCTCCGAGTCAATGATATTAGTTAGGACATACATAGAGTAAAAATACTGTACAGAGGCAACCATGGGCTAAAACAAATTCAGGGCACCATCGGTAGAATAAAACGATCTATTACAATATTATTTACAGAGTTTTGATAGTAACAGATAGACCAAAGCTATAAATAGTAGTTTAGATTAGCAGTCACAGTTACTGTTTAACAGGATATGGGTGCAGCACTGCCTTAAACGGCCTTATCCTAGGGATTTTGAGGGCAGCATCTGGGAGGGAGTTCATCCAGTGGGGGCCCTGTGAAACGGATCTTTGGCCAGCAGTGGTCCTTACGGAAGGGTTGCAAAAGTAGTAGTGCTAGAGTTTCTAGTGGCCCTTGTTGGCATGCACTCTTGAAGGAGTGATAAACAGTCTGGGAGCTAACCCTAGTTGTATTTTCTTGGCCATTAGGCAGGACTGATAGAGAAATCGCCCCTGGAAATTTAGCCAGGAAGACTGCAGGTAGAGGTCACAGGTATGTGTAAGGCGATCACAGCCTGTGGCCAGCTGGCAGGCTTTGTTGAGAGTGCGTTTTATGCTGGACAGGGCAGTGTCAGAGGCGGCACCATATATAATTATGCCATAGTCTACTAGGGGAAGGATGGAGCTAGAGATGGTTAATCAAAGGGCCGTGGGGGGAGATAGGGCCTATATTTGTAGAGGAGGCCGATTCTAGTGTTAATGGCAGAGCAGATCAATGCAATATGCTCACAGAAAGTGAGGCAGAGTCAAGAGTGACCCAAGGTATTTAAAAGTGGAGACTGCTTCCAACATGGCACCCTGTGAGTTAAGTATGGATAGTTTGGTTATGCTGCTTTATGTTGAGGGTGGCTAATAGCATGACCTTTGTTTTTTTTGTAGTTGAGGACAAGTTTGTGGGAGGTGAACCATGATTCTATCGCAGTGAAGGAGCCCTGTAGGGAGTTTTGAAGCATGGTAGGGTCAGGGTGCTGCCTGAAAATTACAGCATCATCAGGCGTAAAGGGCAGGCGCCAGTGGAGGCTAAAGGGAGGAGTTATAGGGAGTAAAGAAGAGGGCCAAGGATGGACCCTTGAGGGACAGGATTGGGTGTATGTTGCCCATTAATAGCAGTAAGATGATGAAGGTCCTGGATAGGGCACTTTGAGGGTCAGTTTGTAATTACGCAGTGTATGGCCAGTACAATGGGGTAGTTTGTTGATAGGAAGGAGCAGATAAAATGCAGTAATTCCTGACTATAGAGCATAGGGTTGACCATGGTTTCTGGGGTGGGTGGCTAGGAGCAAGTGGGGGTGAGGTGGGAAGACGTGGTTACAGAGGGAGGAGTGAGCACAGGGGGAGGTATAAAAGGGGCAGAGGTGGTGGTGAGGTGTTTTACAGGCATAGAACGGGGGGTAGAACACTGAGGGGAGGGGTAATGGAGAGGATAAGGAGTAAAGACATCATTTTGCGATAGAGAAAGAGGTATCCTAAGCAGTAGGCATGAGTGTATATAATGCAGGGGGTAGAGGTGAACAGAGCTATAATTACAGACAGTATATGGGTGTGCTTTGGAAGGAAAGAGAGGTTAACCAGCTGGCAGAGAAAAGAGAGTGGGATAAATTAGGGGAAGAATTCTAGGTAACATACAGCATTCAGTGAGTTACACACCAGGTGGTGTGAGAGAAGCGTTTAAGTAGTTATAGCAGCCTCTAGTGGTGGGTACAGATAACCTGCAGATGGAGAAATGGCCTGATTGTTTTTTTTCACGTCACGTGATATGCAGTATAAGACACCGAGTCGACCAAGGGTGGTGGTGGGGGCAGTGGGGAGCTAACGCGCAGCGTCAGCGGGGTAGCTACTGCGAAGTTCGAGGCAAGAAATTCCTGCTCTGTTTCCTTAAATTGCTGCATGCTTTGAACAGTCAAGCTTTACCTTGTGAGAGATGCGGGTGTCCTTTGCTCGGGGGGAGGGCGCCGTGCCCTCTCGACCTTCACCCATGAGGGGAGCTGGGGAAATGCTGCAGGGAAGGAGAGAGGAGAGGAGTTAGTGCATTTGAAGAACAAAAGGTGACGCAGGTAAGGGGGGAAGGGGTAAGGTCTGATGACCGTTCTCTGTAACAACTGAAACTGAGACTAACAAGAAACAGAAACTATTTCAAATTTGCTAAGGGAGGTACTGTTTTCTGAGAGGGAGAAGGCAGATTTGAGCCCTCTATTCTCTTGGCAAGTGTGGGGTGGAAGCAGTTTCATGTTCCCAGCGTTTTGAAAACGAGGAGAAATGGCGCCAAAATGCTACAAAACCTTGTGGGCAGCAAATCTAAAACAGTAGGAAACAGGGTTTACTTTAAATGAGTTTTGGCAAATTAACAGGGTTTACTTTAAACGAATTTTGGCAAGTTTAGATGCAGGATTAATTACTATCTTGCCAGGTCCTTCACTTTAAACACTAAATGTCATGTTTATACAGTATGTAAGATTCAAAATCAGGCTTGTTAAGTCCCTTGCACTTTTAAAACATTAAAAGGCATGTTCATCTGCAAGGTAAAAAATACAAATCCGTTTCACAGTGGCATGCAGTAAAAGGTGAAAAAACTGGGAGCTAGCCAGGCTAACAGAAGGAGAAATAAGCAGTGGTGATTTTCAATTTTCCCTGGCTCATAGTTGGAGGCAAGAGAGGCAATGCAGTCACTGAGTTCGATGTGAGGCAGTGGCGCCTCAAAGGCTCTTAAGGCACACACTATACAAGTTAAAAATGACCACCAGTTTGAAAAAAGAGCCCTGAAGAAAACCATCTCCACATGTATGGGGACAAAAAACCTTAAAGTCATTCAAAGTTCACTGCTACTGTGAAGTTGGAGGCAAGAAATTCCTGCTGTGTTTCCTTAAATTGCTGCATGCTTTGAACAGTCGTTTTTACCTTGTGAGAGATGCGGCGGTCCTTTGCTCGGGGGGAAGGCGCCGTGCCTTCTCGATCTTCACCCACGGGGGGAGCTGGGGGAAATGCTTGTGAGAGATGCAGCGGTCCTTTGCTCGGGGGGAGGGCACCGTGCCCTCTCGACCTTCACCCATGAGGGAGCTGGGGAAATGCTTATGAGAGATGCGCAGTCCTTTGCTCAGGGGAGGGTGTTGTGCCTCTTGACCTTCACCCACGAGGGAGCTGGGGAAAAGCTTTGTCACTGTTGTTTATGCTTATTTTTGTAGCCACATCTGTGGCCTGGGTCATGACTGAAAATGGTCCTTGGATCAGTGCACTTACCTGGTTACCAAAACATAAATAAATAAATGTTCAGGCTAAAAGGAGAGAGTCACTAAGGGACACAGCATGAAGCTGGAGGGGTAGATTCAAGAGGAACTAAGGAGAAACTATTTCACAGAGATGGTGGTGGCGGAGTGGAATAGGCTACTAGAAGAGCTGATCTCACAAAAGACAGTGGATGCCTTCAAAAGAGGATGGGACAGAGTCAGAGGTAAAATAAGTACAAGGGGAGACCCATCTAGCAGAGGAAGTGGAGGGGAGGGAGGGGGAGAGAAAGCTGTGGTATAGACCACAAGCTGAACAATCGAGCAGACATGATAGACCGACAAGGACTCTATCTGCTGGCTTCTTTTGTACAGTATATTCATATGGAAATCAGTGGCAAGCAAATTGTATTTCTGTCTGTTTTCTGAACAGTTTTGTGTGAAGTGTATCATCAGTTTTAAAGATAGATATATCAAGAAAATTGATCTCACGGGTACTATGCTCTAAGGTGAACTCCAGATGTTATGTACAGCCATTTGAAAATTCATGAAATTACATGAGCTACTCTGTGGTGGCTGTTCAAAATAATTGTCGATGTACCTACCCCACCACAGCACATTCTTAAAGGATGGTGATAGTACAAACCAATGTTCAAATTTGCCACACATAAATTGGTATATGAGGGTGCCACTGTAGGGCCAATGACAGTCCTTCTCGCTTGATAAAAAAACAGTTTTGTACTTGAAATTGTTATAGTGAAGCACTCTGCTGACTAATTCAAGCAGAAAGTCATTTTTCTTGTCAGTCACATTGTCAAGTTGTTTCATTGCCTCACATATGCTGTCAAGTCTTTGTGTATGGATATTGATGAATATTGGACCCTGATGTCCGTTGTAGCCATGGTAATCCCAGACCAGTCTGTCCTCTTTTCCTTAAGTGTTTCTATTATTGTAAGTACATGTGAGGTGTCCTTTATGTAGGCTTGTCCTTGAAAACCGGGTTTTAATGTGGAAATCTACAAATGTTGAAAGAGGCTGAAGGACTGAACCAATTTCTGCTAGTATAGGGCACCCATGAGGTGACTCTAGTGATGTGCACTTTTAATAAAGTGCAAATAGTGGGATTATAGGTTTCTGATTGCATAGTGCTTTCCTTTCCTAATTATGTACAGTATAACTTTATTTGTATGTGCTCTATATGGGATGTTGGAAACAATTTCTATTACAAGATCTGGTGTAGGTTATATGACCTGCCTATAGTTTTCCGCTTTTAAGTAGTTGACTAAGGCACTCCTGTTGGCCTTTCTGATAATCCTGGATGACCACTGCCCCCCCCCAACCTTGTCAGCAGGATTTATGATAATCTGGGTATTATTCTCTAGAAGTCTTAGGGCCGCAAACTCATCTACATTCAGATTAAGATTTGTACATCTGTGAACCTGTTCAATTTAATAACATTTTCTACCTCATTCTCTGTGAACTTTATATAAGTCTCTGTTGCTGCTGGAATCTGTTCTGGTGGTAAGAATGGGAATTTAATGGACAAAGCATTATTAAGTTTTAGTCTTTCCTCAGCTAGTGCCATTGCTTTTAGTGATCTTTCCATCTGTGTATCAAAATATTGACATAGTCTTTTTAGTCTTCTATAAAAACATTGGAGGTCCAATTTCAAAATAAAAAAAAGTTTCACCTTTAATGAGGACAGAAAGAGAGTCCTTTAACCTGGACACTTGTTTCCAATGGACTTACAGGTTCACCATACAGATTGTATGCAAATACTTCTGTTGTGGGGGTTTAGTCTGACATGTTGGCATCCTCTCCTCCAATGGTCCCTGTGTTTTCTTTTTGTTTCCTCCTCTTCCTCCTTCTTGATTAGCCCCTGTTGCACCTCCTTCAATATCTGTTCCTGATTCCTCCTCTTCATCTAGGCATTCTGCCTGCTAGTCGCTGTAGAAGTCCTGTCCCACACATAGCCACATCCCCTGCCTCTGCCCAAAAAAACGGTACCCCCATTGCTGGTAATGGTTTCAGTACTCTTAGTTTGACCTTGAGTCTGTACCGTATAAGGAACTATCCATGTCAATGTTGTATTGTATCCTAGGGAAGTACTTTTTGTCTTTTATCCAGGTATTGTATATACCTTATTTTTTCTATAGTCAGTCAGGTCCCTTCTGAATTTTTTTAATTTTTGACTTTTGATAATATTTTATATATTCCTCAAAGGATTTATTAACTGTAGCCCACCCATCCCCAGTGTCTAGGGTATGAATGGTGGTAATGTCCTTGGGGAGGGGCAGCCACAGCAGGAATCACAAAAGAATGAGTTATGCTGGGTCCACAAAAGGTGGGTTTCAGCTGGACTCCCGGTGCTGGGCTGAAAAGCAACTCTTGGTTAATACCAGGGACAACCATTAATAACCGAGGCAACAGAATAGGTGCAGCAAACATTGGAATTCTCATTTAATAATGAATAAAACTTCAACTCCATGGAGCAGTAAGTCACAAATCAGAGGGGGGAAGAACACATCGTACTGGACCAAATTGGTCACTGCACTTCAAGACTCCACATTGTCCCTTTATAGGAAATTCATACAGTGGGGTGTGTTCTGGATGACCCCATAACACAGGCAGCTTAGTTCATATCAAGACAGTTACCAAAATTTCCTATGGGGCTGCAACTATTTAAAGTCCTGTAGATCTGCACTTTTCCTGGAAAGTCCAAAACAGGCTGGCCTCTCATCTGCGGGGTCTTTGCTGTCTTTCCCCCATTATCCCAGACAACTTTGAAGCAAGGAACACACTAGCCTTTCACCTTGGGGCTGCTATTCCTCCTCCCTGGTAAACCAGATCCACTGTCTCCCTCCTGGGTGACTATCCCTGTGAGCTCCAGCAGCATGTCCACATGGATATCCATTCAGTGTACCAGCTTTCATATCCTCAAGCTCCCCTTAGCTCTTCTTGGGTCCTGGTCACACTCGGTCTCCTGAACTCAGACTTTCTCTGCTCCCATGGGCACAGATCTTTCTCTCTCCTGTCCCATAACTGGGGAGCCCTCAACCAATGGCCATCACCACGCACAGCAGGGCTCACATGCTCCAAAACCCTGACAGAATTTACTACTGGCGCATACATGAGCCGACCCTCAACAGTGCCAAACCCGCTTAAAAACTCCAAGCCCATCCCTCAGGGTACACCTGCTCACCAGCAGTTTCCTGGGGTAGAGACCATTAACCCTTCAGGGCCTGGGCCTAACGGACCCAACCTTTATTACAGAAGAACTGGAAGGGAAGGGATGCCTGTTCGTGGATGACACAAAAATCTGCAACAGAATAGACACACGGGGGGGGGGGTGGAAAGAAAGAGAGAAGATCTAAATAGCTGGAAGACTGGTCACAGTGTTGGCAGCTGGGCTTCAACACAAAAAGTGTAAAATTGTGCACTTGGGGCATAGAAACCCACAAGCAATGTATCAACTGGGAGGAGAAGTAGTAGCAGTTACAAAACAAGAAAGGGGCCTAGGGTAATCATTTTTGATGACCTGAAGGTAGCTAAACAGTGTGACAAGGCAGTCAGAAGGGCTAGTGGGATGTTCAGATGCATAGGCAATGGTATTACCAGCAGACAGAGGGAGGTAATAATACCCCTGTATAGATCACTAGTGAGACCCCACCTTGAGTACTGTGTCCAGTTCTGGAGGCCCCACCTCTGAAAGGACATAGACAGGATAGAGGTGGTATAAAAGAGGGCAACCAAAATAGTGTAGGGCCTACATCAGAAGCCCTATGAAGAAAGGCATAAGGAATTAAATATGTACTCCCTAGAAGAAAGGAGAGAAAGGAGGATATGATAGAAACGTTCAAATACCTCACAGGTATAAACAAGGCAGAGGAAGGGAACATCTTCCAGAGACAGAGATGCTTGAGGACAAGGGGTGACACTATGAAGCTGGGGGGGGGCATTGAGAGGAAATGTGAGGAAGTACTTCTTCATGGAAAGGGTGGTGGATGTTTGGAGCAGCCTCCCAGTGTAGGTGGGGCTAAAACAGTTACAGGATTCAAGAATGCATGGAATAGACACAAGGATCTTAGAAGTAAGGCAAGATGGTGCAAACCGAGACTGAGTAGGGTCTGTGGTGGCTCTGTAGGTAGGGAAAATAGGGCAGACTAGATGGGCCAAGAGGTCCTTATCTGCTAACAACTTTTATGTTTCTATGTTTCACTTGTCCCAACAATGCACGGCCCAGTGCACTATAATAACGCCCTAAATCGGGGTGGGGGTTACATAACCTTCTCAATATACTGTCTAAACATTAATCTTTAATTGCAATTTACTAAGCAAAGTACATGGAGTAGGATTACTTTGAGGGCATATGACTTATTGTAAAGCAATTACCTTTTCCGTGCTTGACAAATAACATTTGAATCAGGTTTTGCCTGTGGGACCATACTCTTATGAGGTATAGTGCATTTTTTCAACTTATAATTTTATAGCTTGTTTTTAGGCTATATAAAACTCTCAGTTACTAGTACATACAGGTTCTAACCACATAAGATGATTATGTATGAAATTCTGATTTATGCTACCTAACTTGCTTTCGATGGTTGTACTGTACATCTATTTCTTGTTGCTTTGTGTGTACTATAATATAGTACATACAATCATAATTCATAATGGTACCCTTATGAAGGAGTCCAAGTGCAATAATGCTGCAGCTACCCACCTTCTGGTACACTCTCAGAGGCTGCTGTTACTCCTACATATGGTTACATTTTGGCAGGCTTCCTGACACTATAATAAAAGACTATCTAGTACAATATACAAAAAAGAATGGTTATATGGAACCAACACAACACAGATTTAGTTCAAGAAGATCATGCTTCATGAACTTATTGCACTTTTTTGAACCTGTTAGTGAAGCACTGGACAAAGATCTACCAGTTGATGCTATATTCCTTGAATACTCTAAAGCTTTTGATTCAGTATCACACCAACTAATAACAGATAAACTAAGGGAAATACAAATACATCCTAACATCATCTCATTGATAGCATCATGGTTAGCCATAAGAAGACAGAGTCTGCATCAGAGGATACCATTCAGTGGGGGAGGTGACGAGTGGTGTTCCCCAGGACTCAGTAGTGGGCCCAACCCTGTTTAACATCTATGTGTCATTAATGCAAATGTCAAAACAGCATGGATATACAAATATGCTGATGACACCAAGGTAGGTGCAATTGTAAACAATAAAAGAGCTCAAAAAGTACTACAGATGAACCTAGAACAACTGGAATATCGAGCAAGTATTAATAAACTCAAGTTTAACGAAGGCAAGTGTAAGGTCATGCACTTGGGCCACAATAATCACAGATTCGACTATAAAATAGGTAACATCACTTTACAAAACACAACTAACGATAAAGATCTGGGGGTCACTATCACTAAAAAACTAGCCTTTGATATGCACACCAGAAGTATTGTAAAAAATGCCACAGAATCATGGGATGCATTTTTAAAACATAAAGAGCAGAGATTCGCATTGAGAAAGCTACTATACAGCACCGGTGCACCCCATTTGGAGTACTGGTGCCTTTTTGTGCACCCCAAAACAAGGAGGAATAAAATTGATAGAAAAGTTACAAAAGAAAAGTGACAAAAGAATCACAAACATGGGACAAAAATCATATGAAGCTAGGATGCAGGAGCTGGGCTTGTTCTCCATGGAATACCAAAGGAAAAGACAGGATATGTGCATAGTATTTAATGCAATAAATAACAATGAGACCTGGGAATGCACTGGGCTTAGTAAACAACAAATTAGTAAAACAACTAGGAATCATGGACAAAAACTGAAAGGAGAGAATGTGAGAACAACTAAAAGAGGCACATGATTTAACCAGAAACATAGAAACATGTAATTTGACGGCAGATAAGAACCGCTTGGCCTACTTAGTCTGCCCATTTCCCTACCTAATGGATAATCTACAGATCCTAGTTAACCAACAGCCTACTTCCTCCTACCTCCTACTAGAATTGCTTTATGTCTGTCCCATGCATTCTTGAATTCCCCCACTGTTTTTGACTCCACTACCTCCTCAGGAAGGCCATTCCATGTATCCACAACCCTTTCCATGTAAAAATACTTCCTCACATTACTTCTGAGCCATCCCCCCCCTCTATCTTCAAATTGTGCCCACTTGTTCTTGCACATCTCTTTTTCTGAAAGATACTACCCTCTTGGACTTTGTTGATTCCCTTGAGGCACTTGAAAGTCTCTATCATGTCCCCTCTCTCCCTCCTTTCCTCGAGGGTATACATATTAAGCTCCTTTAATCTCTCTTCGTATGTCTTCTGTTGCAGACCCAGCACCATTTTAGTTGCCCTTCTCTGGACAGCCTCCATCCTGTCTATGTCCTTGCAGAGATGGGGTCTCCAGAACTGCATGCAATACTCCAGATGGGGTCTCACCAACTGTCTGTACAGAGGGATAACAACTTCCTGTTTTCTACTAGTGATGCCTCTCCCTATGCATCCCAGTATCCCGCCAGCCCTCCTTGCTGCCTTCTCACATTGCTTGCCCATCTTTAGGTCATCTGATATGACTACCCCCTGGTCCCTTTCCATTTTTGCTGTTGTTAGTGTCTCACCCCCATTGTGTACTCTTCCCCTGGGTTTTTGTTTCCCAGGTGCATTATTTTGCACTTCTTTGTGTTGAATCCAAGCTGCCATACATTTGACCATTCCTCCAACCTTGCCAAGTCCCTTCTCATCCTTTCCACCCCACCTTCTGTATTGACCCTGTTGCAGATCTTTGTGTCATCTGCAAAGAGACATACTTTTCCTTCCAGTCCCTCCACAATGTCACTTATAAAGACATTAAAGAGAACAGGTCCCAGTACTGAACCCTGCGGTACTCCACTAGTAACACCCCTTTCTTCAGAGTGGACTTTGTTTACTATTACCCTCTGCGTCCTGTTGTCCAGCCAATTTTTACTCCAGGCTACCACCTTGGGACCCACTCCAAGGCTGGCTAACTTGTATATTAATCTTTGTGTGGGACTGTGTCAAATGCCTTGCTAAAATCTAGGTAGGCCATGTCCACAGCCCTTCCCTGGTCTACTACTTTGGTCACCCAGTCAAAGAAACCTATTAGATTCATCTGACATGACCTTCATGCTGTGAATCCATGCTGCCTTGGGTCCTGTGCCCCACTGGCCTCTATGTACTCAACAATTCATTCCTTCAAAAGTGATTCTATCATTTTCCCTACCACTAAGGTCAAACTAACAGGTCTATAGTTTCCTGCCTCTGCCTTGCTCCCACTTTTGTGAAGTAGAATCACATCTGCCCTCCTCCAGTCCTCAGGTACCACCCCATCCTCCCATGATTTGTTAAACAGTGTAGTCAGTGGTGTCACTAGTTCTACCCTTAGTTCTTTTAGAATTCTTGGGTGAATCCTGTCAGGCCCCATTGCTTTGTCCACCTTCAGTTTTAAGAGTTCTTTCAAAACCCTTTCTTCTGTGAATGGACTGATATCAACTCCCTATCCAGAGTGTGTCTATTGTTTGGTTTAGGTACCTCCCCTGCTCTTGTTTTGTGAATACTGAGCAGCAGTATTTGTTCAGTATCCCTGCTTTTTCACTATCACCATCTGCCCACATTCCCTTCCCTTTATTAAGCGTCAGTATCCCTCCCTTGGTCTTTCTTCGCTCTCTAATGTACCTATAAAAAGTTTTATCTCCCTTCTTAACAGAGTTGGCTATCTTTT
Source organism: Neoceratodus forsteri (assembly GCA_016271365.2). Classification (NCBI taxonomy): domain Eukaryota; kingdom Metazoa; phylum Chordata; order Ceratodontiformes; family Ceratodontidae; genus Neoceratodus; species Neoceratodus forsteri. Next base: position 445,959,881 of record CM057452.1, read on the forward strand.
CCTCAGTTTGGGCCTTTGCTATTCTGACTGCCTTCCCTGCCTCCTTCTGCTTTAACTGATATAGTTATCTGTCCTGCTCCTTCTGTGTTTCCTTATATTTCCTGAATGCTATCCTTTTTCTCCTTAACTCGTTGCCTCCTAGAATACGCCTGTTGGGGGCAGCAAATGTACTGCAGTGTGTCCCAGAATGACTACAGAAGTCACCTACAGACTTCCTGTGTGTCCTAGTAACATCTGGAGACATCATTCACATGTTTTGATATTACTTGCCAGCCAGAATTGATTAGAATTGACTGCATAGCACCATTAGAAAGGTAATGTTGTGTTGAACAACTTTGCCACTGACACTTTGTGTTATCATGTTCACTTTAGGAGTTATTCACATTTGTTTATGGCATGGTGTGTAGATTGACATTTTGTCCATCAAGAACCACCTAAGCACTTTGAAGAAAAACACACTCTGGTATCTCAGCCAGTATAAGACAAAAACTGAATTGAGCACAATTGATTGCATAGCACCGTTGGAAAGGCAATTTTGTGCTGAACAACTTTGCTGCTGATACATTGTGTGTATCGTATACTTTAGAAGTTATATGCATTTGTTTATGGTATGGTGTGTATGGCACAGATTCGTCCCTCAAACCTCAGCAATGCACCTTGACTAAAATGGGGGAAAATTATGATTAATACTACAGAAACAGCTGTTTTTTTTTTTACAAACAAATTATTAAAATTACATCTAATTTCTGGATGCTTAATTTGGTGTTGATATGTTACATATTTCCCAACAAAAAAGGCTTATGGAACATCTTTTAGTGGAAAAAATTTTTTTTTTTTTGCTGTTTCGACCAGCATAAAACAAATCTAAATTACCTACTATTACTTGCATACCACCATTGGAAAGGTAATTATATGCTGAACAAGTTTGCCACTCATACTTTGTGTCTAGCACTTATGGGTTTTGTGCTGATTATGACTTGATTTTGCTTAGAAAGGTCCAGGATTCACTGTTAATAGCATACAGGAGACAAGTGCTGCAACTTCAGAGAGCTCCTGTGGAGGCAATGAGTTAACCTTCCCTGCCACCTCTTTTGAAAACCATAGTGTTTTTTTCCTTCATTTTGTTTTGTTGATTTGCTTTACCCAAGGGCTTGTTGCCTCTGTGATGGCAGTTTTGATTTCTCCCCATTGTTCTTCCACCTCTCCTTCTTGCCTGTTTGCTAGTGCTTTTCTGAGGTACTCTCCCATTTTGCCAAAGTCAGACCTCTTAAAGTCCAACACCATTGTTTTTGTATGCCTTGACTGTACAGCTGTGTTTATTGTGAATCAAACTGTTTGTGGTCACTTTTTCCCAGATGGATTGGACTGGAATAGGTAAGTATGCCTCTTTGCAGATGACACAAAGATCTGCAACAGGGTTGATGCACAAGGAGGCGTGGAAAGGATGAGAAGGGACTTGGCAAGGTTGGAGGAATGGCTGAAGTATGGCAGCTAGGATTCAATGCAAAGGTGCAATAATGCACCTGGGAAACAAGAACCCAGGGAAGATTACACAATGGGGGAGGTAGTAATAACAACAAAAGGAAAGGGACCTGGGGTAATCACATCAGATGACCTTAAGGTTAGCAAGCAATGTAGAAGGCAGTAGGGAGGCTGGGGGTATATTGGAATGCATAGGAGAGGCATCACCAGTAAAAACAGGAAGTTGCTATCCCTCTGTGCAGATAGTTGGTGAGACCCCATCTGAGTACTGTGTCCAGTTCTGAGACCCCATCTGCAAGGACATAGACAGGATAGAGGCAGTCCAGAGGAGGGCAACTAAAATGGTGCAGGGTCTGCAAGAGAAGCCGTATGAGGAGAAACTAAAGGAGTTTAATATGTACACCCTTGAGGAAAGAAAGGAGAGGGGGGACATGATAGAAACTTTTAAGTACCTCAGTGGAATCAACAAAGTCCAAGAGGGTAGCATCTTTCAGAAAAAGAGACGTGCAAGAACAAGGGGACACAATTTAAAGATGGGGGGGCAGTTCTGGGGCAATGTGAGGAAGTATTTTTCACAGAGAGGGTAGTGGATGCATGGAACAGCCTTACTGAGGAGGTTGTGGGGTCTAAAACTGTGGGAGAATTCAAGAATGCATGGGACAGACATAAGGCAATTCTTGTGGTGGGCAGGAAGAAATAGTCTGTTGGTTAACTAGGATCTGCAGCCTATCCTGTAGGTAGGGAAATTGGCAGACTGGGCGTACCAAGCTGTCCTTATCTGCCAACAAAGTCTATGTTTCTATGTTTCTATATTAATCTTTTATGTGAGACTGTGTCAAATGCCTTGCTAAAATCTAGGCAGACCATATCCACAGCCCCTCCCTGGTCTACTACTTTGGTCACCCAGTCAAAGAAATTTATTAGGTTCGTCTGATAAGAACTTTCTGCTGTGAAACCATGCTGCCTTGGGTCCTGTGCCCCACTGGCCTCTAGGTACTCAGCAATTCTTTCCTTCAGAAGTGATTCCATCATTTTCCCTACCACTGAGGTCAAACTAGCTGGTCTATAGTTTCCTGCCTCTGCCCTGCTCCCACTTTTATGAAGTGGAATCACATCCACCCTCCTCCAGTCCTCGGGTACCACCCCATCCTCCCATGATTTGTTAAAGAGAGTAGTCAGTGGTATTACTAATTCTGCCCTTAGTTATTTTGGAATTCTGGGTTGATCTCATCAGGCCTCATTGCTTTGTCCACCTTCAGTTTCAGAGTTATTTCAAAACCCTTTCTTCTGAGATCGATTGGTATCAACCCTCTCATCAGAGTGTTTCTCTTGTTTTGTTTAGGTACCTCCTTCCTCTTCCATTGTGAATACTGAGCAGAAATATTCATTCAGTATCCTTGCTTTTCACTATCACCCTCTGCCCACATTCCCTCCCCTTTATTAAGTCGCTGTATCCCTCCCTTGGTCTTTCTTCACTCTCTAATGTACCTATAAAAGGTTTTATCCCCCTTCTTAAAAGAGTTGGCTATCTTTTCCTCAGTTTGTGCCTTTGCCATTCTGACTGCTGTCCCTGCCTCCTTCTGCTTTAATGGCTAAAGTTTTCTGTCCTGCTCCTTCTGTGTTTCCTTATATTTTTTGAATGCTATCCTTTTCTCCTTAACCTTCCCTTCCACCTCTTTTGAGAACGATAGTGTTTTTTTTCCTCTGTTTTGCTTTGTTGATTTGCTTCACACATAGGCTTGTTGCCTCTGTGATGGCTGTTTTATTATTCCCATTGTTCCTCCACCCTCCTTCTTGCCTGTTTGCTAGTGCTTTTCTGAGGCACTCTCTCATTTCCCAAAGTCAGCCCTCCTAAAGTCCAATACTCTTGTTTTTGTATGGCTTGACTCTATGGCTGTGTTTATTGTGAACCACACTGTTTGGTGGTCACTTGTTCCCAGATGGCTACCCACTTCTAAATCTGAGATCCTTTCTTAGTCCCCATTTGAAAGTACCAGGTCTAAGATTGCTCCCTCCAGAGTGAGTTCCCTGTAGGGCATCAGGAATGACCCTGCTCTTGAATGTGCCTGCAGTAAAGGTGCTCCAGTTAACATCTGGCATATTCAGGTCCCCATCAACAATATCTCCCCTTTTTCTGCCATTTTAAGAATGCTTTTTATCATTTCCTTGTCCATTCACTCCCCCTGAGATGGGGGTCTGTACACAACCTCATGTGGATTGTGGTGCCATTTCCTGTCTCTAGGGTGACCCATAGTGACTCATCAACTTCCTGTTTAATCTTTAGTTTTATTGCTTTAATACCTTCCCTTATATAGAGAGCTACTCCTCCTCCTCCTCTTTTACCCACCCTGTCCCTCCTGTAAATTGTGCATCCTGTTGTGTTGACATCCCAGTCATGGTTCTCTGTGTACCATGTTTCAGTAACTGCCACAATATGCAGGCATCCCTCTTCCATCAAGAATTATTTGTTACTATTGGGACAGGCAATTGGATAACAATGGTGCCACAGCACACCAGAAAAATTACAGGCCCGATGATAAGAGGGTTGGTTGTACTTGTTTACACCAGAGAGTGTTATCTTTATAGGGCAGCAATCACTGTTACTGGCTGCAGTTTTAAATAAAATATTGAGTTGCTTGAAGTTATATATATATATTTATATATATATATATATATATATATATATATATATATATATATATATATATATTTATATAACAGGTGAGTGATAAATGAGTGTGATAAACATGTTATTTCACGGGGTGTGATAACTGTGAGACTGCATTTATAAAACCCATGCAAAGTTCCACAAAACCCGTGCAACGCCGCGCAAAGCCACACAAATGGTACATTTTGCAACAATGAGGCCCCTATTGTATAAATCGGATACATGATGTGCACTCATGTGATATGGGAAATATATTCAGTCCTGTACAGTGACCTCTGAAACCTCACTCGTGGCCTCAACACTTGTGAGTATTCAGAGGTCGCTCTATAGGAGTGAAGATATTTTCCATATCACACTCGTGCCCATCATGTATCCCATATATATATTTATAAATATATATATATATAGAGAGAGAGAAAGGATATGAGGGGGTGCATGTGGGATAACCAAGTTATTTGTACAGTAGCCTGTGATCTTGAGTAACCTCACGAGTAGCCATGAGGCTACTGTACAAATAACTTTGTTATCCTCAGGTGCCTAATCATATTTGATTTATACAACAGGATATTTTGTGTTCATTTCTGTTATATTTTATTTTTATCTTAAGTTCCTTTCCATGTTTTTTTTCTCTGCACTTGGTTGCTGTGTTTGGCTTGCAGGGTTGCTGTACTGAGAAAGAGGAAGAAATGGCTTTTTGTTCTTAATAGCATTTTCATTTAAAATGTAACATAGAAACATAGAAACATAGACTTTGATGGCAGATAAGGACTGCTAGGCCCATCTAGTCTGCCCATTTCCCTACCTAAAGGATAGGCCGCAGATCCTAGTTAACCAACAGCCTATTTCTTCCTACCCCCACAAGAATTGCCTTATGTCTGTCCCATGCATTCTTGAATTCTCCACAGTTTTAGACCCACAACCTCCTCAGGAGGCTGTTCCATGCATCCACTACCCTCTCTGTGAAATAATATTTCCTCACATTGCCCCTGAACCGCCCTCCTTCTATCTTTAAATTGTGTCCCTTGTTCTTGCAAGTCTCTTTTCTGAAAAATGCTACCCTCTTGGACTTTGTTGATTCCACTGAGGTACTTAAAAGTTTCTATCATGTCTCCCCTCTCCCTTCTTTTCCTCAGGGTATACATATTAAGCTCCTTTAGTCTCTCCTCATATGGCTTCTCTTGCAGATCCTGCACCATTTTAGTTGCCCTCCTCTGGACTGCCTCTATCCTGTCTATGTCCTTGCGGAGATGGGGTCTCCAGAACTGGACACAGTACTCCAGATGGGGTCTCACCAACTATCTGTACAGAGGGATAGCAACTTCCTGTTTTCTGCTGCTGATGCCTCTCCCTATACATCCCAGTATACCCCCAGCCCTCTCTACTGCCTTCTCACATTGCTTGCTAACCTTAAGGTCATCTGATATGATTACCCCCAGGTCTCTTTCCTTTTTTTTGGTTGTTGTTGTACTACCTCTCCACCCATTGTGTATTCTTCCCCTGGGTTCTTGTTTCCCAGGTGCATTATTTTGCACTTCCTTTGCATTGAATCCCTAGCTGCCATACTTCTGACCATTCCTCCAACCTTGCCAAGTCCCTTTTCATCCTTTCCACGCCTCCTTGTGTATCAACCCTGTTGCAGATTTTTGTGTCATCTGCAAAAAGGCATACTTTTCCTTCCAGTCCCTCTGCAATGTCACTGATGAAGACATTAAAAAGGACTGGACCCAATACTGAACCCTGCGGTACCCCACTAGTAACCCCCCTTTCTTCAGAATGGACTCTATTTACAATTACCTTCTGTGTCCTGTTGTCCAGCCAATGTTTTACCCAGGCTACCACCCTGGGTCCCACTCCCAGGCTGGTTAATTTAACTATTAATCTTTTGTGTGGGACTGTGTCAAATGCCTTGCTAAAGTCTAGGTAGGCCATGTCCACAGCCCCTCCTGGTCTACTACTTTGGTCACCCAGTCAAAGAAATCTATTAGATTCGTCTGACATGACCTTCCCACTGTGAACCCATGCTGCCTTGGGTCCTGTGCTCCACTGGCCTCTAGGTACTCGACTATTCTTTCCTTCAGAAGTGAGTCCATCACTTTCCCTACCACAGAGGTCAGACTGACAGGTCTGTAGTTTCCTGCCTCTGTCTTGGACCCACTTTTGTGAAGGGGAATAGCATCCGCCTTCCTCCAGTCCTCAGGTACCACACCATCCTCCCATGATTTATTAAAAAGAGTAGCCAGTGGTTTCACTAGTTCCCCCCTTAATTCTTTTAGAATTCTGGGGTGAATTCCATCAGGACCCATTGCTTTGTCCACCTTCAGTTTTAGGAGTTCTTGCAGAACCCTTTCTTCTGTGAAAGGACTGGGATCAACCCCCCTATCAAGAGTGCTTCTGTTAATTGGATTAGGCACTTCCCCCTCCTCTTTTGTGAATACTGAGCAGAAATATTCGTTCAGTATTCCTGCTTTTTCACTGTCCCCCTCTGCCCACCCACTGTTCATTCTATTCAGCCTCACTATCCCTCCCTTTGTCTTTCTAGTTTCAGTTTTGGGGGGGGGTTATTTATTTTATTTATTTATTAGAACATCAGTTTAACAACCTTTGAGCCAGAGGCTCATTTACAAAGGTACCTCGTCACAGTGAGGACAAAACAGTGCAAGAAACAAACATCAAGGCAGACAAAAATCTGAGTACATTTAGGAATCAGCCAAAAAATACAGGCATTTGTCAAACACAGTATACAACAGGCTTACATGTGCACATTACAGAGTAGACAATATACAGTAGTTACATGGAGATTGATTCAGTGGGCAGATAAAGGTAAGGCTGGGTGGAAGACATCAGAAGAGGAGTGTGGGGAAGATAGTAGCAAGTAAAGGTAGAGCTAGACAGAAGGTCAGAGAGCAGCTCAGTGAGCCTTGTCTGGGAGGATAGGAGGAGGCTTAGAGGCAGGTACAGCTCGTGTTTGAGAGCAGGTGATTTCTAAGACTAGTTTTAAAACAAGATCGAGGCGGCATCAGTGACTCTGGCGGGAGGCGTTATACCAACAGGGGCTCTGTAGGGCCCTTGACCTTGTGAGTTCTGCCCTCGGTATAACCAGTGCAGTTTTGCGAGATATGCGGTATGCACTGTAGGGTTTGCATGGTGGATAGTGGTTGACAGACCCGGTGGGGATAGCCCAAGGAGTGATTTTTTGTTAGGAGGAAGGTTTGGTATTTGAGGCGCTCATCTAGGGTTGAGTTGATTAGCCATGGTGTAAAGACTGCAAGTGTGGGGTTAGACTAGAGCCCCAGTTATGAGCCTGCAGGCCTTGTTTAGGTGAGGCAGATCTTGTGCAGGGCAGTCTGGTCTGCTGCACCATGCACAGAGCAGGCCATAGTCTACCAGAGATAGAACAGAGGATGTGACTGCAAGTTGGAGGGCATCCATGGGGAGGCAGTGTTTATGATGATAGAGGATACTGGACGAGTGTTAGAGGCTGAGGCAAGGGCAGAGATGTGGGCATGAAAAGAGAGGGCAGGGTCAAAGGTTATACCTAGGTATTTATAAGAGTGAACTAGCTCAATAGGGAGTTTAGAGGTGGAGTGGACTGCGAGAGGATAGTTACTGGAATTATTTTGCGAGTGGGCAAATAGCATGGTTTTGGTTTTCCTTAGATTAATTATGAGCCTGTGCTCAGTAAACCAGGCTTCTGCGTCATTGTAGGATTCCTGCAGAGAATCCTGAAGTGAGATGGGATTACGGTGTGGAGGCAAAATGCAGCATCATCCGGCGTGAAGAGGATTTTACCAGTACATACACTGGGCAGGGAGTTGAGAAAAAAAGAGGAAAAGACCAAGGCCAGGAATGGAGCCCTGAGGACTTCAGAGTGGATAGGGCAGGTGCTGGAAAGTTTCCTTGATTTTCACACATTGTGGCAGAAGCACAGTAGCTGGAGCACCAGGAAACAGGCCCAGTGGTAAAGCCTAAGTGACTAAGGGTAGTTAGCAGGAAGGGGTGGAGACAGTATCAAGGCTTTTGATAAGTCAATGAACACAGCACCTGCTGGAGTCAGAGTCAGTGAGGTGTAAGAAAGTTAGAGAACTCCAGGAGGGCAGTATTGGTGCTGTGGCCTGCTCTGAAACCAATGTTGTTCTGGGCAGAAGATGCTATATTTATCGAGGTATTCAGAGATTTGGGTGGCACAATTTTTCTAAGGTCTTAGAGAGAGAGAATTGAGATAGGTCGATAATTGCTAGGGAGGGTCCTATCACCACCCTTGTGTATTGGGGTGACAGTAGCTATCTTCCAGGCAGAGGAGAATTGCCCTAGGGCAGAGGATTTGTTAAAAAGGCTGGTGATTGGTGAGATAACCAGATCCAGAACCTGATGGAGAAGACTGGGATCAAAGAGTCATTGCCAATTGTGTTACTCTTTTAGGCCTTGAGTAGGTAAGGTCTGACTTCCTGGGCAGTGACTACGGCGCAGGTAGAGCAAGGGGCATGGGAGAATAGGGACAGACCCTGGAGGGAGGGAGTGAAGAAATATCAGGGAGCACCGGGCTAAGGTCTGTGAAAGATTTGTTGAGGTGGTTGGCAATAAGGACTGGGTCTGAGGAGACTGAACCATTAATGTTGATAAGAGAAGGTGGAGGGGAACGTGTGCCACCATTCAGCTGCTTAATGTTGTCCCAGAAGGTCCTAGCATTCCCCCATGAGGAAGTGAGGGAGGCTTGATAGTGCTCAGCCTTCGCTTTGTGGATGGCCCATATGCATTTGTTCCGGGCAGCAGCATAGGCCAGCCTATCAGCTGGGCAGCCTGTTTCCATGGCAATGTGCCATAGATTGTCCCTGTGCTTAAGAAGTTGGCACAGGGTGGGGGTAATCCATGGGGCATGCCTTACTTTGGACTGGCGTGCAGTTATGGGTGCAAAAATGTCTCAAGCAGAGCTTGAAGGTGTGGATAAAGAAGGTAAGAGCCGTGTCAATATCCGGAGGCGTTTAGTATAGGGGACCAGTCTATGAGGGCTAGGAGTTGCTTAAGACCTTTCAGCCCACCAGGTCTAAGATGTCACGAAGGGTAGTTTGTGCTGTGAGGTTTGGGCAGGAGGTAGACCAATAGAAGAGAACCGGGGAGTGGTCACTAAGAGCAGTCTCGGAGGATTTGGATAATGTAGGATCGCGGTTAGGGTGGTTGTGAGGACCACATCCAGGAGTATGCTAGAGCCCATTCTAGGATTCACTCTAGTGGGTTGGAAGACTAGTTGGGTTAGGTCGATGGCTGTAAAGGTGTCACAGGAGGAAGTGGATGAAGGGCTGAGCCAATTGATGTTCAAGTCCCCACAAGGATTTGGTTGGAGGAGTGGGATAGGGGTAAGATAATCGATTAGTGGGCTAGTGCTTGTGCTTGATTTTTGGGGTATGTACGCTGTAGTCAGGTAGATGGGACCCCTAGATGGATCAGGAGATAGTTTTAGGGTTGAGGCCTGAGCCCTGAAGTCAAGGACTGGGGCTGGGAGGGCTAGTCCAACGAGAGGATCTTTGACATAAATGGCACAGCCCCCACCTCGCCTACCAGCACGGTCCTCCTGATAGAGGGAGTAGCCAGGGAGTGAGACCAGGGAGTCAGGGGTAGAGTCTGACAGCCAAGTTTCAACTATTGAGATAACGTCAGGTTTATGAACCGCAACCCAGCAATTGAGAGAGTCAAATTTTTTAAGGAGGCTACATATGTTCATGGAAGCAATATGAAGCCCGGTGGATTCCTTCGAGGAGCCTTTGCAAGCTGGACCAGGATTGGGATTTATGTTACCAGTCAGGAGCAGAAGGAGGAGAGCTGCTCTGGACAGATGGTGGCAGAAGGAGAGTTCGCCGGGAGGCGATAGGAGAGAAGGGGGTTTCATAGCACAGGGGTGGGTAGGGCAGCACAGGCTGAGAAGGCTTGAGTGATAAGATGCCCGAGGGAGCAAGGGGAGGAAGGTAGTGTCTAGATGGGGGTGAGGTGGAGCATATGGGGTGAGTGGAGGAGGAGGGAGGGGGAGGGGCAGTGGCATAGGAGGAGGGGAGGGTAGGAGGGCAGGTAGGAGCACTAGAGTAGTGAGGCTGAGGGTTAACAGGGACATTAGGGTTAGCGGAAGGCAAAAGGAGGAGGAGGAGGAGAGAGAGAGGCAGGTAGGCAGGAGGTGAGCATGCATGATTGTAAGGGTGTGAGAGCTGAAGTGAAGAAAGATGGGGGAGCTTGGATGATAGAGCGGAAGATGGTAGTGAAAGGTCTACCACTAAGTGTAGTTGCCACCTTGGTACAGTGGCAGGGCCTCTGCCTCAAGTGCACAAAGCACCAGGTTCAAGGCTTTCCCAGGGTGATAAAAAAGGACCCAAGACAGTGGCTGCAGCAGCAGGGAGCAGGGCTCAAAGCTTGCAGTAACATTCAGAAAATATTTTAGCAGACTATGAGGGTTAGAGGGTTTTAGAGTCTTAAAACCTATCACAAACAATAGTCTGATGTGATAGCTGAGTGGTGGGGATGCTGACTGAAACAGTGAGGGTGCAGGGGTCAGTGGCAACAAGAGAGGAGTGGTTAAATATTTTGGCAGAGTTGGGGGATAAGAGACTATGAAAGTCTTAGAAAGTAGTAATAAGATAGTCAAATAAAATGGTTAAGAGCTAGAGCTGCTGACTATGACAGCAAGGGTACTGGGTTTAAGAACAGCTTTGGGACAGAAGACAGGAATTTTGTTTCTAAGAAGGAAGGGTTAAGAGCTTGAAAATAGAGGAAGATATTGGCCTGGTTCATTGGCTTGGTGGTTAGGGCTGCAGACTTTGAAGTAAGGGTGCAAGATTTGAGGCTTGCAGGGGCCTAGTGGTGGGCTGATGGGAAGGAGTGAGGAAAGAAGATAGCAGAAAGGATTAGGAGGGAACTGCAGAGACCTTTAGTGGACTGGGATTGCAATAGTTGCTAGAAAGGAGTAGAGAGTGGATAGAGGTGCCAGAGTGGAAAGTGCAACAACCCCTAGTGGTTGGAGTGTATAAGCTGCAAATGGGAAAATGGACACTTAGTAAAATGAAGGGTAGGTCACTTGATATGACACGTGACCTGCCAGCAGCAATAAATGAAATGCCTCCCGAGGGTGGTTGGGGTGGGTGGGAAGCACTACACAACAGGCAAGCTGTAGTGCAGGAGGCTATTCTCCCACGCCCCTTGCTCTACCTGCACCGAGTCACTGCCCAGGAAGTCAGACCTTACCTACTCAAGGCCTTAAAGAGTAACACAATTGGCAATGACTTCCTTGATCCCAGTCTTCTCCATCAGGTTCTGGATCTGGTTATCTCACCAATCACCAGCCTCTTTAACAAATCCCTCTGCCTGGAAGATAGCTACTGTCACCCCAATACACAAGGGTGGTGATCGGACCTTCCCTAGCAATTATCAACCTATCTGCACTCCAGGTTTGGTTAGGGTGTGTTATTTTTTGAGTCTTTGGGACTGTGATAGCTTGGGTTGTAAACAGCACTATGAGAAGGTGAAAGTGAAAGTGAGAAGCAGTACTGCTAGGCAAGTGGCACAGGTGGTGATGGTTAGTGATGCATTCACTGTGTGGATAAAAGGGTGGTGATGTAGTCACTATGGGGATAACCGGAAGTTATCCACATAGTGATGATATCACCACCCATTTATCCACACAGTGACTCAGATAACTGAAGTTGTGTCAGTTTTTATCCTGATACCTGTTGCATATATAAGGGATATGCAATGGAAGCAAGTGTAATAAATGATTTATCTGCACAAGAGCAGTTTGACCTTGGGCAACCTCACGAGTGGCATAAGCCGCAAGTGTGGTGTCCAAGGTCAAACTGCTCGAGTGTAGATAAATCATTTATTACATGAGTTTTCCATTGCATATTCCATCTATGCAATTCTTTTGCTTTTGCTTTTGTAGGGGGCATTTGTTAGTCAAAAAAGTGAATAAAAATTTAATTTTCTGCCACTTTTTGCTGATTATAGAAAATCTAAATGGCATTTAGAAACAATACACATCTCATTTTGTAGATATTTCTATGCTGAATAACTTTTGTACTCAAAGTACCATACTATCTTTTTTGTTTTTATGTTATTTGCATTTGTTTGATGAAACAGTGCACACAAATTTAATTTTTTGCTGTTTTTTGCTAATTCTGAAAAAACTAAAAAATATCTACAAATGAAACACCACTCATTTTGTAGATATTTCTGTGCCGAATAAACTTTGTGCTCATAGTACCATGCTATAATTTTTCATTTTAAAGTTATTTACATTTGTTTGCAGACAAAATGAAAATAAATATGAATTTCTGCTGTGTTTTTGCTAATTATCAAAAAATTCAAAAGGTATCTATAAATGAAATATGACTCATTTTGTAGATAATTTTGTGCTGCACAACTTTCATGCTCATAGCACTATGCTATCCTTTTTCATTTTAAAGTTATTTGCATTTGAATATAGTTAGTACTGATACTGAGGCTGAACATTCTAAATGAGTTCCGGAGTGATTGTGACATATCTACTATGTGAATAAATCTGTGATAATGCGTCTACAATGTGGATAAATGTAACATTTTGAATTTATCCTATAGTAGCTCAGATTTGTCTCATAGGATTTATGTCCACACCTATTACATAAAATAGAGAATAAAGTATGGGGTGGTGTGTGTAACAAGATTTTACACACACCCGAGAGGTTGGATGGCATATAAACCAGAGAGGCGAAGCTCGGGGGTTTAATGACATCCAACCCGAGAAATGTGTGTAAAATTCAGTTTACACACACCACCCATCTTTATTTTATATAATTGTTGGTTAGGCTTTTTTCGCCACAGCCAATTATATAAAATAAATGGTCTGTTGCGGCTGCAGTCTGGATGATGTTTAACCAAGTCCTCGGTCACTTAGCAGCAGTTTACTTTTTCTTGTTTTGTTTTCCCCTTTACGGTGTGATTTTTGTTGGGAATTTTTTTTTTAAATAGTTACTTACCATCTAGAGATAGTGGCAGCAGTGCGGTTTCGACCGACGAAGAAATCTGGTTGCGAGCGGTGAAAACCTGGAAGAGCTGTAGGTTGGGCATGCACAAGGTGATCTCATTTACAGGGGCACTAGTAATTTAACTTGTTATAACAAGTTAAACAAAGCACAATTAAACCATTACTTGCATTTTTTTTCCTTTTTTTTCCCTTCTAATTACTCTGACTAGGTTACAAACCCAGCAACTTATTTGGAATGGATTTCATTAACTGCAGGTACTGTGGAACAATTTTCAGAAGGACAGTCTTACAGGATTTAGGACACTGTCCTACATGCTGGGCCTTTGGAGATCTTAGGGCTCAGCTCCGGGCAGCATGGGCAGAGATTGCACGCCTCAGATTTCATATTGAAGAGGAAATGCATTATAAGAACCACCCTACATTCCCCAGCATCCAACAGAAAAACCTCGACCGCAGAGGGGTGAGTTGGTCCAGGAGGTTGGCAGGTGGTTGGAGGAGACAAATCAGGTGCCCCATCACTCTCTGCTCTCCAAACACATTACCTCCAAAACCATATAAACACTACAACAGGTATCTGCCTCTATCTCTGAAAACAAATAAAGAGGCAGAAGACACTGCAGAGCAGGACACTGCAGCACAGGAGCTAGCACAACAAAACTCACCCAAATCAGGAAACCAAAACTAAACAAGCACAAAGGAAATCCAAAAACTTCTGATCATAGGAACTCCATGATTCGGAGAGTTGATACCCATCTCAGCCAGGGTGATGGTCAGATGTCTCCCAGGTACATCAGCATGGAGACACTGACCGCATTGCTAAATTGTTCATAAAGCAGGAGAAAACATTGATGTCCTAGTACACATAGGGACTAATGATCTCCGCCAACCCGGTCAGTTGTGGAGACCAAGGAACACCTGACTAGGCTGGGTGACAAACTATCATCTGTTTTGTCCGGCATCTCCTGCTCTGAGATCCTGCCAGTCTGGGAGAGGGGAGCAGATGGACGGAAGGTCAGAGAAGGGGAGATAGGGGAGCTAAACATGTGGCTCAAGGACTGGTGCCAGGAAAAGGACACAGATTTGTAGGAACTAGCAACAGTTCCGGGGAGTGAAAGTTCTTTAAATTTGATGGACTGCATCTGACTAAAGAGGAGTCAGTGCATTAGGGCAGAAGTTTGATGTCTTTGCAGAATATTTAAAACTAGCAAATGGGAGAGGGGTGCAGCACCCCTATCGTCGAATGGGAAGAACACCCCTCCCCTCAGCTATGGGTCAAACAGGAATTCAGCGTGTTTTGCTGTTCATTTGCATCACCAGTAAGAAAAGGTTTGTCTACCCATACGATGCACAGGGGTAATGCCAAACTTCACCCAACAACCAACACACCAAAATCTGGCCAATGGAAAATCATAATAATGTCACAGCCTGGGAAATAAGATCCCAGACCTGCAGGCAATAATGTCAGAGAGCTAAACTGGACATAGTAGCAATTAGTGAGATGTGGTTTACCAGTAACCACACTTGGGAACTTCAGTACCTGGCTATGTATTGTTCAGGAAGAGACCGAGGTGCAAAAGGGGAGGGTGGCCCTGTATGTGATGAAATATCAAAGCTACAGAAATTCAGAATAATACACATAAAGACCAGAAGAACTGTAGGTCACCCTGGAAACAGGAAATGGGACAGCCATAAGAACTGGGGTTGTCTACAGGCCCCAGACCAGAGGGAGGACATAGACACATTACTGTTAGAAGATATACAAACATGACAGCTAAGGGAGGTTCTGATAATAGGAGACTTCAACATGCCAGATACAGATTGGTCAATACCAGCAGGAACATCTGCCAGAACTAGACTCATAGTGGATTCCCTGCAGGAGAGGGCCTCAAACAACTGGTACAGCAACCCACAAGAGACAGGGCTATCCTAGATCTAGTGCTGACTAACAAAGAGGGATCACAGATCTCCAGGTAGAAGGTCACCTGGGGCCAGTGACCATCATGGTATGGTTCAATTTGGCTACTACATCTAAATCATCCCATTCCAAGGCAAAAATATGGGACTTCAGAGGAGCTGACTTTGATAAGATGGCCAACAGAGTTAAGCTAGCCCTGGCAAAAGAAACACAGGTGAGGGGTACAGGCAAAGTGGGCAAGCATTAGGATGCAATACTTGAAGCAACATCCCATTGTGTTAGACAGAAAGGAAGTGCAAAGAAGAAGGAAACCACTTTGGTTCTCAAATACAGTAGCAGAAAGGTCAGAGCCAAAGGCTGGCCTTCAGGAAATATAAAGGGAACACAGCGGGATGAAGATGGGAGGCATACCAAACTGCCCTAAGGGAAGCAGGTAAGGCAGTAAGCAGGCAAAGTCCCAAACTGAGGAAACACTAAGCACGAACAGTAAAAGAAGGTGATAAGACTTTCTATAGATACATTAGTGAAAGGAGAAAGTCCAGAGGGTATTGCTAAGCTTAATGGAGAAAATGGAGCATGTGAGGAGGAGGACCTTGTAAAGGCATCTATCCTAAATAGATACTTTTGCTCAGTATTTACTGAAGAGAAGGTAGGGCAGGGCCCACAGCTCAGCATCATGGACACAGGGAGGGGAGGTGAGCACTACTCCCTTCACAAAAGAAAGGGTCCTACAAGAGCACTAAGCTCAGGGTGGATAAGGCAATGGGACCTGATGGCTTACATCCCAGGGTACTAAAGGAGCTAAAGGAGGAACTACCAGAGCCATTAGCAGAATTGTTTAGTGAGTCTCTGAGCACGGAGGGTCCCAGAAGACTGGAGAAGGGCTCATGTGATCCGCTCCACAAGAGTGGTAGCAGGAGGAGGCGGGGAACTACAGACCGGTCAGTCTTACCTCAGTAGTGAACTGATTATGGAGGCACTCCTTAAGGAAAGGATAGTGCAACACCTGGAATCCATGAGGCACAGGATCCAAGACAGCATGGGTTTACAAAGGAAGGTCCTGTCAAACTAATCTCATAGATTTCTTTGACTGGGTAACCAGAGTGGTGGACCAAGGGGGGCAGTTGATGTCGCCTACCTTGACTTCAGCAAAGCTTTTGACACTGTTCCACATAGAAGATTGACAGAAAATAAGCTGGTAGGCTCGGGTGGGTCAGAAGTTGGTCAACTGGGTGGCAAACTGGTTGACAGGCAGAAAACGAGAGTGGTGGTAAATGGTATACAGTCAGAGAGATACAAGTCACAAGTGGGGTACCTCAGGGATCAGTCCTGGGGGCCAGTCCTCTTCAACATCTTCGATTAGTGACCTTGCAGATGGACTAGAGGGTAAGGCTTGTCTATTTGCAGATGACACCAAGATCTGCAACAGAGTGAGATGATCCAGATGGGAGTGGGCAGAATGAGAAGAGATCTGGATAAACTAGCAGAATGGTCAGAAGAGTGGCAACTGGGATTTAATGCAAAAGAAGTGCAAAATCATGCACATAGGGAAGAGAAACCCTGAAGCCACCTATAGGCTGGAGAGGAGTTGCTAGCAGTCACAAAGGAAGAAAGAGACTTGGGCATCATCATCACTGATGCCCTAAAATCATCAAGCAGACCTCTAAAGCAGTAAGTAAGGCTAAGGGTGTTAGGGTGTATTAGTAGGGTATCACAAGTCATAAGAAGGAGGTAATAATCCCTCTGTACAAGACACTGGTTAGGCCCCATCTGGAGTACTGCGTGCAGTATTGGAGGCCACACCTTCACAAGGACATTAACCAAATTGAGGCAGTCCAGAGAAGGGCAACAAAAATGGTGCAGGGACTGCATCAGAAGACATATGAGGACAGATTAACGGAGCTCAATATGTATACCCTTGAGCAAAGGAGGGAGAGAGGTGATATGATCCAGGCATTCAAACACCTTAAGGGCATAAACAAGGTGAAAAGTCTAACATGTTTAAATATAAGAAAAATAGCAGGACAAGAGGACACAGCATGAGATTAGAGGAGGCGATTAAGGGGAATGTGAGGAAATTCTTTTCACAGAAAGGGTGGTGGATGCATGGAATGGCTTACCACAAGAAGTGGTGGCTATGAATACAGTGCAGGGCTTCAAACAGGCATGGGATAGGCATAAAGGGAGCAATACAAATGACTATGAATAGATAGGTCACTGACAGAGCAAGGCCGATGGCACATTTATAAGGTAGAAAAGAAATGGGCAGACTGGATGGGCCTTGCGGTCCTTATCTCGCCGTCAACTTCTATGTTTCTATAGCGAGGAAACTGTAGCATGTTTGCCATTATAAATGCTCCTTTATAATGGCAAATTATGCCACAGTTTCCTATGAAAAAGCCTAACCCAGTTATTGTTACGTATATATATATATATATATATATATATATATATATATATAAATATAAATGTCCTTGTAGATCACTCCTAACCCCTGCAAAATTTATTTTCTTGATGAATTTTGTTGACCAGGTAGGACCACTGAAACTACAAGTCCCTTTTTCAGGTGTGACCAGGGTTGGGTACAGATGGTAACCAACTGAAATTGAATCCGATAAAGCTGTTGGTGGTATTTTACTAAATGGGGGAACTGGCCAGGACAGCAGGAAAATGCCCTTATTCTTTTCAAGAAGTGCCATAGTGTAATCCTCCTGCAAATGGGGGGTTTCTGAAATGCCTGCCTGGGCTTCCCTTAGTCCTGCACCTTCTGTCCTCTTTTTGCTATCTTCCGGGCTTCGCCCAAATTCCTGCCACCAAGTTTTCTGGCCCCCACAAATCTGCTTTGCCCCTCTGGATGCCCCAGCCTGCAGTCTGATTAAAATACAGCCCCTTGGGGCTTTGAAACGCCACTTGCGCGTGCCATGTTAAAAGTGCTACCCCCCAGGGAAGTGGGAATTGCATTGGCATGAAAAGCACCTTCAAAGTGAACCGCTTCATTTCGCTGTCACCTCGGGGTCTGTGCCGTGGGTCCTGGGTTCTCTTTCACCTAACTGGGACCCAGTGACCATGGACAGCCTGCTGGGGGGGCCGCTCAAATGAAAACTTAAAGAGTTTGACCGGGGGCTCCTTGAAATATGCCTGAGCCGGGCCCCGGTCAGCTAAATAAATGAATATGTGTGTCTGGCTGCCTCCAGGGTAGCTATAATGGACTGCTGCCAATTGGAGGAGAAAATAAATGTTTTTACAATGGTGAATTGTTGCCGTATGTATGGAAACAAGCAATCAATTGGGGGAAAGTACTTTACATTAAAATAAATGCTTTTTTCTCAGATTCACTAGTACTTTGGGACTCTTAAGTGTCAGCCTGCCAGCTGCTGCAGGGGGAGCTTGTATATGTGAAGTAGTGACAGGAAAACCAAAGGACCCACACCCTTCATCTGTGCAGTGACTGCAAGTACACCCTCTGGGCTACAGAGCTGTGGGGCAGTGGGGCAAATAATGATTTCTTTCTGGCTGCACCAGGACATTATTCCAGACTGTATCTGATCTGCTATTAGTTACAGTGGGTTAAGCAGCTATTGCAAGCAGCCACAGCCAATTGGAAAGCCAGAAATAGAAAGCCAGGACTTGTGGGACATTCACTACACCTCATGGGTAAACACTCAAGTACTCATGGGGATTTACAAGGACATCATTTTAGGTGCCAATTCTCCCAACCAACTGTGTCTCGAGTATTCTGACTGACAGGTCCCTCAACCATTTGGAGATCTGTCACCCCATCTTTTCTGCCAATCAGGAGTTGAGACAGAACCCTATAAGAGACAGTGTCTGCCAGCATTTTGCCAGATCTGCCCGAGTGAGAAGAGAAGAGAAGAACGGTTCCAACCTGCTGGGAGCCCCCAACAGGGGAGAGGGCTCAGGCCCCTGCCATGCTTCCAGACCTGGGCCACTTAGCTAAGCCCCTCCAATCATCAAGGGTGTTTGTTATTTTCTAGTTACAGTTCAAAAGTTAAAGTAAATGTTGTGTTCTGCAACTGCTAGTCTGGAGGTTGCCAGAAATGTTCTCCAGAGGCTAGCCCTCCCTCCCACATTGGAGAAAGATGTAGAAAGAAGACCATCTAACTATGCCTTAGTTGTGAGAGAGCAGAAGAAGAACACCAGGATGTCTTTGTGGATGCGACCCGTGGAGGACCTGAGTGAGTACCCTCTTACCCCCATGGGAGAAGTTTCCAAAGTAATCTTGGGGGCCTCAAGCCCTGCTACCAGATATTTTCTGCTGTAAGATGAGATCTTAGAGTTATTAGCCTAGGACGATAAGCCCCTAGAGAGACTGCCTTGTTCAAAATTAGTGTGGCTGCATCTTGCCTGCTGCCCAAATGGCTCTTATGCAGGTGCATCGAGATGGCTTGACAGTGAAACATATAAATGTGTTGTAGTTTGTCATTGCCTTATGGCTTAGTGACCTACCTTCACGGAGCTGACAGTAAAGCCAGGTTTGCCACTTCATGGGGTGGGATAGCTGTTTCTGTCTTAGCCAGATTTTGTCTGAGAGCACTTGCCAAAAGTGTGTGATATCTAGACATGCTGGAAGAGACTTTGTCTATAGATGCTTTACTTGGCACCAATCTAAATGCTACCCAGCTAGACATTCTGCCCCTCAATGAATCAGTGAATGAGATATTATTCATAAAATTGCTCCTAGGTGACACTAAACCTCTTTACATTGGTTGTGTCTACCTGCCACCTCCACAGGCAGCCTCCTCCCTCGAATTTGCTTACCTAGGCACTGGCAGAGCATACCGCGGGGGAGTTGATACTCTTAGGGGACTTCAATCAAAATTGGAGTACTATGGGAGCGACCGGTGCTCTATCCTTGACACCAGCCTGACCCAAGTCATAGAGTTACCCACCAGGCATAAATCTGGCAACCATGCCCTGGTATATTGGGATCTTGTCTCGCACCTGGAAAGGATAATAGCAGATAGAATTATGGCTGACTCATTGAGTGACCAAACGCTGATCTTCTGCACATGGTCAAATAAGCCCCCAAAATTGCCAGCTGGGGTATCTGAAGCAGAAACTATGCCAGACTGGTCTTGGCTGATTTCTGCTCCAATCTAAGTACTGCTAACTGGGAGCCAAAGCTGCCCTCCCAACATTGGATGAGGCATTGGACTATTTCACCAACATGTTTATGTCCGTGGTCAATGTACATGCCCCTCACAAGAAGCTAAGGGTACAGGGCAAGTGCCACAAGTGGATTAACCCAGACCTCAAATGGAACATGCTACTCAGGGATAGGGCCTGAGGGCACTTCAAGTCCACAAGCCTCAGGTCAGACTGGGAGAAATACAGGGCATTGAGAAACAAGAGCAAGAGCAAGAAAGCTTCCAAAAATGTGAAATCTAAATATCTGTGTGATCTCCAGTCTTGAAACTTTAAGGATCCAAAGAAATTCTGGGCCAAATCAACCTACTTCTGAAGGGTGCCATTAGTGTCCAGAATGGAGCTCTTCTGATTGGGGATAACCTTTCCAATGACCCCACAGTGGTAGCTGAGGCCTTTAATGCCTGCTTTTCAAACCCTAGTGCTACTAAGCCTCCTGCTCCCCCCCCCAGGGTGCCCCCCACAGCAATGGAACTGGATGGGAACACCCTAGGCCTCAATTTCATCTGAAACTAGTCAAACTGCCTGAGGTGCTACCTCTTTTGAATCCGATGAGCCCTGACTCCTCCCCTGGACACAACCAACTAGAACCTAGGTTGTTGCAGGCTGCTGCCCCAGCTATCATCCTTCCTGTCTCCATGCTCATTAACTGATCCCTACTCGAGGGAATAGTCCCTAGCAACTGGAAAGTTGTGATCATTGTCCCTGTACACAAAAAGGGGCCCTGGGTAAATGTGGGAAACTACAGGCCCATCTCCATTCTCTGCCCTCTTGCAAAGGTGCAGGAGAGATTGGTGTACAACCAGTTGTAGGACTACCTTGAGCAGCATCTACTCCTAGCCAATATTCAACATAGTTTTAGGAAAGGCCATGGAACTGACACAGCCCTAATCTGGCTTACATCTGACATCCTTGATTTCATGGACAGAGGCTCCCCAATTAGAGCTTTATTCATCTACCTGTCTAAGGCATTCAATCTGGTTAGTCATGAACTGCTCCTCTCCAAGCTCAAACTGCTGCAACTGGATGGCCTCTCAGTTACCTGGTTTGAGAGCTATTTGCTCAACAGGACCCAAAAAGTTCAGCGGAGAGGAGTTCAGTCAGGTGCCAAACCTGTTACCTCCGGAGCACCCCAGGGTTCTATCCTGGGTCCTCTACTATTTACCCTCTTAGTCAATGACATTGAGTGGGAATGTGGTCTGGACAACCTAATCCTGTATGCCAATGATACAGTGGCATACTGCAGTGATCCACAACCTAGCGCTATCTCTGCTAAACTTCAGGCCAGTCTCACTGCACTTGAGGCCTGGTTCACTGCTAACTCGCTTGTACTGAATGAGGAGAAAATGATGGCTGTCCTCTTTGGGATCAGGCATCTGGGAGCCAACAGGCGCAACCTGCTCCAGCTCCAAACAGCCCAAGGGAAGCGAGTTGAAGTCATTGACAAGATCAAATACCTAGGAATCTTCCATGACCAGGAGATGTCCTACAAGCTGCACATTGGGTTCTTAGCCAAGACCACTCATCAAAAGATTGGCCTACTCTACAGGCTGGTTAACTCCCTCTTGGACGAGGCAAGGTGAGTAATTGCAAATTACACACTGCTTCCTACCCTCCTTTATGGACGGTGCTCCCCTTCTTCAGTTTCTCAGGGAGAGTGAACTCAGAAAGTTCTCTGTACTCTATAACAGGGTTGCACACTTCGCTACCCACTACCCCCAGGAGGCACCACTGCGAGGTCCTTGCAGACCGTAACTGGCCCGCTGTAGGGCACAAACTGGCCTACCCCTTGCTATGTCTGACTTACAAATTCACTGCTCTGGGCCCTCCTCCCCATCTGCCTGGCTTACTTAACCCCAAGATCCAGTGTCGTGACCTGAGGTCATCGACTGGCCGCCCCTTGATATCCCCTGAGTGCGGACCAACCTAGGCAAGAGGTCCTTTAGGTATGCTGCTCCTAATCAGTGGAACTCTCTTCCAGAGAACCTGATGGGCTGTCCCACTCTTCGTGAATTCAAGTCTGCCATGAATGTGTACCTGATGGGGTTGAGTCTCTGTGGATGTTATCGTTAGTCCCTGTCCACTGGGCCTATAATCCCCCCCTTTTATGCTAATCAGGGCTCATGGGCTCCTGGCCTACTCTACCTCCATACAACCTCTCCCCACCTGCTTTCGTCATCCCGGATGGGTGGGGGTCCCTACCAGAGGTAGTACCACTGGCCTTGCCTTGTATATTTCTCTATGTAAGATTTCCCAATTAACTTATATCACATCAGTTACAACTGACCTTGCGTACCCTGAGCTACCATACTGTCTAATTACCTCCTATTTTCAATGTGCATTGTGTATAATTAGCAAACCTACTGTATGCAAGCTGCTATACCTCTGTATGTATTAATTGTCTGTACCACTGTATTTATTATTGTATGTAATTAGCTCCAGGTTGCCCCAGAAAAAGGGACATTTGGTCTCAGTGGGCTTACCTGGTTTCCAAAATGAAATAAATAAATGGTATTTAAGTGTACTGGATGTGACTCCATGCAAAATGAATATGGATGCTTGATAAAAGTGTCGCCTTCTGCTGTTACTGTATGGATGCGAGTTTGGTATTTAAATATACTGGATGTGTTCTCTTTTCAAGGGAATTCTGATGCTTGATAAAAGTATCATTTTTCTAACTATACTGGATGGGACTTTGAATTATTGTGCTGAATGTTTGGGATGTAAAATCCAAGAACTAGCCATGTAGCTCATCCTGAAATGTTTGGTTTAAGTAATGTGCAGGACAATCCCTGTCTTCTGTGATGTGCAGGGTAATCCCTGGCTCTTTGTGACCAGCAGGGTCAATTCCTGCCTCTGTTGTACCCTATAATCTACAGTCATTGTAGTAATAGTTCTTTAAGTTTGCCCCTCCCTTTGAATCAATAGTCGGCCAACTCGACCAGCTGCAACATCCACCAGGCCTGCAACATCTAGGACTGTGGTATTTGGGTGTCCAGTATGGTATGAGATTGCAAGGTTTCTGCTATATCTGGGACTGGTAGCAGTGTGGGTAATCAAATAATTATTTATGTAACATCTGATTAGTCAGCAGCTAGATAGCCAGGGTTCTGGTTATCATGTGTCAAATTGAGAAATGTGATTGCCTGTAGTCTATTAGTATGTAGCCACCCAGCTGGAGGGTTCACCAGCAAAACACCAATCAAACCTCTACATATGTATACAGTAATCAAATAACCTCAGCACCACACTCCGGCCGTCTACCACTACTAGTCCTAAAGTATATATGCCCAATGATCACTCCTTCTTGCTTAGCTTCCATCATGTATAGGCCTGTTTCCTGCAAGAAGGGGCCTTTTTTTTCTTCTCATGCAGTATGGACCTTCCACCTATTTTCCTCAACTGCACAAAGTGTACTTGTATATATTTCTGCTATGATACTGTTCCTACACTACTGTCTGTGCCCCACTCACTGTATGTTTTTTCACCTCCCTGTCCTATTCAGTGTATGACGATGAGCCTTTGTAAATGAGACTCTGACTCAAAGGGTTGTAATTCTGATACTGTAATAAATACAATAAAATAAAATAAAGCTCTACTCCACATCCCCATTCCTAACTCCTTGTCCCCTAAATAAATTGATTGCTACTGTTTTTTGAAATTCTGAGTGTCAGCTTATTATTAGAGACAGTCATTAAATTCAAAGTATGGAAATGTGGGGAAATATTTATTGGGGCATGTCTGGGTAAAATAACTGGCTATCATGGGTAGTATAGTATCTCAGGGGGCTATATCTGTTGCCAGCTCACCCACGTAAAGCACCCTAAGTGGAGGCACTGTGCAAAGATTTTAAAATGTTTATCTGTTAGCAAACCCAAACCCCCTCAGCCTAGCTTGTTGGTAGTAGACAGGGGCTGTAACTCTGGGGATAGCGCCACCCAGGGTTTACAATAGGATCTTTAATGCCCACCTGAACAACCACCAGACCATGCAGAAGGGACCTTGTTTTAACATCTCGTATGAAAGATGGCACCTCAGGAGTGCTGCAAACCCCTCATGCTGCGCTACAGTGCAAGTACTGGGAATTACTCCAAGTGCCTGGTGTAGAGATAAAACCTACAGACTTCTCATCTTCTAGCCTCAGAGGCAAGTGTGCAACCTGCTGAGCCACTGACACTGAAAATAGCATTATGCTGCCTTGTTGGATCCAACCAGAGTTTGTTTCTATTGTCAGTGGATTCCACCTTATTTTGTTCCAGCAAAAGTGCCTAGATGTTGATCTAATTCTTTTTCCATTATCATATTAATGTTTTGTTCGCTGTTATTTACAGCTTGATTTTCTGGCCTTATTTTCAATAATATCGGGAAATGGTCTGATAGCATTTCATCCAATACTTCAAATGTAGTAAGGAACTTTGGACATTAAACAAGTTTTCCAGGTCCATTAAGTGTAACCCCAAAATGTCTAACTTCTCAGACTTGGACAATATCTCTGCTGCTAGATTACCGTTTCTAAAAACTAGATCAACCTGGGGGTGATTATTATAGTCATGACATATTTTTTTCCCTACAACTGTGTTCCTTTCTATTAGAATGTGTAAAAGCCTTGATATGAATTTTCATATTAATTTTTTTTTTCTAACTGGCTCATTTGGTGCTATGTTCCAACCAAACAATGTTAATGATTTCAGGTACACAGAAGACCTTATCACATTTTTATTGGATCCTTTTCGAGTTTCTTGTAACTTGGCTCTTAGAGTGTTTCTTAATCTTTGAATTACTTTTCCATCTAATTGGGAACATTCCTGACCACTGCTTTATGATCAAAAAATTATTCTGGGATAATCAAGTTTCAAAACTGACACATATTTTGCCAATGAACAGTTGCTCCATCAAAATGTTTAAAAGAAACTATTGATTCAGTTTTCCTTTTGTCTATTAATGGAAAGGGCCATAGCACATGAAAGTGCTGTATTCTAAGTGGTCTGAAATTCTGAACAGGTACTTTGTCTTCCTTTTACAGAAATTATAGTTTTTATCAGGGGACTGGGGGATCCCCTTAGCTGAGATATCAATGTTACGGTCTTTAGCAGTACCCTCATGTTCATAAAAAGCATCTATATCAGTTAAGATATTGCTAAGAAGAACAAGAGCTTTTAATGTTATTCCAAGAGGTGTCAGAAAATTATTTCTTTAGCAGTACTCTAAGACCTTCTGTTCTGATATCACAATAACATAAAACCAATCTCCAGCTGCAGGGTCAGTAATTCTGAAGGCCTTCAGAATATCCTTATAATTTTTTCAAGCTACAAATAGTGTCTTGTTTTGTGTGTGTATCCACACAAGTTAGGCACTCACCACCTCCAAATCAAGGACTCTGGCTCCAGTAAAATGTGAAGTCACATAGTCATTTATTGAATAAGACAAATGCCAGCCTAGCCGGATACATTTTGGAATAAAATTCCTTTATCAAAGGCCTGTGATAAAGGAATTGTATTCTGAAATGTGTCAGGCCAGGCCAGCATTTACCTTATTCAATAAATGACTATGTAACTTACATTTTACTGGAGCCAGAGTCCTTGATTTGGAGGTGGTAAATGCCTGACTTTTGTGGATATATGTTTGAATTTTTGTCATTGAGCACCACCAACCAAGTGTGAACATTTCCAGTGCAAACTACAGTAAATGTCTTGTTTTATTTAATAAGGTGTCATTTGATTCATGTATGTCAACTGTAACTCCCTTAATAACTAATAAAGCCATATTTTAATGTCAGTTCGTGTTACGGAATTACGTGATGCTCCTCGACTTTCATTTTGTGCTTGTTGATAAATTTCATTTATTGTCTCTGTTACTAGTTCTATATTCTCCTCCATATTTAGGCATTTATTGCCATTTAGTTAATCCTGGATGGCAAGCAGAGATGCATTTGAAAAGAAAATCTTATATTCAGTTTTTGCTGAGAGGAATAATAAATTGGTAGTACAATTAAAACAGTGAGTGAGGTAATAAAAATTACAAGATGTCATTGAAATCAGCTGAACATAAATAATATCACTTTATTTATAGACAGACACACTGCCCAGGCTTGTCACATATCCAGTGAATCCATCCTTGTTCATTTTCCTAAACCATGTGCCTATGCTAACCTGTCTTGTATTAACACATACAACATAATTTTTCCCAGTATTAGCAGAGAAAGCCATTCCAAATATCTCACCATTAAGACATGCTAATAGCACACTTTGTCCCAAATATTCTGCATTAAGTAGAGACATTTTAAAATCCTCTTGAGTCAGCTGTGTTTAAAAGCTGATAGGAAATTGTTCTTAATATCTCTAAATCCCCTCCTGTTAATATTCAAAGGTTTTTAACCTTTTGGTTCAAATAATAATTACATTTTTTTTACATTTGTTACTACACTGAACACCTCTCTCTTCAACAGTTGCTGTTCTCTGTTTTCATTCTGCTGTCTGAACATTCTATGACATAGAATAGCATGAAGGGGAAGATGATGCAGAAATCATGGTTCACCAAGCACAACAACTGGGACATGGCCATATTAGGCTACTCTCTATTTATGAGAGACAGCATGGGAAGAAGAGGATAAAGAGTGGCATTATATGTGCAGGTGAGTATAAAGACCACTGAATGCAGGTACTCCAACTTGAGAAGGGTCTGAAAGTGCTGTGGGTCATCCTGGAGATGGACTCTTGGACAACTGTCCATACCAGTGTAGCAGACAGACCTCCAACACCAGGGGAGGAGATGGACAAAGCAGAGGGGAGGCCATCATCAGGATGCTATGAAAGGAGCCTTCATCAGGATGGCAGGAAAGGGGGAGGTGCTGATACTTTTAGATTTCAATATCAGATGTGTCAGATGCAAAGTGGAAACTTCCAGAAGCAGCTTTGGCAAGAAGCAGGGCCATCCTTGCCTCCATACAGGAAGCATTTCTCAGGTAGCTAGTAAATGAACCCATCAGGGATGGGGCAGTGTTGGTGCTATTGCTAACAAGCAGGGATAGCATTGCAGACATCACAATGGTGAGTCCCCTCAGTACCAGGGATCACTGTACACTGTGATTCAACATAAGGAAAGGAGCAGAGGTGAGCCACATGAGAATGAGGGTCCTAGACTACAGGAGGGTGAATTTTTAAAGAAATGGCAGATTGCCTCAGAAAAAGTTTTGAAGGGGAATTACCAGGGAGGGGTAAAGGCACAGTAGGGAAGAATAAAGGAGGGTATAATTAGGGCAACAAAGCTCTGTGTGAATGAGGTGAGCAAAAGCTGAAGGAAAAGGAGACCTTTATTGTTCTCCAAAGAGGTTGCAAGGTTGGTGATAGAAAAAAGGGTAGCATTCAGGAGGTACAAAGTAACACAGAGGGAGAAGGACAGGGAGATGTACTAAGCCAAACAGAAGGAAGCAGGTAAATTGATTAGGGGAGCAAAGGCACAGACAGGGGAGAATATTTCTAAAGGGGTA
This sequence comes from Neoceratodus forsteri, assembly GCA_016271365.2. NCBI lineage: Eukaryota > Metazoa > Chordata > Ceratodontiformes > Ceratodontidae > Neoceratodus > Neoceratodus forsteri. Next base: position 445,987,593 of record CM057452.1, read on the forward strand.
TCTAAGGGGATAACATGTTTCCCAGACATTTAAGTGAGACAAAAAAGCAAGGGGGTAGTGAGAATTAGAATGGTGGAAGGGAGAGACTTTGCAGAATGGGACCAAGTCAAGAAAATGCTGACATTTTAAGCAGGTACTTTTGCTTGGTCTCCACAGTGGAGGGAGAAGGGCATAGGCCATCAGAGAAAAACAAGACTAGGAGGAGGGGGTGGACATAAGTACATTTTCAGAAGAAAGAGTCCTGAAGAGACTCTCATCCCTGAAGGCGAATAATGCCATGGGACCAGATGGGTTGAACTCCAGGGCACTGAAAAAGCTCAGAGAAGTGCTAGCTGCTCCACTGACAGCCTTATTCAACAGCTCACTTGAAACAGGAGTGGTTCCAGAGGACTGGTGAATGTCTGATGTGGTTCTTCTATGTAAGAGCAGCAGAAGGAAGACAGCTTGCAATTACAGACCAATCAGCTTAACTTCAGTGGTAGGGAAACAAATAGAAACCCTACTGAAAGAGAGGCTGGTCAAACATCTAGAATATGGCAGGCTGTAGGACCACAGGTAGCATAGATTAACAGGGGGAAGATCATGCCAAATAATTCTGATAGATTTCTTTGACTGGGTGACCAAGGAAACAGACCAGGGGAGGGCAGCAAAAGTAGCCTATCTGGACTTCAGCAAGGCCTTCAACGCTGTGCCACACAAAGGCTGATTAGGAAGTTCATCAGCTTAGGAGTGGGGTCCAAATTGTCAAACTGGGTCTGAAACTGGTTAACAGGCAGGAGACAGTGGGTGGTGGTTACCTGCACACACTCTATGGACAGGAAAGTGACTAGCAGGGTACAATGGTTCTATATTATTTCGGCGAAAAAATAACAGCGAGAAGCATATAGGTGAAAACAAAAAGCTGAATACAAAAAGAGGGCAGACCAACTTCAGTGACCATCAGAACTGCGACCCCACCTCTGGCAGTATATGATATGCGGGGGGCTTTGCTCCCTGTGCACCGCTTAACTTTTTTTAACTAACTCAGAGGCTGCACACTTCCTGGGGAGGGTCATGGTTCTGATGCACACAGTTTTTGCACTGTCACCCTTTTCACAGGTGCTCAAATTGAGTTGCTCTTACTGAGTCACCCACGTCACTAGATACAGCTGGGGGTGGTACTTGGACCAGCCCTCTTCAGTATCTTCACAGGGGACATCACAGAGAAAATGGAGGGGAAGGTCTGCCTTTTTTTAGATGATACCAGAATCTGCAATAAGGTGGATACTCAGGAGAGGTGGAGAAAATGTGCAGGGAGCTAGGGACACTTGAGGAGTGGTAAAAGACATGGCAGTTGGGTTCAATACCAGAAAGTGCAAAATCATGCATGTGGGGCATAGGAACCCCAGAATTAAGTATAGGATGGGGGAAGATATTGGCAGTCACTAGACAGGAAAGGGACTTTGGGGTTATTATATCAGAGGACCTCAAGGTGACAGCACTGTATAACAAGGCTGTAAGCAGGACTAGTGGGATGCTGGGATGTATAAGGAAAGGCATCACCAGCAGAAGAAGGGATGTGGTGCTACCACTGTATCAATGTCTGGTATAAACTCACATGGAGTGCTATGTCAAATTCTGAACACTGCACCTAAGGACATAGACAGGGTGGAGGTGGTCCAGAGGAGCACAATCAAAATGGTGCATGGGTTCATGGGCTGAAAGAGAATCCCTATGAGGAGAGATTAAGAGATATCAACATGTACACCCTGGAGGAGAACAGAGTGAGAGGTGACATGATCAGGACCTACAAGTACCTCGCAGAGATGAACAGGGTACTGGAGGGGAGCTTTTTCTAAATCAGGATGAGCTCCAAGACTAGGAAGCATGCAATAAAGCTGGAGGGCGAGAAGCACAGGAGGGATATGAGGAAATATTTCTTCATAGGAAAGATGGCAGACATATGGAACGTGTTGCCAGCCAAAGTGGTGGAGGATAGAATAGTGGAGGGCTTCAAGCCCACATGGAATAAACATAGAGGCACATTAGAACAGATGCAGGGAGACACAAGGGTTGCAGAACACCAAATAAAATATGTGGAGATAGAAAAGGCAGGGAACACTTGGCAGACAGGGTGGGCCAAGTGGTCCTTTTCTGCCAATAAAGTCTATGTTTCTATGGCATCAGTAAAACCATTCCAGATTATTCAGATCAATAGCATAAAGTGATGTAACTGATGTCATACAAAAAGAAAGAGCAACAGCTGCTGAGGAGAGTATAATTCAATGTAGATCTGAGGGCACCCCAAGGCCAGATTATTTATTTATCAAGAATTGGTCAGAGAATATCAGAATGCAGAGTTTGCAAGGAATGGAAAAAGAGATACAGGGCAGTTAATTATGTAAAAACGAATTCCTATTACCTTTAATAATTAAAAAAAGCTGTCAGCCCATGGCATGGAGGGCTGAGGTTCTGGACACCTTATCTCCTCCCACGCTGGTGACATGGGTTCAGGAATGAGCCTGAGTCATCAGGGGTTGGCCGGGGGGAGGACTAGGAGCTGGATTGAGTGGCCGCAAGGCAGCTCTCCTCTGTTGGGGAGGGATATCGGCTTCTCCAGCTCTTGGCTGCCACCAGGTGGAGGCAACATGGCAGCTCCAAGATTGATAAGGGAGCCAGGCATTAGGCCGGGTGGGAGGAAGGGGCCTTCTCCGGAGCCACGGAGCACATGTGCACCTCCCCGAGCATGCGCAACTGTATTCTGGGGTCCCAGGATAATGGAGGTGAAAATGGAAAATGGTGCACAAGAGCAGGCCGAATGAATCCCTGAGAAGAGGGCAGATTGAGATCCTCCAAGGGAAGACTGCAACTTGCCTGCCCTGGAGCCCTGACGGTAAGAAGCTATTTTAAAAAAAGAAAAAAAAATATGAAAAGCTTCATGAACCCAACCTTATAGCATGCTGCCTTCTTCTCTTCCTGATCCTCAACCAATTAAATGATTTACCCTGTTCCCCATACCCTAGTGACATCCAAGTCACCCACCATCTCCCACTGCCTATTTGCTGGGTGTTCATATTCAATTAGCATAAAAAAGCAAAACCTGGGAAAACCTAACTCCTCCTTTGTATCATCCCCAATCCTATCTTTCATTCCCAGTCCAATTCAGCAAAGAATACAAATAGACACCCTTCACTCCATCCATCCACCCACCCTCTAACCAATCGTACTGGGTTATAATGTAGCACACTTAATAGCGTACGACATTATGGCTAACCTGGTACAGCGCAGTATGCTAGCGTTACTGGTGCAATACCGCGTATACTGCTGTGTGCAGTATTGCGCCAGTAGTGGTTTCCCAGGCAGAGGATAAGACCTCTGCTGGGAGCAGGTTCTGATAAGCAGCTGCCAAGGCTCACAGAACTGAGCCACAGCAGTAGGAACCCAGGTGCTGCATCTGGGACCGGGTTTGATTCCTGGTCCCAGGAACATTTTATTTTTTTCTGGCTTGTGCGCTCTCCGAGTTGGCCCCCCCCCCACAGAGTTGAGAATCTTTAGTGAGCGGGTCCAGGCGGCAAAGCCCCCCACAAGGGGGGATACAGGGGGCAGAGCTCCCCACAGAAAAAAGACATGCCTCATGGCATAAATCGTGCTGTATTGGCATCGCGATTTTGCCATGCGCCATAATGTCTTGCAACATTATGACCCCGTGCCTAAGCAATTGTACCACCCTCCTCTCCAACACAAAAACTAAATAAGTCCCTTCCTGGGAGACTGGCAGAACACACCCTCCTTCAGTGGGCCACCATCTAATAAAGGAAAGTGGTTATGCTCTTGGGCTACAGGTAGTAAACAACAAGTTAGCAGTCAGCAGCAGATTTCCATACTTGTAACTAGTGTGCAGGGCTCATTCATTTATTAGACAGTGGCTGGCTGAAGGAGGGTGGGTTGTGGTAGTCCCCCAGCATGGCACCTTTATTGACTAGCTTTGTGTGGTGGGAGGCGGAGGAGGCAGGAGGATGGACTGGGTACCTAGAGGGTTGTGGCCCAGGGTGTCTTTTCTCTTCACTGGGATGGGAAGAGGGAGAAGGGTGAGAATTGGATTGATACAAAGGAAGGGCATTGCTTTCTTCAGTTTTAAGGTCAGTGTAAGTTTTACTTTGATAATTGAATATGAAAATTCAGTGGATGGGGTGAGTGGAAGGGGGTCAGAGCTTGGTCTGGGGTGCTATGGAGTTGGGGTTAAGGAGATACTAGTTCTTTCTAATGGTCAGGGATGGGTGGAGTAGGGTGTAGAGGGACTAATTCTAATGGTCTGGGGCGGGTGGAGTAGGGCGTAGAGGGACTAATTCTCTCTAATGGTCATGGGTGGGTGGAGTAGGGTGTAGAGAGTGCTGCTATGACAGTGGTTGATGTGATTTCTCTATTGTAAAGAATGGACAAAGAATACCAGTTGCCAATACTCCCCTATTCTGGAAGGGCAAATAAATATTTTGGTTCCAGCAACTACAGTTTCATGATATTTGTGAAATAGTTTAATATTCTGGCCCTTGCACATCCTATTTGGTATTGGTATTGGGCTGTGGTGTTTACCACATGGCCACAACTTTTCTTGTGCAACCCATTAACAAACACATGTCTTTGTTGGTTTAACATGCACCTCAAGTAGCATGCTTTACTTAATGTACAGTCCAAAAATACTCTTCTCTGTACTGGCATAGTCCCACTTACCTCAGTAACAAGACTGAAGATTAAGAAACTTGTGCTTCAGAGACTCAAATGCCAAAATATTATTAACCCTTCCTGAATATACTCAAAACCCAACATTATATAGCATATGTGTGCTGAGTGAAGCCTCTTCTCACTACCTCCTCCTCCTCCTCCACCACATCAGTCATATCCACCTACCATATGAAAGATACTGTAAAAATTAAAACTCCACTCCTGCAACCTAGTTTCCAGTCCTGAAGAAGCCTAACAGACAGCAAAGTGCCTGGACATGGTTGTGTCAGTGATGTGACTGGAATTTGGTAAGGAAATTTTTTTTTCTTTGGAATTGCTATTAATCTATCATTGCAAGTGAGACTTCATTTTCTTCCGACTGTTTTCACAGCCCCTCTGCTGATCAATCTGCTATTGCTACCTGCTGACTCGTGCATCACTGCCTCCAGGATATGGTCATCACTCAAATGATGGTAAGTATGAATTTAGCCGAGAAAAACATTTTATTAATGGATTGTATTTTCTTTGCACAGGTGTCACGGGTCCTTGGACCTTGATAAGACAGAAAAGAAAGATGCTCAGGGCTTTGGTGCATGGGATTTAACTTCTTTTGACTGTTTCTACAGGTTCCGCTACTGATCCATCTGCTGTTGCTGCCTGCTGCTGCATCCTACACAGCTGCCGCATCTTGCACCACTGCATCCTACTCCTCCTGGCCATTGTGCTCTCCAGAAGAACTGAAGATGATGTACATGATCAGTTACATTAACCTTACAACGTTCCTGCCAGTTGCCACAAAGAACTAATGAAGAAGATATATCTGGCCCATCTTCCAGTGCCTCTTCCCCCATGGGATATTGCTGCACTAAAGAATGAAACAAGAGCAAACTGATAGCCACTGTGCTACTGCTGCTGGTGGAGCTCATTCTCCTGTGACTCCTCCTCCATAGGGTACTGTATAACTGCTAGCCAAAGGAAATTGTATGTGTGCTGTCTCAATATGTTCTGTCCACTTCAGAGCCAGGTTGTGTGTGTGTGGGGGAGGGGGATAGCAGCTTCTGAGAGGGAGACTGGACTTTTACTGGATTCCTCTGGGCTTGTGGCTACTGTGAAGGAGAGACATCTGGGCATCATTCTGGACAAAGGGCTGACATTTGAGACTCAGATGTCAGCAGTAGTTCAGAATGGTATTTACCATCTAAGGAACATCAGCCATATTAAATGCCTTATCCCTGATACAAGCATACACTTTGGTGACCTCAGTGCTTGATTAGTGTAAAATGCTCTTTACCTCAGGGTCAATGGAGGTATGCTATGATGCCTTCAGCCGGTGCAGATCCCAGCTGCTGAGCTGCTGAAAGACCTTCTGAGGTCAAGTCATGTCCTTCAGCACTGTGTGAAATGTACTGGCTACCAGTGAAGTGACATATCTACTTTAAAGTTGATCTACTAACTTACAATTCCTCACACAGGCTGAGCCAGGTTACCTGTCTGAGCTCCTGCATCTTCCTGTGTCCTCGTGTCCTGTCTGCTCCACAGAGGAGGGTCTTCTTGTCATTCAGAGGGCCAGGCTTAAAACCTGGGGGGACTGGACCATTGATATGGTGCTCACTTCTCTGGAAGTCTCTCCTAAGAGCTCTGAGGAAAGCCCCTTTGGTCGATGCCTTTAAAAAGGGTCTAAAAACCTATGTCTGTGCACAAGCTTTTAGGGAGTGAAAGTCCCTATTTTAAGCTTGTCCACAGTACTAATTATTTGTTTTAGTAATTATGTATTTATTAAGTTAGGGAGGCAGCATAACGCAGTGGTTTAAGGCTCTGAGCTGCAAATCTGGTGGCATCCAGCAGACCAGACCTGTGTTTGAATCCCACAGCTTCCACTTGCATAATGTATGACCCTGAGCAAGTCACTTAACTTCCCTGTGCTCCCAGGTTGCACCTGTAAAAAAAGTTTTCAGCTTAGTGTGTCTCACCTGGTTAAATAACTAAACAAACAACAAGTTATTTTTTAGATATTGAATTATGATTTATGTGTTCTCTATGTATGATGATGCTTCCATTCTGTCTTTCTATGCATTTGTAATGATGCCCTGAGCCTCTGGGGATGGGTGCCATAAAGAAGTACCGTAAAGCTACATCTACTACTTATTCACTTACTATGCCAGATAATGTAAATGTGCAATCCTGTACCTACCCACCAATTCACCCTCACAACAGAATGTGAAATAACAATATAAAGAGAATAATGCCTGTGAAGGTATGTGTTATGAGGATTTCTCACACAACCAAGGTGTGTGATAATCCATAAATCCCAAGAGCAAAGCTCAAGGGGTTTCTGAGATTATCACACATCAAGGGTGTGTGAAAAATCCTCATAACACACACATTGTATAGGCAGTATTTTTTATAATTACTGGTGCAAGGGAATGAATGGCAAAGGTGGTAGAGCAGTTCTGTCTCACACACACACACACACACACACATTCTCTCTCTCTCTCTCTCACACAAACGCACTGTCCACACACACACACACACACACACACACACACTGTCTCTCTCTCTCTCACTGTACACACACACACACACACACACTCTCACTGTACACACACACAAACACACACACTCACACAGACTCGCTTGCTCTCTCACTCTCTCACTCACTCTCCAGTACAGGCTCTTTTTTTTATAACTTAGCAATTACTAACCACGGCACACCAAGCACAATGGGTTGTCAGCCAGGATCGTACTCACTGTCTCTCCATCCGGGTGCACAGCAGGATCAACCAGATATTTCTTTTAGTTTGTAAAGTCAGGGTCAACCAAATAAAGAATAGAAAAAAATGTAAAAAATTAAGAATGGAATGGGAGTGAACAATGGCGGCTCCTCGCTAAGCAAGAAATGGAGCTGCCATGTTTGCAGTACTGTTCAGCCCGCCCATGCACAGAATACAAGCCAATGAGGTAGTGCACTAGTAATGGCTGACACAAAAAACCATAATAACTGGTTCTACTGGTTATGACAGCATTTGAAAACCACATTGGCTCCGTTATTAAAGGGAGTCAACAGTAATTATATAAGAATAACTCTCTGACATATAATATCATTTTACTACCACTATTTAAGAATTTAAGTGTTAAAGCTGCAGTGCAAACGCTTGTTCCAGCTATGGTTAATAAAAATATTAGCATACCTGTCAAATCCACTTTTCTAGGTACCTCCTATGCTTCACACCATGATTTTTTCTTTAGTTTATTTTCTCTACCATAACCCTTACTGTACCTGGTCTACAATAGTATTTTTAAGCTACAGGAAAAACTCAATTAAAACATTTATAAAATATTCATACTTTGTTGGAACTAGAAAATGTCAACACCAGAAAAAACTGTAAGATGCCTGGAACCTTTGTAGTGAAAAAATGTAGGGTCAAATTTGTGCCCAATTTTGTTGCACTGCTGCTTTAACAATTACCTAGGCTGGTGGAAAGTGTTCAGTTCTTTCATTACTATGATATAACACCAACCTAAGGCAGTGGCACTTTGTGACATTAAGTGCACTGAACATAAATTATGAAGGCAATAACCCGGCATCTCTCTTACAGCCAATTCAAGTGTTTTGCATCCCAAATAGAGAAGTGCAAAATCTAAAAAATTACACATAGCATAATATTTCTCGTAATTTCCACATTACATGAAATATTTTGTCTAGGCATAACGTAATTTTGCCCCTGGTTCAGCTTTCTCGCAAAGCGCAAAATTGTGCCCAAATTACGCCAATTTCGGTCCTGGGAGGTGAAATTTTGCCATTTACTTCAATTTCGCTGATGTTTTACAATTATGCTGGCAAAATTGTAGTGCATTGTGGGTAGATAGCTGAAAGCTTGCGTGCAGGGTGTTTCCTGCACAGTATATTGTCTGTTGGATTGGAGAGCAGTTCAGTGTGGTGCATCACAGCCAATAAACTCTTCCAAAACCTCTTTTTTTGTGATTTTTGAGAGTTAATTGCTCACAAAATCACATGTTTAGTTCCTAGTGCTGCTAGTGATCTTTTTTTGTTTCTCTCCCTTTGGAGAATAGTTAGTTAAACTTAGTCTTTCAGTTTTCTCTGTGTCTGTGAGGGAGTGAGTGGGGAAGGGTCGACCTTGTGTGTGTGTGTGTGTGTGTGTGTGTGTGTGTGAAATGAAAGTAGAGCAGGATAGTTGCTAAAATTTGACATTTTTCTCAGAAGTTGTGAGTGAGTTTCTATCATTTCTTTTAAGTCTGAAGATCTGTAGTTTGTGTGCTACTTATTTGTTATATTTTTCTTACAAATTGACTGTTTTTTTGGGTCACTTGATCTGAACGGTTACTACATTCTTCTGATTGAGTAGTTCTATTCCTGTTTCCCTTTGCTGAATCACTTTTGTGATTTATTTTCTTTATTGAAAGTATTCGTGTACAGTGACCTGACCACTTGATTGTCCATATCCAGGTACACTGCATTGTTGAATTGCTCACAGAAATTAAAATTGTGATCTAGCCTCTGCATTGCAGCATTCCTGTTTTTCAATTGAATTTGCTTACCATATTAACCCTTTCCTCCCCATTACACCATTCTTGTTTACTACCTGACCTAGTCGGCTACTATGTAAAAAACGAATATACCTGCCAAGAGACATTCAGGTAAAGGTGCTAGGGTGGGAGGTGGCTCAAAGAAGTCTGATGGAAAAAGCAAACCTATTTGTGAATCCAAGCCATCTGTGGCCTCTGCCTCTGCTGCTGTGGCAGACAGTAGCAGCAAAACTGAAGTCAGAAGTGGCCTGAAGTCTGTGACTCATTTTTTTATTGCCCAATCTACAGCTAGTATGCTTGTTGGGGATGATATTGGGGATAAGGGATACACTCACACCAGTGGAGGCACAGAGGCCCAGGAGGAGGTCAAAAAAGTTGTCAGTGTGTTGTTCTTGATCAAGGAGGAGCTGATGGTGGTGAATGTGGTAGTGTCCAGCTTCAATGTGTTTCTCTGGGAGAAGAAGATAAGGAAAGTCAGACTCCCCCTGTGAGGAGATGCCAGAGAAGGGAAAAGTTTGTCTGGCAGTAGGCAGTGATAGGGATGAGGAAGAGGATATAATATATTTTGGTACAGATGATGATGAGGTGTTGGATCCCCTGTAGAAGCCAGAAGTGAAAAAGATGAAGGGTGATGATGATGTAGCCCATTTAGATGACAAAATTGAGGATGAGGATATCAGCATGCCTACAACAAGCAGTCCAGTCACCCCATCTCCCAAACGTAGCATGCTGGATATCATGCAAGTGGAACAAAAAGCAAAAACTTCCACACCTTTGGCTATGCTGTCCAAGTCTCAGTCCCATCATGTCAAATCTTCAAATCTAGAGTTGCAAAGTCCTTAGTTTGGAATTTTTTCATGCTTGATGCAGCTGATGACACTGTGGTGATCTGTCAGCTGTGTCAAGCACATGTAAGTCATGGAAAAAAGGGCAGCCACCTAGGCACCAGTGGGTGGGAAGCAAGCCCACTTGAAAAACAAGCACCCATTGCACTGGCACCAACTCCAGAAAGATACCATAGCTGTTGGCAGGACTGCATTTGTCAAGCTTAATGTTAGTGACAGCAGTGCAATAGAGCATGAGGAGGGAGGGCTGAGTGGGTCGGTGGAGGAGGAGTGTGAGGAATAATTTTCTCTCCCGAGCAGTGGACATAGTAGCAGTGGAGCTGCCACTCCCACAAGTCATAAAAGTACACCATCAGGCCCCAAATCCAACAAAATAACCAATTTCATACATGTTGCACATCCTAGGCCCCAAGAGTCACTTGGTACCCCAGCAAGAACAAAATTGGTTGCACAAGTAAAGCATTTTTGTTGACCCACTGCCAAGATGCAGCCCACATTGAGGTTTATGTTTGAGTGGCACTTAAAGTACCCCCCCAATCACACTGCTGCATGTGAGCTGAATGCAGCCACAGCTTAAATGCTTGCCATCAACCTGTTGCCCTTGTCCTTTGTGGAGAATGCAGGATTCCACCATTTGGTGGCCCGTGCCTGTCACAAATGGCAAGTGCCATCGTGAATGTATTTCTCCAAACGTGCCATGCCCGAACTCTACAGCACAGTTTCACAGTCCATTCTACATGCCATGAAGCATTCTTCCTCAAAATATATCCGCCTTAGTGTGGATATGTGGACAAGTGGGCAGGCAATGAGCAGCTCATATCTGTGCATATCGGCACACTAGGCACAGGTACCTGGGGTGGTTGTTGATTTGGGCCCTGGCAAAAGCTGCGTAAAGCAAAACTGTGGTGGTAGCAATGCACCTAGTATTCAACAGAATGCAACCATAACTATGCAAAGTGTTACAGGGTCTCACACTGCTGAGAAAATACTGAATGTGCTGCTAAATAACATTGATGAGTGGATCAATGCACAATCACCCACAGAGGGGTTTATTGCCAGTGGCAGTGGCTCCAATGTTGTTAAGTGCATTAGTGGCGGTGTTTTCTTCAGAGTTCCCTGCCTGGCGCAATGCCTTAATGTAATTGTGCAGCAATTTCTGAACCAGGATGAAATAAAAGAAACTGTATATGTTGCTAGACGCATCTGTGATCACTTTGCCCATTCTGCAAAGGCCCATGACCATCTGTGTGAGCTGCAGCACACTAACCATCTGCCTCAGCATCGTATGAAGCTTGATGTTGTTAACAGGTGGAACTCCACACTGTACATGCTGGACTGGTTTTATGAGCAGTATAAGGCGGTTTCAGATTACCTACTGCTGCATACCACCCGGAGCACTGCTGGAGTGTCCATCACCCTAACAACAGAGCAGTGGCAACAAATAGATGGCATAATACACATTCTGCATCCATTTGAGCATGCAACACAGGCTGTGAGTGGGAACACTGACTAAATAAGTCAGTCAATACCCCTGATATGTGTGCTGAGGCAGACACTGGTAAATGTCCGTCACCAGATGGAGAAAATTGCAGATCAGAGTTCTGTTCATGCAGTGGGTCACATGTTCCATATACTGGACAGCAATACACATATCTGTGGCATTATGCAGTCTAATGAGTTTGCTGTTGCTACCATGCTGGATCCACTGTACAAACATGGCTTGCCTGCCATGATTGAGGGGGATCATGTGTGAGTGGAGAAATTGACCAAGTACCTTATCAGATGGGCACATGGGGCACAGATGAAAAATGCAGAGACACAAAAGGCACATAAAGAAATTTCAGGTGTTGCTACCACCAACACCACCAGTAAATCATCAGAGGCCACCAAATCTGACAAAATGTCAAAGTCACAGCACAGCATGGCAGGCAATCCCATTTGGGATGCTCTGTACCAGGTGGAAATTGAAGAAATTGAAGAGAAGGAGGAGGAGCATGATGAGGCAGCAGGACTCAGGACAGCACAATGTATGGTGGATGCCTACGTGGGAGACAGCAAGCATCTTGGCATCACTGATGAGCCATTGGTGTACTGGAGCAGCAAAGTGAGGGAGTGGCCTGGACTGGCATCTGTTGCTCTTAAATGCCTTAGCTGCCCACCATCCAGTGTCAGTGTGGAATGGGTGTTCAGTTCTGCTGGGGCCATTGTACATGACCATAGGACAAATCTGGCACCAAAGAATGTTTCCAGCCTAACATTTATAAAAATAAATGAGGCACACATTCCACATAACACAATTATTTCAATGGTGTTGCCCCAAGAACTGTGTCTCGGGAACGATGATGACAACTAAGACATCCACAGTGGTAAGGCCTCTACTAGCAGGGAGGTAGACGAAGCAGCAATGCTGGCTGAATTTCCACCTGGTGATGACTCCAGTCTTGAAGACTGTGATGGCTGCTTCATGGATGATGTGTCACTGGAAGAAGGCTAAAGGTGTTGTGCCCCACCCCCACAGCCAGCACCAGCACCTCCACCCCCATTTCCACATATACCTCCTCCATGACACCATGAATGAATGTCTACTGAGTGTGCCACCACTGTATATACGACAATGACAACTTAGTCGGACAGTGCACAGCCAGTACTACGTTACTCAGTATACATTAATGCTGCCTCTGAGTCCAGATAAATTACTCATCCTCTTCCTTCTCCAGCAATCTTCCACCAAAAAGAACCATATCTTTTTAGTTGTCAGCAGTGGCCCACATCTCACAGGTGTAGCACCTTGATCCAGCATCCACACACCAGGATGGAAGACTTCTATTTAGTCACAATGCTCCACAGAGATGGGATGCTTTGGCAAATGTCCACCAGAAAACCAAGCCACCATTCCACTTCAAGTACTTTGTACCTGTCTGGCAATAAGAAAAAAAGAAGAAAACATTTTAGCATTGTTACAACAACTGGGTGCCCCCCCCCCACCATTACAGGAAGCTATAGTTACATCAGGGAATGGCTGTTAAACTGGAACACTTGATATGAACAAACTATGCCTGATGAGCACAGTCAGTGCCCAGCAGCCAGATTTGGAGAGAGGTAACATACTACGCACCCCAACAGCGGAAATCCTGAATATTGACAGAGCCATATATAAGATAGTTACTGTCAAAGTGTCAGTTGCAGTGTCAGTGGCTCAGTAGGTAGCACACTCGCCTTGAGGCCGGGAGATCAGAGAGCTGTGGGTTCAGTTCCCACATCTGGCACTTGGGTTAATATCCCAGTACTGACACTGTAATGCAGCATGAGAGGGGTGCTGCATTTCTGAGGTGCTGTCTTTCGGATGAGATGTTAAACTGAGGTCCCATCTACCTGGATTGGTGGTAGTTCAGGTGGATGTTAAAGATCCCATGGCACTTATCGAAAAGAGTAGGGGAATTTTTATTGAAAGAACAAAACAATAACAATATGAAACAATCGCATTTAACATTTTTCAAAACACCTATAAACATAAAACATTCTAAATAAAAATCACACCTTCTATGACAAAACTAGTTAAACTCAAATACAATGCCGCAAATTCAATAAACAGAAATAAAAACTTTAACAAAATACGATAAAGCAGTTTTCACCAATGTCATTTAAACCAAACAATATGTTTCCAAAGATTCTGAAAAACATTCTTCTCTAATGTTCGCTGCTCATACATTTTTTGTTTACCTACTGCTAATTCTATACGGTTAAAAATAACACTGTAAGGAAGAAGGGTATGTTGTAGAGAAAACTGGCATCTAGCTTGCCACAGGTGATATTTAATACAAGCAAAAATCAGATTTAAGGTACTTGGGTGATATCTTCGCAGAAAACCGGAATAATCACCCAAAACAAGGCTCTGATAAGTAATATGTTTCAAAACTCCCACTCCACCCAAGCTAAATCAGACCAAAAAGACATTACATATGGACAAAAAAGCAGAAAATGTTCTAATGTTTCAATTTGATCTGTACACCCTGATCTAATACACATTCTATCCATGATCTGTTTATGTTTTAAATTACCCCTAACTCCCAACCTCCCATGACAACAGAGCCACTGCATCCCATATTTGGGGGTATCCTATGGTCCATTAAGAGTCGAAGGGCTTGTGACAGTTTAGTAGGGTACACAAGGAAATCCACTTGAACATAGAAAAATTAAACATATTTCTGCATAAAAGTCCTTCCCTAGGTATGTCCTGTAATTGAGCCTTTCCTAGTTTCCATTCCTGTAATTTCCTTACTGAGAATCCACATAGGAAGGGCCAAGGCTACCTTACTTTTAATAGAAAACCCCTCTCCTTTCCAGTTAGACATAAAAGGTAAAAAAGCAATTGCGCCCAAGCCGACCATGGGTGATCCTGAGGTTTAACCACTGATTGAAAAGCTGCAATCATGAAAAGGAATGAAAAACACCACCGGTTTATCATCCCCAGACCCCTTGATTTAACTTCAAATAATAACTGCCAGCTTAATCGGTTTAAACGGCTACCCCACACCATTTGAAAAATACACTATACAATCTTGTTTCTAATAAAACAGGTACGGAAAATGAAGACACATGTAAAAAATGGGTAATAGAAATTTTTAATAATTAATACCGCTTTTTTTAGAAAAACCCAGGATTTCCATTGTTGAACCTTTTTTCAGCAATAGCCAAGGCTTTCTCCCAATTTAATAATGCTAAATCCCCTTTACCAAACAGAAGACCTAAAATGGTAATAGAATCCTCAACTATTATACCCCCAACATTCTGACAATCAGTAGCATCCCCAATAGCCAGACATTTACATTTATCTAAATTTAACCTAGTGCCGTTTAAATCTGCAAATCCATTGATCACTTGAATAGCCTTAACACCTGACTGGACATCTTCTACCAACAGACAAATATCATCTGCATATGCAGAAATCTTCTGGGCCGGTAAAATATATGATGGAGATAACCCCTGAATTGCCCTGTTATACTCAATTTCTCTTAACAAAGGGTCCAATACAAAAGCATATAATAAGGGACTAATAGGACAACCCTGCCTAACCCCACATTTCATCCGAATTTCAGAGCCTACAACCTTATTGATACATACGCAAGAACTCGCTTTGTAATATAAGGTATAAATAAACTTAATAAACACTTTCGGAAACCCATACCTATCTAATACCTGAAAAAGGAAATCATGGGACACGGAATCAAAGGCTCTAGCCTGATCTAACGCCAAAATGAAACCTGACAACTTTTTCTGTAGTCCAAATTCATATGCATCCCTTAATAATTTTAATTCTGTTGGATTGATCGTTGGGGAATAGCGCATGTTTGTGCAGGGTGAAGCACCCCCTTTGCAACTTCTTGCAGTCTTTTACATAAAATCGTAGAAAGAATCTTGTAATCCGTATTCAGGAGGCTAATTGGTCTCCAATCACCAAGATCTGTAATGTCCCCTGTCTTAAAAATAAAAATTAGAATTGCTAAGTTAAATTTCGTATCCCCAAATCCATACTGTAGGATATTATTAAAGACTTCCGTCAGTATACCACTCAGGTCTTCAGAAAAATTTTATAGAATTCATTAGTTAACCCATCTATTCCAGGTGACACCCCACCATAAAGAACTTATCGCCCACTGGACCTCCTGCAATGCGATAGGACCTTGTAAAGCTCAACATCAGCCTGAGAAATAGTAGGAACCGAAATGTAAGACATCCTCCCAAGCAGAGGAAGGAACAAACCCCTCTCCAAACTGAGAAGCCACCTTCCTCTGCCACTACCAACATTTCTGCCACAGACGTTTTTAACTCCCGACAGAGTTTCGTAGCCCTGACATAAATCTCTTCTAATCTTATTTTTACACGCCTTATAGGGATCCTGAAAAGGTTGTTGCTGTGTACCAAACTTTAAACTGGCATGTAGGGTTGCTGCCCTCTGATATTGATAATTTAACATATTCTTCTTCACCAATTTAATCTGAGACTGAATCTTTATATCTTTACTTCTCGGGTGCGACTGTAATTTGTAGTACTGATTTCGAAATTCTAAATACTGTAGATATTCCACCGAACCTTTCCTTTTCCCATAGGCTATAAAAAAATCCTTTAGAGCCAACTTAGTATCTGACCACCATGAAATCCAGTCTGAGAAAAACACTGCCACTGATTTACGAAGAAACATAAATTCCTTTAACTGAGCTAAAAACACTGCTTCTGAAAGTAGCATTGAATTTAACATCCATCTGCTTGCAAACGCTGGAAATGAAGCCGGAATCCGATGTAAGCTACGACACTACATAAGGCATTATGGTCTGAAAATCATCTGGCACCACCAAACACACCAAAGGTATTAAACAATTGGAAAGAAAAAATAATCAATTCTTGTTTGAAAGTGGCCCTCTTATAAGTAAAACCCAAGATAAATGCAGTTCTCTAAAGGCATCTTTCAACTTTGCAACCTCTATTGTTTGAGAAAGGGCATGAGAGTCACAATAAGTTTTGTTGAACTCCATTTTTATCCGAATATCTAAACTACAGTTCATGTCCCTCCCCAAATTACATGCTTGGTGTAAATAGATATGGTTTTACCAAATTAAACAAAGCAATCCTTGCTGTTTTAACTTATGGGCATAAGTATTAATTAATCTAAAACAAACACCATACACCAAACAATCCAAAATCAATAACCGCCCAGGCAGGACATCTAACAACCTTTTGTTACCCGAACTGCAGGGTTAGAAAATAATATACCCACCTGCTCGCACATCTTCCCAAAAGACCAAAAGGAAGGGCCTTCCCACCACAGTTTCTCTACCTGAGACACCACCATTAAAGAAGAAAAATGTGTCTCTTGTAAAAAAATAACGTCAGCTTTAAAATCTCTACATTGCTGCAAACCAATTAGACGCCTCTTGTAACTCTTTAAGCTACAACAATTTAGAGATATAATCTTCAAACAGGCCATATCAACTATAATTCATCCACTCAGGATTTCTCTTGTTTCCTCTTTCTCCCCTTTTTCTTCTTCCCTTCCAATACTTCCATCCCACCCTCCTCCTCAATTTCCATACTCAAATTGTCATCAGATTTTAGCAAATCTGACACCCCTTCCCCCTCTAAATCCGCTAATACTGAAAAAGAATTCTGAGTCAAACAAACTCCTCCAGAACGACTACTTGCTCGAGTAACCCTCCGAGGGGTCTGAAAAGGGATTTCTGTCGCATTTTCCATGGCTGGGTCTTCTATAGACGTAGGCTGGGCCAAGGAGTCCGCAATCAAAATGGGGGGGGAACCAAAACCTGTTGTGGGTTCAAAGCTGTGGATTGATCTACCATCTTTCTGTTTTCATTAAGGGTATCGACTGAAACCTCCGGGGCCGATGCCCGTTCTTTCTCCACCCTTGACACATTCCCTTTACTACTTAAATTTGACTGGGCAGGCCATCCCCTAACCTGGGCCTGAGCAATCAAATCCTCCTTATTTAAACCCCCTTGTCTATTTTGCTCTGCCCACGGACACTGGTGATAGGCATGACCCAAATCATCACACAAATTGCATTTGAATTGTTCCTACAGACCTCACTATCATGGTCCAATTCGCCACATAAAGCATTATTTAACTTTGTCGATGCACTACTTAAGTGCCTACGACTACCACATCTATAACATGCTTTTGGCTGTCCTGTAAAAGCAAACCCACGATCTCTACCCAAGAAAAACTATTTGGAACATGTAAACTTCATTATTCACCACATGCAGTTTGACTTTAAATTTCCATGCCCGTCCAAATACTCTCTGAGTCCAGAATAGGCTCCGGTGGGCCCAGAACCTCGCATTTTTGTTTTAACCAGAATACAATATCCCCCACATTCACACCCTCATTCCTAAACATAACATTCACAGTTTTAAATACAGGTTTTGTAATTGGGATAGCTAGAAAAGGTAACCATAAAGGCAATAACTTGCAACTATCATATTTATGCCAAAACTTTTCTAAACTGGCCAATTGTTTAAAACTAATATCAAAGGTATCCTCCCCTCGTATGTTAATTAACGATAAATATCAATAGGCAAAAAGTTCATAGAGTCCATTAACAACTTCTTTGCCACATAAATCCAATCAGGATGCTCAGGTAGACCCCTCTGTACCTCAGCCGCACTGCATTTCTTCTTGGGGCTTGTTCCACTTTATTCCTTTTGAAAGATCCAAAAACGCGGCCTTCCTCACCTCTTGCTCCTCTGAAACCAGTTCGGTCGGCGCTATTAGCAGGGGAACTTCTCCCTGCACATCCAACATCCCTTCTGACTAAAGTCTGGCCCCGCTTAGGCTGTTTGGATAAAGTCAAAGACTCACCCTCCTGCAGAGATCTATTTGCTGGTTCAGTGTCTGCTGGAGAAAAGGATAACCATTCTGGATTAGGCACCAATTTACCGTCCGCCTGCTGAATCCATCCTGCTTGCGATAGAGCCACCTCTTCCGACCAGTCAGTACTCGGACCCTTCTCCAGGCCTGTACCTCCGGTCCCACACTCTATTCTGTTCGGCTTCGTTCCTTCCTCTGTACGCGTAGCAGCCCTCGCGATAACCGGTAACACGTCCTGACTGCTGTGCCTGTGCAGCTCCGAAGCACCTGCACCGCGATCCTCTTCTGAAAGGGACTCCTTCCTAGGTCGACTATCCACCTCTATCTCTCGCTCCAACACCACAGCAGCCGCCTCCTTCTCCGAACTGCATCCAGTCGAACCTCCCTGGGCCCTCACCTCTTCCAAGGACCTCTCGCTGGTAAGCTCCGATACAGGCCTCGCCTGCTTTTCTGTATTAGAGAACTCCATCTGCAGTTCTAACTACTGCAAATGCACCTCCTCCTCCTCAGTCTCCATAGCTCCAATCTCCAGCTCTCTAGCCGCTACGCCACCAGCACTCATCAGTGCATCTGCCCGAGTGGCCATCACGTAGGTCAGCAGCTCCTCTACTGACCACAACGCTGCAACACCACAGCAGTCTCAGAGTAGGGGAATTTCCCCGGTGTCCTGGCCAAATTTCCCTCATTCACTAAAAATACCACCAACAGCTTAATCTGGTTCAAGGTCAGTTGGCATTCATCTGTATCCTCCTCGTCGTGCCTGAAAATAGGCAGGATTTGTCTAGTGCACTTACCCGGTCAAGAAAAGCTAAATAAATAAAAATAAATAAATAAAAGTCTGACATCTCTGTCCTGCAGTAACCACAAACTTAATACTTAACCATATCCACCAACCCGACCTCAACCACCTCCTCCTGCCCACCCACCCGCCCACCAAAACCATCTCAAATTAAGAAATACTTACCACCAGTTAATGAATTGCACACATATTGAACAGCAGCAGCAGCAGTGCACTTGGAGTTAACAGCTCTTGAATTCCTGCATGTGTTTAGAAAAGAAAAGAATAATACAACTACAATCTGACTCAGATATCCGAGCTGCAGCCACCTATCCATCCCTGTAATGAAAAATTCAATACTTACCTTCTCCTTGAGCAATGTTAAATGTGGTGCATTCCAACATCCCGTATCCAAATCCTGGGCTGGCATGCATGTTGTCATGATGATGTACTCCTCAGCACACAAGATAAATGTAAAATAAGTACAAACATATAAGAACTCATGATGTCCCAATACCAACCTACCATCCACCTTCTCTTGCACCCAAAAAAATAAATACAGATACTTAAGTGTGTAAGTATCTGTATTATTTGTATTACTAAGCGCGATTTTACTTTTACCACTGCTCCTATTTTTGCTCTAAGTTGGTGTTAATCTGTTCCGCTTATATGCTGTCTGTATACTAGCTTCCTGTTAAGTATGTGCTGTATTACCCTTGTTTATTGCAATTTATTGGATGTTTACTGCCTTATGTGTGTACCGTTCCCTCTGCCCCCTTCCCCCAGGATGCACCTGGAATCGAGCACTACTGCTCAGTGTGCCTTCTTGGTAAAACTTTTAAATAAATAATTAAATAAAGAAGTAGCAGCAGCAGCATCGATCGACTATGCGAAGAGGATCCCCATGAAGCAGACAAAGCATTACTTCTCGTGGCAACTAGTCAGAGCAGCAGGCAGCAGTTACAGGCAGTCGACAGCAGCAGCACTCAAAATGTCATTCAATCCACACTGACTTAAAACCACAGAGACAACAGAGCTAACCAGGGGATCATCATTGCGAAATGATAATTCCATAGTTCGCAATCAATTGAGAAAGCAGTAGCAGGAGGAATGTAGTACCAGTTTAAGTCACAGCAGGACCATTTTGCAGGAGGATGTATTTTTCTCATTATGATAAAGTGGCTTATGTTGCATGTTAGGCAGCAGCAGCACCACACTTAAGCCTGAAAAGCATTTTAAACGGTGCTGAAAACAGCACATTTGGGTCCTCATGGTGGGTGTGAATCATGTAACTGCATGCCTGACACCTGATTTCTGTCTGAATGTACTGTGAAATTTTTGGGGAAACATTTCTGAACATTTACTGCCTGTGCTGCACTGGCAGAACCAAGATGTGACTGAAAAACAATTGTAAACAGTGGACCAGAGACCATCGTTTAGTCCAGGTGGTGGTTTGAGTGCCATAAAACATCATGGCTGGGACCTGATTTCAGTCTCAATACACTGTTGCAATTTTTTGGGAAACATTTCTGGACTTCTGGGCCATGTTCGGAACCAGCAGCACCACACTTAAGCCCGAAAAGCATTTAAACGCTGCAGAAAACAGCACATTTGGGTCCTCATGGTGGGTGTGAGCTTTGTAACTGCATGTTTGACACCTGATTTCTGTCTCAATGTACTGTGCAATTTTTTGGGAAACATTTCTGGACTTGTAGGCCCCGTTTGGCACTGGCAGCAGTGAGTTTCAGGCAGAAATATTGGGCAAACAGGCCCTAAGGGGTGCACCCTAAAACATCATGACTGAGACCTAATTTTGGTCTTGATTTACTTTAACATTTTTTGGGAAACATTTCTGGAATTATGGGCCATGTTAGACAGTGGCAACACTCTGTCTCACTCTAGATTCTCAATGTCATCTTAATTTTTTCCGGTCATACTATATTTCTCGTCTTGTCATGCCTACTCTGCACAGCATGGCTTCAAGAGGCTGTGTTAAACTGTAGCCCTACTAGAGCACATTTTGGACTGGGTGGTAGTGGCAGTGTGGTTGGGAACTGTACTGTAACACCAGGTTAACATTGTGCAAGCCCAAGCCATGGGGACAAACGTGTTAAGCACCAAAAAAAATTACATTATATTTAACTTCACAATAAAAGTGCTTATGTTTCTATGATTGTTGTGTAAATACAGTATTCATTCAGACTGATCCTACACACAGCCGAAACAACTGCTTCCAGCCCACAACATCACACATAGCTTTGGGAAAAAATGTTGTTCCTAGGAACAATTTACAAATTACAATACTTGACATTTGTGGATAGAAGGAGGAAATACAAACAAGTCAAAGGGACTAACATAAACCAAGTAGAAAGGTACAGTGATTATGGGTAAAAAAGACTAAAAGTGACTGACAGACAGAAACACATGACAGGGGGCGCATCATAAGGGTCAGGTCAGGGACAGGATATACATAGGAAAGAGGACAGGGAGGGAGCATAAATATTGCATAGCACCCAAAAAACACAGAAACATAGACTTTGATGGCAGATAAGGACCGCTTGGCCCACCTAGTCTGCCCATTTCCCTACCTACTGGATAGGCCACAGATCCTAGTTAACCAACAGCCTGTTTCTTCCTACCCACAACAAGAATTGCCTTATGTCTGTCCCATGCATTCTTTAATTCTCCCACAGTTTTAGACCCCACAACCTCCTCAGGAAGGCTGTTCCATGCATCCACTACCCTCTCTGTGAAAAAATACTTCCTCACATTGCCCCGAACCGCACCCTCTATCTTTAAATTGTGTCCCTTGTTCTTGCATGTCTCTTTTCTGAAAGATGCTACCCTCTTGGACTTTGTTGATTCCACTGAGGTACTTAAAAGTTTCTATCATGTCCCCTCCCTTCTTTCCTCAAGGGTATACATACTAGCTCCTTTAGTCTCTCCCTCAGACGGCTTCTCTTGCAGACCCTGCACCATTTTAGTTGTCCTCCTCTGGACTGCCTCTATCCTGTCTATGTCCTTATGGAGATGGGTCTCCAGAACTGGACACAGTACTCAGATGGGGTCTCACCAACTGACTGTACAGAGGGATAACAACTTCCTGTTTTCTGCTGCTGATGCCTCTCCCTATGCATCCCAGTATACCCCAGCCCTCCCTGCTGCCTTCTCACATTGCTTGCTAACCTTAAGGTCATCTGATATGATTACCCCAGGTCCCTTTCCTTTTGTTGTTGTTACTACCTCCCCCATTGTGTAATCTTCCCTGGGTTCTTGTTTCCCAGGTGCATTATTTTTCACTTCTTGCATTGAATCCTAGCTGCCATACTTCTGACCATTCCTCCAACCTTGCCAAGTCCCTTCTCATCCTTTCCACGCCTCCTTGTGTATCAACCCTGTTGCAGATCTTTGTGTCATCTGGAAGAGGCATACTTTTCCATCCAGTCCCTCTGCAATGTCACTTATAAAGACATTAAAAGGACTGAACAATACTGAACCTCACGGTGCCCACTAGTAACCCCTCTTTCTTCAGAGTGGACTCCATTTACAATTACCTTCTGAGTCCTGTTGTCCAGCCAATGTTTTGCCCAGGCTACCATCCTGGGACCCACTCCCAGGCGGGTTAATTTGACTATTAATCTTTTGTGTGGGACTGTGTCAAATGCCTTGCTAAAGTCTAGGTAGGCCATGTTCACAGCCCTTCCCTGGTCTACTACTTTGGTCACCCAGTCAAGGAAATCTATTAGATTCGTCTGACATGACCTTCCCGCTGTGAACCCATGCTGCCTTGGGTCCTGTGCCCCACTGGCATCTAGGTACTAGGTATCTAGGTACTCAACTGTTCTTTCCTTCAGAAGTGACTCCATCACTTTCCCTACCACAGAGGTCAAACTAACAGGTCTGTAGTTTCCTGCCTCTGTCTTGGTCCCACTTTTGTGAATGGGAATAACATCTGCCTTCCTCCAGTCCTCGGGTACCACACCATCCTCCCATGATTTATTAAAAAGTGTAGCCAGTGGTTTCACTAGTTCCTCCCTTAATTCTTTTAGAATTCTGGGGTGAATTCCATCAGGCCCCATTGCTTTGTCCACCTTGAGTTTTAGGAGTTCTTGCAGAACCCTTTCTTCTGTGAAAGGGCTGGGATTGACCCCCCTATTAACAGTGCTTCTGTTAATTCCCCCTCCTCTTTTGTGAATACTGAGCAGAAATATTCATTCAATATCCCTGCTTTTTCACCGTCCTCCTCTGCCCACCCACCATTCATTCTATTCAGCCTCACTATCCCTCCCTTTGTCTTTCTACACTGTCTGATGTACTTATAAAAGGTTTTATCCCCCTTCGTAACAGAGTTGGCTACCTTTTCCTCAGTTTGGGCCTTTGCTATTCTGACTTCCCTCCCTGAACAAAAACAAATGAAAAGATATAAAAGAAGAGAACAGAAAATATATATATATATTTTTGCTTGTTATTTTTAGAGGGTGCAGATGAGGGAAGAGTGACAGTAAGAAAGCAAGGACAAGAGAAAGAAAAGAAAAAAAAATGTTACTGCTAGTGCTGCGCTGACTGGTCTGGAGGCTGACCATTACAGTGCACCAGACTTTTGAGGCAAATAAAATGCACTTTTGTTAATCGCACCGAACAATGCCTTATTCCATTGTATAGGGCATACATTAGACCGTATCTAGACTATGGCTCTCCTTTCTGGAATCCAAACCAAAAAAAAGACCACAATTCTTGAACAGGTTCAAAGGAGAGTAACTAGAATGATTCCAAGATTAACAAACTTGGATTATCAGAACAGATTAAAAGGTACTGGTCTCTTCTCTCTTCAAACTAGAAGATTAAGAGGTGATATGCTTATGGTTTTTAATTTAATAAATTCACCAGATCTAATGGAAAAATGTGGTCTAACACTCTCCAAAAGGAGACATGTTCCCGAGACTGCATAATAAACAGCTTGAAGTAAAAACTTATAAAACCAGCAAAAGGGGAAACTTTTTTCCAATAAAAGCATCCATTGTATGGAACTCATTGCCACAAGAATTGGTAGAGGCAACTAGTGCCACTGTCTTTAAAAACAAATTAGATGTTTGGTTGAGGGATAATAGATAAATAATGTCCCACATAGTGTGGGGAACAGTCTCGATGGGCTCTGCCCTTCTTCTATTCTTTCATACCAAGTAAGTTATATACCGGCACCAGGTACACTTTCTGCTCTGCCACCACCACCACCATCAAGCAGCTCCGTCAGGAGCTGAAACATTTTTTCTTGCTCCTGAATTAGTTTCCTGAGGTCCCCCCTAACTCCCTGTTGGAAATCGGTGAACTCCCTGCTCAGAGCTCCCATCTCCTGTGCAAAGCTGTCAGGTCTTCTTTAACGCTCACTGCTGCTGGTGCTGGTGGTGGGGTGGCTGCAGGCTGGCTGGGTTGCCACCATGAACCTGGTGATGCCTGTGTCTCTGGGGTGAGGGTGATGGGGGCTCTGCACCTGCCTCCTGCTGCTGCTGCTGCTGCTTTCTGCAGTGTCTATGCTGACCACAGGCCCCTGCCTCCTGCTGGCCCCCTTCACCTTCTGCCTGCTCAGCATCACCCTGGGTCCCTCTACCTGCTGCCAGTTCTTTTTGTTTTTTAAGCCAGTCTGCAGTGTGGTGGTGCTGCAGATGGCTCCTTTGGCCACCAGTGCCAAAATGACCCTCGGCCTTGCTTCCTTCTAACTGATCTGATACACACGTTGCAGATCACAACAGAATTATCATTTGTGTTTTTGCTAAAAAAACACACAGCTGATGATACTTTCTGTGGGGGGGGGGCAACAGATGATGTCCCAGGGCCAGTGGGCACATCATGCTCCTGCTTGGGGGAAGTGGGGGCACATGCTTCAGCTGGGGGGATGGCATCTGGAGGTACTTACTGCTGCTGCCTCAGGGTAGGGGCCACAGGAGGATCCTGCTGCTGCTTGGATGGGGTGAGGGGCTCATGCTGCTCTTGGGGAGTGGGGACTACATTCTCCTGCTGGGGTTGGGGGAGACATGCTCCTGCTGCTGTTGGGGGGGGCGCAGACATAAAGACCCACCTATTAATACAGGACACTGAGTGGGGGTGGTCCAGCTGCCTTCTTCCCAGTCTTTGAATTATCCATTCTAATCTCTATCTCCTTCTCCTCCTACAACTCCCCCCAAAAAAGAGAAAAAGAAAGGAGAGTTTTACACACACACGTACACACACACACACAATAAAAAAGATAAATATAAAAATGAAGAAAAAAACACTAACAGAAATTATTAGCTTTTTAAACTAATGGGGAACAGATCACAAATCAAATAAGTTGCAAGTGCAAACACACACACACACAAACACTACTTTTTAGAAACACAAGTTTGAGCTCTCCTGCGGTTGTCTCTCTCCCTTCCTACTAAGCTGGAACAGCTCTAAATGAAGTACATTTAGTCTGGCTTCCTGCCTAAGTGCAGTCACCCATGTGACCAGTCATCTGCTAGAGAGAAAGTCATGTGATAAGCTTTTTTTTTCCCAATTTCGGCTGATACTTATATGCGGTGAAATTTCATCACCTGAGCAAAATTGTGTGAAATGTTTCATGTGGTGAAATTGGCAATTTTGCCAGAATTTCGCTGGTATAATAAAATTTTGTTGCATTTCTAATCCCAAACAACCACCATCACTCATGGTCCTCCTGTAGCAGTCCCACTGTAAACTCACGTTAAGTACAAGCAGAAACTGTTTTGTCTGAAAGAATAGTATAAAAAAACAGCAACAACAACAATAAAAGATAGAATGAAATGAAAAACAAAAAGAAACCATCTACAATAAAGTAATCAGCATGTGGTGGGGGAGTGATGGTGGAGGTGAGTGTGGAGGGTGCTGCCTGGCCAGGTAATACATCCAGCTGACCAGTTATTTGCTGCTGCCTGGCCTGAATCACTTTAATACCCTTCTCCATTTTGTGAAGGCATTTTTTCATGCTTCTTGTCTCCAGATGGCTGTCAAGCACCCTACGTGACTTACCTTGTGCTGCCAGCTGATCCTCAGACCCAATGCGGGCCTTAAAAGCTTTCTTGAACTCCTCCTTCTGGGACCAGTGCATGCCTTCTGTCACTGTAAATGAAGGAAAAAAGAATGTTATAAAAATCCATTGAATGGAAGCATCATATTTTTACCTTCACTCAGGTCAGTGATTTTCATGTGGTATCCCCCAACCCGGTCTTAAGAGGTAACACTACATTACTCACATGCTATTGGGATAACTTTAATGAATATGACAACATACAGTAAACATAGAAGTGCAGGACAGCAGAGCTTGGAAAGACAGTACTAACAAGCACTGGATAATGCCAGATGTTTGCTTGCTATTATTTGCTGTATAATCAGGCAGAGACAGCACAGCAGGTAAAACTAATAAATTAATAACATGAGTTATAACAGTGAAATTGTCATGAGTGGGAAATGAAGAGATTCATGAGTGCCATTGTTATTTTCTTAGACTGTGATCCTGAATTGTCAAGACACTGTTTTTATTAGTCTGGCATGTGAACATACAGGTTTTATTTATCAAATAATACTGAAAATGTGATTTTGCGGAATGACTGCAAAAAACTGTTTTGGATGGGGATTTGAAAATGACACTTGCCATGTTCATGAGATGGGGTAAAAAAATTACTATGCTGAAAATATGTGTTCAAAAAGTAAAACAAGGAGTGACATTCACTGAGGCAGTGTGAGTGAGATCAGTTGTTTTAACAGACTGCTCATGCTAGCCAGTCTTTTTCACAGCAAAATTCAGCATCCTGATCACTCTGATGCACGGTGGAGGAGTTCATATGCAATACTGATATAATGTAAAATTGATCTGATGCTATATTTATTCAGGAGACCTATATTAAAACACTTTTTGTTCCTTTGTTTACACCAATATGTGGTCCTCATGAGACAATGAGCTCTCAAGAGCAGGGATCTTAACATTTGCAGTCATGCTGCAAACAAGAAGCAGCATTAACAGTCTATAACAGCAGTGTATTTTTTTTTATTTATCATAATACTGTCTATGAACTGCTCCATAAAACATCACAGTGATCCAGATATTAAATTTTGCCAGGGAAAAACTGGTCAGTGAGAACAGTCTGAGTTGATCTTACTTGTTCTGCCACACTCAATGTCACTCTGGGTTTAATGTCAATGGCAGAGTCAAACTGAGCAGCAGGGATGAAAATAAAAATGTGCAGATTGGTATACATGGAGTCAAGGGATGCTTATATACCTATGTAAAGAGTAAAAATATGACAGTAGCCTTATAATAGCATGTTGGGATGGCAGAGATTGGTGGGGGCGGGAGAAAGAGCATATGCCACATAGTGGCAAATGTATACGGTGAATGGCAGCATGTCAGGGGGTCAGAAATGTGGTAGAACAGTGGTATCTAAGCAGCCACTAAAGGAATCCTGGAAATGAGACAGCCATTGCTTGCTAGTGAAAGGGTCCTGAAAGGGCTGGCAACCCTTGAGATAGATAAGGCCCTGGGACCAGATGGGCTGCATTGGAGGATAGGTAGAGAATTAGCAGCAGAGCTGGCTGAATCACAGACTGGGCTGTTCAACAGCTCACTTAGTTCTAGGGAAGTTCCAGGGGATTGAAAGATGGCAGACATTGTACCATTACATAAGGGGAGTATAAGGAGCAACCAGGGAACTACAGGCCTGTCAGTCCAAACTGTATAGTGAGGAAACTGATGGAATCACTAATCAAAGAGGACCTCATAGACTACCTGGAGAGCAATGGACTCCAGGATAGTAAACAGCACAGTTTCATGGCAGGAAGATCTTGTCAAACTAACCTGATAGTTTTTTTAATTGGGTGACAAAGGAAGTAGACATGCTGTGTATTTGATGTGCTTTGACTTGAGCAAGACTTTTGATTCAGTACCGCACAAGAGATTGCTCAAGAAAGTGGAAGACCTGGGTGCAGCTAAAACCATAGCAAGCTGGGTGAGTAATTGGCTAGAAGGGAGGCAGCAGAGGGTGGTGATCAGTGGGGTTAAATTAGAGGAGAGGGAGTTTACAAGCAAGATTCCACAGGGATTTGTCAAGGGTCCGGTCCTCCTCAACATGTTCATTACTGACACTGATGAAGGAATCCGGAGCAGGTTATGTCGCTTAACAGGTGACCTAAGTTAGTGGAAGGTTTGATGCCTTTGATCGGACTGATATATGTCTTGTACAAAGATGCTATAGTACACAAGCTTTCATGGCCTCACAGGTCCCTTCTTCAGGTGAACAGCAAACTGAGCAAAATAAGCAGTATTTATATACAATATGATGTATTTAAAAAAAATATGATAGAATAGCTAAGAAAAATTTAAAAGGTTGGGTTGATTAGCAGGAAGTGCTAAGATTTTTTTAAGAGAAGCTGAATGGATGCCTTGAAGTGGTAATTGGAAAGGTATCCTGACAGGAATGCAGAGTAATAAAGACCTGAACTTTGGCTTAACAATAACATTTTTGAACTATCCTGCACCCTTCAAGAAAACAACAATATCTCCAAACACATTATCAAAAGCTTTCAAAGCAGCGCTATCACAAAAGAGGACACAGCTTAGAGAACTACAAGACAGAGGGTACAACAGCACCTTGACTCATCCAGATGAAGTAAACCACAGCACCAGCACTGTGGAATAGTGGAACAGAATGATACCCTTACCCTGCAACAGCTATCAGTGACCAACCTATCTAACAAAGAACGTACACCACAAATATCTTAGCGCTTCCTGCCAATCAATCCTTTTTCTTAAAGTCTTCCCAACTATTCTATCATAATATTTTTTTAAACAGTGTATATAAATGTTTCTTATTTTGCTCGTTTGCTACTCACCTAAAGAAGGGCTCTGTAAGGCTCTGAAAGCGAGTGTACTATGCCATCATTGTACAAGACATATATCAGTCCAATAAAAGGTATCAAACCTCCCAGTCACTCCTTTTTTCCAAGCACCAATATGGCTAAAATCTCTTTTTGAAGATGACACACAACTATGTTGGAGGGTGTATTGTGAAGAGGGAATAAGGGATATGCAGGAGGACCTACAAAAGCTTGAGGGGTGGTCAAAGGTCTGACAGTTAAAATTCAACATCAAAACGTGCAAGCTATTGCACCTAGGGGAAAAAAACCAAGACAGAGTACTGGATGGATAGGGAGAGACTTAGCACTACAGATAAGGAACGGGGTCTAGGAGTTACCATCAGTAACTCCCTTAAACAAGTGAGTCAGTGCAACAAGACCTATATCAAGGTTAATGGGATACTGGGATGTATCGGGAGGGGTACTGATAGCAGAAGAAAAGAGGTAATACTTCCCCTCTACAGATCCCTGGTGAGGCCTCACCTGCCTCACCTGGAGTACTGTGCCTAGTTCTGGAGCCCTCACATCAGAAAGGACAAGGATAGGTTGAAGACAGTGCAGTGCAGAGTAACAGAAATGATTCAGGGCCATCAGGGCAGATACTATGAGGAGCACCTCAAGGCACTTAATATGTACTCACTGGAAACCAGAAGAGAGAGGGGAGATATGATAAAGACCTTTACATTTCTCAAAAGAATTAACAAAGTGAGCTGTGGGGAATTATTTAGCCTGAATACCAACTCACAGTCATGTGGACATGAATGGAAATTAACAGGAGGGAGGTTTAGAAGGGACATGAGGAAGTATTTCTTTATAGAAAGGGTGGTGGAACCTTGGAACAGTCTGTCGGCCAAGGTGGTGGATGCAAACACAGTCCTGGGATTCAAGCAGGCTTGGGGTAGAATGAAGGGAATAGTGGTTGCCTAGGGCAACAGACCCAGGGAGGAGAATGGGGAGTAGTAGTAATAGTAGTAGTAGTACTAAAAGTAGTAATACAATGTATTTATACAGTATATCACCATTAGGACAATTTACGCCCTATTTGCAAGGTGTACCTGTGCAGTAAAACCTATGAATACAAGGGACAGGTATGGAACAGTTAGTACACTGGAGGAACAACAACAGGTTCCATGGAAGGTTCCAGGGATAAAGGGAACTTGGGCAGACTGGATGGACATCTGGTCTCTCTCTGCCATAAATGTTTATGTTTATATGTTTCTATATTTCTTTTTTTGTTCAAATATAGCTTTTTATTTTATTTTGAGGTAGAATATTACATACATGATCATATTTTATGTAACATGATAATTGTTGAGGTTCCATAGTACAGCTTATACAGGCAGTTAATTTACAGGCATTTGATTAATACACATTGGACGGTTTAACATATCCCTGTGGTAACATTTTATTGTCTTTCATTATTTGGTTTTTAGGCCAAAATAAGATCTCATAGACTATAGTCTTAAATAAATAATAATATTCCCTTGCTTCCCCCTTCCCTCTTTTCCAGATCAGAATCTCTCTCGAACTGGGTCTCCTCCCCTTAGCATCAGAAACCCCAGGATAATATACTAACCCAACTGTGATTAGCATGTAATACCTAGGATAATCCTTTTTTGGTTTCATGGTACAAAGTCTGAGTAAGTCTCTAATTGGTATGCAACCCATAGTCCCCATCTAGTATTAAAGGTGTTAATCCTGTTATTTATCTTATATGAGAGACGTTCCAAGTTATATACTTCATAAGTGAGGTTTCTCCAAGAGGCCTTATCAGGAACCGTTTTAGTAAGCCATAATCTGGTAATAACTTTTTTAGCTATTAGGATTAAAAGTGTGACCAGTTTATATTTAAGCCAGCTAATCTGTATGTCTTATGGAGGTGTTGCTGTCAGGATAAATCCTGGAGTATATAGATCAGGCATGCTGAAAATATTATTAAGTTCCATTATGATATCTCTCCAAAAGTCTGATAAGAGGGGACAGGCCCACAATTTATGTTCTTGGCCTGCAGGAGAATACCCACATCCTCTCCAGCAGAACCTACCATTTGGTGCTCCCAATTTTAGCTGAATATCTGGGGTTTTAAAGAATCTAACCCTGGTCTTCCAGGCAAACTCTCTCCAGTAAGATGAGGATGAGTTTTTAGAATAAAAGTAGGTAGATTGTAACCATCTGTCTGGGTCTAGTTCTATTTTAAGTTCTCTTGCCATCTGGCTCTCACTTGGTCATGTTCCTGTACGGACATAGGGCGCATTGCCAGATAAATAAATTTTGCTAATAATATGTTCCTGAGATCTACCTTCTATAGCCTGGATAATCAATTGTACCCTCTTAGAAGGAGCTTTTGCAATCTCAGTTAAGAAGTCAACCATCCCAACTAAAACAACATGTAGTACCTTATAAGTTGAAAGTTCTCTCTGGGGTAATCCATATGAGGATTGTAAATACGTGAATGGATGAATTCCCGTAGGGCTTATCAGTTGGAATACATATCTGATGGAATAGTGTTCACATCTTAATAGATCTGTCTCCAATGAGGAGGGGAAAAAGTCTTTATTACAAGTTAAGGCACTTAAATAGTATTTCCCTTGGGAGATTAATCTATACCGAGTGATATAAAGCCAGTTTTTTTAAAATTCTGCTGTCATTTTCAGAAACCTTTTCAAGGGATAACACTTGTTGTGGTCTCCCTGTAGGTACGTTGGTAGGGAATCCAGTCCATTTAAGGTTATCTCTATTGTTTTCCCGTGTGCCCTATAAGAGGGGTTAATGAGTAGTAGGGCTGTGGGTGTTTGAGTTGCTTTAGAATATTCTTTCAGGTTAGGTAAATTTAGCCCTCCATGTGATCTAGGAAGCTGTAATAAGGTGTATTTTACCCTTGGGGGTTTTCCTCCCCAGATAAACCTCAAGATAAGCTTGTCCCAGGAACGAAAATAAAAGTCTGAGGTAACAGTTGGCAAAGTTTGTAAGAAGAATAATAAATGAGAGAAAATTTTTTTTGGATTGTTTCTACACAATTAATTAAACCTAGAGGGAGCTGTGACCATAGACATATCTGAGGTGATTTGCTGTGTAATTGGTTCCATATTTACCATTTCAAGATGTATTAGCTTAGCTGGGATTTTTATCCCTAGGTACCTCATCTGTAGTCTATGCCAGCTGAAAGGAAATTCCAGTTTTATTTGTCTGGATGGAGAAAAGGAAAAATTAAGTACTTTGGTTTTTGAACAATTTATTTTGTAACCAGATAAGGTGCTGAAAAGTTGAAGTTGTTCCCACGCCGAAGGGACAGATATCTCTGGGGAAGTCAGGGTTAGCAAAATATCGTCTGCAAAAAGGGATAATTTAAATACTTTGCCTCCCAGTGGGATTCCTTGAACCTTACCATTTTCCCTTAATTTGGC
Source organism: Neoceratodus forsteri (assembly GCA_016271365.2). NCBI lineage: Eukaryota > Metazoa > Chordata > Ceratodontiformes > Ceratodontidae > Neoceratodus > Neoceratodus forsteri. Next base: position 446,020,145 of record CM057452.1, read on the forward strand.
AGCTAGAGGTTCTAAATAGAGTGCAAAAAGAAGTGGGGATAAAGGACATCCTTGTCGTGTACCTCTGGATATAGTAAATGGTGAGGAGATCGAACAGTCTAATTTCAGATAAGCTACTGGAGAGTGGTACATGGCCTGGATTTGGGATATAAATTTTTCAGGGAAATTCAATTCTTTAAGGGTAGCCCACAAGAAGGGCCACGACACCCTATCGAAGGCTTTCTCAGCGTCGAGTCCAAGTAAAAGTAAAGAAAATTTTCTTTGAGTAGCATGTTCAACTAATAGTAGAACCCTTCGCACTGCATCATGAGCTTGGCACGTTATAATAAATCCCACTTGATCTCTGTCAATTAGCTGAGGTAGAAATCGGTCTAATCTATGAGCCAGAATAGACATGAAAACCTTATAGTCACAGTTTAATTTAGATATGGGGTGATAGGAAGTGGCTAGGGTTGGATCTTTTTCAGGTTTTGGGATAGCTGTAATTTCAGCATATCACCAAGATGGGGGGGAGGGGGTCCTCCCTCCCATATTTCCCTGTATGCCGGTAGCAGGGTGGGTATAAGTAATTTTTGAAATTGTTTGAGAAACTCATTCGGGTATCCATCTGGTCCAGGGGCCTTTTGTGTCTTGGTCAGCTTAAGGGTAGCTATAATCTCTTGGTCGGTAATAGGAAGTATCAGGGACTGAGCTTGATGGGTATTTAAATGCGGTAATTTAGTGCTTTGAAGATATGTATTCAGTTGGTGTGGGCTTGGGGAGATATCCTCAGTATATAGAAGTTTATAAAAATCAGCCATAGCTTGTCTAACAGCAATGGGGTGGGACAACAATTGATTAGTATGTGGGTGTCGAAGTTTGGTAACCGAGGACCTGCTTCTGGACCCACGAAGGCATCTCGCCAGATTCCTGGCTCCTCTTGGCCCCCCTCTTCTATTGAATTTAGTTTTAAGTACAGCCGTTGTTCTATTTTTTGGTTGGTTATTTTTTGCAGTTTTGTTTAATTATTAACATCTCAGGTTTGACAGAGTTATCTCCTTGACATAACTTAGCTTGTAGCCTCGTTAAAGCCTCTTGCAGTTCCCGTTCTCTACCTTTTTTTTTTTAAAGAAGAATATTTGATGATATCACCCCTGAGCACCTTTATGAGGGTGTCCCATTTAATAGTAGCTGCTATATCTGGAGAAGCATTATCTGCCTGAATAGTTGGTATGAAAGACTTAACCAGTTGAATGAATTCTGGATCTTGTAAATGGGTTATATTAAGCCTCCAGAAGTTTTGTTTTTTAGGTCTCTCTACATCTATTTTTAAAAAAACAGGGGTATGATCCGATAGAAGGGATGTCCATATATATATATATATATATATATATACACCCCTAACATATTCAAGATGTACAATCGAAAGTTAAAAAATAGTCTAATCGTGCTGAGGTATTGGTTTTGGGTGAAAAATGCATAAATGCCCTTACTGAAGGAAAGAAATGGCCCCAAGTGTCTATGAGCCCCAATTCAGGGAGGGTTTGTCTTAGTTATTTCTGGATAGCTGATCAACGATGCTTAGTGGGATCAGATGAATCTAATTTAATATTTAGGGTGATATTTAAATCTCCTCCAATAATACACATGCCTTGAATGGCTGGCAATAAGGTATCCAGAAATCTTTGTGCCACCTTCACCTTACTTTCTGGGGGGAGGTACAGCGAGGCTAATGTAACCTGCCTCGAGTAAAGTTGACCCACCACAATTACATAGTTTCCATCTGAGTCTATTATCTGTTTTTGCATTTGGAACTGTGTATCATATGGAATTAGAATTGCAGTACCTCATCTCCATCCAGAAGGATGGGCTGAGGCCACCACTTTATCAAACCCCCATGCCCCTAGTTTTAAGTGTTCCAATTGGGAAAGATGGGTCTCTTGAAGCGTTATCACATCCAGCTTACTTTGCTTAAAATATTGTAGCAATCTTTTACGCTTTACCGGATTGTGAATGCCATTTACATTAAAGGACATAATAAGTGCAGAGTTAGCCATGGTTATTTATAAAAAAGTAGTCTTTTTCTGAATATGGGCTCCCCCTCTTTGACACTCCAACCCTAACAGGACTATTCTGATGTGTATAGGACCTAGTTCTAAATCTCTCATAGGTTGTTCTTTGTCACTTTGCCTAGCCCCCTGCAGTCTCTTTCCAAGCAGGAAATAAGTATTAGACCTCCTGCCTGACACCTCGATAAGCTGTGTTGCATATGATAGAAGTTTAAGCCATAACTCACATGCCAACAGGGCATGGTTAAACATTTAGACCCTCATTAAGCCTAAAGAAAAAACTTTTCGTATGGTTAATATTATTAGGGCTCTCACATACTGTTTTGAAGCAGTTATCTCTTTTACCATATTTCTTGTAAATAATACAAAATTAAAAAATGTAAAAGCTTCCAAGGTAGGGGAAACTATTATCCATTTCCCTTTAGATACTGGGTGTGCATTGGAGTAAAAAAAAAAACCTTTAACCCAGCAGGAGGGTTAAAACCGGGGCATATTTTGCCACGGGCCCTCTGTGGGCTGTTAAGGCCCACAGATGAAAAACGGGACAGAATATGCAGTAATAAATTGAACAGATAATGAACGTTTTGTCCCAACTTATAAAAATAAAGCGATGGTTGTCCCCCAAGAATGTTGTGCAAAATTGCACAAAGTCCCGCTCTCAAACACCAAACCCCTTCCTGTTTGAATTGTCTCTAAAGAAAATCAAAATATTTCAGGTCTTCATATTCTAGTCCCCATCTTTAACAATGTCTCTAGTCTGCTTTTAAGTATTGTTTTGCCCAGAACAGTTTGTTAATATGTCCATTGAATAAGTATGGATATAAATGTGATTCAGCCAAGTGTGTTCCCCGTATGGAGAGAAGTAGGATTCGATTAGTTCCAAGTGGTAATCTTGACTTGTGCTTCTTCTTGAAGCTATGGGATGACAATTTTTACAAGCATCGTATATTGCCCATATCAATTATGTTGTTGCTTCCCAGAGTTCATTAGGGAGGGATGGGCTAAGGGAAAAGGAGCTGCGGAGAGAACAAGGCCGTTTGTTTATCCCTGACAATTGTCCGAGTGTTGCCCATATTTTAGAGGGCTTAACACCCGAAGCTAGAGTCAAGGGCAGTCACTAGGCCTAGATTGGAGGAATCCAAAATAGTTCTTCACCACTTCCGTCTCACCTCCAGCCCTCCACCACCCCCCCACAGTCACTCGCGGTTAAACGCGAATAATGTTACCAAAAAGTACCTTCAAAACATTTCAGATTTCTCTTTCAAGGATAGTAGTAGTATCTCAAACAAACTTTGCCAACTGTTGTTTAGGCTCTCTTATATTTATCTGGTTTTTCTTTTCTTCTACTGCATTCGGTTTTGGTTGTGCTGTTTGCCATCGCGGAGGTTGAGTGAAATGGGATACACCAGGCTGCGGCCTTTCTGGAAATGACAGGCCTTTCGCCATCAATGCTCATGGGCCTCCTCCGCATTGGAGTATTCCATCTTTCCCTCAGGCAAGAAAACAACGAGCCTCACTGGGTACGGGGTCTGGAACTTGATGCCCTGATTTTTCATAGTGGGAAACAGGGGGAGGTAGGCCCTTTGTTGTTTCATTGTGCGAGGTACATAGTCATGATCCTCATAGAATCTGGTTTGCCCAAATAAGATCATTTGTTTATGCCAGGCTGTTAGTAGTATATGTTCTTTCACTGCATATTTATGGAGTCTGGCAATTATAGATCTGGGCGCAGCAGTCGCAGTGGATGGTTTTGGAGCAAAAGCTCCATGCACTCTCTCAAAATCAAATTGATAGTCCTCAGGAAGGTCTAAAGCTGAGCAGAGTAGGCTAGACACGAATTCTTTTATTTTGTAACCCTCACTTCCTTCTGGTATACAATAAAGGTGAATATTTTTTCGACGTGCTCTGTTCTCAGCATCTTCTTGGCGTGCTTCTAAGAGGCCTTGTTGTTCTTGTATTTATTGTATTGCATTTTCCAAGTCATCTACTCGATTCTATGTAGCTGTAATTTGGCGCTCCGAGTCGTCTGCTTACTGTTCTAATTGTTGCACATCTCTGCATATTTCTGAGTACAACTGTTTAATAGCTGCCCTAAATGCACACAGTTCATGATATGTCATATCCAGTTAAATTTTTTTTATTCTGTTCTTTGGTGTACGATATTCCAACTGGGTAGCCCTGGCAGGTGATGGCGCGCTTTTCGGTAGGATTGATTCGGACTCTGAGATCTCTGACTCTGATCTGGGGTCATCTTCCATGGCTTCTTCCATTTTCTTTAGTTTTATAGATGCAGGACCCTTATTCCCCACTTGTGCATATTGTATTTGTAATATTCTGAGAATTCTGGAAGTAAAAGGTAGGATTTTCTCAGAAGGTGTTTCGGAGCAGTTGTCTTAGGTTACCATCACCATCGGGGGCAGAACCAGAAGTCCCTGTTTCTATATTTCTGTGTAACAGGAACAGATCTGTATAGCATGTCATGTATATGGAAAATGGCAGTATGTTGTGTTGGGGGGAGATTGAGAAGGGGAGGAATACAGAGCAAATGGCACACAGCAGGTAATATGATGTACCGGAAATGGCAAGATGTTTGAGGGTGGATGGGAGGGAGTAAGTGCCACAAAGTGGCTAATGTTTATGGACAATGTCAACATTTTTGGGGGGTCAGATATTGGGGAAAGGAGAAATAGAGAACAAGTGCCACAGAGCAGCTAATGTGAATGACAGTGAAAGGCAGCATTTTTTTTTGGGGGGGGGGGAGCGGAGCTCAAGTAGGGGGATGAACAACCACCACAGAAGAGTTAATGTATATGAAAAATGTTTGCATGTTATGGAGTGGCAGAGATCGGGAAGGGGATGGATATACAGCAAGTGGCTCAGAGCAGCTAATGTGAATTACTGTATGGTGAAGGGTGGCAGTTTGGGGGCAGATATTGAGAAGAGGTGAGAGCAGGTACTACAGAGCATGAAATGTGAATGATAGAAAATGGGGGCACACTGGGAGGGCAGATATTTGGGGAAGCAAGTGCCACATAACAGCAAATGTGTACAGAAAATGGTGGCATTTTAGGGGAGTCAGAGATGGGGTAGAACTGGGATGGAACTTTGGAGCATGTCGTGTATTTGTAGAATGTTGATATGTTGGGGAAGAGATCATGGGGGGGGAATACAGAACAAATGGCATATAAAGTGCTATATGAAGTACTAGTAGTGGCATTTTTTGAGGGGGCAGATATTGGGGAGGGAAGGAATACAGATCAAGTGCCGCAGGGCCGCTAATGTGAATAGCAGTGAATGGCAACATTTTGGTGAGCAAAGATGGGGAAGGAGTAATAGCAACTGCTGCACTGTGGCTTAAGTATAGATAAAATGTTGGCATGTTGTGGGGGCAGAGATCAGGTAGGGGATGGATGTAAAGCAAGTGGTGCAGAGCAGCTAATGTAAAGTACAGTGAATGGGTCAGTTTGGCGGAGGCAGACATTGAGGAAGAGGAGAGACAGCAAGTGGCAAAGAGTGACAAATGTACACAGAAAATGGTAGTATGTTGGAGTGGGGTCAGAAATGGTGTAGAACATAGAGCCAGAAATCATGTCATGTATATGAAGAATGGTTGTACATGTTGGGGGAGATAAGGGAGGGTAAGAACAGAGAGCAAATGGCACCCAGTGGGTAGTATGAAGTATTAGAAGTGGCAAGATGGGGGGCGTGGACAACTGTCAAGGTGAATGGTCTCTTGAATCATCAGCTTCCGGTACCCTGTATGTAATCCAGCAATAACCCTGGCTATTCTGCAGCTAAAGAACTAAATAACATATTCTGAAGTAACCATTCAATGTACCTGCTGATCGATCTCTGCCACAAGCTCCGGACTACTGTTGCTCTGAAGATATATCCAAGACACCACTTCCCTCTCTTACAGGCCTGCATTCATGAGGGGATCCCCGAGATGGATTCTGAGACTCCTGCACTGCCGGAGTCAAATCTCCAAGAGATACGGCTGATGTTCACAGAAATCCTAAGTAAAATGAACAAAATTAATATAAGTACAAAAAACTCAGTGGACATCCTAGATTTGGTGCAAAGGGCTGGGGTCTCAAAACACAGAATGGCCGAGATGGAAGACCACCACCACAGAGCCAAAGCAAGAATCAGAGACCAAGACCACTTGATTCACTTGCTGTGGTCCAGAGTGGAAGACCTGGAGAACTGCAGCCGCCAGAACAACCTTCGCTTTGTGGGTTTTCTGGTAGGAGGGAAGGATGAGAGGGGAAAGACACAGCCCTAATTTTACAAAGAGAGCTGCCAAGACTTTTGTGGTGGCACAGAGGAGCCCTCTGAAGATCAACAGGGTGCATAAAACCCTAGTGCCAAGGCCCGTCCCAGAGGCATGGCTGTGCATGATTCTGGCCAGGTTTCTAAGGTTCCAGGATCAGGAAACCATCACCTGGCTAGCCAGGCAAAGGAAAGACCTGAGCTGGAAGGGAAACCAAATTCAAATAATTGCAGACTTCTCCCAGAAGGTGTCCACTCAGAGAAGGGCCTTCACAGTGGCTAGGAGAGCATGTGCAGAGAGTGGACTGGAATATCTGGTATGTCTCTTTGCAGATAACACAAAGTTCTGCAACAGTTGATACACACAGTGGGGTGGAAAGGATGAGAAGAAACTTGGATAGGCTGGAGGAATGGTCAAATGTACGGCAGCTTAGATTCAATGCTAAGAAGTGCAAAGTAATGCACTTGAGAAACAAAAACCCAGGGGAAGAGTACACAATGGCGGGGTGAGATACAAACAACAACAAAAATGGAAAGGGACCTGGGGGTAGTCATATCTGATGACCTAAAGGTGGGCAAGCAATGTGAGAGGGCAGTAAGGAGTGCTGGAGGGATGAATAGGGAGAGGCATCACCAGAAGAAAACAGGAAGTTGTTATCCCTCTGTACAGACAGTTGGTGAGACCCCATCTGGGGTACTGCATGCAGTTCTGGAGACTCAATCTCTGCAAAGACATAGACAGGATGGAGGTGGTCCAGAGGAGGGCAACTAAGATGGTGCAGTGTCTGCACCAGAAGACATATGATGAAAGACTTAAGGTGCTTAATGTGTATAGCCTCAAGGAAAGGAGGGAGAGAAGAGACATGATAGAAAATTTCAAGTTCCTCAAGGGGATCAACAAAGTCCAAGAGGGTAACATCTTTCAGAAAAAGAGGTGTGCAAGAACAAGGGGGCACAATTTGAAGATTGAGGGGGGATGGATCAGAGGTAATGTGAGGAAGAATTTTTTCATGGAGAGGGTTGTGGATGCATGGAACAGCCTTCCTGAGGAGGTTGTGGAGTCAAAAACAGTGGTGGATTTCAAGAATGCATGGGACAGTCATAAGGCAATTCTAGTGGGAGGCAGGCAGAAGTAGGCTGTTGTTTAACTAGGATCTGCAGCTTATCCATTAGGTAGGGAAATGGGCAGACTGGGTGGGCTAAGCGGTCCTTATCTGCCATCAAATTCTATGTTTCTATGTTTCTATGAATACTCTCTGTGATACCCAGCTGTTCTTCAGGTCCTGGTGAACGGGTCCCCTAAGCTATTCAACACTCCAGATGCTGCTGAACATTTTCTTGCAGGTTATGCTCCCAGGCTTAATTGGGAGAGACTACAAGAAGCGGGCATGCCACCAGGACCCAGACTTAGTTCGACTCCAATGGATTCTATGCAGCCTGAGGGTACTCAGAGGCAGGAGACCCCTGAGTGAGCAACAGTCCTCAACAAACGGCTGGCTGAACAGGACATCTCACCTGGACCCCGGAGAGGTAAGAGGAGAAACAGGTGCAGGCAGAGAGAGAGGAAGGAGAACATGTAGACAAACCCCATCGGCTCAGATTCCAAAATCCACAGTGTGAGCTCCCTCTTCGACCCCTCTGTGGGCTCACCTAACCTGCATATGACGAATAACAGATTTGTGGCCCTCATGAACATACCTGTAATGGAGCCATCACACCTCCCACCTCTGTCTCTCAGATGCTGTGCAGTTAAGCCGGCAGAGGCTCCAATGGAATGGACACATAGTTGGGCCGATGAGACGGAAGACACTGCGCCACTGGGCTCAAGCCGTGAGGCCAACCAGGATGTGCAGCAGATGCCGAGAGGGGACATCCTGCTTCCTCTTCCCAACAGGGTGCAAGAGGGCTGACGAAGGAAGTAATTGCAATGACCTACAATGTACTTCTGTCTCTGTCTTTTTCTTTCTCCTCTCTGGCTATTCCCTTGGCTCCATGAATTGGCTATTCCCTTGGCTCCATGAATCCATGCTACCCTCCGGATGTCACCCTCCTGCACATAAGAAGCAGTATGTATGTGTAACAGACTTAAAGTGTAATGCTGAGGAGGAGGGAAATAGGTCCCATGGGCTGATGGCTGGGACTGATAGTCTGTGCCCCCCCCAGATGGAAAGGAGGGGGGCTGCAAAGGCCATCACAGAAAGGGACAATGTAATTTGGTCAATGAGCCAGTGGGCTAGAGTCCGGAAGGTGACCATTGTATCTGGCCAGACTGTAGGGCCCATGGAGGCCCATTCCTATAACCTCCAAGTCGACAGACGACTTGGGAGCTAGGCAGAAAGAGTGATGTCCCCTACAATAGTGAGACCCCTCTGGGCTACATGATGTTCAAATTTGCTTTCTGGTGGCAACTATAAGGGCAGGAGGCAGTTACTCTCCAGAGGCCCCTGCAGTGCAGAGGCCTGGGACCTGGGGCTCCCCCTCCCCTCACGTTAGGGGAGGGGGGCCAGGACAGTCCAGGACTTGGAGAGGCTCCAGATTTACTGTATTGGATGTTCTTCTTTTCTGGGTTGGCTTTTTGCTGCACAGCATCAGTAAGGGGCATGATGGCCCAGGTAGAGCCCAAACCCGGAACTGGAGCACAGATTTTCCTGGGGGCAACCAATCTAACAGAAGATTGCCAACATGAGGCCCGTGGGTCAGGGGAAGGGGGTGGCATAGGTACCCAGCCACAGGGTTAAGGTTGACCCCATGGGGGGCTGCATGGGTGCCACTGACCCCCCCTCGGCAGTTAGGGACACGAGAGCTTGACTGATATCAGAATGAATTGGGCTCAGAGCATAGTAACAAGGCTCCACAAGTCACAATGGTCTAGATGGCGCAGTCCAAGAGCAGTGCCCTCATTGCAAGGGGAGGCGACACAGGGTGGTGCTTATTGGAGCCCTCTGATGGCTCCAGGGCTACCAAGGAAATTGGCACAGGTCTGGGACATCTACCCTATAGGGACTGAAGAATAGGCACCTTAAAAATTAAAAATGACTAGCCCCAATGAGTTGACAGGCAAACCTGGACAGGCCTACAGAGAAGAGTAGGAGGGGGGCCCAATGGTTACTAGCAGAGGGCTCTGCTAAGAAGGGCAGGGAGTGGGGCTGGTGGAGAACATTCCACACCCCCACCCCCATTTTGCATTTGTGTACATGTTGAAGTGGATGCCCCCCTCAAAGATGGGTAACTGGCAGAACCCCCTCCAATGTACCTCTGGAGGAGGGGAAACAGGGTTGCATTTAGATCTAGGCAGGTGAAGCTGCAGAATGGGTAATGGCACATCAGGGAGGGAATGAAGACAGCAGACAGTCAGTAAATTAAGCTTTCATGCTCCACTTGGGAAATGCACCCCCAGCAACTGCCACAGTTATCTGGGCTGTGGGTCAGCCGATAATGGGGATATTGCAGGATATTGTTAGTGCTGCTCTGGTACTATGTACTTGGGGTCCCTTTCGGTCCCGAGCCCATAATTTCTGGAAGTGGGCTTGTTGGAAGTGGGGGAAAGCCAGTGCAAAGTTGTAATGGGACTGGACCAGCTCTACAGACTCATACGGTATGTCCCGGGTTGGGACTAGTTATAAAAATATGAATGTTAAGTGTGGATAGACAGGAAGGTTTGGTTGTTATGGGAAATCCTCAGGAAACAGATGGGAGGGGAAGGAGGAGAAGCGGGGAGCAGGACCCAGGGTCTTGGCCCCGAACTCTGGAGAACGACAGAGTGGACACTCTCACCTCACTGGACACAGGTTCTAATCAGATACCCCCCCCCCCGATGGAGACTAAACTGATATCTTGGAATGTTAAAGGGCTCAACTCTCCAATCAAAAGAAAAAAGTTTTATTACATCTGAAAAAGCTGAGCCCTCAGATAGCATTCCTTCAAGAAACAAAACTCTCCATGGGGGAAGCCAAGAAACTTTGCCAGGGGTGGGTGGGTGAGGAGATCCACAGCTCGGTGCCCTCACACAAAAGAGGGGTATCAATATTATTCCACAAAAGTCTGCGGTGGAAAATAACCCACCAGAAAGTGGATAAGAAGGTCAGGTGGATCTTGGCAGAGGCCAAAACTTTCGAAGAGCCACTGATCCTGGTTAAGATATATATATGCCCCTAACCAAGACTGTCCGCATTTCTACCATGAGCTAAACCAACTGCTCACAGACTTCAACCAGGACAAAGCCCCAGTGATAGTGTGGGGTGATTTTAACCTCATCCTAGAGGCACACTTAGACAGAAGTAGTGGTAACCCAGATCCACACAAGCAGGTGGCTAAGGCAACTTTTCAGCTCATGGAGGAGCACAGCCTCCTAGACGCCTGGAGAACAAAACACCCTGGGGTGCAGGACTATACTTGCTTTTCCCTAATGCATGGCTCCTCCAGCAGAATAGACCTGTGGCTGGTGTCGAGTGGGTCCTACAAGGAAGTCTCTAAAGCAAGGACACACTCCATAGTCATTTTAGACCATGCCCCCTTAGAGCTGGACCTGGTGAGAGGGATAGAGCAGCCCCAACCAGGGACCTGGTGGTTAGATGCTCTCCTATTGGGGGATAGGCATTTCCAAAACTGACTGGGCCCTGAGATTGAGGAGTACTAGCAGAACAATGATAATGGGGAGGTGTCCAATTCCACATCGTGGGAGGCCTTCAAGGCCACCATTAGGGGCCAGATAATCGCCTTTGCCATGGCAAGAAGGTGGAGAAGAAAGGCTGAACAAAAAGCCCTAGAAAAACCAATTGGCCATGCTTGAGGCCCAAACATAGAAACATAGACTTTGACAGCAGATAAGGACTGCTTGGCCCACTTAGTCTGCCCATTTCCCTACCTACAGGATAGGCCACAGATCCTAGTTAACCAACAGCCTATTTCTTCCTACCCCCCACAAGAATTGCCTTATGTCTGCCCCATGCATTCTTGAATTCTCCCACAGTTTTAGACCCCACAACCTCCTCAGGAAGGCTGTTGCATGCATTCACTACCTCCTCAGAAAATACTCTCACAATGCCCCTGAACCGCCCCCCATCTTTAAATTGTGTCCCTTTTTTCTTGCATGTCTCTTTTTCTGAAAGATGCTACCCTCTTGGACTTTGTTGATTCCACTGAGGTACTTAAAAGTTTCTATCATGTCCCCCCTCTCCCTTCTTTCTTCAAGGGTATACATATTAAGCTCCTTTAGTCTTTCCTCGTACGGCTTCTCTTGCAGACCCTGCACCATTTTAGTTGCACTCCTCTGGACTGCCTCTATCCTGTCTATGTTCTTGTGGAGATGGGGTCTGTAGAACTGGACGCAGTACTCCAGATGGGGTCTCACCAACTGTCTGTACAGAGGGATAACAACTTCCTGTTTTCTGCTGCTGATGCCTCTCCCTATGCATCCTAGTATACCCTCAGCCTTCCCTACTGCCTTCTCACATTGCTTGTTAACCTTATGGTCAACTGATATGATTACCCCCAGGTCCTTTCCCTTTTTTGTTGTTGTTACTACCTCCCCCATTGTGTAATTTCACTGGGTTCTTGTTTCCCAGGTGCATTATTTGCACCTTTGCATTGAATCTTAGCTGCCATACTTCTGACCATTCCTCCAACCTTGCCAAGTCCCTTCTCATCCTTTCCACGCCTCCTTGTGTATCAACCCTGTTGCAGATCTTTGTGTCATCTGCAAAAGGCATACTTTTCCTTCCAGTCCCTCTGCAATGTCACTTATAAAGACATTAAAAGGACTGGACCCAGTACTGAACCCTGCAGTACCCCACTAGTAACCCCTCTTCTTCAGAGTGGACTCCATTTACAATACCTTCTGTGTCCTGTTGTCCAGCCAATGTTTTACCCAGGCTACCACCCTGGGACCCACTCCCAGGCTGGTTAATTTGACTATTAATCTTTGTGTGGACTGTGTCAAATGCCTTGCTAAAGTCTAGGTAGGCCATGTCCACAGCCCCTCCCTGGTCTACTACTTTGGTCACCCAGTCAAAGAAATCTATTAGATTCGTCTGACAT